>CM039137.1:17951294-19151294 GCA_022036555.1 Microstegium vimineum | reverse complement strand
GCGGACAGATTGGGGTGAAAAGGATCCCTGGAACCTGCAAACGCCGGCTACACATTAGAAACCACGGCGAAATGGCAGGATGGACAAGTAATGCTTATAGCCCCCACTGGAAGAAGATTTGTGTTGACCCCACTGGAAGAAGATTTGTGTTGACGACTAAAATTGCTCAACAACCGCCATATATGTAAATTAATTGAGGCATACCTGAGGATGAACCATGGATCCTCCAGCTGCTAATGAATATGCTGTACTTCCAGATGTAGTTGATATGATTAGTCCGTCTCCTTGTACACAGGTAACAAAAGAACTGTCACAGTAGACTTCCAGGTTTGTAAGGTAAGATGATATTCCTCGGTCAATTGTAACTTCATTTAACACTAAGAATGGCTCCTCAGTCGTGATTTCATCCTTTGCTGCGTCACGTATTACATGACACTGTATGCGATTTCTCAGCGTGATGCTAAATGGCCCGTTCAGCACATTGTCCAACAACTCACGGTATTGCTCGCTTCCTGAACAGACATGTTTAAGGACAACGTAATAGATAAGAAGAGGAGTGTTAATAGGATACAGGAAAGCTTCACATGCAATTTGTTCTCCAACAGAAATAGATTTTCTGAGATCCAGTAAAATCCAGCTGTTGTAGGCTATTATTGCATAGAGCATGTTAGCACTGGTGGCAAAGGATACGGAAAGGCGTCATGAAGCCCAGTGATCCCAGGGCAAATGCAACAACTGGAGGAACTGGTCCTTTGAACAATGATGCTGCCTGTTAAGAGAGATCAAGTCAACTCCTAGTTTCAATTGGAGAGCAGTTGAGTAACTTAAAACTAAGTGAAAGTGAAAATCCAAATAAGCAAATGAGAATATTATCAGAATAAGCATAGAGACTCAAGTTGTCCAGTAGTTAGCTGGCAGGCAGGGAACATGCAAAATACTAACATTAAATAAAACATCTAAAATATGGAACAGGTCAGCTACTGAGGTGGTTCCTAAAGGGAATTGCATTAGTAGTCTTCACTTTATTATGAAAATTCACCTAAATAAGAACTGCCATCTTCCATAGAAAAGCAAGACTACCATAAATTTGGCTCGGACAGCACATTGTCATGACCATTCCTGGAGGGGTCTACAGACCTTTTGATTTTGGATGTTATCTTACCACCTAAACTATATGCATTGATAAAAAAATGGGAGTTTCTGTGAAATAGTTCATCATCCAAATGTTCTGATCAGATCAAAGTTTAGCTGGTTGAGGCAAAGCCAGACAACTGACTTGCAAGGTTCATGTGATCCTCCTAAGGCTCCACATATTCAAAAAATCATCACAGGAGTAATCATTTGTTTTTTAATGTTAAAGAGTATGTAGGATGAAGCTCCACACTGACATGATCAGGGAACAAATAGGAACTTCAGAAATAATGCTTCTTGCTTGCATCACCTACAAGCTCAAGTTTCTGAAAGGTAATTACTTGCTATGCACATCAATTAGTCTCCCATGGCCAACATGAGGCATAGACCAAAAGGAATTAGCTAAGCAAACTAACACGATGCCAGGGTCCAAGTAATAATTATTTTGCATAACTTATATACCAAAAAACATATTACATATCATGTCATATGAATCTAGTTATTTTCTTGCTAATCTGGATCAACAGGTATATAAACTGAAGGTATCACTATATCAAAATGGATTAAAAAAAGCAGCTTCAGACTCCAGATAACATTTTGCAAGGATGCATCGCTATTGAAATATAAAAGAAAATGGATGCGTACCCACAGAACAGTTCCATCACCGCCAAGAGTTACAATTAGATCAATCTTCGTATGCAGCATCTTTATATCCTCATCTATAAGAGTTGGCCAGAACATGGGAAGTGATGTGTCAATAGAATAATTGTAGTAACAATCTAGATAGATCTAAAACATGACAATACAAAAGTAGAAGATGAAGAATGTTGATGAATAAAATACTGAAGTGGAAAAGTATGTTTTTATGCTAAATGTACTAAGTTTTTTTTAAAAAACATTAAATGTAGGAGTACTACTAAGGTATACAAGTGTAAGACAGCTGCTGCTGCAGCACATGCAACATGCACGACTCAAACATGTTCTTCATCATTCCTAATACTGTGCTCAGTAGCCAACCCAGGTTCAGTTCCTCCACATTTCATAAATACGTTGGAGGGGACAATCTCTCCCTTCCAATCTGTCTTTTTTTACCATGCGCAGTTTAGGCTAAAGAGTGTTACTAAAAGTATAGCATTGTGGTCTGACCAGTAAGGTTGGATTTGAGAACATCGGCATCCATAAACTCTCTCCACAATAGCAACATGCAATGCAAATTACATGGGTAAATTGGATAACAGAACATTAACATACAAAGAGCAAGATGAGGCAGAAACATCATATCACCTGAGCACCACTAGAGTCTTGCAAAAGCATGTATAAACTATCCATAAACACTCTCCAAATTATGACTTATTAATTAAGTTATTCAATTCCCATAACAAAAATGAAAAATATCTTCTTGAGTAATATATGTCATGAACTGCTAATCTGGAGCACATGGAAGACACGCATCACATAAGTTAAACCTCTTACCATCATCCCATGTTTGGACGAAGTTGTAGTAGGAATCCTCTGTTAGAAGTTCCTTTTTAACACGTGGCTCAACAAAGATGTTTATATTTTTATGCTCCCTAAGCCATCTGCGGAAAAATAATTCAAAACCTTTCAATCGTGTGAGCACAATTATACAGGCTACCTGTGCAGTAGCATATAACCCACGTAAGTTGTGATTCATCAGGCACAAAAACATATCAAGGGTGCTGATTTCCAAAAATATTGAATTATGCCATTTAAGACAATTTGGTTTTCATATGGTACAGTGTGACATCATTTGTAACTTGGAATTATAGAAGAAGTAACTATGTTAATAGATAAGAAGTGGTGGTGCAAAGCAGGGAAGAGAACACACCTGACCATTTCAGCACAAAGAACACGCACAGAGTTGGAATTCGGTTTGGTTATGAAAAGCACTGTTTGTGGTGGTGATTCCCATTTCAGTAAGATCTGAAAGCGAAGTATTTTTCATCATTTGAAGATAATTGTTTGGTATAAAATTTCTAGAACTACCTGCCATGCCAAAATGAATTGAACAGGACAAATGGACCAACCTGCTTATTGCTCCTTTCTGCGGTTGTTATATCACCTTTTTCAAAGGACACAAAATCATGCTTATGCTGACCATTTTTGTCCCCATTACATCCCCATGAAAGTTTAAATGATGCCTTTCTCCCCACCACCTTGTGGTTAGATCTTGGGATAGGTCCAGGAACTTCGTCCTGGAGAACCTCGTGTGCACATATACCATGCTTACCGCAACATCCTAATTGATCAGGTGCAGGTGTCTCCAGGGTTAGTTGGCTGGCCAGTTTGTCCAAGTCATTACTGATACAACTGTTGTAGCCTGCACAAGATAGAACTCCAGTTGCTCAAGAGAAACAATAGTATGTATGCAGAGCACAATAATATAGTATTAATGCATGTCTAATTTTGGGATCCGCCCGATGATCCTATGATAACTCCCACACCCTCAAGTCGCAAACAAAGCTACCCCTATGAGCAGTATGTTGAACATTGCAGGGGGCAGAGTCTAAAATTTGCTAAACCAACCATACCCCGTGGTGGATGGGCCTACGCATGTGTAGCAACCTGCTTGGAATTTTGTGGTCACTTCATCAACTAAACCATCAAATGGAAAACATAGATAGCAACTTGAAGCAATAGTTAACGGATTGGTCAAGTTGTGAGTGTGTTTCACTAAAAGTAAAATCATCAATAGCAAATCCACAAATCTCACCTTTGATTTTACTCTGCTGCTTGTGCGCTGTCTCTAATTCATACTTACGTTTCCACTCTTCTGCCTCTGCTTGAGCAGCAGCCTTCCCTTCAGCCACTCGTCGCAAGGCTTTTGCAACAGCTTCAAAATCACAGGAATTTATACCAATTATTATTTATAATAGTAAATGGAAGATGCATATGTTTGTGTTATTGTAGTCCATTTTAGGCTTCAATTAAAGTAGAAACTATGTCTATCCTTACTTCTCATAGCTTCTGAAAACTCAACAAGGTGTGCATCAGTTGACCTGACAGGAGTTTGAGCAAGAAATCCATATGCTGCCTTCTCTGATTCTAGTGAAACAGTAGAACTAGCTGTAGAGATGGATCCATTTTCACTTTGATGTGAGGCCACGATATCTGCATTTACTCTCTCATCAGAAACCTAATAAAATACAAGCAGGTGTGTCAGTGTGAAAGTAAAACAATGGGACATCTGACGACTGTTAAAAAAAACTGTGTCTCTCATTTCATTGTGAATATATCAACTGCCTCCAGAAATAAATGTATCCAGTCGTTTAAGTTTGCAATGACGTATTTAGCTTAGTTTCGATTCGCAGATAAAACGTTGAGAGGTTTTCAGATAATTTTTTTTACTTGAAAAAATGGTTTTCAGATAAATTCAGATTTAGACTCGCCAAACTTTTGAACTTCATAACCAATACCCAATAAAATGCTGACCGGTTTATTTGACTCGGAGCTTAAATAGGCTCAAACTGCAAAATGATGCAATGCTAAATTTGGAGATGTTAGGTTTTCTACAAGTAAGGTAACCAAGTGATTTTGCCTCATATTTTCATATGCGTGACTCCGAGTTGCAATCGGTGTGACTTTCTAGCTGAAATCAAATCACAAATTCAAGTTTCACATATTATGCAAATGCCTGTACTAAATACGTTTTTAAACAAATACACTAAACACACCGGAATCAAACTTTTCCCCACAAAATGGGGAAAAGGGGTCAAGCCTCAAGCCTGTTGGCATTTCTGGTCCAGGAACACCCGAGCTTGCAAGATAAGCTAGTTACTTAAAACACTTGTACAACAGAAACAGAAGACGTAAAACTCAAGGGCACTCCAGCTAGTTACTTGGCCGCCCTTGTTACGCAATCGCAGGACGAAGAACAGAGCTACGAGCGAGACGAACTCAAAGCAAACACACATTCCTTTCATCCTTTGGGCTGGGCCATCTATACACGTCAGCACGTACCGAGTCGACCAATGATCTGATGCTCGGAGGAGCTGGGATCGGAATCGGCGCAGGGCTGATGCTCCGGAACTTGGAATCCGTCGGCGCGAGCTGAATTTCCTCGGAGGAGGATGGCTCCTGCCACACGGAAACCACGCATTCATCAGAACCAGGTAAACCAAACACTCCGTGGAAGCAATTTGGGCGGAATTCGGACGCCCAGCCGCCCGAACCGCCACCCAGGAGTCGCCCCAGCGCAGCTAGCGCGGACTGTTCGGGAGACGCCGGCGTACCTTGTCGGCGAGCTCGTCGAGCGACATGGCGCCGCGATCCGGTCCGCTTCGCGTCCTCGCCGTCGCAGAAAACACCCCCGTGCTACTTGTTTGTGCTCCTGGCTTGGGTGGGCAGTGTACTTGGCCTCCGATTCCGCGAGCTGGTGGAGAGAGAGAGAGAGAGAGAGAGAGAGAAGAATACTGTAGGTGGGTGATGGACCGGTGCCCGGTGGGTGTGGTGCGAGGCGACGACGCCGAGGCCGGTGAGAGGACTGGAGCACCACCTCTCCCCTCCCCGGCGCGGCTATTTATCGGCTTCTAGTTTGACGCCGACGGGCGCTTGTCGGTGGGGCCCACCTGCAGTGGGACGGTCGGCTTCCGGCTGACGCGTGCTGGGAAGGGAGCGGCATGGCGTGTGGAGCCTTCGTGGTTGCTGCTGGGGTCCACCACGCTTCTCATTTCTTTTTCCCGATTTGGGAATTATTAATATTTTAATCGAATATCCAACATTTGGGGAGACAATGGGAGTATCCGTTGAAAGAAACTTTACACGGGTGGATGGGCACCTCCTTTAAATTTTTTGTCGATGTTATGACCCGGGGGTCAAGACCACCAACGAGTAAATTTGTATATCGCGTGCTCCCTCTCTCAGACGTGATGTAAGATGGACACAAGATTTATCCTGGTTCGGGCAAGGAAGGTCCTACGTCCAGCGGGGTAGGATGACTTGTATTATCTCGCACTCAAAGCGTGCTCGTACAGGGGGTACAAGCAGTGTTACACGGATCGGGCCACCCGAAGGGTCGATCGAGTGGCGCGTGTGTGTGTGTGAGCGTGGACTAGGGTCCCTGAGAGCGAAAGTCCGATCAGAGTCCTAGATGAAGTAGGAGTCGATCGATCCCTCCTCCCCTCTATACTCTACCCCGGCGTCCCCTTTTATAGACCAAGGGGAGTTCTGAGGGTACAGGGTCCTAATAGTAGAAGTATGGGCGGCGTATTTGCGGTACAGTGTTCGCGGAGAGGCGTTGAGCACTGTCGCGGCATGACCTTCCCGTCCTTCAGGCGTCTCCGGTCGTGGCAGCAGTGGAAGTCGTCGCGGTGCAGCGTCCGCAGGCGGGCGCGAGTCCCACGGCCAAAGCGGGACGGGGCGGATGTGACGGCTTCCGTACCGGAGTTGTTGAAGAGGAGGGGATCGAACCCCCGGGTCGAGGAGGGGGTCGAGCCCTGTGTGACTCCGTCGCGTTCCCGAAGTCGTCGTCGAGGGTCGCACTGTTCACTTTCCGAGGGGTACTGTTGGAGTCCGTACTCGCGTAGTGGCAGCAGTGGCGGCACAGTTGATGGGAATCGGGGACTGGACGGGGAGTTGGCGGATTTGACAGCGGACGCGGGCGCCCATGTCGTTAGGTGGGTTCACTTTAACCCATGCCGGAGCAGTTGGGTTAATCGAGCCCCTCGTCCGAGGGTCGTCTGCTTGACCCTTGGCCGAGGGGGTAGTCGAGACGTCGACGGGGTTGGAGAGGTCGAAGTCGAGGTAGAGGTCGGGGGGTCGTTCGTTCGACCCCTCGTCCGTCGTCGAGGTGGAGCCGGGGGTCGTTCGTTCGACCCCTCGTCCGTCGTCGAGGTGGAGCCGGCCCGTGGCTTGTTGCCGCAGTTGGTGCAGAGGGGGCCCTCGATTGCTGGGCCGCGTCTCACCGAGTAGTGGGCTGATCCTTGCCTTAAAAATGGTTGCTATGTTTAGCGTTAATTTAACGAAGGGTTTAGGGTACCCCTTACCTTCGTACCCGACATTCTTCTTTTTTTAAACCTCCTCATTTAATTCTACTATGTACTCACTCCGTCCAAAATTAACTGTCGTTTTGAGTTTTCATATGACAACTTTGATTAGATTTATATAAAATACGTGTCTCCAAATAAATTTATTAAAAAACTAAATCAAAAGATCTATTTAATGATATCAATTATGTATCATAACTATTAAATATTAATAATTTTTTATATAAAATTAATTTAAGTTTTTTCTCGAAAAGTGAGAAAAACAGATATTTTAGAACAGAGAGAGTAGGCCTGTATATACTAGGGCGAAGTAGATCTCCAGTCTTATCTCAAAGCAAAATAATACTTGGGCAAAGTAGATCTCCAACCTTATCTCAAAGCAAAATAATAATAATAAATTCCTATTTATGAAGTGTGAATAAAATAAAACTGTTTGACCTCTGATAAAAAGTGGGAACAAGGTCAAACATGAACTTTCCAAATAAAAAAACATATGTATTGGAAGAAGCTCAAGATATCTTGGTGCTCAGAGTAGTTATAACGTGCGGTAAAAAATGAACTGTAGCACCAACTGAACAATGCATAATAGAACATGAGAACCATGGTGTCAGAATCTAAAATCAGATTCCACGTATGGATCAATTGCTATGGAACAAAATACTAGAGCACACAAGCTGATGGTGGAAGAATCAAGAGGTATGGTAGCCAACAAGTGTACACTAAAGTGATTTTAATTTGTATTTAATGTAGAGCCCAAAAATAGTAAATGCCCTTATACAATAGAAACTTGCTGTCTTTTCCTTTGGTTCGGATGCAAACTAGATCTTATGCCAAATGATAGCTCTTTAATCTTAACTTATCAACCCGGCTTATCAGTTATGGTATAACGTTTTTCTTTTACAATAAAATAATAAAAAATAACATTATCCGGCTTACCAACCGCAGAAATAATCAACCGAACATAGCGGATATCACCTTCTTTAATTACCTCATACTTCAATTTGTTGGATTAATACAATATACGTGCCACCCGAGTCCACATTCGCAGAACTGCCAGGGGGGCACATTTCCAACATGACAAAGCAATCTCTTAATGTTCCCACTTGAGTTGTTAAGCTTTTTTTTTCTTTTTTGGCAAAAGATTTTTTAAGCTAAGCTACACTTACTGACTTGAACAAGTTCACGGATGAGAGACAAATAACTTATCTCTTGACTTGAGATGAGACGATTATTACTTGCAAGACTTGGACTGAAGGGTGAGTGGGAAAAGACGCTTGGTTTTACCAGGCACCACCGAGAAACCCCTGCGCCCTTTTCGGTCAAAGCAAAAGGCAAACGGGGGGGAAAGGGCACGTTCAAAGGTACGGTCATGGTCATCGGCAACCTCTAGCGCGGTTGTGGTTGGTGAAATGAATGGATGGTGACGGTGGTGAGAACAAAATCTCTTGCCGATTACAGCACTAGTAGGGGAGCGGGAGTGGTTGGCAGACAGCCAGCAGCATCTGCATCCCCAGTGTGCAGTGCAGGAAGGAGGGATCGGAGGAGAATGGAATTTGGCTACTTTGTGTTGGACTGCTTGCTGAGCAGGAAAGGGGTTCAGAGTTGAGACTTTCAGTTAGGACTCTTCATCCCTCTGTTGTAAGACACACGGCTTTGGCTTTTCAGCATTCAATTTGAGCATCCTAGGCTCCAATAGGTAAAAGCGTGTGTCCATCCACTCTGTATTTTTTGGAAGCACTACAGGGGGCTGCTGCTAGCTATATGTCTCTCTTTGGAATGGGCATCGTCAGTCATATTCCGAGGAAACTTTGGAACCGCATCATAAACCACTTACCACTGACCACAACGCCAGAAACGGGACGGAGAATAGGAGACGGCGCAGGTCGTGCAGGCACGGCTCTGCCTCCTGCTCCTCTGACTTTTTCTCCGCCACCTCACCAGCGGGCAGCGGCGGCCGTTCGAGGTCCGACTCCTTTCTCGGCAGCGAGCGCGGAAGAAAACGCGTGAGAGGAGAGAGAGCGCACGTCCGGTCCGGGTCCGGGTCCGGGTCCGCCAATGGTGATGCAGCGTCAAAAGTCAGAGGCAGCATGCGGGTGGCCGACGCCGTCCACGCCACGCACCGCACCGCACCGGTGACCCGACCCGACGACACCCGATCCAACGACGCCAGCGCGAGGGAACACGATCACCAACGGCTCTCGCCTCTCGCCTCTTGCGGCCACGGCTTACCGTACCGGTTGGTAACATAACCAACAGAATCAACGGGGCGGCCAGCTAGCGTACGTTGCCATCAGACGCGAGCTATCTAACACGTACTTAGTGCGTTTGTGATCGCACATCATCCATCTCCTTCTCCCTTCCAAATATAAAAAGTCCAAACCACCAACCAACTGACGTGAGTGAGCTATCTAAAACGTCATCCGTACCGATAGTGACACGGACGACCGTTGCTGACAAAACACTTGACAAGTCGTGCCCCCCCTTGCAGGCATACGGCAGTTGGTCCTGCTACACTCATGCTTTCTACGGCTGATCGAGTCAGGATTTATAAGTACCTATATACTCCTTATGACCAAATACGTATTCCATAAAAAAATAGATAAAAAAGTAGAAAATAATTCATATATAGCGCTAATCTCTAAATTAAAGCATCATGTGTTTGATGCTTCTCTGTTCCAACATGACACACATGATAAGCGTGGTAAAGTATTCATAGGCAAGCGAAAACACACATGACATTTGAACAAAATTATAATTTAACTAGCAGTTGCTAATGGAAGTACTTGCATAAACTTGAGAATTTGTAAACACGTCACGTGTATTTGGTGCTTCTCTGTTCAGACAAGCATAATAGAAAACTCAACAATCAATCTCATTTTTGCTACACATTTTAAGTAAGGAAGAGTTTACGTTTGAGAATCAAGACGGCTCATTCTAAGCTTGTTAATTCATTATGATAAAAAAACTGAGAAAGCTCAACCACCTTGCATTCTCCAACTCTATAGTGCACAACCATACCAAACTAGATATTATAGCTATAATTCTTGTGCGTCATCCTATACTTTTATCAGATTGTCTCAGTCAGACCCGAAGAGATAACAAAGATGGTGCTCGTCATATTGGTTAGGTAGCAAAATTGCTAATCCATGTTAGGTTGGTAGCATAGTGTCGATACAATAGAGAGTACGACGAATGTCGTACCTAGTCTTGCACAATGTAATTACTATTACCATGCAGAGCATGGCCCGCACATATCTGGTCTAGGTATAGCGCCGAAGCCTGTTGACATACTCCTTTTGTGCAATGCTGCCCATTGCGCGGAGGATAGCATGTTCCACTCACCTATTCTTGTGCGCCAAGTCGGTGTGACACCCCCCAAGTTAAGTTGCTCTAGGCTAATTGATTTGGCCTACCCTACCCTTTGAAGTCGTGTGAGGATAACTTTAGACACTTTTAGCTTTCATATGTGCCACTCTTGTTGTGGCCGTCAGAAATGTTTTTAGAGAATAAGGGATATCTTCAGATATGATAGATTAAAGATCGTGTAATTCTGTTTTGCCTTTACCTCTAACGAAAGTTTCTTAACCTCTAAGCAATGTGTTCCCATATATTCTTTCATTAACTCAGCAATGCAATCTACTATTCCACCAATTCTATTTCTCATGCCATCTCCAAAAAGTTCAGTGTGCCCCTTGGCCACTTTGCAAGCACAGGACCACTAGTACGATATTTTGTCTTCTCTTAGGTCTCTTCAGAATGCATCGTTTTTTTGGGGAGTTTTGGAATGGATGCATGCATCACACACTAGAACGAATATTCATAAGTTTCTTATTCCATTATATTTATGGATACACCTTTAAGCTTTTGGTCCATACCGTTTTTAGCTCAAAGATAATTGTATGCTAATTTTCACCCAAAAAAAAATTGTATGCTACTAGACTCACAAGCCACTCTCTGAAACGTGAGTAAAAATTCATACTACACTGATACGTTTTACATGCACGTGTAGCTGAAAAAAAGAATTCTGACCCATGAGTTAGCACGTGACTACAACAGTAAACTGCCATTGATAGTGACATGGACATCACTTGCCGGTGGGGTAGGTAGCCAGTAGACTCGCACTCGCACCCGCCGATTCCTAAAGCGATTAACATGCAGATGCAGGAAGCCAACGATTCCCTGTCAAAATTTCAAAATTTTACAAGATTCCGGTAAATAATTCACCTACAACTAAGGCTTAAAAGGGATGCATGCAAGACCGGAAATGCAACAAGATGAGAGTCAGACACACCTGATTTGGTCCAAATTAATTGTTAAAGATGACTGTCAAGGACACACTGCATAAACAAATCCGTTCAAATGAACACTGCATTTCTTTTTTTTAAAAAAACTTTCTCTAGCAAAAACCACAAAAGAACCGATTAAACCAAAATATTTAACCCGGAAAGGCCGGAACTAACTTCAACTGTCTAAGTCCTACGGCATGTATATAGTGAAGAAACATGAATTAGTAAGTCAACACCCAATGCAAGACTTGTCAAGTCATATTTGTTAAACTATTGGAGATGCTCTAAGTTAAAAAAAAGGCTCTCTCCAAGACCTTGCTATTTTGGACTTGCCAAAGTTTACTCTTTTCTCTCGCATTTTTACAAAGTGAACATAATAAAGAGTTTTTTTTACTAGAAGGTTCTTCCACTTCAATCTCCCGATGGATGCGAAGTCGTATATGCGTGCGCATATATGCGCGTCGGGAGGAAAGATTTGTCAAGTTTCTATTTTTGCCAAGTTAGGATACCAAACTGTTGGAGGAAGTTTTTTCATGTTTTGCGACTCCGACCCCGCCACGGTGCCGCCCGGCTCCGAGCCGGCGAGCCCCCGACACCGCCCGCCGACCGTCGCCCCCTCTCTGAACCGGCGACCCCGCCACCGCCTGGTCCGGTGGTCCTGCGCACAAGCAGCCTGGCACGACGACCTCTCTCCGTGGTTCCGCCAGTAGAGGTCCAGCACCGACAGTCCTTGCCCTCTCCTCCGTGCGTTGCCTCCATGGCTCTCCCCTCCCTGCTCTCTTCTCACGTCGCCTCCATGCTGGCATGAGCAGCCTTCGCGTGATGACTCGACGAGGGACAGGGGGAAATAGGAGAGGAGGAGGCGTCCACGGATACGGACTAGAGAAGGCTTCCCCACTCTCGAAGATCTCCGTGAACTCTTCGGATCTAGGCACACATCGAACTGATCCGGCCTCAACGACCATGGTGTGCACGCGACAAGCTCCAGCAAGCAAGTGAGTGTCATCAGGGGAACATAGGCGCCCTCTCCCTTTGATGGAAGCGGTAGCACATGACGGATTCGGCCCCAACCCCCTGGCCCCTGACCCTTGCACTTGCTGCACAGTGAGTTAATCTGATTGTTTGATTCCTGGTCAATTCCTTCTTCTTCTTGTTATATTAAGACTCTGTTTAGATCCATAAACTGCTAATAATTAGCTAGTTGATAAGTTACTACTAATAGTAGCTACTATTAACTAGTTTGGTCCAGTTAGTGAATTAGTTATTAGTTGGGTATTGATCTAACAATTAGTTAGACCTGTTTGGATTCAAGTGACAACAATAAGCCTTTTTGGTTGGGATATTTAGGAGTTAAGGCTCCATGGGTATTAGGAGTAGTTGGTGCATGTCTTCTACTTTATCTAGATTAGTATCTCTTTAGAATATGCTTTAGAATATGTTGTGGCTTTCTTAAGGGCCAAGTTTGCTGCTCTATATATACCCCAACCTACCATGTTTTGTAGTAAGACTAATGAAGAATATATGATATCTAGCCCCAAACCTGACTTTCCAATATCAAGAAGCTAATTATTAGCTCCTTGGATCCAAATAGGGCCTAAGCGTGAAGTTAGGAATCTATTGTTACTCCTTGAATTTGTAGTGAACTCTTATAACTTGTTTAAGATCCAAAAATAATTTGGCACAAAATTTATTTTGTTTCTCAAGTGCATCATTAAATTCTACTTTCATGTTGTAACTTTCTATTATATTGTTATATTTATTTAATCACTAATTTTACATGATTATATGAACTACTTTTATGTTGTAGCTTGTAAGGATATATGCGCTGAAGTTATGTAGTATATGATCACCCCTCCTCTCTTGTTGTGTCTCTCATAGATTGAAGTGGTGTTTTTTATAATTTTTGCAGACAAAAGTATATTAACATATCACAAAGATTTTATTGACTTATTTCTAATCAAGTATATGTTTTGTCTCATAGTGTGTTCCCAACAAAGGAGGTCAACTGTCATCATTATGTATCATTATTCTGAACGATATTGTTTCAACTTTCATAATATTCCTCTATAAGTACTAATACCCGATTGGCGCTTATATTGGATTCCCATTTGGTTTGTCTGACCGTTTAACCAAACTTCAGAATGTTGTTACAAAAGTTCAAGAAATAAAATCTAATCTTTCCCGTATAGATCCACAAAAGTTCAAGAAATGAAATCTGATCTTTACCGTATGGATCTATATCCACATTCAAATAGAGGCAAAAGTTGGTTTGCGAGGGAAACTTAATTGCACTCTTATGCTAGCATTATCTAAACAAATATAACTCATCGCAAAAGCTGGCACTATTTCACAAAATGTCGTGTTTGAAATAAAATGGTCAAGGAGCTCAAGATGGCTGTTCAACTTTACAATGAAGGCAAAGATCTGCTACAGGAGGCACAGGGAAGGTCATGCTCGTGCTACATTGCTTTGCGGCGGTACCCGCCACACCACCAACTGTATGAAGTTCAATCATAAAAAAAAAGATACTAGAGTATATTTTCAGCAATGTCACCCAGTCCCCGCTAGCGATTTGGGGTATAGAGGGTGTTGGTAACACTGCCCTACTTTAGCTTTTGCATTATTCTCGACAAGAATTTATTACCAGTTTTGACTACACCATCTTTGTTCGGGCGGGGAAGGGATGCAGTGTTGATAAGTTGAAAGAAGATATGTGTTGCTATGAGACTTCCTGTTGAGAGAAGTATAGAATGTTGTATTTTTAACTATCTCAAGGAATGGTAGTTCGTGTTGTTTATTGATGATGTGTGGGATACTTTTAACCTGAGCGAACTTGGCATCCCCATGCCACTTGGGTCAGTACAAGGGGTCTCATCTCAAATATCACGTAGAGGGCATTTCTGGCCTAATATGTCAGCACATGATATAAAATGATTCTTGAAGTCGAGACTTATGACACTGATAATATAAATATCCATAAATATAGCCAATAAAGGACTGTGCTTTTCATGCTTTAAGGGTTTCCCACTGTATTTGAAACTTAATATATATTGATTGAACAGATTGTTAATGAGTGCAGCGGCTTACCTTTGGCATTATGCATCATCAATGGCCTACCCCTCAATCTATCCATACCCCCAAGCACCACACTAATATATGAATAAAATACTCAAACTCATACGGAACTCCAACCCTACGGATTGAAAGTATTAGGCTTGAGCACACCAACAAGCCACGATGGACTAGGGCACCACAACATGACGACATGTGGGTCCTACCATGCTGAACATGCCCGGGACGGACCAGGTGACCCATTTTCTCATTTATAGGACAAATAGATGAAGCAATAGCTTGACGGTTCGAGCACCGGTGGATGCGAAGCGCGTGAAAAATCGTGTGACTTGACTTGAGATGCACAACTGTGTGGCTAGCTAGTGGTGTCTCTCATTATTAACAAAAAATCCCTGTTTTAGCCTGTTTTTTAGGTTTTTGGAAACTGCATACTGTCAGTTTATAAGAATCAGCAGTGATGTATACCACCTATCAATACCAATTTGGTTATATCGGTTCAAAATCTAACAATGAAGGAGGTTTTGAACTAACAGTAATTGTTAAATCTAGCATAGTGATTTCACATGTGACACTTTTTTCAATGATAAGTAATTGTGTTACCACGCAGTTCATATATAGTACATGTACTGAGATTTTGACTAACTTCATTGGATTCATATTTTGTAGAACATTGAATACACTAATTTGGCAAAACTAGATCCTCATTATGGTTTTTGTAAGAGCATCTCTAAGAGTTCCCAATAAAGCATTCTACTATAGGATTTTTGGTACGAATAGAAAAAAAAACCATGTCTAAGAGTTTCTAATCTCACCTCCTGATATTTTGGCACTTAAAAAATCATCGAAAGCGTGGATATGTCCGCGCATGGAAGACACACATATATAGATATGCCAATGTAAGTTAGAAGGACGTGCGAAATAATAAAGAGTAGGAAAGGGTTTCAAATATAAATAGATAAAAGAGAAATAATATATAAAAGTGGTTAGGTAATTTAGAATTATTATAGGATTCCTAATGTAAAATTATCTTCTATATTTTAAAAGTGATTTATTGGAAATTGTTGAAATGGTCTTATTTATTCCTTTTAATACATTTTAATGAGTTGGAAAACACAATGCTTTAGGAGAAAATTCTTGGAAACTCTTGGAGATGCTCGTAAAATAACATTTTTGCTTTTCTTTCCCTATGGATATTTGTCTGACCTAACCTAACTTGCTTGGGACTAAAAGGAGTTGCCTTTTGTTTTCTTTTGATGTTCTTCTGAATAATGCATGGTTTTCTAGTTTGTGGTAAGATACAAGTGTTGTGCCACCTCTTGTGTATGCAAAGTTATCACGCACGCATGAGCGCGCACAAATTACTAGTGAGAAAATATCACTCCAAGGCTATGACTACGAGAGTCAGGGTGCTAATAAAATCATACAAAAATAAAAAGCAAAAAAAATCGACAATGACAAAAAATGACTAGTAGGGGAAACAAGACGATTGCTATTCCATCCATCCTAGAGACCATACCTTTAGTAGGCAGCACAGAGGTGCCATTACTGGGCTAAAATTGACATTAAATATACTAGCTCCCATCTTCTTAATAACATCCTTCAGAGGCAAAAATTATACACAGAAATTCTTCCCTAAAAGACTTGAGATAAGGATATCCTTCCTTGTCCGTTGGTAAGTTGTTGTTTAGCAAGTCATTCGCGACAATCCACGGATCCAATGTGTCTTTAGTTGACATAACTCAAGCAACCATGAATAAAGCTTTGGGAAAACCATGACACTTGACAACTATCTGCAATGCAAGACGAAATACATACATTCACAAAGTCATCAACCAACCCGATAATAAAGAATTGTGTTTTAATTTGTGATGTTTGAACTAACTAATTAAAATAAGATGCATGGACAACAACTTTATTGGATTAAATAAATAGTCAGGGGGGCGATGGAAGTCCGACGAGTAACATCATCTCTCTGAAGTCTGAATCTGAACCGAGGATGGCCAATGACAGACCCAGTTAGTACACTATCGTCAGGTTTAGTTGAACACTTCTCTGTTTTGTTAAAATTAAAGTTGCTGCTGGGTAGCTGATTCAGTAACAGTGTGGACTTGACCAAATATTGCTTATTAGTTGGCCGGATAATAACTATGTAAACACTAGCTTCTCTATTCTGTTAAACACTAGTAGGGGTAGTGCTTGTTTATGGTAGTAACTATGTGGACTTGACTGCAGTGGCGGAGCTAGGATTTTAAAGTTGGATATTCCCAATTACTAAGAAATAAAACTCGATTCCACGGTGGCTAGAAAGCTCCAAGTATCCGGTGTTAAGAAGAAAATCTTCTCACACAGATTGAGTGACACCGTAACTCTATAAGATAAACTAGTCATAAATATGTGCTTTGGATGTAGGACAGACGAGGGAGTCTTTTTCCCCTCACTAAAAGCCAGAGAGTGAGTCCCTCAGGACTCAAACTCTAACCACCCCGGATTAGGGTAATAAGATTTACCAAAAAATATGTTTACCACGTCACGGCGTCATCCATGCTAACAGTTGCATACTAACTAGTACTCTTTCCGTTCCAAATTATAAGTTCTTTTGATTCTTTTGGTACATTTATTTTAATATGCATTTATATATAAGATATGTCTATATACATAGCAAATTTTATATAAAAAAGTAAATAATTTATAATTTACTCTCTCCGTCCCAAATTAAAATTATTAGACCTTTCAAGCATATCAAGTTTGACCAACAATTATAGAGAAAACTATAAAGATTTAGGACATCAAATAGACATATTACGAAAATATAATATGTAACGAATTTGTTGTTGTTATTATATTATCATATAAGTTTTTATCAAACTTGAGATACTTTGACTATAATTTGGAATTGAGGGGTATAACGGAGCAGTACTGTAATTATGTGCTTGGTTGTTGTTCTTGGCGCGGCCAGCCTTGGGGCCTGCCCGGCTGGTCAACAGCCCCAGCGCATACATGGGAACTCGGCAGGCGCAGTAGGGTAGCCTATCTGCTGCCCGCAGTCACGAGCCGCAACCATGTCAGGAAATCAAATCAAAGCAGGGATCGGGCAGGCATCGGCTCCGTTGGGCTTTGAGATGGGCCAACACATCGAACCGGAAGGCGTTTTGACTTGAGAAATAGAGAAGAAAAAACCACTACAACATATACATATACATAGATGTATAAGTATTTTTGGCACAAAAGCTAGGAATACCCAGGCATCAACGTGGCTCCGCCCATGCTTGACTGGGTATCGCTTATGAGTAGTTGGTAGGTCACCCCAGCTCTGATGAATTCATACAGTTTGAATCTGAGCCAGTACATTCGCTACTCTTCACCTGCACTCATTTGTTTGACCAGTGGTCAACGAAAGAAGGACAAGTTACTTGGTTTGGTTCACCTACCACCAAGGCTTAAAAGGGATTTATGCATGCAAGACCGGAAATGCAACAAGATCAGAGTCAGACACGCCTGATTTGGTCCAAATTAATTGTTAAAGATGACTGTCAGTGTCAAGGACACACTGCAGAAACAAATCCGTTCGAATGAACACTGCATCTCTTTTTTTTTAAAAAAAAACTTTGTCTAGCAGAAACCAGAAAAGAACCGATTAAACCAAAATATTTAACCCTAAAAGGCTGGAAACCTGGAATTAACTTCAACTCTCTAAGTCCTACGGCATGTATATAGTGAAGAAACATGCACTAGTAAGTCAACCTCCAATGCAATTGAACTGTAGAAAAAATAGGTGGAGTCCTGGACCCTGAGCTCCCAACTGAAAGCTAAGCTCCACTTCTTCTGTTCGTTCAAAACAACCAACTGTGAGATGACAGAGACGTGCTTTCCTTCCACTGCCAATTCTTCTTCTTCTTCTTTTTTTCTTTTGAAACGAACCCAACTGTCAATTGCCAATTCTTGTGGTTGTGGTAGACAGGTAGAGGCATTGCAGGGGACCTCGGACCCTACCCATGGCTTGGAGCCGTTCCCTCATTCTTGCAAAGCCAGCACAAGGGCAGCGCAAGGTCCCTGCTGCGGTGCTTGTCAAACTTGTCAGCTTATACCTTTTTATTTTCGAGTGCATTGGTCACTCCTAGGCCTCAAATGCTTGAGCCTGATCACTCTTGGACCAATTAAACCTACACAAATAAGGCATTCCCCGCAGCCCCATGAGCGAGATTACTGGGCCTGAAAAGGAGTGTTGGGCCTGGGAAGAATGTGCGGCCCCAACAAATTGGCAGCCTGTGAGTGAGCATTAGACCTAAGCAAATTGAGCCTAACTTGGCCTGGCCCAAGCCTGATTGGGTTTTAGCCCGCTCACGAGGCCCGAGACAGATTCCGCTGCACAGAAAAAAAAAAAATCTTGGCTCAAGCCCGGACCAAAATACTATTTTTTGTTATTTTACGTTGTAAAATATGTGGGCGGCCCCAAAAAGAATTAGGCCTGACCTGTCCAATGGGACGGTCATGAGCAAGACTTTTTTTTTTGGCCCGAAATAATCGGGATTTTTTGTTTTGGCCCACAAAAGGCCTTTTCTTTCGTGGTGCCGACGAATATGCGAGCGGCCAGCCGGCCACTAGGTTTTCTTTGTTGCCGTCACTTTTTTTTTGAGTTACCTCAGGAGAAAAGGTATAGAAGTTTAGGGAAGCAGTAGAACAGGGGGGCGAAGTTTAAAAGAAAAAAAGAGATGAAAAAAATAAGCTTGACTAGAAAGGTAATTATACCAAACAATTTATCCATAGCTTAATCGGAGGAAAGTAACTTCTCATTGCGCGAAACATAAGAAGCGCAAAAGTAACTTCTCGTTGCACGAAACATAAGAAGCGCAAACTCATTTTTGAAGGTTTTCTTGGTTGCTGTCGTTTTTTACTCTACCATCACAAAACCGACCCAAACTCTACCATCACAAAACCGACCCGTATTGGGATGAATCAGATCGCAAGAACGCTCGATCCAACAGCTGGCGGGTTTGTGGTCAATGGCATGTCTTGTTGCGTTTGTTTCCATCTGGTAACCTAATCAAGATGTTCCAAATCACTAACGACTACTCGATCCGTACGTAGCTCGCTAGCTGCTAGGAGTCTGTTGGACGATAACTGTGTCTAGACCTTTTTTTATCTCCTTTCTCCTTATTACGGTTTTGAATTGTGACCGAGCTCGTCCAAGTGATGATGACAGTCACCAACCGATTAAATCCTCCACGGCTAGCCTTACCACTCAGTACCGTACAGTGCAGGCCCTCTTTTTTTTTTTTTTTGAGAATTACACAGTTACAACGTAGACACACTCAAACACGCACGCACACTCACCCCTATGAATACACGTACGCAAACCCTACCCCTATGAGCACCTCCGAAGAACTGAGCCGGCAGATATCTCGAGCTTCACGAAGTCACCACAGGCGCCTCGCTGTCGACGGGGACGTCGCCTACCACTGAAAGCGTAGCGCCGGAAAATCCTGAAATAAATCCAGAAAACCACAGTCTAAAATTCACTCCCACGGAGAATCGAACTCAGGATCTGTGACAGTGCAGACCCTCTGAATATGCAACCATCTATCTGATTATATATAGATGTTTATATGGCGAGCCGCCATTGCCTATTACTAAAAGTTGCTTTGCTTGGATTATTCTCACACAGTTGATGTTTCACAAAAGCAGAGATATATATTAGCCGCTCAACTCTGAAGAAACCAATATCTATCGCCCCGATGCAGGGGTGTTTGGTTGAGCTTCTACCGTACCAGGCAGCGATCTCAGCCCTAGCCTTATAGCCAACCGAAATCGAATGCTTAGGGATGCTGCCTGTGCCAGACAGTTCCTTTGTGGTAGAATTTGACAACCTAGCATGAAAAAAGAAACTCCGGTCTCCATTCCTACCATCAGATGTGACTACATATATGTGTCCAGTCCTTTTGCTTAGGTTGTGATCGATCGAGTTCCAAGTGATGATAGACAGCCACCAACCAGTAACATATACCCTCCATATATATCTCCATCTCAATGGCTAGCTCCTAGCTAGCTTTACCACTCGTCACCGTGCAGGCGCTCTGAATGTGCAGCCGTCTGATAGATGTTTATATGGCGAGGCGAACCATGCATGCATATTAAAATTTGCTTGGAGATTACAGTACAGTTGACATATGAACATGATTGCTTGCTATTTCCAGCCTCCTCGTCACAAAAGCGGGGATGATTAGAGCTTAGCTGCTAACTCTGAAGGACTGAATGAAGCTAGCCAATGTAGGGGTGTTTGCATAATTGGTTGAGCACCTGCAACTGCAAGGCAGCGATCAGTCCCAGCTAGACTAGCTAGGCAGCACCGGGCAGGAGCAACGATGTCAACAACCGTTGAGACGAACATTGTGAAGTTTCCAAACCACGTCATGGATCTCGATTTCACCTTATCGATCGATGCCGAGGTTTGCCAGAAAGGTTTGGTAGATATGTGGAAACAATTAGTTTGGCAGCACCCTGCTAATTCAAATCACACACAGGTATAGTGTATACGTATGTATATTGTATACACATATTCTGGCAGGCAGTACGTGGCTTATATTGCTGAACAATTACACGGTGGTCTTCTGCAGGCTTACATTGACACGTACTGACGTACATACGTTCTCTTCTCCAGAACTTATCAAGCTAAGAGAGCAGGATTAGTTTGGCAAGCGTCAACATTTGTGATTTTGTTCCAGGTTGGCAGGTGTTGCGTACAAGCTCATGCGTCTTAACCACCGCTAGCTAGCTAGCTACTTGATTCCTCGCTTCTTCGTTCTTGTCACTCACTGGCTACAGCAGATCATCGTCGCCCCGCCAATTGGATCGAATAAAGACGAGTCCTGAAGAGTAGCTAAGCTAGCCCTATCGCGTCGTCATGTGCGTCTATAGGACCAGCTGAGAGCACTGAACTGCTGGGCGACAGCAACTTTTCCATGGCTTGGACATATACATAGGCATATACATACAGCAGCAGTCTCTTTCAGTTTGAGCCTGATCGATTGCAGTTGAGAGAGACACGTACAGAGTCTGTGCACCCGGCCGGCCAACGGCCATTACCGTCGTCGCTAGCTAGCTCTCTCCTCTCCTTCCTTATCTCATCTCATATCTCTCGTTGTGGTTTGTTTTGTCATGTTCCACACCAACCCTATATCATAGTCACAAGAATTCTGGGTCGATCGGGTCGAGGGACGGGGTCGAGGGACGTGGGTCGACAATTCAAAAAATGTGGTACAACAGGGGTATACCTCTATGGAACGAGAACCAAACATTTGGTACGTGAACCCAAAGATTTTGGGTTGATAATCCGGTACGAAGTCTAGAGAGGAAGGTCGCAAACTAATTATCTTTTCCTTTTTTCCTTTTTTAAGACTTATATAGATGGAAATATCTTGAAACATACGACACTAATTAGGAAACAAATAAAAAAATAGAGTAAGGCCCATATCAGCCCAAAGGCAGGCAGGAACCTTATCCTTGCACCTTGCTTGATCTCTCCTGGCACGCCGCCGGCTGCTCTCTACTCTACCTCTCCAGGATCTCTCTCTCATGGAGTCACGCCCACTGCTGCTTGCACATGCCGCTGCTCCTTCCCCAGCGGTAAACTCCGCCCGTGCCGCCGGCCGCCGCTCCTTCTTCCCCACCAGTGAACTTTGCCCGCTCACGCACGCACACGCTCACCAGCTGCTGCTCCTTCTCCCCCACTGGCGATCTCCTGCACAAGCACACGTCCGTCGGACGCTGCTCCTCCTCCGTCGGCACCCGGCAGCCTCTCCCTAGCGGCGCTGCCTTGAACCCGAACTGAATGGGTGCGCGACCCAACCAAGAATGGGACGCCGACCCATCTCGTCCCCGTACCTCGATTTGGGTCGGTGAACCTGGTACGTGGTTCGCGGCTTCGTCCCCGAACCCTGTGACTATGCCCTATATAGCTTTTGTCTCTGTCTGTATCTCTTCTCCATGCCATTTTTGCGACTCAAATGGCCAGGTCGGCGTTCAGCTACTATATACGCAGGCAGCCCAGCCCAGCCCAGCCCAGCAACAACCACCGACTGCGCATGCGATCGCGATGCCATGCCATGCCAAAGGGGTCCAATAATCATCCAAGTAGCGATATGCAAAGAATCATGACACTGGAAAGAATCGAATAATCAAGGAGTCGTCACCCGTGAGAGAGAGAGAGAGAGAGAGAGAGAGAGAGAGAGAGAGAGAGAGAGAGAGAGAGAGAGAGAGAGAGCTCAATGCATGCAATCAGGCGCGCAGCTAGCCGCCGGCGGCGGTGCAGATCGATCCACCACCTGCGCGTACGTGTGCATGGCCGGCGAAGCAACGAGAAGCCTTACACCGGCCGGGCTGGGAGAGGGAGCAGCGCGGGCGTGACCGGTGGTTGGCCGGGTCTGTTGGGTACATATATTTTGCGACGGTCAGAGCCGTGACGTGCGTTCATTGCATTGCTTGGTCAACCTAACGATCTATCTACGCGCCATGCATGCATGATGCTTTCTCTCTCGATGCACAGCACGGCACAGTGCACCGCGCGGTATCGCGGTTTTGAGGTAGCGGAGGCCGCCGCGCGTGGCGCGTGCGATCGCCGATCATTTTCATTTTCATGCGCGATGGTCATGTAGATCTAGCTAGTTTCACTGTAGAGTAGCTCCTTGAGTAGAGCTGGTGAAGCTATCTAGGTGTTTGGTACATCTTTCACTCGGGCCTCACACGTTGGGGGCAAAATGAAAAAAAAAATCACCTTCCTTTGTCTTCCTCCGACTCGGCGCGAGGGGAAAAACCAAGCGGCCAGCGGTGGGCGCGGCGGCCGGCCTCAGCAGACACGGTCCGCGTCGGCGAGACAGGCTCTCGCCGGTGTGGGAGGCGGGTGCATGCCCGACATGCCCGCGACTAGCAATGGGGCGAACACGGTTGACGTCAACTGGACAGCCTCACCGACGTGGGAGGTGGTTGCACGGCCGCCCACGGTCATGGCAACCGGGCTCGGTGCGCACACGGCTGAATATGGTGCAGCCACAGCCAGATGGCGGCGGGCGCGGCTGTCGTGGGCGGGATGGGTTCGCTAGCGTGAGAGGGACAGGCTCATCTCTCAGCGTTGTCTTCGTGACGGGATGCGAGAAAAGAAAGAAAAGAACTATACAAAAATTGCTTTGCTGCTTTCTAAATAAAGTTAATTACCTTCATGCAGTACAAGATGATAAATCGATGTGGATTCATAATGACGGGAGAACACTGACTCGGTTTGAGAAAAAAGCAACTCCTGCAAATGCACAAACAGCAATTTTAGACGAGGGATGTACAAGCTACCAAGGATGCTTCTATTATGTACAGTATGTGCGATGAATCCTGACCGTACAGGAAACGTTTGATTTGCACTTACAATAAGTGGAGCCACAAGGCATTGAAGAATGAACAAGAGGAATGAACGAAAGGAGCCGGTATGGAGACAATATGATCGAGCTTGCTTGTTGGCATATATGCAGATCGAGAGGGACCAAGCACCAACCACACTGTGCACTTGTAGCTCTATATACTTCGTGCTACTATTCTTATGCACATCCGACCATTTGCCTCCTGTCTTATTTGGCGCTCTCAGATAGTGCTATACTACTAGCTAGTATGATATGAGTTCACCTCCCTATTTCATTTCTTGGTTGCCCATTTCAGTACGTAAAAGGCATGCGGTACTGTTGAATCAACCTGTAAATTGCTACAAGCCGACAACTGCTTCTTATTTGTCATCATATGTACCTAGTTTAGAAACATTTATTATTAGCAGCTGACTACACCTACTTTCCTTCAATCAGGTTCGGTCCAATTTTGAAATTATAGCTATCAGTAATTGTTTTTATTTATAAATTATAAATGTGAGGACATAAAGCCATGGGTGTGAGTGTGTTTTCTATTTATCTTAAAAAATACTTCCATGGAGTAATAAAAAGTATTGGATATATTAAAAAAATAATATAATAAAATCATCTTTCAAAATAAAAGAAATATATAGATTAGTGACTTTATCATAGTCGTCTAGTATGTTAAATAGGCCCCGTTTGGATTCACATGGTTTACATGGAGAAACCAACTAATAGTTAATTGTATGTTAGGTGGTAGGCAAAACATTAGCTGATTCATTAATTAACTGAGAATTCAAAAAATATCTTAGATAATTTTAACAGCTAAATATTAGCTATATGAGGTCAAACAGTCGCTAAATACCTATGAACCGAAGGAGTATATTGGAACCGCGTAAAATGAATTATCAGTACTAAATTAAATCAGTAACGTGTAGAAAAGCACCAATTCAAGAAATCAATTATTGACCAACAAGTTTACACAAATTGATTGCCTACGGACGTCGGTGGAAGATAATGACGCATACTCCTACCTATGTATGAACAATTAAGTATGCATATACTATATATCGCAATATTTAATTTCTCTGCATGCTATATATATAGCTTATATACCAGCTAGCAGCATTGAATTCCACACCATTTTTCTGAACCTAGAAGACTTGAATTAATCCACGGTCCAACCTAATAGACGTGTCGCAGGACTAGGACTGGAGAAGATGCACGGCTGCAGGCTGCAGGTGCCAAAACGGCTCACGTCTGCCAGCAGAAGCTGAAACTGACACTACCGGCCATGGAAATCCTTGGCCTCCTCAATCCACAGACTCTTGGTTCATTCGGCAGCGACCGCGCCGCCCTGTCCCTGTGCCGGCTGTGCGACGACTGACTCGATCGTCTCTCTCGGCATGTCCTTATAACCCCGGCCCGACGCAAGAGTGAGACAGATGCCGGCCACAACGACCTAGCTAGCACTCGCGTGCGATCGCGTCCGGTGTTCCACACCGACAGGCCGGCAGCATGGCGGCCTCCTCTGCCGCCAAACTGCACGTCCCGAAGAAGGGCATCGACGGCGGCACGGACGATGACGTCGTCGCGGCCGCGGGCGGCAAGAAGCAGGCGGGCAGGTGGGGGTTCGTGCAGTTCTTCTTCGTGCTCGCCGTCGTCCTCTGCGTGCTCCTCTACGCGCCACGCGTCCTCGTGCTCAGCCCCTACGGGTACAGCATCGACGTCGTCGGGCTCTTCGCGCCGCCGCCGACGACCTCTTCCTCGTCGGTGCGCGTTTCTGGCGGCGACAATGAAGGACGCAACGGCGGACGACACGGCCGTGACCGTGAGCAGGTTGTCCTTGACAACCAGGTGCACTCCCCGTGCTCGTCCATGCGCGCCCACACCATCTGCTGCGACCGCTCGAGCGTGCACACCGACGTGTGCTTCATGGCCGGCGACGTGCGCACGGACGCCGCGTCGCTGTCGCTCCTGCTGTTCCCGCCGCACTGGAACGACTCGTCGTCATCGGAGGAGAGGGCGCGGCCCTACCCGCGGAAGTGGGAGCGTTTCATCATGGACAAGGTGCCGGAGGTGCGGCTCCGTGTGGCGCGGCGACCGGAGGATGAGGAGCAGCACCACCGGTGCGACGTCCGGCACGACGCGCCGCTGCTCGTCATGTCCGCGGGAGGGTACACGGGCAACCTGTTCCACGCGTTCAACGACGGGTTCCTGCCGTCGTGGGTGACGGCGCAGCACCTCCGCCGCCGCGTCGTGCTCGGGGTGCTCTCGTACAACCCCTGGTGGGCCGGCATGTTCAGCGAGGTCATCTCCGGCCTCTCCGACCACCCCGTGGTGGACCTCCTCCACGACAACCGGACGCACTGCTTCCCGGGCGCCATCGTGGGGACCCGGTACCACGGCATCCTCGTCGTGGACCCCGCCAGGCTCCGCGACAACAAGACCATCGTCGACTTCCACCAGATGCTCGCCGACGCGTACGAGCGGGAGACGACGGCGGCGACGACGACGGCACTACAGCAGCCGCAACAGAGCCACCGACAGCGGCGGCGGCCAAGGCTGGGGATCGTGTCGCGCAAGGGGACGCGGGTGATCGAGAACCAGGCGGCAGTGGCGCGGCTGGCGACGTTGGTGGGGTTCGACGTGGACATCCTGGAGACGGCGGACGGCCGGCCGCTGTCGTCGTGGTACGCGTCGCTGCGCGCCTGCGACGCGCTGGTGGGCGTGCACGGCGCGGACCTGACCAAGTTCCTGTTCCTGCGGCCGGTGCACGCGTGGCTCACCCAGATCTCGCCGCTGGGGGTGTCCCCGATCTCGCGGGAGGACTTCGGGGTCCCCGCCGCCCGGATGGGGCTGGCGTACGAGCAGTACGAGGTGCGCGCCGCCGAGAGCTCGCTGGCGCGCACGTACGCGGCGGACGACGTCGTGTTGGCTGACCCGGAGGCGGCGACGCGGGACAACGGGTGGGACTTCGTCGCGCGCGTCTACCTCGGCGCCCAGAACGTCACCCTCGACCTCGCCAGGTTCCGCCGGACGCTGGAGAAGATGCACGCGCACGCGCTGCGGCAGCGGGAGAGGCGGCAGTCGTGATGGCCGGCGCCCGGCGGTGACAACAGGTACGTACGGCGGCTGGGCGTGCTGTCCCGGACCGTTAGGGCGCCGGATCACGGCCGGTAGTCATCGATCGGTAGCTTGTTCGAACGTCGTTGACGTGCGTGACAAGTGTTGTGGCGGTGAACATGCATGACGATGCATCACCGGCCGTACCGTGCATTTTGGATGGATGGAATATTATGGAACAAAAGAGGCGTGTGGAATGCCGACGACCGCTAACGTGACGGTAGCATACCCGATCGAATGCCCGCATACATATGGTGTGATGACGATGCACCGTTGACACATACTGTATCTGCTACATTAAAATAACATATCTTGCTCATATCTGCATGCTGCATGCATACTCACTATTTTGGGAGTATTTTTTTTCTCGACAGTACCACGAGGTACGTATTTCATTAAGAGGGAATAGAGTTTGATTACAACAGAGCGGTAAGCCAAGGATTACCAATTAGCAGTAACCAGAGCAAGGAACAAACACACCAAAATAAAGAAAGAAAAACTAAACAGACTATGAAATAACAGGTTAGGCGACGTCGGCAGAAGCAGCCTGAGATGCTTGAAGCCCGACAGATCCCACAGAATGCATTCATCTGCAATCTTATGGGTAACAACATTGCTTGAATTTTGCCGATCTCTGAAAGTCCATTCATTCCTCTCCTTCCACAAAATTCAGGCGACCAACGCCACCAACGAGTCAAAACCTTTTCTTGTAACTCTGGAGACCATCTTCCTTGATTGCAGCCACCAAGACCAAAAGCATGGTTGATGTTGAGGAGCAACGTGCCCCAGCCCAATCTTTTCAAGAACCAAAGCCCAGATCGTTCTACTGAACACACATGATAACATGATATGGTCTATTTCTTCTGGCTCCTGATCACACATGACACAAGTGTCGTTGTCTTGCAACCCATGTCGTCGCCGTCGACTCGCCGTCCAGCATCGCCTATGCATAGCAAGCCACAAGAAATGCTTGACCCTTCTAGGTGCACTGATCTTCCAGAGCTGCTTAGCACCCAAAGGTTGAGAAGCACCAGTAAACAAGGCCATGTACGCTGACTGAGCTGAGTAAACTCCATCAGTAGACCAACGCCAAACGAGTCTATCCGAGGACCCAGCCACTAGTTGTGTATGTTGTACTGCATCCCAGACCCTGAAATAATCCAGCAGCATATGAACAGTTGGTGCGCCCACCAAGTCACTTACCCAGCTATTATGATCGAGAGCCTCAGCAACCGTCCTTCCTCGTCTCCTTTTGGGCACCACTGCAAAGATTGCCGGGGCAAAGGACTCAATGGACTGCCCCTGTATCCACCGATCAGTCCAGAAGTGCGTTGTACGTCCATCACCGAGAATTGATTCAGTGGCCACCGCGAACACACACTGAACATCGCGATGGGGCTCATCAGGCAGCATAGCCCAGGCACGATGGTCCTCAGACCTCCGCAGCCACTCCCAACGGGTTCTAAGGGCAACACCAAAACGACGCAGATCAAGCAGCCCCAGGCCGCCTAGCTCCTTCGGTCGACATACAGTCTTCCAGGCGACGTGACAATTACCCCCAAGCGCCTGGTCACCCCCAGTCCACTGGAAACCTCTGCGCTTCTTGTCAATGACCTCCACCGCCCACGGGGACAAACAGAGAGCAATCGCCGTGTGGGTAGGTATAGCAGACAGAGTTGCCACCGTCAGGGTTGCCCGACCCGCCAAATTCAGAAGCTTTCCTTTCCAAGTTGGGATTCACGAAGCAACGACGTCCACTAGCGCCCGTTCATCTGCCTTTCTAAGCTTGCAGATTGGCAAAGGAATTCCAAGGTAGCGACAGGGGAACTCTGCGAGTCCACATGACATTGTGGTCTGTACCAAAACTTTCTGTTCCTCAGAGCATCTAATCGGGGTAGCCAAACATTTGTCTGAGTTGATGAAAAGGCCGGAATCCTGGCCAAAGATGTGCAGCACCTCCAACAACATCACAAGGTCTTCCCTACACGGCCTCGAGAAATGACCAAGTCGTCAGCATATAGGGAGGTTCTAGAAAGGATTGCATTTTGCCCCAACGGAGAGAGGAAACCCTGACTGTCGGCCACTCTGATCAGCCCATTAATCACCTCCGTAACAAGAACAAAAAGCATTGGTGATAGAGGATCTCCCTGTCGGAGGCCTCTAGCATGACAAATTCTCCTGCCCGGGCTGCCATTGAGCAAGATCTTTGTGCTAGCAGTAGAGAGGATTATGGAAATCCAGTCACACCACCTTCTACCGAAACCCCAGAACTCCAGAATTTGAAGCAGGAAAGGCCAAGAAACTGAGTCAAAGGCCCTGGCAATGTCGATCTTCAACAAGACTGTTGGTGTGTGCTTTCTGTGTAGCAACCTGCAAGTGAGCTGAACTGTTCTGAAATTGTCGTGGATGCTACGACCCTTGATGAAGGCACTCTGATTATTGTGGACAAGGTTGTTCAGCTTCCCTACAAGGCGGTTGGCCAAACATTTGGTGATCAGTTTGCCAAAGCTATGCATGAGGTTGATAGGTCTATAGTCTTTTATGGTAACCGGGCCATCCTTCTTACGAAGCAAAACCATGTAAGCATCATTGAGGAGGTTGAAACTGGAGAAGTCAAGAGACCAGAACGCATTGACAGCGTTCATGATATCCTCTTTGATGATCAGCCAAGATACTTTGTAGAAACGTCTGGTGAAGCCATCCGGCCCAGGTGCCTTGTCAGGCGGCATTTCGTTGATCACTGCCCTAACCTCATCCTCTGTGAAGCAATTGTCTATACCAAGCAGGTCTGTTGTACCAAGTCCCAGAGACCGCAGATCAATGTTTGCGGTCCGCTCAAAGTTTGTGCCAAGAACTGTATTGTAAAACTGGAACAAGGCATCCGCCATGGAGTCCTGAGCAACCACATCGACTCCTTCGATCTGGAGGGAAGAAATGTGATTTTTCCTTGCCCGGTGACAAGCTTGAAGGTGGAAAAATTTCATGTTTTCATCCCCTTCACGGAGGAACAGGATCCTGGAGCGCAACATCGCCACAGTGCGCGAGAGGGATGCAAGGCCAAGGCATTTGAACCTGAGATCTTTCCACAGAGCAATCTCCTCTTGCGATAAGCTTATAACTTCTTCAGCTGTATCCAGATGCAAAAGTACTTCGCTGGCCACATAAAGCTGCAGCCTAATGCTCCCCACCTGTTTCATACCCCAACTTTTTAGAGCCTTTGCTGCGTTCCGCAATTTGTAGTCAAGCTGTCTGAAGGGATCAGCGTGCAGCAGACTAGGCGTCCAAGCGCACTGGACCACATCTAGAAAACCTGGGAGCTTTGGCCAGAAACATTCAAAACGAAATCTGCTTCTTGGCAAGGGCACAACCCCCATCCGGAGCAACAAAGGAGTGTGGTCCGAACATTCAGAAGATAGAGGGCGCAGAAGGTGACTTGAGAACAGCGCAAGCCAATCAATGGACCATGTGAACTGCCGACCACAAAGGTGCAGTTCCTCAACTTGAGCTTGCTGCAAGAAGTTCCTGAACCTCCGCATCCCTCGAAGGTCGAGTCTCCCGTTACTCTTATCCTCCGCTTGGTAGATCATATTGAAATCCCCGCATAGGAGCTATTTCCCCAGACACACATTTCTGACAGCCCTTAACTCATCCAGAAACTCCACTTTCTCATGGTCCAGCTGAGGCCCATAAACAACAGTGATCCAGCATGGATCAGTGATAGCCATGGAGGGAGTGACAGATGCGGTTAACGAGTACCGATCCCTCCGCACATTGGCCATAGTGAACAAGTCATTACGCCAACCCAACATGATCCCCCCCCCGCGGTGCCATTGGCAGGAAGAAAGCAATAGTCGAACATGGTGCCTATAATTTCAATCGATGTCCTAGCTGTTACATCCTGTAGCTTAGTTTCTTGCAGGCATACAATTGTTGCTCGCTCCTGATGCACGAATTCTCGGACAGAGCTACGACGATCGTGACTATTAAGACCCCGCACATTCCACACAAAGATGATGGTTGCTTCCATTTAACAACAGTTCAGTGACGGTAGTAGACTAGCCGCCTAAGCCTCTTCTAGGCACGCCTCCACATTGACAAGATTAGTGCAAAGCAGCACCGAAAGCGCCTCATGTTTGGACGGCGACATTCGATCAGTGAAGATGTTCTGGAGCTCCTGGAAGGCATCATTGTCCACCTCCTGGTGTTGCCCCTGCACCGCGGATAGTCCCCAGCGCTTAGCTAGGACAGATCTCGCTTGGAGCATTGGGTTGGCGACCCTCGTCTTACTCTTTCTTGTGAGGCGGGCACTGCGTCTCGGTGTTATCATCTTGGCTGTCTTCGACTTGCGCAGCATCGGCTTCGTCTTGAGGACAGGCGACTCCATCGGCATACACACCATCGCCCTGAAATCGCTCGTTCGTGCGGGAGAGGAAACGGCACCGATCTTGGCGTTATTGAAGAGCGATCCCTCCAGGCCTGGAAGCCCTAGAGAGCCCAACTCCGGGGACGGAGGCCCATCATCGGCCGCATCTGGCGAGCCAGGAGGAGGAGGCCGCACTTCCTGACTTAAAGCGCCCCCCTCGAAGAGTGGACACTCAGCCCCCAGGATGGAGGCCAGGAAACCTGCCTGGCTGCCCTGTTCCCACAGGAAACCACATGAAAGGGCCTCATCGCGGCCAGTCTTGAATCCGGCGACGTCATCCTTCTGCCAGCACTTTCGGCGGGAGCAGGTGAGCGTGCCCACTCCCTGCCACCTTGGAGACCGAGCGCAGTTGACACAGTAGCCTGACCGATATGACGTGACGGAACAGACCTCGTCAGATGTCGTGCGACACGAGACAACCGGCGCGGCAACCCACCTGGAGCAGCAAGGCCGTCTTCCACGACGACGACGGTCGCCACCATCGCCGCCGACGAGCCCATGGCGACGCCGGAGGCCATACGCTGGCGGAAGGTCGGACCCAAACCACGGCCAAGAGCTGGACCATCCCTAGCCGCCGCATGCCGCACCAACCTGGGGCCAAACGACGCCCCAGCGCGCCCATCAAACCCAGGGTGGCGACCATTGCAGTTGCTGTCGTCACTACTATCGTCGTTGAACCCATCGTCGAGGCCTCCATCCGACGAGGAGGAGGAAGCATCCCAATCTTGAAATTCAATCACCCTCAAGCGGATGGGATACTTCAGAGTTCTTAGCTCTGCCTGCACAATCTCATCTTCCCTCAGGAAGAGAGGGCCCTGCACGACATGGGGCACGCGCGGCTCCGGGATAACCAGAACCAGCTGGTTCGGCACCAACTCCGGATGAGCACACCAGGCGGCAACAAAGAATTCTCGGTCGTCCCCGGCACAGGACGATCCCAGAAGAGCCCGGACCACTTCCACACCTTGGGCATGAGCGGGAACCCCCTGAATCCCCACCAACACCTTGAAGGTGAACGCCCCTGCCGAAGACGTGGACACCCGGGTCCAACACCTCCAGGTTAGGACGAACGGAGCCTCATCGTTGCCCGGAGAACACAACACATGCTCCAAGGCTTGCGGATGGCGAAAGCGGATGATGAAGTCCTCAGGAACGTGGTGTCGAACAGAGACATCGTCCTCACCGAGCCCAAACGCCGAATGCAGGTAGTCCCGGACCGACACCGGAGACACCACCGGTCTGGTACCACCAACCAGGGCAACCAGCGCAAGAGACAGATTATCCTCAGCCGCCTGCAGAACCTCCGACCGATGGACCACAACGAGCCCCGCCGGATCCCCACGTCCCTACGCAGATGGCGAGTGATTGCGCTGACCACCCGACACCAACCTGCCCTCGGAGGCGGAGGCCGCGGTCGAGGAGCCGGCGCCCCCGGACCGGCGACGCGCGCCCGACGCCTGGGCCCCACGACGCCGAAGACCCTCCCGCGCCACAGCCACATCCTGACATGGAGAGCAACCTCGCTTGGCACCCACCGCCGGCGGGAAGAAGGGGCAGACCCACGCCCGATGTCCCTCAGACCTGCAAGAGCGACACCGTGCCGGGAACGTGCAAACTGCCTTGACGTGGCCACCCCTCAGGCAGTTGAAACAGCGCCCGACGAGATCCGCCGGCACCGGGCGGTGCTGGGCCGAGTGTTGGGGAAGCGGCCTACGACGCCACCGACGGTGGCTGTGCACCTGACGAAACCCCTCAGCGTCCGGCTCCGAGGAGAGGCGCGCAGGGTGAGCAACGGCTGGAAGCGGCCGCGGCGGCGAACCAGCAGCAGACAACCCGGGATGGGACACACGGGCTGCGGGCATGAACCCCGAGGGCCTCGGCTCCCCCGCCCGCGCAGGACCAGTGCCGCGGCCAGCAACGACGACCGCCTTGCCCCTCCCGACCACCGGCGGAGAAGTCAGGGGGGACCCATCCGACGACGCATCCGAGTCGGAGAAATGCAGTCTCTCCCCACCGAAACCTCCCGAGCGCGCCGAGGGCGGAGAGAACGGCAGGGCATCAGGGTTCAGCGGCGAGCCAGCGGGCCTCCGGGAAGAAGATCCACGCTCCATGGCCACCCAAAGCAGCGGGAAGGGCCTGCTAGGTTGGGGGGCGAGGGGAAGGGAGGCGGGGGGGGGGGAGCGGGTGACGTGGGCACTGGCACCGGAGTGGCCGTCGGTGATTTTGGCTATGGACGTCGGGGCCGGAGTGGCCGCCGGCGGAGCGAGCGAGGCAATTGAAGGAATTGGTGTTGTTACTGCCATTTCGGACACTGAATCCTATTTTGGGAGTATTATGCTCGAGATTTCGTCTATACTCCGTAATAAAGTAGTCTATATACATGTGGGTGTGATTCTGTATCCTAGACTGACCTTTGAAGTTTTAGGAATGTTTTGATTTTTTTAGATAAATTCTATATCTTCTTTGCTGACAGGATTGAATACACAGTCCCCCCCCCCCCCCACTAAAAAAAGTTCAAAAATCTTGTATATTAGGTTTGATTAAATATGTATAAAACTACTAATTTTTCTGCGTGTAATATCTATTATTAAAATATTTGTAATATATTTTAAAAACTATTTAAAGATAAATATTGATACTATTTTTCTACAACCAGGTCAAACTATGATTATTTCACTCCTCGTTCCGCAAGTTTCATGCTTTTATTTTGTGATGGAAGGGAGTATATTATTTCTAGGCTTATACACATCTAATATCCCAAATAAAAACCTTTGAAGACCGGATTGAATGTTTTAGAAATGTTTTTTATTTTTTTTATATAATTTTATATTTGCTTAGCTGACCGGATTGAATAATACACACTCCCTACGTTGGAATGGGAAAATAGATAAACAGTCGGCCAAAAATAAATTAACCTACGTGCCTGAACTAAAAGTTGGAATGAGCAAGAACTAGACTTTTTTTCCTTGGAGAGTAAAGGGTCAACTGTGTAGTAGTACTCTTCCATATTCTACCACACCATGAATCAAAAGAAAAAAAAAGATTCCACCACACCATGCACACCGTACCTGTAATCCCGTACTGCTGAGACTTGGCCACATCTACAACCGGCACCGGTGCAGCTAGGCAGATTGCATGCATAGCAGGGGAATGTTCATTCGTTTCCTGGTAGTACTACTCCTACTTGAATGAGCGCTCAATCAATCATGCGACGCGATGATGAACAGAACACTGCCAGTGCGTGTGCGTCATGCGAGTACAGTACAGTAGCCGGTGTACGAAAGCGCAAGTGCAAGGTCAGTGGACAGTGGCCATCGGCTGCGTGGCGTCCGGTGACGGTGAGCTCCACGTTTTCCAGCTGGCCTGCTTGGGCCGCACCTGTTGCGCGACCGGGACACTGCAACAACAGTTGTAGCCGCCGGCCCAGGCCCAGCTGAGCGGCTGGTTCTGGTTGGCAACCATGGCTGGCCTTTCAGTTCATCTCACCGAAAGCAAATGAATGTGGTTCCGGGCTTGGGGCCCAGTACGGAAGCGCCTGGCCCAACTGATGCAGATTGGGATTTAAAAAAACGTATGCAGATTGGGAGAGAGTTGGGTTCCGAGATCAGTTAATTTAGTTTATTTCCACCTCTCGAAATTAATTATTTTATTATTATGTGCAAATGTCGTACGTATTACATAAGGTTTACCGTGCAATCCAAAAATTAACAATGTGCAGATTCAAGCGGTTTTTCAGCGAGGATCTTGTTTTCAGCTTTCTTGTTGGATACACAGCTATCCATCCCGATTCCAGTTCCATTTACCCTATCTATTTTAGATTTACCTGTAGGGTTTTTTAGTGTTATCATGATTTACCCTATGGTTCATAAACAAAGTCAAACTTCTCTTATTTGATTACTATATGTTTTTTTTAAAAAAATACACAAACATCTATCACACTGTATTCATCAGCTACATGGTGTGCCGTGACTGTGCCAAGAAAAGCTACGGAAGGCATGCACTGAGCGGCGAGCGCAACGCGGATGGAACGCCAAGCAGGAAACAACAGCTACTGCAACTCCAGGTTCACAGATCATTCTAGTAAATTTGAAATCCGATCAGAATCGCCATAAATCGACGATTTAACAAGAGATTGGGCCATCAATCACCCATATCCCTCAAATCCAAAGAGTGCTCTTACAGCGCATTTCTTGCTAGGAAAAGACCCTGGTCTAGGAAGCCCTAGAACGCTAGGAAAAGAATGCATCAGGCGACGATACGGGCTGGAAAAGTTAAAAGGGCCTCCAGTTCACCGCGATGGGCTCATGCTTCACTTGGGCCAATCGGCACACACATATAATAATAACTGCAAAGATGCAATTTTCTTTTATTTTTTATATACTCTCTCCATATTTAAAAAAAATTAATATTTTAAAAAACAGCACATTCTTCAAGGTGTAACTATTACCGTTTATTTTTTAAAAAATATTTATTGAAATATAATATATGTATATGAAAATATTTTTCAAGATAATTCTATTGGTATGATTTTCGTATTTTCAAATTTAACAACTTAAAAGTTATTATTCATGATTTATATTCCGAATGTTTGTCTAAAACCTTGTTTATATTCCGAATGTTTGACTAAAACCTTGTCCTAAACGACAAGTTTTTTTTAGTATTGAGGGAGTAAAATAGTATAATATGACCAACGTTTATTCTATTAAAAAATAACATTTTTTTCCGATGGGGTAGACATGGCATGTACACATTGGGATCATCAGCCGACGTCATATGCGTCACACATGACGTCTATGGTTGTTGTGGAGCGGGCAAACTAGCCATGAACATTGAGCTGGTGCGAATACACGCGCTGGTATCCAAATCCCACCAATACTTACTTCCAGAGGCAAGTACTGTAGTTTATACTATTATTATATGTATACGTGTATATATCATTTAGTATAAATAAATAGAAGGCCATGCATGCATGTGAACGAGCATCAGGTGTGGAATAATCGATGGAACTTTGTTACCGTGGTCAAATTATCCGTACGACTTTATATTAGTTAGTGACCGGCCGGGTGCCGACGTAAACGCCACGGCTTCGCGCACAAAATGCGATCAGTGGATGGATTCTGTCAGCACTCACTCAGCAATGATGACTCGCAGCGTAATCTTTCTTGGCAACGCATGCGGCGCATCATCTATATATCTACATACAGTAGTTAAATTTATTAACCTGCCTATTACGTCCGTCCGACTCGGTCAATGAAATAGTACCACGTTCGTGAACGTCGCAGAATACCATGTTATCCTTTGTTTTTTACTATGTAGAATTTTATTATACTAGCTGATACCCCGCGTCTTGCTGCGGGTATTCCAGAGTCATGGCGGGCCACGGGCCAACCACGACGGCTGGGAGAGTGACCGATTTTCGGTGTAGTCTCGTTAGAGGGTCATTGTAAACCTTAGTGGTTTCGAAGCATTTAACCCGAGATCTCACCCAACCGAACCCTCTCCTCCTAATATACCGGAGGGGCATCTCCCCTACCATGAGTTCTAAAAGTTTTGTGTATGGATCATTCAGGCGTTTTGAAGGACCTCAGAAAATCCATGTGATATGCAGTATTGCCACGTTTTTATCAGAAACACTGGTTTCGGGTATTCCAAAGCCACAACGAGCCATGCGGGCCAACTACGACGGCCGGGGAGTGACCGACTTTCGGTGGAGCCTAGTTAGAGGGTCCTCGTAAATCTTAGTGTTTTTGAAGCATTTCACCCCGAGGTTTCACTCAAACGAACTCTCTTCCCATAATATACCCGAGGGACATCTCCCTCCCAAGAGTTTTGGTAGTTTTGTGTATGGTTCCTTGAGGCGTTTTGGAGGACCTCAGAAAATCCATGTGATATGCAGTTTTACCACATTTTTGTTCAGAAATACGGGTTTTGGCCATGGAGCCGCACTAGAGAGTTATCGAAATATATCTTATCGAAATATATCTATGTGGGGTCTTGTTTTGAAGAGTTTCTTACGAGAAACACCATGGTGCAATTAGATTTTAATTATGATACTTGGTTTAGGTGCTATGACTTTTTTTCCTATTTCAAAATGAAATAGCTAGTGGGGGGATAAATAAGGGTTAGTGGGCTGATGATATCACCTAATGTAAGATGACATCATTTTTAGCAAATACTCGAATCTGATTGGACGGGGGCCTCTGAGAGCAAGACCAACGCGCCTTCAAAAAGTTGTTAGCCTCACACAAAAGTAAATGTCCATGTAGGTATAATGATATGAGACCTATACTCTTTCTAGTGCTGGCTACAAGTCCTGTCATCTTCCTAGTACATTTGGAGGCAGTAACTTTTTTTCTTTTAAGAGATTCACCAGGCTGTTTGTCAGTGTCTCCATCTTCAGATCGCGCGTTTGGGCATGTACTTCATGCTTTTGTCAGACCAAGCCTATAGTTCCTCTGCAAACCACTCTGAACATCTGCGAGGATACAAGACGATCTGATTTGGATACTGGACGCATATGTGACACTTGAGACAACTATCCACTGTGTAGTGTTAGGTACGGCCTGAGTGGGTCTTTGTAATATAAGAGTAGTAGATAAGGGTCGCGCAATACACGCACTACAGGTTCTGATGGTCACATCAGGTTGAGCCGCGAAGGTCGAGCCTGACTGCAGCACAGTGTCAACGCCGACGTCGACACTTTTGCATTACTGTGTACTGTACTACCCATTACTGTTCATGCATGTTCCTTTTGTCTCTTTCAGTTGCAGCACGCAGACAAGGACAGCAAGTACTAGCTAGTTACTCGAACTCAAGTGACGGCTTCCTTGTCACGATACGATTAGGCGGTCTAACTACTGAGGAGACAAACCTCAGCAGCGATCAGAGCCATCAGCGTGGACGGATAGCAGCCGTGGGAAGTGACACTTGGATGCCTCCACATCTCCTGCTCTTAAATTTCCCAACCACCTGCCGTCAGAATCACAATCACAATCACCTACGGAGTAAGCTAGTTCAAACTTCAAAAGCAAACAGATGATTATCCGTCCCGTCCCCTGAAAACATTCACACACACACATACCCATTTGATTGTATTGTACACGACTATTTTGAGCAAATCCGTCCCGGAAAAAAAAAACAAATTCCCTAGAAACCTTTATTAGCATTTGCCTAAAGCTAAAGGGAGGCATACGGGAAAAGAGGTTTGAAGGCGTGCGCTCTGAAAGGTGAAGTGAGACTTACGTTCAACACCAGGAATATAATGGATCCACCAGCCCACCGCACCACTGAAGATGATATGCTGATAATAACATAGGCAAAGGCAGGGCAAAAAAAGAAAACAACAACAACAGAAGCTTGAAGAACACGCGCGCGCGCGGGAATTACGCCCCGTTCACTCTGATCATCGCCGCGTGCCGCGTTCGCGCTCCACCACTCCACCTGCTGCCGCGATCCGCCACCTAACAAACAAAACAAAACCGCCTCCAAACTCCAAGCTCCCGCAGACACCTCCAAAACCGAACCCGCCACGCTTGTCTGCACGCAACTCCACGGCCTCCGGATCCCGATCCTCCTCCGCCCGACAGGGATGGAAGTGAAGGCGCACACGGCACGGGTCCTGGTGGGCCGCCTACGCGGCGCCGCCGCGGCCTGCGACGGGGCCGCAGCCGCCGCGGCGGTGTCCGAGATCCGCCTCGCCTCCAAGACGGACCCCGAGATTCGGGCGCCGCTGGCGGACGCCGGCGCGGTGCCCCTCCTCGCCGCGCAGCTCCACCACCACCACGCGGCGTCCTCCCCATCCGTCGACGCGGCGGCCGCGCTCCTCAACATCTCCATCTCGGCGCGGGACCAGGTGGCGTCGGCGCCGGGCGTGCTGGACGCGCTCACGTCGGCACTACGGTCCGGCGACGCCGCGCACCACGCGGCGGCCGTGGTCCACAGCCTCCTCTGCGGCGGCGGCGGGGAGTCCCAGTCCCACCGCGCCGCGGCGGTGTGCGCGCGCCGGCCTCTGCTCTCGGCGCTGGTGGCGCTCCTCCGCGCGCCTTCGCCCAAACCCAACGGCACGCGCGCCACCAAGGACGCGCTCAAGGCGCTGTTCGGCGTGGCGCTGTACCCGCCAAGCCGCCCAACGCTGGTCTCGCTCGGCGTCGTGCAGGCGCTCTTCGCGCTGGTGATGACGGACGCACGGAACGGAATCGTGGAGGATGCCACCGCCGTGGTGGCGCAGGTGGCCGGGTGCGCCGAGAGTCTCGAGGCGTTCCGGTGGGTGTCCGGGGTGCGCATCCTCCTCGACTTCGTCGAGCCGGGGGGTGCCGCTACGCCTAGGGCGAGGGAGAACGCCGCCGCCGCGCTGCTCAACCTCGTCGTCGCCGGCGGCGAGGCGGCCGCGGCCGAGGTCGTCGCCGTCGGTGGCGCCGAGGAGACCGTAAGGGAGCTCGCTGAGGACAGCGCCGCCAGCCCCCGCGGGAAGGCCAAGGCTGAGGCCCTGCTTCGCGCGCTCGAGGACGCTGCCCCCACCGCCGCCAGGAGACGCGAGCACCGGCTCTCTGATTTCCTTGACGGCCTCGTGCAGTCCGATCCTTACATCTCGTCGCCGGCGTCGGCGTCCACGCACGGCTAGTCAAACCAAACGCTGATGATCTCATGGTTTGAGTTTGAGTTTGATTTGATGACCGTGCAATTCGTTGCCTAGTCTTCTTTTTTGTACAAAATAATACTTAGCATCGTTTGTAGTGTAGCTTGGCTAAACAATTACTTAGTACATAGTCTAATATTACATTTGTTGATTTGATGTGAATACTGCCTGCACTGCGTGTTGTCAAGTTTGTGCAAGATTTGTTCAAACTCTGCGTGCATTCAAACCTTCAAATTAAACCAACCGAATCATAAAATTTTGGATTTCAGTCCGTTCTCTCTCTCTCTCTCTCTCTCTCTCTCTCTCTCTCTCTCTCTCTACAGGTCTCTTTATGCAAATCACGAGCTCGTTTTTTGAAAAAAATAAAATAAAAGAGAACAGAATGTATGGTCGCTGGTCGCATTCAAATTGAAAACTACTACATTTTTAGCTTTGTTTAGGTTAAATAGCACAATGAAGTGCAGGTGCTTCATTTTCATTTTAATTATTGATTTGGAAATCAGATCACTATACGAGGAAGGATCCTAGGATTGATCCTGTCAACGGTCAACCCCTCGAGATTTTTCTCAGCATCTCGTCAGTTCCAATGCAGTGTACCTGACCGCGATCTGTGACCCCTGCCCCGTGGGCTGTGGGCTGTGGAATTGTCAGTTTGTCACCCTGCGGTGGCATCGGCGTCGGCAGACGCTATGCTGGACTGGGCCCGAGAGGCCCGGGATCACAGTCATTTCCTTGCAAAATACGACCCATTTTTATCTCACCTCATCATGGCCCAAACACCGGTGTTTAACCAGACTCTCGTGAACATATGACTGGGTTGGGTTGGGCCTCAAGATAAAGATCTTGTCACGTGTTCACGTGGGTCGGTCGGGCCGGCGAACCGGACCGTCGGTTTCCTTCTCACACCGTCAGTGCTTGGACCGTCACCGATGATAAATGGAATTTACGGTGATAATGGAAAGGAGCACATTCTGTCCTGGACGATTCAGGTTGTTGCCACATCCTGTGATCTTTTTTTTTAAACAGGTATATAACATGTAATTCATTAAGCAGAAGAGAGTGGTCTAGACCTACACATAGTTGAAACAAAAGGATTCGCGAGTAATCTATGAATTACCAACGAAGTCCTCAACACTAAACGACAGCAAGAACATGAGGGTGGGGACCCTCCACCTAACAAACCCAGCAACTGAGCCTAAAACAAAAATATCTCAACACCTAGATGTCAGTAGAGGTAGGAGCCATAGATGATATTAGCGGCAAAGCATCCGCTAGACCTCCAGACGGCGAAGCATCCGTCCAAGCAACCTTGGCAGCAAGGCATCTGCCGGAAAGACGACGACCTCAGCGGCAAAGCATCCACCGGAAAAGAGAGTGACCTCGACGGCAAAGCATCCGCCGGAAAACACAACTTCGGCGGCCGGAGCCACACTTCGATTGCTCCTCCGAGTCACTTAGGGTCACCACCCTCAGGACCACGGGCGAGGAGGACTTACCGGAACAAACACCGGCGGCAAAGCATCCGCCCAAAAGACGTCTATGGCTGCCACTAGCACTAAATAGACATACCAAGGTGAGGAGAAACATGAAGTGCCGATAGGCGCAGCGCAGAAGACCTGTGCGAAGACGACAAGCAAGAAGCATCAACGAAGCCTTCATAAGGAGATGACGTCCGCGGACGCCAATTTCGTATCTTCTGCTCGAGATGCCAGTGACCTGCAGCCCAGCACGACCGCACCTACTTGCTTGTGGCAGCGACTAGAGTGATAGCAACGATGCCCCCAAGGAGGTATGTGGCGCCAATGGCGTCACCATCGTCTACTCGGCCAAAGCCAAGCTGAGCTTTCGCCCAAAACTCCACGCAACATGAAACATAGCAACGACCACATGGCCACGACGACGCAGGTGCGGGCGCTGGAGCATCATCAGAAGGTTCTATAGGCTTAAACCGTAGTACCCCAAGCTAACGAAACCCCTTTCAAGTATGATGCTCTACTCAACTGATACTTGGACAAACTGATAGATTTGAAGCACTCTAACTGTAGAATAGCCTTACGACCGAGCTTGGTGTTGGTCTGACCACAATTGAGCATTCGAGTCGTCAAACCGAAGTACTGTAACAGAACCGTCCGAATTATAAGAGATCAAGTACTAAAGTAGCCGAATTAACTGCCACTTAAGAGCACTTGAGCCCATATAGTCCCGGTAGTCCGTGAAATCTCGAAGGATTTCAAACATTTCCACAATATAGCCAAGATCGAGATAGTTCAGTAGCACCCTTCACATGATATAAAGTTCAACATAATAAAATAGTATCAGAGTGCGAAGACTCAATAGTTATTACAAACCATAGTTTGAATTGAAATAGAAGTGGAAGTCCTTCAAACACGATAATCTCCAAAGTAGTTCTTAATAAAGTGTCAGACTAAGGACATATCTCGCAACAGCAAAAGAAGAGTCTGGAAGTGACCAAGCCTATGGTCTAGAAGTCATCCCCAACGGGGTAGAGACAGTTAACACAATAACCATGCAGGAGCTGACCATCTGCAAAACAACATGGGATAAAACCCTGAGTACAAGAGGGTACTCAACAATGCTTAACCGTCATAAATGAAAATAAAGACTCCAAGGAGTATGAAGGCTTATGGTGGTTTCGCTGACTCTTTTGCGGAAAAGCATGCGACTAACCTTTTAAGTTTTAGTAAAGATATAGCAGCAAGCTTTTAGTAATATTACCTGTCATCTACATTAGCCACTAGTCTATGCCAGACATGTTGGATTTAAGCAAACAAGAAGATCCATCATCAATCCAGGCTTTCCATAAACCAGATCACCAACATTAGTTTCATAGTCGTGTAAATGTTGTCATTGTCCTAGTCAAGTGCTCTCTATCAGGAGCGATGGGGATTCGAATCGGATTCCTAGTCAGCTGACGGGGTATTCCCTACACAAACCCCACTCACAAGCCATGTGAGTTACAGGTCACTGAAGACACTATTCGGGTAAAGTCGCGGGATGAACAGGGACCACCGACACCCAGAGGCCGCCCGAAAGCCAGCAGCTGTGAAGGTCTTAGATCGCGCCCCTGTGTCCGAACCCCGCCTCGCACCAGCACGATGCGTCGCAATCCAAACCCGGCCCGAATAGTGTACCGACTTCACGGTCGGAACGAGTTATCCTTCCAGTTAAGTGTAGGGCATGCGTTCAACATGACCAAACAAACGACAACAAAAACAGTCCTTAGTTGACACGACCGAGTCACCCCCATCCAAAGTATAGGGAGTTTCTCGCCGATCTTAGTTCCATTAACCATTCCGGCTATCATTCCAAGATAACCCATATCATGTGATGAGGATACATCCTATATCTCGCGGGTAATGAAATCACCCGACTTCTACCGAACTAAGTCAACTAAGCAAGACTGCCACGATCGAACTTTGGGTAACAAGGTAAAGGTATAGATAGGATAACAAGGTAATATGCATCAACGGTTGCACTCAACTCCTATACTTAATGCATCAATAAAGTAGGAATATTAAATGTTAGACTTTTGCAAACCGGGAGAATGCTCCGGGGCTTGCCTTGCTCAAAGATGCTGGCGACGTGGTTCGGGCACTCCTGCAGCGGGTCCTCCTCACCGGGATCCTCGAACTGCACCTCCTGAGTGGCTGGCTCCTGCTCCTGAGTCACGTTCTCCGGGTTCTCGTCCTACAATCATGTATGATGTGATGCGAGCACATATAAGCGCATGCGATGTAACGAGAACATGATGTGATGATATGAATGCGAAGTGCTGCAGGTAACACTTAATAAATTCGAGCACGCATAGCAGAGGTGTAGGTTGAGTATCATAATTAACCAATTAAGCAAGCAAGGTTAACTAATAACCTCTCCTAAACAAGCATAGGATAATACTTAAAATAAAGTTGTACTATAAAAAGCATCAAACAGTTCAGCATGTATTTTTATTTAATACTACTAAATAACAGGATACCTCAGAAAACGTATCAAATATTTATATTGCATAAAACAATTATTAAAATTCATCAACCTAGTCATTTAGCATATTTTAAACCCTACACAGATTTGCTAAACAGAACATAGGGTATTTCATATTTTTCATAGATAGATCTCTGCTACAGAAACCTAACAAAACAAGTTTCGTATTTTTCAGAGCTATAAATAAATAATTATGCATTCCTCAAGTTTCAGCCTTAAACAAGATTAGATAAATCTACACAGAAAACTTATACAATAAATCATGCAAACTACACCAAACTGTAGATCCGGACAGAAGAAACCTAACAAAACTAGTTTGACATTTTTAGCATTTTTCTGTGATTTAATAGGCATTTTACAAGATTCAACATAAAATAAAGGAAATCATTTTTCTTTTCTGATTAAACCCTAACTGCTACGCGCACCCGGGAACACACACAGGCACACGCCACAGTGGCCGACAGGTGGGGCCTCGGGCCCACGCGTTAGCCACACACGCACGCACACAGCGGCGGCGCAGCTCGTCGCCGGCGAGGTTTCCGGCGGCGGGGTCACCCTGGTCGGCTTCGCCTTCGCAAGGCGGGGCCGATGGTGGCCTCAGAAGGGCGAGCGCATGCTCGCGGCGAGCTCTTCGCCGGCCATGGCGGCACGGCGGCGGCGGCGACACGGCGCGCGGAGCGGCGGTCGAGCCTCGCGGTTGCTCCGCGGAGCTCGACGAGCGGCGCGCAGAGCAGAAGGCGGAGTTGGCGGCGCAGAACGGCGCGGCGGCACTCGGAGCCGAGCACGACGACCGTGGCGCGGCGGCGCTCGATTGGCGCCGGTCGGCGTCTTACCGTGGCAGTTTGACGGCGTTCCGAAAGCGCGACGACGAGGAGAAGCTGTGGTGCGCACGGAGGAAGGCGGAGCGGCGCGGATGGGCGGGAACGGCGCGGCTGCCGGCGCTGGGGGCGACGGCGGCGCGTGCGGCTCGCGGTGCGGCGCTGCTGCTGCTGCTAGGCGAGAGCGAGAGTGAGGGCGAGATAGAGCGGGGGGGCAGAGGGGCGTTAAGCTCCCTGTCGGAGCGGCCACCGCCCCGGCTGGCCGTACGCCGACGGCCACGTGGCGCAGGCGGGCTGGGCAGCGGCGCGGCGCATTTCGCGCTCGGCGCGCGGGAGCGAGCGCGCGGGCGAAAGCGGGCGCAGGCGCGGGCTCGGGCCGGCTTCGGCCAGTGGGCCGAATGGTTGGCGCCGGCCCAGGAAGCCAGGTAAGGCTTTTTCATTTTTATTTTTCTGTTTTCATTTTTCCAATTTGATTCAAACTCAAATTTGACCATTTTAAAATGCTTTTCAGGTTTTGGTGAAAATACAAAAGTTACTCAAAATTTAAAACTGCACAAGATTGATTTAAACCATATAGCCATATTCGGTTTACTTTTTTTTTAAAACTAGAGAATCAAACTCAGATTAAAGCCTAAGAAAACATTAATTTTATTATAGCTAAAGCAATTCAAATTTCAGGAATTAAACTTATTTTTCAAACATAGTTAAAGCATTAACTTCAGGGGCAAAAGCATAGTGATTCAAGGTTAAACATATTAAAAAAACAAAGATCTAGTAAGAGGAATTAAGACATAAAATGATGATGCTCTGCATGAATGCTTCATGTAATGCATGCTTTAAGTTTAATTAAGAACAGTTTAATTATGCTTAACACTTGAGGTGTTACAAGTACCGGACTCACCAGGTCTTGACAGTGTTCTTTCTTTGCTCAAGTTGTGTTGTGGGTGTTCCCTTACTACCTCTCTTTTGAATGATAGCAACATTTGAGGCGAGGGTTTTTGTGCTTCACACTCCCTCTAAAGAGAAATGGTCTCTGCCGCTACATATTCAAACACTAAATCAACCATTCACATGTGTTATCTTGTGAGTTGTTTTTTGTGATAGCCCAACATAAGTAGGTTGCTCTGCTTATTACCAGCTAACCATTCAAGCTATATATGGAAAGGACAATGGCCTAAATTTTTTACATGAAAAAAAACTAGAGCTCTGTAATCTTTGAACTCTACTAGGTGTTGGCGCGCCTAGACTAGCTTGTATTTTTTGTTATTTGTGAGCTATAACAGGGTTTGAAACTGGAGCCTATTCACCCAGATATACAGAACCGCCAAAAACAATATTGTTCTGTGATAGCCAAATTGTTCATCATAGGCTGCAGTTGCAGCACCTTCAATTGTTGAAGGTGCTGCAATTGGCTACTAAGAACTGTAGAGATTAATATAACTGGCTATCTAGCTGCCCAACCTAGTTGCACCGTACGGAACAAATATGTATACTGCTTGTATTAATCTAGGACTAGCACTTGTTGGAGGTTCATTGCATCTGCTCTGCTGATGCACTGGGTCGGGTGAAGGGTGATATGAAATGACGAGATCCGGATGGCAAAACATCTTTTTAGTAGCTTATTACTCGATCGACACAAACAACGAGTCCGTCGGCGAAAGGCTGCCTGCATCTGCATGCAGACAACCCCATTTTCATCTGCATCATTACTGCGCAATTTACCCCAGCAACTTTTCTGTCGTCAGAAAGGAGCTAGCTAGCCGCATGATGAATAGCAGAGATCGATCGACTTGGTCTTGGCACAACAAAGCAGCAGACGACCTACAACTAGCAGCTTTGCTCTTTCTCGAAATTAAACCCAAATGCTTGTTTGCAGTGCAGTTGCTAAATAAAATGGGTTACCACTTGAGTAGTAGCAAACTACTAGCTAGCAAGCTTACGGACCATGGTTCATTGCATCCGGCTGCTGCTGGAGCGACGACGTTACCAGAGATGGATTTTGGCTGATTTTGACTTATTGAACAGTGTTTCGTGAGAAAAAATAAACTGAAGTATGACTAATAATTCGAAGATAACCCTACATGCACAATTAATTTAAGATTGGTGAGAACATAAACGTTATTTATTTATTTATATAAATATATAATGACATATACACAGGACCATCGTGGCTTGTCTAATCCTGTTCGTTTGACTTATCAGCCACTGAAACAGTGAAATAGCCAAAAACAATATCAACCGACTTATCAGACACCAAAACGTTCAAACGAACATGACGATCTCGAAGGTAATACATGCCCTGTTACCTAAATTTATAAACATTAAATAAAAGGTAGATAAGGATGCTTTTATTGATATGAAAACCAGTAACGTATAGCAAAATTATACACAAAATCTGTTTTTTCTCTCTCCTCAGCTCCTCGCTGGCTCGCTCACCCTCTCCCAGCATGCCCTGGAAACCCAACCAAAGGGAGGCTAAACCCTAGTAGCCAGAGAATACTCCGTACGTATTCTAGCTAGATACGACAGGAGTAGTAGTTTAGTGTGTGGCGCCTAAACCTTATTGCATGCAGCAGATACATTGCACCCGGCCCAGGGGGTTTAAGTATAAACTACTGCTGCTGCTTGGCATGCATGGTACTCCACCTGCAGAGGACACAAATTTCCCAGCATTTCTCGATCTGTTGCTTTTTATGCTGCATGGATCCGATCGATCGATGATGCCTTTAGCCAACTTGCATTGGTAGCTAGCTAGCAAGTTACCTCCTTCAATGCTTTCTATCCATCTTTAGTGTAATATCAGCTGGCACTACTCGACACTAATGACATGCATGCATCAGGTGACATGAATCTGGATACAAATCCAAACCAAAGCAGCAGGGCTATAGGTTATTAGTAAAACCTCCACGCATGCACGCATGATGCGGCCACCACACTTTGGCCGAAGTATCTATAGTTTTCCAGGAGTCATCAGCTCACTTTTCTATCTCGCTCGTTTTCTGCCAAAAGGAATCTCGAGTTAGTAATGGTAATACTCTCTACTATAGCTAATATATGTTAATCCACATGACCATTGGTTTTTGAGTTACACTGCTGATGAATAGGCCCCTCTTCGAGCTCTCCCACTTTGGTTTAGTGGATCATCACTAACCACCAAGCTAAGTAAACTGCTGTGTCATCGATCTATACTAACAACATGACAGTGCAATTTAGAAGTTAACTTTAATTAATCAGCAGCGCTTGCACTTCGTTCAAAAGTTTGAACTTTGAACATGGTCTTCCAAAGTTCTGTGTGCTTTCGTCACTGTGCCTGCAAAAGATTCTGCGCATGCAAAGCTTAGATAGCTACTGCCAACAACAGCGTGCATATATATGCGTGCTAGCCATTACCTGGGAGATAATATCCATGAGTCGATCAGATCTTCAGATAGATGCGTATTGTGTAGCACTAATAATTTTCATATATACGACTGCTATGAGTACGGCTAATTCCAGTTAAAATGCTATATATTAATATATCCAATCAACTCGTCAATAGGTAACATGCATGCATCTTCCCAAATCCCAAATACTGTACATCATGGTGGGGTGGCCGGCTAGCTATAGGTATACTAGTATGTGCCAGTCGTCGCAACAAATTTTGGCTTTTTCCACATGACACTAGACAGCTACTATAGGGCCTGTTTGACGGGACTTGTTTTGAGGAGTTTCTCTAAAAGTGTTAAAGCTGTTTTGAAATAGTCATAATTTTTAAAATGACTTCGGTTCCTATACATTTTATTGAAAAACAGTTCATGCAAGAAAACGTTTCGTGGGCCTTCTTTAGAAGAGGTAGAGTCGGAGCCAGAGAAGCCCTACCCAGTATATATTCCTAGCTCCATGCTGAGAGTGGCCGGCGGCCGGTGACACAGCCACTCATCAGCCTGAGATGGACACCGCGGCGGTGCTGCTGCTGCTTGCGCTGGTCGTCGTCCTCCTCTTGTACCCTCTCGTTCTGCCGGCGCTGCCGCCCTCTCCGCCGGCGCTCTTCGTCTGGATCCCGATGCTCATGCTGCTTCTCCTCTTCGCCCTTCCTTTCTTCCCAGCTGATCGTCGTCGGTAACCAGCAGCCCACCGGCGAAGCTCACAAGCAGGTTAATTAATCCTCCAGGCTGCATGATGATGGGAGATTTATACCTAGGGGCCTAGGGCATGCATGCATTCTCTTCTATATGTAATAGCTCATGCATGACTTCTCCCTTGTTGTAGGTCTTTGTATTTTGATCCTAAAGTGAAACCCTGCCAGAGCTTGCCTTGTGGAGTGGTTACGTTGGAGAGCGCATCCAAGCTGATGATATAGGGGAAAATCATGTGTGATGGGATCCAATCGTCCAAAAGCATGTATGTCAGCTATATTTACAAAAAAAAAACTGTTTCTTATCATTTTCAAGCAGTTACTGTCTTGAATAAAGGTTTCTCACATATTAATTTATTCTAGTGAAAGAACACAATATTATGATGAGTCTTACCTAGCTAGCTAGGGCAGCATGTATGCATTCTCTCAAGTCACATATGCATATCTATGCACTTTTGTATCATCACTCGATCTCTATATGTACGTGTAGCTCATGACTTTTCAATCCGCATCCCTTATTGTAAAACTTTGCATTGATCTTAATATATATAAAGTGAAACCTTGGCTTGTGGAGTGGTGGGAGCGCGTCCAAGAACTGAGCGCAAAATAATGTGTGATGGGATCCATTCATCCAAAAGCATATTTTACATTTACGCAAAAATTTTACAATAAGGAAAATAAAGCTCATGACTTTGCATTGATAAGGAAAATAAAGTATATAAATAAAGTATATTTTTTCCTTATCATTTACGCAAAATATACTTTATTTATTATCAACTACTGTCTTGAGAATAAAGATTTTCCATGTTGATTTTATTTGCATATAATCAGGGGTATATGGCCATGACAGATTCCACCGATATCCAATTTTCTACTAGCTCTATTCCAAACTAAAAGATATTATTATGTCTTTTTATATACATAGTTTTTTATTTACACTTAGATATATATTATGTCTAGATACATAGTAAAAGCAATATAAAAAAACTAAAATGTCTTATACTTTGGGACATGGGGATTATTAGAGATGTTTGGCAAGGAAACATCTATTGATTATAGGTGTCCATTGATTCCTGCTCGACTACAATCTTAGGAGAAACAAGTATTGGAAATTACTTATCTTGCACACACTTTGTAATCTCTATCCCTCTTTGTGATAAATTATCAATTACTCATTTTTCCTCCATATGCGTAGTCCCCCCCCCCCCCCACCCCCTCCACATCACAGCTGTATTTGTATTCAATACGTGTTTACTTGACATCTTAGCTTAAATCATGGTGGCTAGCTCTTGTTGCTACCATGTCTTGTGATATCATTAATTTGGATTTTTAACTTCCTTTTTCTTCAATTGTTGTGAAATTTTTATACACATGTTAAGTTGAAACTCTTATGTTTATTGTACTTTTTATTAAAAGCTCCTCTTTTGTATTTTATTGAAAACTCTTATTGTGATGGGTATTTATATAATTTCAATACAGTGATTAAGGTGATATTTTTCATGATTGGAAATCTAGAAATATGTATATTATTACACATGTGTAGGTTGATTTGCATGGTGGAAAATCATGTATGTTTAATTTCAATTAGTATTGATCTAGTCTGAACCTTGAATCAGCATCAGTCAACCATATGGATGTTCGGGTCGTCTTTCTTGTTTTTGTGAGATTTTTCAGGAATTATCTTTTTTTAATACATTTCATGAGAATCAATATGGTAGTAAGATACTAAACATGTTTTTTTTAATATTTGTCAAAAAAAAGTCCATCCCTGTTTTTTTAATAATATTTGTGGACAAGAAGACAATAAAATTAATGAAGTGTCTGATGTCTTATTTCAAGTGGCCGAATTAAATCAATCATTTTCTCCGTGGATATAATAAAAGGTAGTGAACATAACTAGCTGGTTAAGAATTTTCTATATATGAGATTAAGCATTGCTTTTCTATATATGAGATTAAACATTGCTTGGCAACGCGAGTAATAACCTCAATAATACATATCGCAGTTAAAATAGTGGACTTCTCCTAGTGTTTTTAAATAGTAATAAAACACTACCACTAGTCATATAACATATAAAAATATTAAAATATATTTAACAGACAAAGTTTATACTAAATATTAAATGCTAAAACAATGAGAGAAAGAAGTTGTGAATTCTGGTCGTGATATGCACGAGCATATATATACGACTAACAAGCTACACATATCTTCAGCAAGATTGAATCATCATAGAAATTTGCAGGGTCAAGGACATGATTATAGGGTGACGAACTGACGACGGAACAATAATCGTGCTTTTGTCCAACAGCAACAAATATAATTCAAGCGGCCGAAGACCAACAGCTGGGGGTCTAGTGCGAGTCCTGCGCTTCACCCACTGGATCATGCGTGCGTGTTCAGATCGTATCTCAAGGATCGTTTAGGATCCTGATCCTAGTTCCTAGCTAGTAGCTGAATGAGCCCAACTGCTACAACTTGGAGGGCCTGGATCCTCCTGCATGCATCCCCGGCCTTTTCGGCAAGGGACGACGGCTTCGCATTTGGTCGGCTTGATAGCGAGCACGGCAGCCTCGTCCAGCAGGTCGGAGAGGAGGGAGGGGCCGGGCCGGGCCGGTGTGGGCCTGCCTGCGTCGATCGCCAAAGGCACATCCCCGTCACGCGCGGGCCTTTTCGCCGGTTCGCCGAACTTGGCTTACCAGTGGCCCACAACCACAAGCGTCCCACCTCGTACGGCCCTACTACCGCTGCGTGAGCTCGTAGGCTTGTCACCGCCCTGGGAAGGCCGGGACGGTGGGCGAACGATTTCGTCGGACGTCACCTTCAGGAAAATATTCATCCGGTTCGTTTGGCTCATCAGCCACTAAAACAGTATTTTTTGTTTAAAAAATTAATCAAAATAGCATCACCTGCGACTTATCAGCGAAAAAACGGTCAAACGAATAGACCAACTATAGACGGTCCAGCGTTCACTGGCTGGGGCTGTTAGTATAATTAGGGATGTCTGGTTTGAAAAAACAGAAGTACTAGTCTACTATCATCTCAGATGGTCCACGAGAACATACTGTATGCAAAAAGGGATTCACAATATACACGGGTGAGAACCACTGTTGCAGTGGTCCACGAGAACATGAGTTCCGTTCCTCATGATTTCGAGAACTTCAGTAAGAGTAGGTGCTTTAGTGCGACAGGCACACGCCTGGTAGTAAGTACATCGACGACTATACACCTGCCTGGCCTGAGAACCCCACCATCTCTTATCGGGAGGCAATGTAGCGGATCTTCTCAGAGCTACTTGGAGAGGGGATCTGACAAGGCGGTCGAGAAGCCGCACTAGTCATCGCGCTTGATCGTCGACGAGGCCTAGGTAGTTTCATTAGCGAGTGATAGTATTTGATTCCCTTCTGCTAGGGTGGGCAAATCCGATTATATAACTTTTCCCTCTTAGCGCGTCATTGTAACGCGTCCGTTGTAAACTTAACTTCTTCTCTTCTTAATATAAAAGATACATAAACCTTTTTGCGTATTCGAGAAAAGAAATTGTACTTATACCAGCCTACCAGGTGAAGTGGATATGGCTCGGCTGTCATACTCATACCGGACCAGACTCGATTGCTGCACTTGACATTGGGGGTAACTTCCAGCTCCGTAGTCCAGACACCATGCTAATCACGTGTGATACGGATTGTTTTCGGGACTCTGAGTACAACCGACTGGATTAGCAGCAGTAGTACGTGGCGTGCCCCTGCCTGGAAAATTCCCGGCCATGAACATGTGCCGCGAGATAATTGCGCACAAACGGATGGTTTGCCGACGCTAATAACAGATCCCCTCTCCCTCTGGCGGTTCAGTTCAGTTGACAGACAGGAGGGGGCCTGCCGCCAGCCGCCGGCGCACCCCATGTGTGGTGCCGGAGAATCGGGCTGCATGTCCTCAAAGGCCCCAGCCGGCCAACCCCGCCCCACTCACTCTGTGCCGAAGAATCCGGTTACACTTACACCTCATCATAATCGTGAATGTTGCTATGAGTTTGGTGCTAGATTTATAAAAAAATATATTAGCAATATTTATATTTTTAAATAACTTTATTGTAAAAATCCATTCAACTATTCATCTAATGATACTAATTACTATCTCCGTTCTAAGAAGCATATAATTATGGTATACGTGTCAGTTAAAGTGCTTCACATTTGACCAGCTTTCCATTAAATAGTTTTCATATTTATGACTTCAAATTTATTTATTATAAAAATATGTTTGTAATTAATTTAATAATGTTTTTTTATGTAAAAATTATTTATATTTTTTAATATATAATTGATCAAACTTGATATATAAACCATGACACTGTTTTAGAAACTACATTTCTTTTGTAGACGGAGATAATATATATCATAAATATAATATTATAATATATAGTTAAAGTTGTAAATATTTGACTCTTCTAGAAATGATAATGGCAATTTTTTATTGACACAGTGAGTACTTTTCAATAAGAATCTAATGACGTCAATTCTATAAAAAAACATGCACTGAAAAATGAATTATTGATCAGAGAGGCTACTAAATTCCAAACAGTAGGAATAACAAAAGGTTAATGCAAATCTATGAGTTCGTCCTTAAAGCGTCTCTAAGAAATTTTTAAAACTAACTCTCTTAAAAAAGTCATTCTAATAAAATTGGTCTCTATATTTCTCCACGATACGAAAACTTCTCTTTTTATCTTGCTTGGCGTTTTGCAGAGGCAAGTCCAGCCTCTATCTTTAGTGAGCGAGAAACCAACAAAGGATGAGAATATAATTTCAAGAACTATTTGTAGAAGTTGCTGCAAAGTTTTTTTTTCACCAAAATATCTATTAAAAAAAGACTCTTGCCTTATCCTACCACTCCTATTGAAACGAAAATTGGTTTTGATGGATAGGATATTAAGCCACTTAGAGCATCTCCAAGAGAATAGGTAAAATTTGAATCCAAAATACAGATTTTTAAGACTCTCTAAAAGAAATAGCTCTCTAAAATATAAGTACTCTCCAACAGACTCTTCATTCGTAATATTATGTTCTTCCGCAGCTACCAAACGTTTTCTCACCGGCCTTTTTTTTCTTAAAAAAATTCTCACCGGCCAGCAATGTCTGCTACCTTGAAGTAGATGTGGAGCCTGTGCAACCGCTTCAATTGCGAGGCGGCCGGCGGCTGGCGATGTGTGGCAAAAAGCCGTAGAGTTTTTGCTGGAGTAGGATCGAGGACGCATGTGTCACTTCACGCCGGAGTTCCAGCGGACGGGTGGAATCAACTACTAGCAAGACATGGACCGGAACTGGGAGCTGGCAGCACCGCCGTGGGCGGACGCCGTGCAGGTGGCAGGTGGCTGCGACCTCACCGAGCAGAGAGCTTGCATGAATAAGAGAGCGTAGGCCCACGCGGCAGAGGACACGGTCCCACGGGATTCTCTCGCGCAGCGCGGATGGCGAGTCCCTGCGAATCGCAAAAGATGGCGACCGGAAACACCGGAATAGAATAGAAGGTAAAAAGGAAAACGAGTTAAACAATCTGTTGGACGTAGATTTTTCTTCTATAATCGCTAAACCAGACATCACGGAAGTGTATAGCGAGGCTGTAGGAGATGCTCTAATCAACACACAGTACTAGCACATCGTATAGTTACTTCATCCCAAAAATAAGTGTCCTAGTGATATTCTTGTTGATCAAACTTTATTAAGTTAAACTAGATTTGTATAAAATATTAGTAACATTTATAGTTTAACACTTTAGAACCGTGAACCAGATGGAAAAAAACAAATTTGACTTTGCAGATCAGATTACCGCTGGTTTTGCAAATCCGTCAGCCGAAACGAAAATTGGTTTTGATGGACACGATATCAAGCCGCTTAATTCAACACTCAGATAGTACTAACGCATCATATATATATAGAAGGAACCACTAGCACTTTAACTGTGAGCCGGATGGGGAAAACAAATTCGATTTTGCTGATGAGACTACCGCTGGTTTTGCAAATCCGTCAGCAGCAGGAGCTAGCCAAAGCCTGCCCCGGGGCACACAAGATTCCTCGACGTCCCAGAAAGAAACGGTCCCGGGTCCCCCAACCAGTCAGTGCAGTCTTTGTACTGTAACTGCAAGCAGAAAAGGATCAAACATGCCCAGTCACACGGACAGACTTGCCAAAACACCCCATCTGGCCTGCTGCTTCAAGCTGGCCATATATAGCTTACCACTTACCAGCTTTTCTCACACATACAACAAATTCCTCACAACAAACATGAAGACCTAGAAAAAGACTGAAGCCGGACAGACATTGGAGGAGGGAGAAGTTCCATCACAGCGCAAGCTGGTGGCGTCGACGATGAGCAAAAGAGTACTGATGATGTTGCTGGCGGCGACAGTTATCCTCCTGTGTCTGCCATTGGTGCTGCCACCGCTTTCGCCACCACCACTGTTCCTTCTCTTCGTCCCTGTGGTGATGCTGCTGCTGCTCTTCTCCCTGGTTCTCTTCCCGTCTCAACATTGTACATACTCTTCTCCGACCTTCACTCAGTAACCACAATGTCTGATGGCCAGGTACTTATTCCTCCTCTCAATCTTTATTCCCAATATATCCATATGCTATTTCCTCGCCTTTATTTGTGGGTGTATATGATATGTATCATACAACATACAACAGTCAGGTGGCCCTCAGGAGAACTTCTGTTCTACCTTTCAAGCCCAGATGACGCACCATCTTCGAATGAAGGGTGATAAACCAATGAAGAAATGAATTCTAGCTAGTCATTCTTGTTGTGGAAAGAATTTCCATAATGTTGTGCCTGTGGTAGGCTATATAGTAGTAAGCCGGCGGTGAGTACCGCTGCACCCGCAACAAAGCCAGGTGGCAGAGATGATGCCACACCGATATATGGCAGTGGTAGGGTGAAAGCGTAGATGGACAGCGGAACTGCACAAGAAAACCATCATTCCTGATCAGTTCATATATCACGCTATAGCTTACTTGAGTGTCTTCTCTGCACGTAGTAGCAGCAACAAGCATAATTATAAAAGGAATGTTGGTTTTCTGCTCTAGGCCAGCTTGTGAACTGTCAAAGGCTCAAAAGTTTTTTACTTTGTTCTGGAGATGATATAATTCAATGACTGCTCTGTTCGTGGTAGCAGCAAAAGCATAATTATAAAATGAATGTTGGTTCTGCTCTAGGCCAGCTTCTGAACTGTCAAAAGCTCAAAAGTTTTTCATTTGGTTCCTAAATGGTATAATTTAACTGACTGCTGGCAGCATGAACAGGAAGCACCCAACAATGAAGAAGGCTAAACTATTTGCTAGTGTCCTATTGATAGGAATTAAAAAAAAAAGTTTTTTTTTCACTTTGTTACTAGACAATATAATTCAATGAATGTTGTCATCATGAACAGAAAATACCCAACAATGAAGAAGACTGTACACTATTTGATAGTATCCAATTGATAGGAATAAGCAGGTCCATGATTTGTTGGCAATGTTAGTCTGTATGGTAGTTCTGCTAAACAAGCACGAAAATAAAGTTAATACATGCAAAATATCAGCATGCCTCTTGTACACCTGAAGCTGGTTGTGAGCCTCCTATATATACTTCTATATTCTCTGCAACTCGTCAATTTGAAGTCCTATCACTAATTCACTATCAGCCATATCGTTGTCCTTTCTGGTTGTAGTTCAGAGTGTACCAGAATAACCTACTAAGATGCAGCTAAAGTGTGTATTCACCTTATTTAAAAACATGATGCTTCGATCATAGTAGCATACCCTGATGAATTGAGTTAATATAGTAATTATATTCCATCTTAGCAATTACCCACCATTCCTTGCAAGAACACATAAGCACTGCACCCAGTTTTTCTTCTTCCACAGAGGGAAGGCCAACCATAACGGTTAATCAAACCAAAGCAATGATTTGTCATTGGGAATTTGTAAATATCGGCTTGTGTATGGTTGAAATAAATGTTTCACAATACAAAGGCTACACGATATTCAATAAACTGTGTAAAACAGTTTTAAATCGTGGATACATTAATCCTGTTGCGTGATCGGTGTTCCAAAATGAACCCATCCCGCATATCAATGAAACACTCAGTGGTACTTTAGTGAAGTGTTTTCGTCTGTGGTATGACACCTTTCATCAAAACATTCAGATGTGCACTTTACCATAAAACTGAGACATTGTGAAGTTAAAATGAAACTGAAACACAAAACTTGAAAAGTTTGATGTGCTAGCCGCTGGTGTAAGTAAATGGGATGGTGCATGGTGCACTGAAGACAGTATGAAAACCTGAGAATGTAGAAGCCAAGGAAGATACAACTGCCGAGGAGATCTTTAGTAGGTTCAGTAATGATATATTGAATCCCATGTTAACCAATACAAATAGTACTGGTAGTAGTGGTGCCCCTTCACAACCTGCACAGTTCAGAAGTTTAACAATAAGTAAGATGTTTGCTCGGCATGCTTATATGATTTCTTTTTATAAAAAAAACAAACCAATTATATGCTAATGCAGAAATTCAAATGAATCAGAATTGACGACAATATGGTAATAAAGAAACATCTTACTGAACATTGCTACTGTGAATCCATTCTTTAAGACACTGTAACTACAACTATGAATTCTCACCATACTCAAAAAGTTCAACTCAAACAAGCAAGACTAGTTATTAAGCACTAACAGAATGGTGGAAATACAGAAACTGAACGTAAATGGTAATAAATCATTAGACCTTGTTTGGATGCCCATGTATTAACCTCAATCCACATGTGTTAGGGTGGGCTGGTGTGGAATTTAGTAAGTTTCACACCAATCCACCCCAACACACATGGATTGAGGTGGATACAAGGGCATCCAAACAAAGCCATAGTGATTAATTCAATTTTTTTTAAAAAAAATCATGATCTGCTTTTACCTTACAAGACAATTTTTTTTTAAAAAAAAAGGACTAGAAAAATTAGCAATACCAGATATTGATCCCATATTTAAGAAGCAGGCTGCACCATCTTTAATGTACGTTGGCAACACATGGAATGGAACTCCCCATAACTTTGACAGGAAAGGCAGCAAGAGACACATAAAAAGAGCCTGAAATGGTAACTTGCTAATTAATATGGATGGATATTTACCAAACTATTAGACAATAGGATCGTATTCTTACTTGATAAGCAGAGCCATATGAATTGACAACAAAAAGATCAACTGAGCCACACTAGAAACAAAAGAAGAGTATTGAATTAAGAAAAGGGTCCGGCAGGCAATGAACATGTGACTAATGAAAGCTCTACATATCATGGTAAATAATGGAAGGAAGTAATTACCTTCAATTTCTTAGAAGCATCTCTAAATATTATTTCCTGCAACAATAAACTTTAGTTGGATCAGGTGAAACCGGCAACTAAAGTGCTGTGGTTAGGTAACTGATTTATTAAAATTGATTTGCTACCTTCAATACTGTATCAGCAGCTTGGAGAAAGAACGATATTATCATTAGCAGCGGCCATATAATTCCAGTACTTTTAAATGAAGCACCAGTACCAGATCCACTGCACATGCCAAAGTAAGATTCATGTAAAATCGTAGTCCCGTCAAGGCAAGACGTATCTGAATCAAAAGGAAGACTTCTGGTTTGACATTTGACAATATAACTTGACACAGCTTGCGCATGCTGCTGCTATACAGTTCCTTAATTCCAAATGCTATTCTCACTACAGCAGTGACAGGCAAATTAATGTTTCAAAAATGATCCTTCGCTGAAACACTGTAAGCCATAACACAATTCCTTAACCCCAAAAAGAGTTGCATATGTCAAAGCTGTTACTTTGCTGATACATAGTATCAGATCCTCCATGCGCAGGAGATATGGGTGAAAGATTCTTTTTATAGCATGTGTGACGTTTTATTTCTCCAGCCGCAGAAACAGCAATTAGTGAAGTATTTTGTACTGTACCACACATGCTACCAGACGGGGGCACATGAACACCCACTGCATGGTTTGTGAGATATTGATGATTTCTGGAGCATAAAAACAATACTGTAATATTCCCAACCAATGATACAAATCTATTTACTCAAGTTCTTATCTTCTGGATTTAACAAAAGGTTTGTTCAAGCACCCTTTAAAGAAGAACACAACTTCATGGAATATAGCTGTGAAAATACACTCAGCAGCTTCACTGGATGCTTAGAGACCCACATGAGCTCATCAAGAGATTACTTACCTTGCTACAGTTATTATGACACCAATGGCCACTAGAAAGCATCCTGCTATCTCATTAATTCTATAGCGCCTCTTCAAGAAAATAGCAGATAGAATAAGCTGCCAGACAAGATAGGTCTGCAAAAAGAGTAATAAAGAAATTAAGGCATGTGATTAGATTTGATTAAACAAAGATTGAAATATAACACTGATAGTGCTCATAACCTGTGACAGTATCGGTATTGAAGCCCCAGAAAGAACAGCTACTCCAACAAAAAAAAAACCCAAATAAAACTGTGAGGAGAAGCTTCATATAGTTCATGTCAAGTACACTTGCTCTCACGAACAAACTACCTAACCAAAGTCAAAAGCATCAGTACAGAAGTACAAGTGAAGGTGCGGAACTGTTAACCTAAAATTGACTACAACAATTTTCCTAGCTTTCTATGCATATTGAGTGGCATATGTTATTAGAAAATCTCTAAAGAGCATTGAGTGAATTGTGACTAACGGGTAGAAGGGTGTTGCTTCAGTCATTACTTGTCCACAAAAAAGAAGATGAATCTGGTCTTGAGAAATTTACCTCCAGCTGCCATCCCTGATGCTGCTCCAAAAGCCTCTAAGAGTCCTACAGCTAGAAAAGGTTTCTGTGGTAAAGACAGCATCTCGTCGGTGACAATGCCCGCTTGATATCGAAGATACAGGATCGAGAAATAGACGACTACATATCTGCCAAAATTAGAAGAACCAGAGGATGTTATCAGAAACAAAGAAATAGTACAAACAGAGTTTCACAGAAAAGATCATTTCAACTAATTTGTAAAATGCATGATGTTGAACTATAACAGGATAGGAAAGCAAGACGATAATTGCTCTGATGTCTTTTCCTTTGATATCATTGTGCCTTGGTTCCAATATAATCTAATTACAGAGTAACAGCCTCGAAACCATTAAGGAAGTATTATGTATTCAACAGAGGCCAGCGATGCAGTTTAGCTATGCAGACAATGTTATGCATGTCAAATACCGTAAAGAAATAGGATGATTGCAGCACGATTGATATTGTATATTGTGGCTAATAAAAAACAATGCCATGTTGATGCAGGCTATATACATTAATATTATACCAGTCATATGAGAAAACTGTAGTGCGAGAAATGTCAAATGGCATTGCAGAAGTGAGTGTGCTACTGCTACGCCTGACAAACAAAAGCATATACCCAGATTTCTGGGTATCATGAATTGCAGTAGAAGCAATTACCCATTTTATATTTACTATGAGCTGTGCTGCCTTACTGATGCATGCTGGTGCAGTGGTGCTCACTGGCTCCCTAGTCACTGATGCATAAGCATAACAACAAATCAAAAAGAGCACGGTAACAGTTTCTGCTGCTATTTATGGACCATATTCATATTTATACCCCATTTGACATGATAAGGGGCCAGCTCATGCGCTCTATCTGGCACCAGGGGCACGGCAGCTTGCAGTCGCAGGACGGCATCCAGATTTAGCAACAACCAAAAAAATCTCGCCGAGTTATTTTATTCCACGAGACACGTGGGGCCGCAACCAGAAGTGATTCACCATCCACGACAGACAGCGAACGGCTTGACGGAGACGACGAATCTCTACTGTTCAAGCTTCGAGGTCCAATCCAAGCGACACTGCTCGATCCGATCGAGCGCAGAAGCAGCAGCAACACAGCGCGTGCGCCATCTACTACGACGGCGACCGATCAATGCGGGCGCAGAAAACGAAGCGAGGAGAGAGAGGAGAAGGCGCACGGACGCACCCGAACGTGGCGAACTGCGCCAGGAAGAATGGGTACTGCCGGAGCGGCACGAGCGCGAGCTTGTAGAGGACGCGGTTCCCCGTGCCCATGGCGACGACCGCGGCGGCGGCGATAACCACCTCCATCCCGGCGCTCCTCCCGACGCCCGCGCTGCTGCTCCCGGCGACCTGCCCCGCCGCCGCGCACCTCGCCGCCTCCCGCCTGCACCTGTCCAGGCTCAGTCCCGTCCAGACGCGCGCCGATGTCCACGGGTCCGCCGCGATCCCCCGCGCCGCGCCGCAGCCAGCACCAGCGCCTCCCTCCTCTTCAGCGTCAGCGGCGGACCAGGGCCCATCGCCGCTCTGTCGGCAGCGCGCGGCGCGGGGGCGCGGAGCAGCAGCGGGCGGTGCCGCGCCGCGGAGGGGCGGCACGTGACGGGGGACGGCGCCATCGTCGGCGGGGTCGCGGCCCGCGGGGTGGGTGGGAGCAGCCTGGACGGGACGGCCTGCCTGCGCTGCGAGGTGGCGCAATCGCTGCTGGTTTTATATATGCGCTGGTGTGGTGGCGGCGGCGGGCTCGCTGTGGAACTGTGGAAGGAGTGGGATGGCGAGGGGAGGGAGCGGGGAGGAAGATTCCCGGTGGCGGAGACCGGGGCAGGTCGTGCTGTTCTGCTTCGCCTCTGCCGCTGCTGCTTGCGTCGCGTCCCCGTTCGAGTGCCCGTTTACCTTTTGCCCTTTTGGTTTTGGTGGGTGAGTGGACGGGGCGGCGCGGCCACGCGAGCCTATTGGAGGGGAAAAGCTTCTTTCTTCTGTTTCAATTTCAATTTTGGCTGTTTCGATTTTTGCGCTCAGGTCCTTTGGATATTATTTACTTTCACACGTGGCCGTGTGAGATAGTGATGAGTAGTGATAGTTGTTTCTCTCTCTCTTGCTGAGTGTAAGAAGTAAACGAACAATAGCAATGTACTTCTATATAATAACACTTAAACAGTTCTATATAAAACGTGTGTTTGTGGTCAAACATATCCATTCAAATTTCAAATTTAAGTCTTCGATCTAACATGGGTATTAGTCAGCCTGTTCGTTTGGCTGAAAAACTGACAGAAAACTGACAGATACTGTTTTTGACTGTTTTTATGTGAGATAAAAACACTGTACTGTTTTGGTGGCTGATAAATTAAGCGAATAGAACGTATGTTTTTCTAGTTTATTCGTTGTTATTCTTTCAGTGATAACCGAAGTTTGGATGGACAACTTTTTCAAACCTTTTCGCTTAATACTCAAATCTACAATTGAAGGAATCAAAGTTGGCCATCTTCACTTTTTCAGTGGCGTGAAAGCTATAAATAGTATCCGGTGCAGCGTTGACGTTTTGTAAGTTTGGCACTGCCACTCCCCACTTGGTGGTAGTATAGGGTCGAAAAGCAATTTTCCGAACAGGGACACAGGACCTTTAGCCAATTTGCGCAATTATTATTGGCTCACGCTTCATTCCTTCCTGGTCCAGTCATAGAAAAGGTGCCACTCCAGGTCTCCCAGTAGCTAGCAGTAGGGGTTTTTTTATGCTTTATTATTTTCATGTGAATACACGTACACCGGGTGCATGAGTTTGAGTTCCATTTGGTGCTAGCACTAATTTGTTTGTGTTCATGGAAACTAGAACATCAGGCGCCCTTCGGGCACCTGCAATGATTTGAGGGCAAGTACTATGATAAACAAACATGACTAAAATACTATGCACAGACATTACCATTATCATCATTAGCATAAAGGATATCACATCAATAAATACATAGGAAAAATTATGAGTCAACATTCTTCTGTTCAACCACACATTACAGGAAAAACAATTGTAGTTAGATTTATGCTCCTTATAACATCAGCCTTAGATCAAGATCTTTGGAAAGCTAAGATATATCCGCATAAAAAGGCAAATGTGAGGAATCTAGTAAGTTTTGCAAGATATCATAGGCAGAGTAAATACTATAATAGTCTAATAGGCATGTTCACTTGTCTTATATCAGATAAACATTTGAGATTATCCACAAAGGATCTGCAGCAGACTATATGTAAGTATGTAGACAAGATTAACTACCACTTTAATTCAGACCCTGAATGTCGGTGTTATGACCCGGGGGTCAAGACCACCAACGAGTAAATTTGTATATCGCGTGCTCCCTCTCTCAGACGTGATGCAAGATGGACACAAGATTTATCCTGGTTCGGGCGAAGAAGGCCCTACGTCCAGCGGGGGAGGATGACTTGTATTATCTCGCACCCAAAGCGTGCTCGTACAGGGGGGGTACGAGCAGTGTTACACGGAGTCGGCCTCCCGAGGGGTCGATCGAGCGTATGTGTGTGTGGTGTGGTCTAGGGTCCTTGAGAACCAAGGTCGGATTGGAGTCCTCAAAGAGAAACCTGGAAAAAGAGGTCTCTGACGAGGGTCCCCCCTTTCATCTACCTCGGCGTCCCCCTTTTATAGACCAAGGGGGAGACTCGAGGGTACAGGGCCCTAATAGTAGAAGTATGGGCGGCGCATCCACGGCACAGTGTCGGCGAAGAGACATCGAGCACTGTGGCGGCGTGGTCTTCCGTCCTTCAGGCGTCCCCGGTCGTGGCATCAGTAGAAGTCGTCGCAGTACAGTATTCGCAGGCGGGCACGAGTCCCATGGCCGAAGCGGGATGGGGCGGATGGGACGTCTTCCGTACCGGAGTTGTTGAAGAGGAGGGGGTCGAGCCCTCGGTCGAGAGGGGGGGGGTCGAGCCCCGTATGACTCTGTCACGTTCCCGAAGCCGTCGTCGAGGGTCGCACTATTCACTTTCCGAGGGGTACTGTAGAAGTCCGTACTTGCGTAGTGGCGGTAGTGGCGGCACAGTCGACGGGAGTCGGGGACTGGACGGGGAGTTGGCGGATTTGACAGCGGACGCAGGCGCCCATGTCGTCAGGTGGGTTTACTTTTACCCATGACGGAGTGGTTGGGTTACTCGAGCCCTCGTCCGCCGACGGTGCCTGGAAGGTCGAGGCATCGACGGGTTGAGGGGGTCGATGTCGAGGTAGAGGCCGGGGGGTCGTTCGTCCGACCCCTCGTCCGTCGTCGAGGTAGAGCCGGGGGGTCGTTCGTCCGACCCCTCGTCCGTCGTCGAGGTAGAGCCGGGGCAGTGGCTGGTTTCCGCAGTCGGTGTAGCGGGGGCCCTCGATTGATGGGCCACGTCTCACCGAACAATAGGCTGATCCTTGCCTTAAAAATGGTTGCTATGTTTAGCGTTAATTTATTGAAGGGTTTAGGGTACCCCTTACCTTCGTACCCGACAGTAGCCCCCGAGGCCCCAGAGGAGTGACTTAGAACTCCTCTGGGGGCTATGATACGCGTTTCTTGGGGGGAGCAAGAATTGTCCGGAGGGTTTATCCTTGGCCTGCAGGGTTAGTGAGAAATCCGATTCTCCGGGGGGTGTGCGCGAGCGCACCCCGCGGGGGTAGCCCCCGAGGCCCCAGAGGAGTGATTTAGAACTCCTCTGGGGGCTAAAATACGTTATGTAGTGGGGTCTTTAAAGGATACCTGGAGACGCGGCACCCTGTCGAGGGGTCGATCCCGTTCCTTTTCCTGTAAAGAGAAGTGTTCGAGGGCGGCTGTCGAACCCTACCGAGGGCCAGCCTTCGCTCCCTCGAGCACCGCTGGAGTCAGAGCGCCCCGCCCGAGAGGTCGACTCTGTCTGCCAGGTTACGAGTTTTCGACCCTCTTTCGTCGAGGGGTGCCGTGCGTAGTCGGGCCCTTGAGCCCTCGAATGGCTAGGCCTTCACTACCTCGTAGCGTCCTTCCCACGGATCCTTTCGCTCGGATCGTGGGGTGAAGAGCATCGAGCTATCCTCGTTAGGACGACGAGCCCGAAGTCCTCGGTGAGCTGTTCTCGGGCATGAGTCCATTAGAAATGGCGCCCTGTACGGGTAGAAATCCGAGTGAGAACTCGACCCCGTTCGATAGGGATCGACTAGTGGCCCGGAGGCGTTCTCATTTTAAGCAAGCCGTACGGCTTGCTAAGCACGACCATATGGACCACCAAGGTGCCAACCCCGTTCGATAGGAGTTGGTGGCTCGATGCCTCCTAGCGTAGGGATCCTTAGGTGTTCCTAGGTATGCCTCGGATATGTCCCAGGGAGTCTCGAGAGTTCGTTCCCAAGCCTCCGGGGGCATCCCTGACTCGTGTACTCGAGGGCGGCTGTCGAACTCCGTTCGTGGAGCCAGCCTTCGCTCCCTCAAGATTTGGGGGTGGACCGGAGTCCAATAACCATGGGTCCTTCCTGACCTCAGGTACTCGAGGGCGGCTGTCGAACCCTATGTAAGGGCCAGCCTTCGCTCCCTCAAGATTTGACGGATGGTTCGTCATCCGACGCTATCCTCAGGAGGAGGAGTCCGACCTTGTGGACCGCCGAGGGGAAAAGCAGGTGGTTGTTGTATTGAACTTGGGGACATACCTGTGTCGGAACTCTCGAGGGAGGCTGTCGAACCCCCGGACGGGCCAGCCTTTATCCCTTCGAGGCCATGTATGATTTGCAGTTGACGACCCGAGGCCCTTATCAGGCCTCGAGTACTCGAGGGGGGCTATCGAGCCTGTTCGTAGGCCGGCCTTTGTCCCCTCGAGATTTTTGGGGGTGGACCGAGGTCCTAACCCGAGGTCATTTCTGGCCTCGGGCACTCGAGGGTAGCTGTCGAACCCTCTCTCGAGGGCCAGCTCTCGCTGCCTCAAGATTCCTTACCCTCGAAGACGGTGTTTCCGGCCGCGCGCCTTTTTAGGCGGTGTCTGTTCGGCGCAACAGTGCGGTTACAGCGCGGAGTACGGCGCGGAACCCGATGATGGGACGTTACGCCTTATCCTGGAGGGAATACGAGGAAGGAAGTACAGGCGAATTAAATGCGGAGATTCTCTTGCCTGTACCGGATCCGTCCGTTGGCCTCCCGCGCATAAATAATGAGGGCGAGGCGTCCGGTGCCCTTTACGCGCATTAGCCTTCCCCGCCTCCTTGCCTTCCGTCTTCCCGCCTTCCTCTCTCTGCCTCTGCCTTAGGCGTCCCGCGGGCAGGAAATCTGCGCGAGTGAGAGAGAAAGAGAAAAAACAGGGAACGTACCCTCCGCCTCCAAATCCGAGCAAACCACCGCTCCCATGGCCGCTTTCCAGCTCTTCGGTGCCGGCGCCTGGCCTGCTTCCTCGGTCCGCCAGTCGTATCTGGAGGGGTTGGTGGAGAGCGGGCTTCTCCGGCCCGTCACCTCGACGGAGAGGCCGGAGTGGATAGCTCCGCCACCGGACCACGCCGAGCCCAACCCGCCGGAGGGGTATGTGGTGTCGCTCGAGGCCTTCCACCGGGCAGGACTGGGGGTTCCACCCAGCCGCTTCCTGCGCGCGCTCCTCCACCATTATGAAGTGGAGCTCCAGCACCTCACTCCTAACGGCGTCAGCCAGGCGGCGGTCTTCGCCGCGGTGTGCGAGGGCTATCTGGGGATCGAGCCCCATTGGGATCTGTGGCTCCACATCTTCAAGGCCAACCTCTTCACCACCTCGGTCAGCAAGGGCGTCCGTCGGGAGGTCAGGGCCGGAGGCTGCAGCATCTACGCCAGGCGGCCTGAGCTCTGGCTCTCTGCGAACCTATCCTCGAGCCATTCCGGGTGGCATTCAGGATGGTTCTACCTGAGGAACGACGACGGTCTGCTCCCAGCGTACACCGGGAGGACACTCAACGCCGAGCCCGAGCGCTGGAGGTACGGCGTTCCGACGGACAAGCAAAAACACCTCAAGGGCTTACTGGACGCGCTCAGGCGTCTGAAGGGGAAGGGCCTTACCGCGGAGATCGCTGCATCAGCGTTCCATCGACGAGGGGTTCTGCCGCTGATGGCTCGGCCCCTCCGTCTCGACGAGATGGGTCCGGGGGTCGATGTGTCGGGGTGCCGCTTCGTCAAGGAGGAGTTGACCCCAGACCGCGTGGCCAGCCGCGTCCGCCGCTTTTTCGCGGGGGGGTTCGCCCTCAAGGATGTCGCGAAGGTCCCCATGAAGCCGGACGAGGGCTTCTACGAGCTGGTAAGATCCTTCCTTTTACTTTAAGTCCTCGCGCCCGCCCCTCCCGTCCTTTCTGCTCGTTCTCTGACCGCCTTGCGTCCCGCAGGGGAATGTGTCCTACAAGCGCTCGCTACCGCCGGTGCCGGAGGACCGGGCCACGAGGGATGCGAACCGCCTCCGCGCGGAGAAGCAGAAGGCCGACAAGGACAAGAAGAAGGAGAGGAAGACCAAGAAGGCTCTAGAGGAAGAGCAGAGGAAGCAGCGTCGGGCCCAACAGAGGCGGTTGGGCCTCGATGAGGAGCTGTCGCCCTCGGAGGAGGAGGACGAGGAGGAGGATGAGGAAGACGAAGAGGAGGAGGGCGAGGAGACGGCGCCTGAGCAGGCGGCCGCTGCTACCGATGGGGAGGGGGGTCGACCTCGAAGTCGGCCCCTCCTGTTGAAGTTGGGCCACGGGCGGAGCGCCCCGTGGCCTCGCAAGAAGTCGCGCCGCGGCGGACGCGGTCGCAGACGCCGCGGCCCTCGTCGGGGGGTCGATCGAGCGAGCCCCCGACGCCCGCTGCGTCGACCGCCCGGGTGCCGGGCCCGCCGGCGCAGGCGAAGACCGGCGAGAGGGCGAGGGTGGCGTCGCCGTCGAGGAGTCGATCGAGCGAGCCCCCGAAGCCCACCGCGTCAAGCGCGCGGGCATCGGACCCGTCGGCGCGGGTGGGGGCCAGCAAGAAGCCGACGGTGGCGCCGCCGGCCCCTGCTTGGGAGAAGGTGGCAAGTACCGCCTCGACCCCTGCCCCCCAGGCAGTGGCATCCCAGAGCTCGACCAGCCCGGCGAGCGCCGAGCCGAAGCGTCGGGCCCCGAGAGGGTAAGTCGAGCTCGTAGTTGTCGTACGTTTTTTCTTTTTTCGTCGGTGAGGACTCGTGCTTATTATCGCGCACGTGCTCCTTTTTCAGGTCGAAGCGCCGGCTGGGGTTGCGCTCCCCTCCCCTGCTAAGAAGCTAAAGACGGGGGCTGTGGTGCAAGCCGTCGTCGAGGTTGGTCCGGCAGCCCCGCCCCCTTCGACGGTCGCCCCTGAGGCGGCACCGGCAGCCACGACCCCGGAGGTGGCGGCGCGGGGGGAGGCACAGGGGGCCTCGGCGCCTACCCAAACGGCGGAGGAGGCGGACCCGCCGGCGGTGGTAGCCGTCGAAGCGACGGTCGCAGAGCCTGCGCGGCCGTCGGAAGGGGTCGCGTCCGGCGTCCCGGAGGGCGTGGAGCTCCTACCGACGACGGGCGCGGCCCAGGAGGTGGAGGTAGTCGAGGCCCAGGTTCCTGCGGCCGAGCGGGAGGCCCCGGCTCACCCGACGCCGGGGCGCTGGCCCGAGGGTCTGGCGGCGTTGGAGGCTCGACTCCAGCTCGAGCGCGTCGAGGGCCCATCCGCGCCGGCTCAGGGTGGGATGCTCATGGAATCCACCCCCGCCCAAGTGGACGAGATGGTGGCCGAGTTGGTGGACCCGGCGGAACTGGCCATCATCTCGGCTCCTCGGCGGAGCCGGAGGTGGCTCGACCTCCCCTCGAGGTTGGGGGGTCGATATCTCAAGGTAAGTCGCACTTTGATTCACTCGAGACGCGGTGGGTTTGTCTCGCTAGGTATTAACCTTTCGGAGCCCTTCATCGCGCAGGACCGTCGACGTCCTCGCGAGGTGGCGCCGAGGAGGAAGCCTCGCCCCTCTCCGATTACCAAGGAGGGGGGGACCTGCGCATTGGCGTCACCGGGCCGATGGAGCAGAGGATCGCCGCCCGCAGCGCGGCGTGGGGCCAGGAGGTTCTCGAGGTGGCGGACCCTCGAGACCCCGAGCGACTCTTCCTCACGCTCGACGACCAGTCCGAGCTTCGACGGTGGGAGAACGTCGAGGAGTACCGGGCTTTATTCGAACACTCGGTACGTCGCGCTGCGGAGGTCGCCGCCGCGGACCTACGCGAGGGAATGGAGGTAGGTTCCGTTCTACCTTAGATTGTACTTTGCACTGCATGGTTGCCATTTGTTGACCGTCTTCGTCTTTATCCCTGTCAGTCGCTGCGGGTGAGGTCGTACGAGAAGTCCCAGTACATTCTCCGGGTACAGGGGCAGCTCTCGACCCTCCATGCCTCTCTGGAGAAGGCGAGGGGTGAGGCCGCTCGTGCGAAGGTGGAGGCGGCGACTATCCAGAGGGATGCCGAGTCGAGGGTCGCCTACGCGAAGGCCGGCTACGAGGCTGTCCAGAAGGAAGCCCGGGAGGCCTTGTCGTCGGCGCAGGCGAAGCTCGATGATGCCCTTCGGTCGACCATCGCCGTTGGGCAGGAGCGGGATGCCGCCGTCGAGGCCCAGCGCAAGGCCACGAAGGAGGCCGCCCGGCTGAGGGGAGACCTTGACGTCCTTTCCCGCGAGCGCGACGCTCTGGCCGCCTCGGAGGAGAAGGCGCGGACCCGCGCGACCTCCTTGGGCATGGTGGCGATGAAGCAGAAGGAGGCCCTCGGGGAGGCATACAAGACCATCGAGGGTCTCGAGGCCCAAGTCAGGGACCAGTCCTCTGATTTTGACGCCGTCCGCCATCAGCTCGAGGAGGCCGAGCAGGCCTACTCCGCCTTGGATGTGCAGGCCCAAGGTGAGTGTTTCGGGTGTTTGCGGGGTCTGTCCTGTCTCGACCCTTTTTCTGCTTTCGGGTTTTGATCGTTATGTGCTTGTTTCGGCAGAGCTTGCGGAGGAGAACGCCCGCGCCCAAAAGGACCTGGACAATCTTCAGGGCCTGCTGAGCACCGAGGTGAACCTCAACGCGTCGCTCTCGGCCGCCATCAACACCTTCTGCGACGACCTCTCGGTCAAGCCGGAGCCGGAGCTCGAGGGGGACACTGGGGGGAATCCCTGCTGCGCCGCTTCTACGCCATGACGCGGGGGGTGACGGAGAACGTCCGAGCCGCCCTGCATGTGGGGGTGAAGCGGGCCCTCGCGGTCATCAACTCCTTCTACGACGTGGATCTCAACCTCGTTGTCGACGGGTTCGCCACCGACCCGGATCTGACCGAGGAGCAGAACGACGCGAGGTGTCAGGAGCTGATGGACCACGCGGAGGTGCCCGGAGGCCAGCTGGCGAAACTCTTCGAGCCCGACGTGATCCCCTCGGCGGATGAGTAGTCGTTGGGAGATGTCGACGGGTGGTCGCGGGCCTGCGAGCCATATCTGGACAAAAAGGTCCATGTAATAGTTAGGCCTCTGTACCGATACAATGCCAAGCCCCCGAGGGCTTTTTTGTATATGATGCATTTTGATCGATGTGTACAGAGTTAATTTTATTCTTTCGAGCTTTCCCTGCTTTTCTTTGCCTGAGTCGACGCCTATGAACTAAGTGTTCGACGCGCGCTCTTATCCTTGGAAGGGGGGTGGCGAGTAGGGATACCGTAGCCCTGGGGCGTAGGTGAGTCCCTGACTCGACGGCACTCTCGACCCTTAGGGAACTCGAGGCGTCTTTACTTAGTTCAGAAGCGTACTCGAGGGAAAGAACGAGAGGGAGAGTCGAGTTTCGAAAAAACGTTCCGAGTTTTTCGGAGACCTAGGAGGGGGGTGCCCCCCCTGTTAGCCCCCGAGGGAGGCTCGGCTTTGCTGAGGCAAAGTCGAGGCTACCTTAGTGTTGTGGGTGGGTTCGTCTCGTTATTTCTATTTCTCGGGCTCTCCCTGCTTTTCTTTGCCTGAGTCAACGCTCGTGAACTTAAGTATTAGACGCACGCTCTTATCCTAGGAAGGGGGGTGGCGAGTAGGGATACCGTAGCCCTGGGGCGTAGGTGAGTCCCTGACTCGACGGCACTCTCGACCCTTAGGGAACTCGAGGCGTCTTTACTTAGTTTAGAAGCGTACTCGAGGGAAAGAACGAGAGGGAGAGTCGAGTTTCGAAAAAACGTTCCGAGTTTTTTGGAGACCTAGGAGGGGGGTGCCCTTCTTCCAGCCCCCGAGGGGAGCTCGACTTTGTCCGGGCAAAGTCGAGGCTACCTTCGGGCTACGAACAGACGTGAAAGTGTTTCGAGCACATTTTATTCATTCGAAAATTTGTACATAAATGCGAAAATGTACAAGGCCCTGGGGCCTCAGGGATAGAAGCGACGTAGCTGTTCGATGTTCCACGCGTTGGTGAAGAGCTCTCCCTTCTCGTTCTTCAGTTTGTAAGTGCCGGGCTTCAGCACCTCTGCCACGATGAAGGGTCCCTCCCAAGGTGGTGTCAGCTTGTGACGCCCCTTGCTGTTCTGTCGACGGCGCAGAACGAGGTCGCCGACGTTGAGGTCCCTTTTGCGCACGTTCTTATCGTGGTAGCGTCGTAGCGTCTGCTGGTACTGGGCCGACTTGAACAGGGCCATGTCACGAGCTTCCTCGAGCTGGTCGAGGGAGTCCTCTCGGGCTACTGTGTTGGCTTGCTCGCTGTAGGCTTTCAGTCGAGGGGACCCATACTCGAGGTCGGTGGGGAGGACGGCCTCGGACCCATAGACCAAGAAGAACGGGGAGAACCCCGTAGCTCGACTCGGTGTCGTTCGGAGACTCCATAGCACAGCGGGCAGCTCTTCGACCCATCTCTTTCCATGTCTGTTCAGCCGGTCGAAGATCCTTGGCTTGAGGCCCTGCAAAACCATGCCGTTGGCACGCTCGACCTGACCGTTAGTTCGAGGGTGGGCAACTGCAGACCAATTCACCCTGATGTGGTGATCGTCACAGAAGTCCAGGAACTTTTGGCCGGTGAACTGCGTGCCATTGTCGGTAATGATGACGTTGGGGACCCCGAAGCGGTGGATGATATCGGTGAAGAATAGCACGGCTTGCCGAGACTGGATGTTGGCGATGGGCCGAGCCTCGATCCACTTCGAGAACTTGTCGACAGCCACGAGAAGGTGAGTGTGCCCGCCCTTGGTTCTTTTCAGGGGACCGACCATGTCGAGCCCCCATACTGTGAACGGCCAAGTTATGGGTATCATCTGAAGAGCTTGGGCGGGTAGGTGAGTCTGCCTGGCATAGAATTGGCATCCCCGACAGGATCGGACGAGTTTGGTGGCGTCGTTGACTGCCGTGGGCCAGTAGAAGCCCTGTCGAAAGGCACTTCCTACCAGGGTTCTCGGCGCCGCGTGGTGGCCGCAAGCCCCCGAGTGTAGGTCCCTCAGCAGTGCCCTCCCCTCCTCGAGGGTGAGGCAGCGTTGGAGTACACCCGACGGGCTGCGTCGATATAGCTCGCGGCTGTCCCCGTACAAGACGTAGGTTTTGGCACGCCGAGCTACTCGACGGGCTTCCGTGCGGTCTTCCGGGAGTTCGCCTCGCGTCAGGTACTCGAGGTAAGGTGTGCGCCAATCCGTCGGAGGGGTTGGCACTGCGACGGCCCCGTCGATCTCCATGACCTCTCCCCCGCCCGAGGGGGGATCGGTCGAGGGGGGTGGGTCGACCCCTTGCTCGAGGGCGGGAGCCCCCGAGCCTAGGTCGATGGACGGTGTGTGCAGATCCCTCGAGAAGATGTCGGGGGGGACCGTCCCTCGAGTAGACGCAATTTTGGCCAGCTCGTCGGCGGCCTCGTTGTACCGACGGGCTACGTGGTTGAGCTCGAGGCCATAGAACTTGTCCTCGAGCCTTCGAACCTCCTTGCAGTAGGCTTCCATCTTAGGATCGTGGCAGCTCGAGTCTTTCATCACTTGGTCGATTACCAACTGAGAGTCCCCTCGCACGTCGAGGCGTCGGACCCCGAGCTCGATGGCGATGCGCAGGCCGTTGACGAGGGCCTCGTACTCGGCGACATTGTTGGAGGCGGGGAAGTGGAGGCGGATGACATATCGCATATGGACCCCTGAGGGTGATACGAATAGCAATCCTGCGCCTGCTCCCGCCTTCATCAGTGATCCGTCGAAGTACATGGCCCAGAGCTCGCTCTGCACCTGCGCCGGGGGTAGTTGGGTGTCAGTCCATTCGGCGACGAAATCTGCCAGTACCTGAGACTTGATAGCCTTCCGAGGGGCGTAGGAGAGGGTCTCCCCCATGAGCTCGGCGGACCACTTGGCGATCCTTCCCGATGCCTCCCGGTTCTGGATTATCTCTCCGAGGGGGAAAGATGAAACCACAGTGACCGGATGGCCCAGGAAATAGTGTTTGAGCTTCCGCCGAGTGAGGACGACCGCGTATAGTAGCTTCTGGATGTGGGGATACCTTGTCTTGGTTTCGGAAAGGACCTCGCTCACGAAATAGACAGGCCTTTGAACCGGCAGGGCGTGTCCTTTTTCCTCCCTCTCGACTACTATGACCGCGCTGACTACCTGCGTAGTTGCCGCGACATAAAGCAGGAGGGGCTCGGCCGGGCTCGGGGGGACCAAGACCGGGGGCGAGGTGAGCAAGGCCTTGAGCCTCGAGAGGGATTCCTCAGCTTCGGTGGTCCACGCGAAGTGTTCTGTCTTCTTCAGGAGTCGATAAAGGGGCAGGGCCTTTTCTCCGAGCTTCGAGATGAAGCGACTGAGGGCGGCAAGGCACCCAGTAACCCTTTGCACACTCTTGAGGTCCTTGATCGGGCCCATCCTCGTGATGGCGGTTACCTTCTCGGGATTGGCCTCGATACCGCGTTGGGAAACTATGTACCCTAGGAGCATGCCTCGAGGGACCCCGAAGACACACTTCTCAGGGTTTAGTTTTATGCGGTTAGTCCTGAGACACCCAAACGCAATCTCGAGGTCTCCGATTAGGTTTCCGACGGTTCTGGACTTGACCACGATATCATCGACGTAGGCCTCGACGATCGGCCCTATGTGTTTCCCGAAGACGCGGAGCATGCATCGCTGGTAGGTGGCCCCGGCGTTCCGCAAGCCGAAGGGCATGGTGAGGTAGCAAAACATGCCGAAAGGAGTGATGAATGAGGTCGCGAGCTGATCGGACTCCTTCATCTTTATTTGGTGGTAGCCGGAATACGCATCAAGGAAGCAAAGGGTTTCACATCCCGAAGTGGAATCTACTATTTGGTCAATGCGAGGTAAAGGAAAAGGAACCTTAGGACATGCTTTATTCAAACTAGTGTAGTCTACACACATCCTATCCTTTCCATTCTTTTTCTTTACAAGCACGGGATTAGCTAACCACTCGGGGTGATGTACCTCCTTGATGAATCCGGCCTTCAAGAGCTTGTCGACCTCCTCCCCGATGGTCCTGCGCTTCTCCTCGTCGAAGCGGCGCAGGCGTTGCTTCACCGGTTTGGACCCGGTTCGGATGTCCAAGGAGTGCTCGGCGACTTCCCTCGGGATGCCCGGCATGTCCGAGGGACTCCACGCGAACACGTCGGCGTTCGCTCGGAGAAAGTCGACGAGCACGCCTTCCTATTTGGGCTCGAGGGTGGCACTGATCGTCAGCACCTTCCCGTCCTTGAGGCCGGGGTCGAGCGGGATGGTCTTCGTGTCTTCCGCCGGTTTGAAGTTGCCAGCGTGGCGCTTGGGGTCGGGGATCTCTCCGGACAAGTCGTCGAGGGCCGCGAGGATAGCAGAATCCTCACGGGCTTCGGCTTTTTCAACGCACTCGACGTCGCAGTCGTACGCGTGCTCGTAGGAGGTGTCGACGGTGATGACTCCCGAGGGCCCCGGCATCTTGAGCTTGAGGTAGGTATAGTTCGGGACCGCCATGAACTTGGCGTACCCCGGTCTACCGATGATGGCGTGGTAGGTGCCTCGCCACGCGACCACCTCGAAGGTCAGCTCTTCCTTTCGGAAGTTTGAGGGGACGCCGAAACAGACCGGTAGCTTGACGCGGCCGATCGGGAGTGCCTTCTTCCCCGGGACGATTCCATGGAACCCCCCCGCGCTGGGCAGGAGCATGGTCCTCGGGATCCCCAGTAGGTCGAGGGTCTCGGCGTAGATGATGTTGAGGCTGCTCCCCCCGTCCATGAGCACCTTGCTGAGGCGGGTGTTGAGGATGATTGGGTCGACGACGAGCGGGTAAACCCCTGCGTTGGGGATGTGCTCGGGGTGGTCGTCCTGATCGAAGGTGATCGGTGTGTGGGACCAGTCGAGGTACCGTGGGGCCTGGGCCCGAACGGAAAAGACCTCTCGACGCTCCCTCTTGCGTTGGCGCGTGGTGAGGCGGGTCGAGGGTCCCCCGTAGATCATGTAGCAGTCGTGGATCTCGGGGAAGCCTCCCTTTTGAACATCGCCCCTGACTTGGACGTCACAGGGCGGGTCTTCCTTGCCGTCATCTCTCCTGGGACCAGGGAGGACGAAGTGCCTTCGAAGCATGCGGCAATCCTCGAGGCGGTGGTTGGCCGGCCCCGTATGGTAGGGGCAAGGCTCTTTCAGCATCTTGTCGAAGACGCCCCCGTCGGGAGGGGGCCCTCGAGGCTTCCGCTTGTCCGCTGCAGCGACAAGGTCGTCGGGGTCGTCGTCCTGCTCGACGTTGGGCTCGACGACGCGCCGGCCCCGTTGGTTCTTCTTCTTCTTCTTCTTCTGGCCGCCGTTGCCGTCGTTGTTCCTCCTGGGCCCCTTGTTTCTCTTGGGCCCATCGTCCGAGCCCCCGGGTTCGTCCGCGTTGCCCTCCTCCTTCGCTGGGGGAGTCTGGAAGAATGCGCCAACGGCCTCCTCGCCAGCCGCGTAGTTGGCGATGACGTCCATGAGCTCGTTGGCGGTCTTGGGGACGTTTCGCCCCAGCTCCCGCACCAACTCTTTGCAGGTCGTCCCGGCGATGAACGCCGTGATGACCTCGTGGTCGGAAATGTGAGTCAGTGCGGTACGTTGCTTCGAGAATCGGCGGGTGAAGGCGCGGAGGGTCTCTCCTGGTTTCTGCTTGCAGCTGCGAAGGTCCCAGGAGTTGCCCGGCCGCTCGTAGGTGCCCTTGAAGTTGCCCTCGAAGATCCGAACCAGGTCGGACCAGTCCTGGATCAAGTCCGGGGGTAGCTCCTCGAGCCACCTTCGGGCGGTGTCGGAGAGGAATAGCGGGAGTTGCCGGATGATGACGAGGTCATCTTTGGCTCCACCCAGCTGGCATGCCAGCCTGAAGTCGGCAAGCCAGAGCTCTGGCTTGGTTTCGCCGTTGTATTTGATCAGGCTGGTGGGTGGACAGAAACGCACGGGCAGGGAGGCCCGTCGGATAGTTCTTCCGAAGACTCGAGGCCCCGGTGGCTCCGGAGACCGACATCGGTCTTCGTCACTGTCGTAGCGCCCGCCTCGGTGAGCGCTGTAGCCTCGAGCCTCGGCATCGCCGCATCGACGTCGATTGTTCACTCGAGGGGGGAGGTCGTCGACGAGGCGTTCCCGAACCGGTCGTGGCTCGACCCGGCCCTGGGGCGCCTTGTTCTGGTGGACAGAGGCCTCCCGATTTTGTCGAGGGGGCGCTGCTTGCCGCTCAGAGGCAGCCCCTCGACGCCTCGAGGCCGAGCTCTCCGCCTGCTGGACGGCCGCAGTTTGGAGTAGCCCCTGGATTTCTTCCCTAATACGTTGTGCCTGGGGGGTCGATGGCGCCGGCATGTCGCGGAGCAGCATCGCGGCTGCTACAACATTCTGGCTGGCGCGGTTGAAGACTCGGGGTTCAACGTTACCTTCCTCGATGATCTGCCGGTGGACCTCCCGGGCCCGCTCGCGAGCTCCTCCACCCTGAGGACGCCCTTGATCCCGCTCGAGGGCATGTTCAAGCTGCTGAAGACGCAGGCGCTCTTCCTCGAGCTTGCCGAGGAGCTCTCGGACCTGCGTAATCTGGACGTCGGGGGGTGGATCGGCTCTATCGGGATTTGGGGGGATGGCGTCTCGAGGTGGCGTGGCGTTGGCCCCCCTCCCTTCTTCGGTGTCCGCTGTGTCGTCGACGTCGTCCTGAAGGACGGTTTGCTCGTCGAGATGGAAGCACTCCCGAGTGGAGTCGTAACTCTCGTCGGGAGAGTCCGAGTCGAAGTCGGCGTGGTAGAAGTGGGGGAAGAGCCTGCCTGTTTCCTCCTCCTCCAGGCGCCGCCGTAACGTTCTCCACGTACGGGGCAGCTCTGGCTCGCCCAGTGAAGGGGTAGTGCCGGGATCGATCGTCGCCCATGACGGCGTCCATGGGGACTCGTCGTAGGTATGTACTCGCTGCCCTGCGAAGGCAGAGTAGAGCCCGGCGCTGTTGCGGAGCCCATATGGGAACGGGCCGCGCGGTGGTGATGGGGTCGTAGGTGTCGGAGAAGCCACGGGAGCCTCCGGGGATGATGATGCAGAAGAGTCAAAGTCCCACTCGGGGAGACGCCTGCCCTCGGCCCACAAGCGTGGGTCAAGCGGACCCCTAGGAGAGGGGGCCGTGTCGCCAGCTGGGACCGAGGGAACGGTATCCGGCACCCCAGAGCTCGCACGACGGCGAGCGCGTCGAAGTCGCTCGCGCCTCCTCCTGATCGCAGGCCAGAGTCGCAAGCGGAGGGGCCGTCGTCTGATCCTAGCTGGCTCCGGTGCAGCGGAACTGCTGACGTCTAGGCCACGGGCGGAGGGGAAGACTATGAAGTCGCCCTGGTCCGTAGGAACGAACCCTAGACTGCCAAACCAGATGACGGTGTTGAACGGGAACGGTGGGATGGTGGAATCCATCTGAGAGAGTAGTTCGGAGTTGATCGGCACGCGAATCCCCCTACCTGGCGCGCCAACTGTCGGTGTTATGACCCGGGGGTCAAGACCACCAACGAGTAAATTTGTATATCGCGTGCTCCCTCTCTCAGACGTGATGCAAGATGGACACAAGATTTATCCTGGTTCGGGCGAAGAAGGCCCTACGTCCAGCGGGGGAGGATGACTTGTATTATCTCGCACCCAAAGCGTGCTCGTACAGGGGGGGTACGAGCAGTGTTACACGGAGTCGGCCTCCCGAGGGGTCGATCGAGCGTATGTGTGTGTGGTGTGGTCTAGGGTCCTTGAGAACCAAGGTCGGATTGGAGTCCTCAAAGAGAAACCTAGAAAAAGAGGTCTCTGACGAGGGTCCCCCCTTTCATCTACCTCGGCGTCCCCCTTTTATAGACCAAGGGGAGACTCGAGGGTACAGGGCCCTAATAGTAGAAGTATGGGCGGCGCATCCACGGCACAGTGTCGGCGAAGAGACATCGAGCACTGTGGCGGCGTGGTCTTCCCGTCCTTCAGGCGTCCCCGGTCGTGGCATCAGTAGAAGTCGTCGCAGTACAGTATTCGCAGGCGGGCACGAGTCCCATGGCCGAAGCGGGATGAGGCGGATGGGACGTCTTCCGTACCGGAGTTGTTGAAGAGGAGGGGGTCGAGCCCTCGGTCGAGAGGGGGGGGGGTCGAGCCCCGTATGACTCTGTCACGTTCCCGAAGCCGTCGTCGAGGGTCGCACTATTCACTTTCCGAGGGGTACTGTAGAAGTCCGTACTTGCGTAGTGGCGGTAGTGGCGGCACAGTCGACGGGAGTCGGGGACTGGACGGGGAGTTGGCGGATTTGACAGCGGACGCAGGCGCCCATGTCGTCAGGTGGGTTTACTTTTACCCATGACGGAGTGGTTGGGTTACTCGAGCCCTCGTCCGCCGACGGTGCCTGGAAGGTCGAGGCATCGACGGGTTGAGGGGGTCGATGTCGAGGTAGAGGCCGGGGGGTCGTTCGTCCGACCCCTCGTCCGTCGTCGAGGTAGAGCCGGGGGGTCGTTCGTCCGACCCCTCGTCCGTCGTCGAGGTAGAGCCGGGGCAGTGGCTGGTTTCCGCAGTCGGTGTAGCGGGGGCCCTCGATTGATGGGCCACGTCTCACCGAACAATAGGCTGATCCTTGCCTTAAAAATGGTTGCTATGTTTAGCGTTAATTTATTGAAGGGTTTAGGGTACCCCTTACCTTCGTACCCGACACTGAATAAGCATATAAATGATGGGCATTTGTATTTTTTTTTCTACTCTCCTCTTTGTTTATAAAAAAAAATAGAGTAGCATGTAATTCAAGCAAATGGTAATGGCAATACAATAGGAACACTTTACTGAAATAAGCATCATAGTGCACATACTTAGGAGTAGGATAATCTAAGACTCCTAAGGTAAAAAAGAGGTTGTTCTTAAATAAAAGATCATCAATAGCTTCGAACCAAATACTACATGACTATAAGCGGTCTTTTCTTGTTAGTAGTCCCATGTAATTCAAGCAAATGGTAAGGAAAATACAATAGGAACACTGAACTAAAATAAGCATCATAGTGCACATACTTAGTAGGCTAAGTTAAGACTCCTAACGTAAAAAGAGGTTATTCCAAAATAAAAAGATCACCAATAGCATCAAATCAAATACTACATTTCTATAAGCATTCTTTTCTTGTTAATAGTCCCCTAGAAACGTTAAACACAACTAATGTATAGTAGTCATGGTTCAATTTCTTTTCACAAAGTGCCAAATTCCTTTGCCTGTAGCTAGGAAAGTAGACCTATATGTGACCTCAAAATTAGCAGTCACACATCACAACTGCTGTCATGGGGAAAAGAAATTAACCTTCGCAGAACATAAAAATTAATCATAGCTACAAGACAATTCACATTGGTGTAATGACATTAGTTGCAGGTCGATACAACCATCACCAGAACATAAAAATGAATCATGGCTTACTCCTGTCAAGGAAACCAATCAGTGAAAGTTGCCTAACTGAAGGTAGTGTGACTGTTCGATAAGAGAAATTAAATAGTAAGAAGCCTTTTCCCCCGTTCCATATCTAGCAATTAGCAGTTTCAACAGACTCTGTTCGGAAATATATTCACAATGATGTTTTCAAGATCTTCAAAGTTACTTTTTTAAATCTGCAAGCATTTCATTAACTTTGTGCAAAAGCTATGCTATGTGCATATCAAAGTAAGAAAGTCACTGCCATATTAGATCAGATAGCGCTTAGAAAACTCTATTTCCTATAGCAATGCAAAGCTATGGGTCGCTGTTGGAATGGCCATTAGATGCAACAGACTCTTCAATTCGCAAAAGCGAACAACAGGTTTCAGAGGGGCGGGTCTCTGATGCACTGAATTTTCTGAACAGGTTGAACTAACCAAAGTGCAAGAGCGCTTGTAGTGGTCATTTCACCTCGAAAATCTACATAAATGGTGAAGCACTGAGGTGCACATGAAACCATGAAGACAAAAGAAAGCACCAAACAAGAAGTTTGCAGTAAGAATAGCAAGATAATATGACAGGTTTTCACATGTTCCTATTTTTTTTACAATGCTAAGGCAAACTGAATGTGACCATCAAAGGAACAAAGCGAGGTTTGAGGGAATCATAAGGCAACCTCTAGCTAATGAGAAATTTTGCCATCCCTTCGAGAAATTTATTTGAAGTTTGTGTTCTGAAGCGCAACATGCCCTGGAAAATATACAGAAGAATATCAGCCAACAAGATCAGCAGATAAATGTGGCATCATGAAAACAATCAGTTATGTAAGATAAGAAACTCCACTGTCCATCCATCACTAATGCATACTAAACTGGATGTGATAATATTTTTTACCAGGTACCAACTAAGAAGCAATTTCAATGTGGGGTACATTTTCATGATACAATTAGAACCACACTGATGTACTAAGCAATTCAATAGTAAGACTGATGTACTAAGCAATTTCTATAGTAAGAGAACCTACAAATCGAGGTCAAATCTGTGCCAAAAATGCGTTGGACATTTGTGAGCATGAGCAACATGGCACTCAGAAAACCTCCCTAGAACCCACAAAGGCACATAGGCAGAGGCAGGCAACAGGAAACTCACCAGCTCGAGTGTGACGACGGGAAAAAGTAACTACACGTGGTCGTGCAACGACCAACTGGAGCAGCAGCATGCCCCACCTTCCCGCTTTTAGATGCAGTGGCGTCTGATGAGGAGGCACCCATACGTCGACGAGCTCGTAGATCCCGTGGAAGTGAAGGCAGTTGGTCCTCAAGGTATGCTTGTGCCGGTAGGTATGGATGCGACGCGGGGAGGAGAGGGCAAGGTGGGAGGAGGCATGAAGGCGGGGCGCCGAGGAGAGGGCATGGAGGCAGCGGCGGCGGTGAGGAGGGAGAGAGGGAAGAGACCGAGAAACAGAATGGGAAGGGTCGCGTTAGGGTGACATGCAAAATGGTAAGGCTACTGATTTTTCTCTTTTTCGGGTTGAAATAAAATTCATATGAGGGTTCCAAGTACAAAATACTCAAATGTGACCACTGTTTATAGATGACATGTTGGACGACGAGTTGATTATCACAGAATCAGAGGTCCTTTTTGCAAAAGTCACGAAAACGCGTGTCAGCCTGCGGATGAGCCACCAAGGCCTCGAGCGCTCTCGTGCTAGCAGAACCAAGTGGGTTTAAACCAACCCCGATGGGAGGTCGTCTCGTGTCTCCAGCATTGGCGCCAACAAGAAGAAAAAAAAATATCCACGGAGAATGACAGTGAGTTGGTACCAATAAGCCCCGGTGGCGAACACGGTGGAGAGATTTGCCAAGCCAGAACAGAACACAACATCCAGGGGGTCCGTCGGCCGCCCGGAGGGGACGCCGGGACGGGGCGCAGGCCCGCCTATCTTTTGGTGGACAGCGAGAGGGAGGGCAGGCGGCAAAGGCACATGTCAATTTTGGCGAGCTATCTGGTGGTGGTGGGCTGGGCCCCTTCCGTTCCGCGTCCTTGTTCCGCCGGGCCCATGACAGCAGCAGCGCCAGCAGAAATGCAAAAAAGAGGAGAGACACACTGCAACTAGTAACGACGGCGTGCAGTCACCTCTTACGTGTACGTCTGCCGCGTCGGCGACATGTGGCCAGTGGCCTGCCCCTGGTCGAGTGGTCGGTCCCCCTGCTGGCCAACGGCCGCGACGGGACACGGCGAGTGGAGGCCGGGGCCGGCGCGGGGCAACCGCGCGCGCCGCCGCGACGTGTTTGTCTTGTGAGGCGTGCCTGCCCGTCGCGCCTCGACTCCGCACGGCTCTATCCGCTCCACCGATCGAACCGAGTCACCACTTAAAAATGCAAGTGGGGCGGGCTGCCGCCAACCCCACCAACCCACAAGAGATTGAAACCTAACCCACTTAGACAAAGTGGGCTGAACCATCCAACCCACGTAATCCCAACGACAACCCACGTCCCGGATCGGGTTGGAATCGCTACGCGTTCCGTCGCCCCTCCTGCTCCTGCCTCCAATCCCCATCCCGTCTCCCCTTCCTCCCGACCGACCCTATGCCCACATGCATCTCGTCCTCGTCCTGCCGCGCTGTTGGTGCCCAGGGTACCTGCAGCCGGCGTCGCGCGGAAGAGCCTCTGGACCACGCCGCTGCACACCACCGTCGTCTAGCACGCGAACGCGTGCAGGAACTGCTTCGACTTGCGGCACGCGAAGAGCAAGCAGCAGCAGGCCTGGTTGGCGTGTGACGATGGCATGCTGTCCTACTCCATCGACGCCGTGATCCGAGCGCGCAAGGTGTGCCTTGGCCTCGGCCTTGGCGGCGGCTCCGTCCGGCATGTTCGCGGCGCAGGCCATCGTGCTCACCGCGACCCACAACTTCAGCGCGCTTGTCGGCATGCAGTAGCGCAAACGAGCAAGCGATAATAGTGAGGTCCCATCTGATTGCAAGCGCAAACGAGCAAGCGCTTTTTTGATTGCAAGCGCAAACGAGCAAGCAGCTGCATGCATCAGATCGATTGCGGCATTAAGTTGGCTACCGTTCTAACCCACGAAAAAATTACGGCGAGAGATGGGCTGCCGCAGCAGCTCTGATAACGCGTGCAGCTGTTGCGGATGTGGGGCGGGCTGTCCACCGCCGCCCCATTTGCATCTTTAGTCACCACTCTTTCCTCCTATTCCTTCCTTCCTTCCTGCGCGCATCTATCCGCATGCCTCATCCCATCCGTGTCACTCTTGTTTCCTCCAATTCCTTCCTTCCTTCCTTTGTATACACAACTAGTAATAATTCATTTTCCTATGGAGCCATTGGATCAAGGCCGGGGAAAACAAACACAAAGACAGCGATGGCTGGCTGGTTGGTTGATTGATGGTGATTATTAGCTTTATTTGTGCATATAAAAAGGGAAACTGCTGTATATGTATGTTTCATGCCGGGGTCTGATCGATTCTTTGTTTGTTTCTTTGTTTCAATCAGGATCAGCTACGTACAGAGTCCTATCCACTCCAGCGCATATCTCATTGTCTTTCCAATTACACATATCTTTCCGAATTATTGATCTCCACACCCATGCCATGTGCTCTTCTGTCTTCTGACGAGCATTTCGTTCATCCATCCATCTATGCTATTCTGCACAAGTTGCGGTGCTGCCAACCAAGCAACCAACCGATGCACACAGAGAAGAGCTAGATCAGCTAGAGCTCAGGCAGCTGAGCCGGCCTGATGAACAGACAGACCTGATCTGTCACAGTCTCACAGCCTCTTGGACTTGATGAGGTAGGCGACGGAGCCGGAGGTGGCGAGGGGCACCACGACGTCGTCCGACAGCCAGCCCAGCCCCGGCAGGATCCTCTTGACCAGCAGCGCGCACGCCGGCAAGCCGAACAGCAGCATCCCTAGCTCCACGCCCGACTTCCCCACCCTGAAGCTGCCGGCCTTCACCACCTCCCTGCTCATCGCTTCGAACTCCTCCTTCGTCACCTTCCCATCCGACCGGTGGTGCTTCTGCATTTTTTATTACATTATTTATTAGTATATATATAAATTCAGCAGGTCCTGTACGTCAAGGCAGAACCATGGAAGAGAATAACAAAAAGATGGACATGTATGCATATGCAATGCATGGTTGCTTCTTCGATCAGCAGCTCACGTACGGTATACGCATCCTCCAGGGCTTTCTTCTCTGCTATCCTGTACTGCAGCTGCCCACGTTCCTCGCAGAACATTCTGCACAAATGCATGCATGCATGTTCAGTTCAGGGGGCCAATGATGCGGCGTGAGAGATCGATTAAACGCCGATCCTCGAACCAGAATTATATATGTGCATAATGGGTTGCCGTACTAGCTAGCTAGTACAGATGGCCGGTTTCTTCTTCTTCCATGCACACAATGATCCACAGTGGCGAAGGCAGGAATATTTTTTAGGTGTGATAGGTTTATAAAGGTTAAACATATATACTACAACTATGAACTATGCAATGACGCACTAGAAGATTATCCAAATATTATATTACCATGTGAGCTGTAAATATAATAGAAATCCAAAAATAAAGCACTAACATATAAAATATATACCCATAGTAAAGCTTTATTTGTTTATAGACCTTAGCAATGGCATCTTGAGGATTAGCCGGATCTCGGTTGGCACTAATAGATGCTCGGGTAAAAATTATCTTCAAATTTGTACAAAAAATATAGGAGAGATGAAATTTTTAAAAATATTTAATAATTGATAATTTAATTAATTGTTTGTACGCCTAGATAAATTAATTAACATTTAATTATAATCTATCTAAATTATAAAATATCTTTTATTATGTATTGCTCTTCTTTGGTAGTGTCATTTTTTATGTCGATTCCTTCAAGCTTCAGATATCGGACTCGTAGCCGAAAGTCGTTTGTCGTCGTAAGGGGTCATCGATCACCGGCTCGCTGCCTCATTGTCGTTGATTGCCGCCTCTGCAATTGGTGCGCCGCCTTTTTGGATGTGGATAGCCAATAGGTTTTGGTTTTAGGAAACAGGAACCGTTGTGTTGGGCATCGGCGACGAAAACAGGAACAACTGATGAGCCAGGAAGACCGAGTACTAGTTTGCTTGTGTGGACTGTGGGCACTTGAGGTAGGCCCATGAGATACTAGCACAGTCACAAAATCTATCCTTATATGTGTATCACGTCATCAATAAATATCCTTGTATATTTCACGTATATACACATGTATACTAGTATTTCGTATACGTTTTAGGTATGGCGAAGGCCAAACCTCGCCATATTGCTGCCTCCGCCACTGATGATCTACTTACTCGATGAGCTCGAAGATGGCGTGGTAGAACTCGTCGAAGGATTCCACCCTGGCAACGACATCGTCATAGTGATCTTCCATGAACGCAACGAGCTTCTCCACATCGCTAGGTGGCTTTGGGTGGTTTGAGACTTCGGCAACTGCCTCACCCTTTTCAGCGACGACCTTTGGGGAGTTCTCACTCGCATCTCCTCCAACTATCAAATCAACGAAAGCTCATCATCACTATATCATTATTCATAAGATAATACGACCAGTTCTTGATTGCGAAATTCAGAGTTCACATATATATAACGCACAAATCCTCTTTTCCACGTCGTCAGCTTACAAGACAATGGATCAAACGTGCATGTTGGTAAATTCGCAAACAGAAAAAAGAAAAACAAAAAACCACTTGTTGCAATGTACAATGGTATGTATGTAGTTCGATCGGCCGGCGTACCTTGCTGCTTCGCCCCAGCGACTTCTTGTGCCATCCCTGACGATGAAACGCAGGAAGCTGCCTGGTCGATCTACTACTTGTGATCACATTCATAGGACATAAGGGTTATGTCTATATATACGTCAGAGGAAGGATTATGCCCAACCTTGTTCCTTGAGTAGGACATGGACAATGGCATTGCCTGTACAGTAAGCAAGACCAGAAGCCCACAGAAAGCAGCCAAAAGGCTACAAGAGTACGAATCTGCTAACCTCTGCGAGAATCTACCTAGAGTACTCCACTCCAAGCATTTGGCCAAAGAATAAATGCACGTAAGCAAGGTCGATCCTGAATATCTAGCTAGGGCTAGAACTTGTTTCGGTTTCCCTTCAAAGAAAAGTAAATCACCATTAAAAAAGGGGAAGTAAACACTTGTTTGTATTAAATAAAAAGAATGCCTGCCTACAACTTTGATCACACAACATAGCAACAAATTAAAATTACCTCAACATAAGGTTGATCGGTCGAACATGTTGCAAGGCTTATGAAGATACGAGTTGAGATGGGTGGACGATGGAGCATGATGCAAAGCTTAGGAAGAGTGGGGAACTTTTCTCCAATGTATTGAACCTATAGTAGGGGGCATGGCCCCTCCCTCTCCACTCTCTTGTTGGCCTGACATAGTTATTCAAGCTCCTCCCTGTCCACTCTCCTGTTGGTCTGACATATTCAAGCATATTTGAGCCAGTGGCATGAGCCATCCAAACTGAAAAAAGAACACGTAGCATGTGCCATCAGTACATCAAGTTAGGATCGATCGGGTCAAAGGGCCCAATATTTTGACCTAATCATTTTAATACATGATGTTTGGTCAGGTCTACCCGTGTGGGTATATATGTGTAGTTTCGGCCTAAATGGTGAATTAAACAAAAAAATCTTTTAAATGACCAAAGGAGTAAAAAAAATAGTTTGAATGGTGTGTTTGAATGTGTTTGTGCAATTGTATGCATGTCTCAAGTCATATTTACAATTTTAGTATATATGGACCTATAGTTTCCTGCTATGTAAACCTTCTAATAAACCGTCTAATTTATCATGCATCTAATTCAAAATCATTTAGAAATAGAGTGTGATTGAAATTCACGACGAGTAATTAATGAATGACATATGTCTTTGCGTCAAATGGTTCAATACATGTGGCGTGATCTTATATTCCATTAACGCTGAGATCGAGTACCTCATATGTTCTAAAAATAACTCATCCTAAACACACGGACAGAAGAAAAAGAAGAAAAAAAAGGCACTGATGACTCCTAGACAAATCCATGGCCGGGAAACTTGGAAAAAAACAGCAGGTAATCGTAGGACAATATAGATCTACTAGTTGTAGTCGTTGCAGTACGTGACGTGATGAGCATGACAAAAACTGGCTCCGCCAAAACGTACGCCGCCGACGCCGGTCCGGTCCGTCACTGCTTGGTGCAGCAGCCGCTGGGGCCGTCGACGTCGCGGTAGCACGGCGGCGCGTCGTTCGCCATCATCGTGCCGTACGGGAACGCGTTGCCGCCGCCGCCGTAGCCGCCGGGCACGTACAACGACTGGAGCGCAGACGCCGGCCAGCCGCCGTCGTAGCCGCCGTATGGGTACGAATAAGAGGAGTACGAGGAGTACCCCAGCGGCGTCGGCGGCGTCGGGCCCAAGTGGAGCATCTGCCCGGCAGGAGGGTCCTCCAGCGCGGCGCCGTCGCTGACGACGGCCACTGGCTTCCCTGTCCTGGACTGGATCCGGCTGATGAGCAGCGACGCAGCGTCGAGGGACGCGCCCTTGACCATCACCAGCACTGTGTCCATCGACACCCACACGTCCTCCACCCCTGCAAGCTAGCCAGCCATGTCAGCAGATGATGCGCATGATGCAGTGCAGAATTGACAAGGGCGCGCGGCAGGCTAGCAGGAGGAGCAGGCGGTACGTATACCGTGCATGTTCCGGATAGCCTTGCGGACCTTGCGCGCGCACTGGAGGCAGTGCACGTCCATCTTCAGGATGATCGGCGCCATTATTGCTCCGGCCGAGGGTCTCTGAACTCGGATGTGTTCTATCTTTCTGTTGTGAATTGTGATGGAGACCGTGCACGCAGCAAGGAATGCCTGGCTTTTTGTAGAGGGGGCAGGGAGCAGGGAGGGGAAGAGGAGGAGCAAATCAAGCGGCCGACCGGGGGCAGGGATTATGCGGGGACTAGAAACCGACTTAATCCGGTTTCCATGCACGCAGATGCAGAGGAATGCGGTGCCAAATCTTTGCAGCAGGCAGGGGGGCAATATTAGTTGCTTGGATCCCCTGCCATTCGTGTTCGGGATCCCCATCATTCCACATATATATATATATATATATATATATATATATATATATATATATATATATATATATATACTTCCCACACTACCTGGCGACTCGCGCTACTCTCCTCCCCTCTCGCCACCGCCGCATGGAAAGTCTACTTAACTCACTATAAAATCGTCTATTTTACTCGTCTGATCTACTTCACTCTCTTAACTATTAAATTGTCTATTTTTCTCTTTAAACTTTTTATAATCAGTTAAATTACCCTCTCAAACAGTTTTAGATGCTTTTTAATTCGGTCAAATTACTCTCTCAGACGGTTGTGGACGTGGCTTTGTTATAGTAACAATGATTTTGTGTTTTTCTTTTTTATTTGTTTCTGCTAAATCTTTGAAAAATTATAGTAAATCATAAAATGGAAAAATCCAATTTTGTTAGACTCCACATGAGTAGATCTACACAATAGATATATAATATGATACTATGTTTTAGTATAAAGTATTTGTTATAGCTTTAGCTTAATTAGAAAATCCAATTTTGTCAATAATTCATAGCTATAGCTTTTGTGGTCCAATTATGATGAAAAATTTTATGCTACGCTAATTATTATATGCTTGAACTATAGTAAAAAAAATTATACTCAACGGATTATGTATAACTTAGTTATAAACATAGATTTAACAAGCATGAAAATTAGTTTTTTCTATGTTAAATATATGTTTTTCTATAACTAAGTGCTATATACATGGTCCAATGAGTATAGGTTTTTTACTATAGTTAGTTCACCATAAAAATTTCACCATAATTGGACCAATGAAGTTGTGGCTATGTATTATTCTAATTAATTACAAATAAAACTAGATTTTTCAATTAATCTTAAGGTATAACAAAAACTTTGTAATAAAATAGACTATATTACAAAATTGAATTTTCCATTTTATGATTTTTGTATGATTTTTTCAAAGATTTAGCGGAAACAAATAAAAAAGAAAAGGACAAAATCACTAGCAAAAACACCGTCCAAAGCCACCTAAGGGGGTAATTTAATTGGTTTTGGGAAGCTTAGGGGTAGAATAGACGGTTTCGTAGTTAAAGGGGTGAAGTAGATCATGCTAGATAGTTGAGATAATTGAGGGGGTTAGGTAGACTTTGTCCATCCATCCATCGTAATTGAGGGGGTGAAGTAGATTATGCTAGATAGTTGAGATAGTTGAGGGGGTTAAGTAGACTTTTTCCATCCATCCATCGTCCATACTATATATAGTTGTTGCATATAGAAACGCAGGAGAAGAATACTCACTCATTGCTACACTGCATTATGCTTGTCTCACTTCGTTCTGCTCGATCGATCGATCGATTCAACCGATTATTCAAAGGGTTTTAATTTAAACTTGTATAGTCATAGCTATTTCACCAGAATATAAATACAATTACTAGTTAGTTAGATTGAGTTACTGAATAATAAACCTCAATAAAGATCGATCGCTCGATTCAACCAATTAATCAAACAATTTTTAATTTGAACCTATAAAGCTATAGCTATTTCACCAGAAGATGAATACAATTACTAGTTAACTATATCGAGATGCTCAAGCATAGACTATATTTGTAAGGTACTCTACTGCTAATAAATTAAATACTCTGATGTTTCTGTAACTACGACTACCAATTAAATGGACTGATAATATCTATGGTAATACACATAGACTAATAGCAGTGAGGGAATCAAACGGGCGGGGGCAAAGGATTATGCGGTGAGTCAAAACCGATTTAATCCGCTCGATCGTTGTCATTCATCGGACGCCACGTCCCCTAAATCTGGTTTGCATGCATGCAGAATTGCAGACGCAGAGTACTAATTAAATACATATTTTTTCTTATTTCTCACTCCACCACCTCACCCGATTTGAACTGAGATCTGCCTCAAGAAATATAATGTGGGTGGGGCAGAGGTCATCACACACGAGTTCACGACATCATATCGACCAAGAATCTCGCTAGCAAGAGAGGTGCTCATCTGTTTTTTAAGTGCAAGGTGGTGAAGCCAGTATGGGCTGCTCTCGGGCTGGAGGAACTAAGACAAGACATGACTGAGCTATTGACACATATTGAGGTGGTGAAGCTGATTGTGAAAAATGAAGTCAGAGCTCCAGAGCAAGGTGATCACTCTGCTTTACTTTTGCTGGTCAGAAAGATGCAATGTCAGAGAGGGGGGGACCGAGCAGAACCGGGCACCATTTAGCTTGTCTGGTCAGCTCCTATGCCGATGAATGATTGCCAATCAGAAAGCAAGCACAGAAGTTACAGCATGATGGTGGCACGAAGGATTGTCACTGGGTCTCACCTCCGAGACATATGTTGAAACTGAACATGGATGGAGCATTTCGAGCAGCTGGAAAGGAAGGAGGATGGGGTTTCGTCATAAGAGAATGGGATGGAGGGGTTTATAAGCTCGGGCTACGGTTTCTTACCACATGTTGGTGAAGCTTTTCATTGTGAGATCATAGCCTGTCTGCAGGGGCTACAGCGAGCAGCGGACATGGGCATTCAGAACTTGATTCTTGAAACTGATGTTGAAACAGTGGTGAAGGCGGTGAAAACAACGGTGCACGAACGATCGTCGGCAGGCGGTTTAGTATGAGAGCTGAAAGCTTTGATTAGCGGCGGTTTTTCTTCAGTAGACTTTCGTCATGTTCCACGTAATTGCAATAAGGTAGCGGATAGCCTTGTAGCCCTTGGGGCTGATCTGGGTTCGGGGACTGAGCCGATTATGGACAGTATCCCGTTTTGTAATCGTCAACTGGTTGCCGGCGATATGATGGCACAGTTTGAGTTTTTTTCAGTAGACTTTCGTCATGTTCCACGTAATTGCAATAAGGTAGCGGATAGCCTTGTAGCCCTTGGGGCTGATCTGGGTCCGGGGACTGAGCCGATTATGGACAGTATCCCGTTTTGTAATCGTCAACTGGTTGCCGATATGACGGCACAGTTTGAGTAATGGAAACTCTTTCCATTTTTTTTTAAAAAAGAGAGGAGCTTGGGTCTCGTGAGCAAGAAGAAATTAAAGCCAGATAATAAAGGAACAAAATTGGCATCTATCGTCGTATCGAGATTTGGCGTTCGAAAATAAATCGGCTAGCGAGGAAAATTTTCATCCACGGTGTGATATAGACAGATCGTGAGATACCAAGTAGACGATATACAATCATGACATTTTTTATGGTAGAGTTAATGGACCAAACTAATCTGCTATACATTGTAGATGTTTGTGTATTTTTTTTCATTCTATAATATTGGTCAAAAATTGAAGCCGATACCAATATGTTGTCAGCTAACTTACATCTGCAAGCATAACACCATTGATCTGATTTGGAAAAGATAGTGGCAACGTCGCCTCAAGTCTTGTTTTCATTAAAAAAAACTCAATCTCTAAATCATTATTATGATTTATATAAAAATCATATTCTATATCTTTTCGCTCTCCAACAGTTCTTCTATCTCTTATGTGTACTTTAGTGAATCATCTCATCTTTTATCTTTGGCTAGAAAAAAATCTAGAATAAAAGATGACTACATTTAGATAATAACTAATTAAATAAGCTAATGGAGGATTATTTTTTTCCTAAAATATCTATGTCTAACATTTAGGAAGGTATAAAGAGTCGAGCATCTCCAAGAGTTTCATAAAGTTTACTCCGTAATTATCATTTAAATAGTCATGTACATACAAATCGTTTTCTTTATCTTTTCACTCTTCAACAATTTTCCTAAAATTTACTTCCTAAATTATCATTTATTAAAGAGTCATCTGCATACAAGTTATTTTCTATATCTTTTCACTCTCCAAAAAAATCCAATATCTTATGTGCATTCTATAGAGTTATTCTTGTTTTCTATATTTGGATAACTAGAAAACTGGAATTGAATATGCTAATCAAGTTGTTGGGAGTATGTTTTCACCAAAGTTTCTATTCGTAACATTTGGCAAGGGAATAGAGAGTCCGCTGGAATTGCTCTAAGAGCATCTTCAAGAGTACCGAATAAACCTTCATAATCCTTGTTGTTAAAAGAATAGAAAAAATCCATCACCAACAACTTTCAATCTTTCCTCCCAATCTTTTAGCACTTAGAAAAAACCTCTCTCCATCCCGCGCAAAGATGCATGCACTTCCCGTTGTGCGTATTATTTCTCAATCTAAAGGTGAAAGGAGGTGAAAAATAATAAAAAATGGGAAATAATTCTTGATGGAATTTTACAAGAGAAAGAATATATGTATATATATATATTAGAAATATCTAAATGAAACGGATGGTAACTGCCACCCCCATGGTGGTAAATACCCACCTGCTCCAGAGTTGCCAAAGTAGAAAAAAAACACCTCTAGAGGACCTGACGCCTTAACTTTACTTGCTACTTTTAGACGGGCATGTAGATTTTGATCCGCATAAAATATTTCCGGTTGTTCATAGAACAACAGACTGTGCTCGAACTTGAATGACAAACTTAAAAAGGAAAAATTTCTCTAACAAAGTTGAGATGATTGTGACAACAAATAATATAAAAGTTCAAACTACTTGTTAATCAAACTTAAGGCGTGTTTGGAAGTCCAGTGATTCATTTCACCTAGAAGAGACTTCCGATTGTATTTTGATGTGCACATGAAAACCCTTGGAACTTTGTGTTTGGTTTGCATGAATAATTATTTATGAACCCTAGAAAAAATAGAATAGAGAAGCAGTAGTTAGTCTCTACTTTGCTAGAAGGGATTTGAGAAATCAAAATCCAAACGCTAAGTAGTAGACGCGTAAAATCAACCACCATTTGCTAGTGTCTGGTACCTAGATCCGAACATAATTCGAATGAGCAAAGCTGAGCTTCACCATTAGATGCTCTTCTATTCGCTGACAAGGTCTACTTTTATACATCAATCATTCGGTACTTCCTGACAAGGTCCCCATGTGCATCTTCTTGACAAGGTCCCCACAATGGTCCCCATGTGCATGTATTCTGTAGAAATAGAACTTCTGAATACTGCAAAGGCCCACCAATAATTAGATTTGAGAGAAACATTTTTTTCTGTCTGATTGGGAGCAATCTTTTCTTCTTTTCTATGTGTGAGTTTTGGTAGCAATTTTTATCGTAATAAAAAAGAAAAAATTCTATAGAGATAACATATAGGTCCCACCAAATTTGCATGATAAAAATGTTTGGATGATAACCCTGCTAAACAAAAAAATCAGACATTATACTAACATTCTGCCATTCAATGTGGGGTCCGAATGCTGCCATTGCATGATGGGCTGAATGCTCACCATTCATATCTACCAGTGCGTCATGAAGCGTTCCATTTTTTTTGTCAGACATATTGTACCATCAGGGCAGCCCCAACGCGGGCAGTCACGAATGTTAGCCTCACCGAAAAGTACTCGGCCACGTAAATTGAGACAGCTCAGATTTTTTATTCATTCAACGCAGGCTATATTTCTATTGTCACATCTCACGTCAGTTATCTGCAAGTGCAGGCTACTTTTCCATCCTTTTGATGTCAGAGTAGTATGCCTTCTCGCTCCATCGCTTGCTCCAGCCGATAGCTTCATCTTTTGTCAGACGAGGAGAACGTAGCTTCTACAAGCATACCTGACGCCCTGCGAAGCTATCAAAACCTGTGACCTGGAGTGCTAGATCGGACGTGGCACATGGGGCAGCACGCCAGGCTGGTGCGTTGGGCGAGGCTCATTTTACCATTCTATGTGGGGCAGCCATTCCATAAGGATCTGAATGCTTTAGGCGTCATTCATTTCCACTAGTGGGTCATGAAGTGTTCCATTCTGTTGAAACTACGAAACGTTCTGGTTTGAAGCCGAGCAGCATTATATTCATAGGAATGTAAAAGCTGCAACGCCATGATGATGTCAGTGGACACAGCATAAGTTTTCAACTTTCTAGGAATCAACTAAATCTACGGTATATGATTTTATAAATTTTTTCTCAATAATTTTCTTTTAGTTGGCCAAATTAAAACTTAGCCCGTTATGGTCTGAAAATGATATTTGATTTTTGACAGAGCCAATAGTGCCAAAATCTCAATAACAAATGTTTGGACGATAATCAAGCTAACTTTTAACAAATATTTGCAAGTATGACATGTCATTGTTTTTTAACTAAATATGGTTACGTGGTATCTTGGGTTTTTTAGATAAAATTATAAGAAATATTATAGTAAAAATAAATTACAAATCAGATATATAATTAAATAGATATTAAGAATCGAAGCATGCTTATCAAAAACTTTTAAACTCCTGCATGCAAAGTACAAGGACTCTCGGTATTGAATTGAATCATTTACAAGACTGCAGGTGACCAGACCACTTGGACAGTGGGCTCCATGTGCCTGGGTTCTTCTGAAAGCAGACACAACTGCTGTGTCCGAGTTCGTCCTACTACTTTGCCTTTTCGGTAGTATTGGCATATGCCATTAGATTGATTCTGAGGACACGTGTTGACGATCAATCAGGGATGGTATCTACCGCACCCCCATGGGTAGTTACCCAACGGTTCAGAAAATCCACTCATTCATATATATATATATATATATGAATAATTGGTTATGATAATAATATAGAATTTCTGATGTAAAACTGAATTTTATATTTTAGGAGTGAGTTAATGAGTTATTAGAAACTTTAATTTTAGAGATGATCTTATTTATTCCTTCTAATATCCTTTTACGAGTTAGAAAAGATCATGTTTTCGGAAAAAACTATTAGGCACTCCCGGAGATGCTCTAAGCCTCGATTCAAATGATGGTTACTGTTTTTTTTTCATAAACACGTGACGCATGTGTAGTGATAACCAGTAGTTGGAATACAAAAATAAAAGCTAACGGCAAATTGCGGCAGCAGGGGTGCAATAAAAAAAGAAACAGAGTAAAAAAACAAAGGCCATATATATACATACAAACAATCTCGTTTTTCATACATGATCTGAAACCAGAACTAGTACCAATTAACATTTGAATGAGGACGCTCTAATAAACAAATCAAAACAAGCACCAAAATAGGTAGAGAAAATCACACTCACTCAATACAATATGCTAATAATTACGCTAATGCTATGCATCCATCATGACCTTGAATTCCTCGAAGCTGAGCACGCCGTCGCCATCGAGATCAAACCTGCAGATCATTGCCCTGCACTCATCAATGTCCTGGTGCGAGCCGAGCCTGCCGAGCATCCGCTTCAGGCTTAGCGGCGTGATGCATCCCTCGCCTTCCATGGTGTACATCCCGAACGCCTCCCTGAGCTCCCGCCGCCGCTCGCCGCCATCCTCCTCCGCCGCCGCCGCCGTCCCCGCCAGCGCCAGCGCCAGGAGCTCCTCCTGGCTCAGCAGCCCATCGCCGTCGGCGTACGCGGACGCCACCAGGCGGTCTGCCTCCTCCGCCGACACGTCCTCGCCCAGCGCCGCCTTCATGCACAGCCGCAGCTCGGCCGCCGACAGCTTGCCGTCGCCGTCGCGGTCCAGCGCCGAGAACACGCGGCTGAACTCGAACGATGCACACACCGCCATTGATTGGTCTTCTTCTTCAACCTTGGCAAGATTCAGCGATTGGTTTTCTTTGCCAGAGGAGCTATGCGAATGAATCCCTGCCGGAGAAACGCACTTTGCCTGTGTTGATCTGTCTGAAACTGCAATTGCATACTCAGGCGCTTGGTCTTGCATGTACTCCGTATATATAAGTTGTATAATAAGCAGTAATCATGCATGCGTTGCGTGCCAATGGTGAGTTCGTGTTGATACATTCAAGGCATAAAGAAATGCCTGATGGAGAGGAACAGGTCACTACCTGAAAGTGCCAAGAAAATTTCTTTGGCGTAGTAGTAGCACCATGGGTCGGGTCTTTCTTTGCAATAGACAATTGCTGAGTGTGTAGAAGAAGAAGTGCAGCCGATTCCAACAGATAGGGACCTCGTCAGCTGCTCCGGGCTGTTTTTTTATATATATATATAATCTGCAGAGTCTGACGTCTCTAGAATGGTGCATATCATATAATAGCTTGTTCAGTAGTTGCCCTTGTAAAAAAACGATTTGTTCTGCAGCTAGCCGGCCGGCGTTGATAAAGTCTTGATCTTCTTGCTTTGAGTTTGAGCTGCTTCGTTCAGCCCTGTTTGGTCTTCTTCTCGTTTTTTTGTTTTTTTGATTTGACACAGAATGTTTTGTGATCCAATTGACCAACTTATTCAGGGAATGATTAGGTGGAATGCTTGGATATGACATCAGAACTTTATGATATGAGAATGGTTGGCCAAAGCTGCGCTATGCAATGACATTTTTTTTAGAGTTCAAGGGCACATGCCCCGGCCTTATATTGAATAAAAGACCAGCAAAACGGTTTACATCATAGAGTTTAAAGTCTCAACCCAGTGCTTGCCGGTGCCTGGGACCAAACAGCAAGCAAGAAAGATGACCCAACACTCCGAAACAAGTTTAACTGCAAAAACATACACTACTACTAGCTAAACGACACGAACTCCCAGGACAAGACAACTGAAACTGCCCTTTAGACGGCAGACCTTCTTTTACACTTCCAACTTGACAGACTTGCCGGTCATCATATCGTTGCCCAGGATCACCAAGAAGCTTCAACTTTGACTTTCATCAGGTCTGCACCCAAGGCAGCCAGAGAACCTCCTTCACTGCGTCCTTGAGACTGTTTATGAAAGCCACCAAATTGTCTCTCCTTTCTTGAGGGCACAAGATCACCCAATTCTGGAGCATCCCACAGATCCTGTGCAGTAGTATTTCCATACTTTGCCAGTCAAGATTCTGAAAACAAAACTCATTCCTGAGTTTCCAAATACACCACATAGTAGCAGAGGTAATCATGTTCAAAACTAAGTATTTCTTATTACTCAACCAAAAATCACCTATATCAATGATACTAGTGATCTCTCTAATGCCCAGAATAGAGGAACACAGGTACCAGCATCGTTTTGCCACTACACAATCAAAAAGGAGATGATGAATTGATTCCTCTATCAAGCAAAACAGACAATTTCGATCATCTACCTTCCTCTTTTTGGCCAAGTTATCCCTAGTTAGAGTTCTATTATTAATAACAAGCCAAAGAAAGAAGTGTACTATAGGAGGAACTTTAAGATTCCAGACAGCCAAAACATGAACTGGTTGGATTCCTCTGAAGTTGATCACTCTATACAGGGATTGAGAGGAATAGATCCCTTTTGATGAGAACTGCCAAATTAGAGTGTCTTCCTCATCAGAAAATTGTATAGTAGAGGCTAGTTCTAAAATTTCCAGCCAAGATCTATAAAGTTCTTCAGAGATGATTCTTCTAAAGGAACATTTTAAAGTGTTGCCATCCCACAGCTCTGAGATAGTCTTATTCTTTTCTAAAACTATCCTATAAAGAGGCCAGAACTGAATGGCTATACTAGAAGACCCAAGCCAGTTGTCCTCCCAAAACCTAATTTTCTTGCCATCTCCAACTTTCTACCTATAACCCATTTTGGCAGCCTGGACTGCCCACATGAACCCCTTAAAGAAACTAGAGGCTCCAACAGATCGACCTAGCAAGAAAGATGTTTGGGTTTTTAGTATCATATTTATAGTCTATCAGCTCTTTCCAGAGCTTATCCTTGTCATTATTGTATCTTCTTAGCCAAGAAGCTAGTAGACTAATGTTAAGGTCTCTAAGATTAGGAATGCCTAAGCCCCCAAACTGTTTGCACATAGAAACCAAACCCCAATTAGCTAGGTGATACTTATGGTCATTCTCACTATCATTCCAGAGGCAATTTCCCATTTGGGTATTGAGGATCTTTAAAGCCCACTTTGGGAATTTGATAAAGGATAAAAGATAGACAGGAATACTAGCCAGGCAGGTTTTAATAAGCATGGCTCTAGCAGCCAAGGAAAGGAGTTTACACCTCCAACTTGCAATTTTTTAAGCATCTTGTCAACTAAGGGTTGGATGTCACTCCTAGACAGTTTGTCAAAATGTAAAGGGACTCCTAGGTATTTTAAAGGAAAGGAACCTACTGGACAACAAATAATATGTCCCAACTCATGAGCAACATAGGGATCAACATTAATGGGGACTAGCTCACTTTTATGGAAGTTCACTTTCATGCCTGAAATTTCTTCATACCACATGAGAATGTATTTAAGATTCCTAATGTAATCCCTATCAGCTTTGCAAAACAGGATGGTGTCATCAGCATACTGTAGGGATAGGATACCACCTTCCCTAAAGTTACCTAATAAACCTTGCACTAGACCCTTGCTTTTAGCTTTATCCAACATTTTAGAAAAGCCATCACTAACTAAATTGAATAGGAAGGGCGACAAAGGGTCACCTTGTCTTAGTCCCTTCCCAGTTTTAAAATAAGAACTCTCTTCTCCATTAACTAGGATACCAAAAGACCCTCCCATCACCACTTGTTTGATCCACCCTATCCAGAGAGGATCAAAATTCCTAGCTTTTAGCAGCTCAAACAAAAACTGCCAACTAACTCTATCATAGGCCTTCTCATAATCTAACTTGAGCACTATCCCAGGTTCACCATTTTTATAAATGCTATCCACTAGTTCATGGGCCACTACAACACTTTCTAGAATATATCTTCCTTTAAGAAAGGCAGATTGAGGAGGAGCAACTATTCTTTGCACCACATAACTAAGCCTAATGGTAAGGAGTTTGGAGAAGATCTTAAAGCTACAATTAAGCAAACTGATAGGTCTAAATTGTTTAATATCATTAGCATCACTGACTTTTGGAATCAATGTAACTAAAGCAAAATTGAGCTTATGTAAATCCAGATTACCTTTATAGAAATCATCAAACATAGCCGGGAAATCGCCGATTGCCAGGCCATCATCTGCCGCTTCGACATGTACGGCAACGGCGTGCTCAGCTTCGACGAGTTCAGGGCCATGATGACGGCCTAGGCCATATGCATGATTGAATTGAAGTGCTTCCTGTGCCTTAGCATCCGATCCGCCTGGTCATTGTAAATTCATCCGCTTTTTTTTTTCTTTCTGAAAATTCATCGTAAATTCGTCATCCTCGTCGGAATGATAAAATGGACAATCCTTAACAAACTTCGGGCGTCTGTTTGAATAGTGTCGGCGTAGGCAGAATCCTGTCTGGGCCAGGCCATCAGCGTTGCCAGAAGCCTGATGGGCCGATGGGCCAATCATGGCTGCTTGGTCCAGAAGCTGTCTATGTCCTTTGTTATTTATTATTTATTATATTTGTTTGTCAACGCGAACGTGGATTTTGCTTATCATCATCAGGTTGCGATAGGAATTCAGTATCAGCAAAAACTCAACATCATCATCGGCAGACACACCCTCAAAAGCAGTTACCACGTGACATAATAATAATAAGTATACTAAAAAAACAACTTGCGCGAGCGTGAATTACGTAGTATGCAGGTGCAATGCAAAAAGGCTTTTCATACATGTGGGTAACAAGGATCTACGTCACCATACATGTGGGCTTGACGTCAGCTGCCCGCCGAATCTAGAACCTTTTCACGGAACTTTAAAATTCACACACGCGCTGAGTTTTACGGTTGAAGAGCACGATAGGTTGGTTGGTTCAATATAAACTACAGGAGAGCGAGACCAATCTTTTTCAAAGGCTCGGGCGTGCGTGCCTATGAATTCCCCGTCTGCAATACTTTGAATCATGGTAGGTAATAGCATCTCCAAAGGCTTTTCTAAATCATGTTTAGGAGAGTTTTTGAGTAAAAAATATTTTTTATATTTTTCGATATTTGGCTAGTGATAAGAGCTATTTTTTCACTATATATGTACCCATAAAATAAAAAATCTTACACCCATGAAGGCAGATGCACCCCTCGCCACTCCACAGGTATACTTGTTCCCTTGGCCCCACTCAGAATGCAGTTGCTTGATCCGACGAGAAAAATACCAAATCGGATCTTTGACGGCACCGCCGCGTAGAATTTTTAGGAAAGCTAGCACCATGTGTCAAGATTCGCGCAACAGGAAGGAGAGATGAAACGGCACGGAAGATATTCTCCTGTCTGTCATCACTCTGTCATGGTCATGGCGCTGTGTGCCCATCAACGCAACATCCACGCCTGCGCGGACCGACGCGATTCGGTTGGACAAGTCGGACCGGACCGGAGGAGCACACGTCAATCTCGCTCGGAACATCCGCAGCTTCTTCCTCCGTTCCACCCCACGGAATCTTGTATTCCCATCCCAATCCCAAACCACCACAACCCCGCTGAAACGTCGTCGTATACGCCACGGAATTTCCAAGGCCTCGTCCCCACCACTTTTCTGTCTGGCTGGCCCCAGTCCACTCTCTGGTCCGGCCTATCTATTCATCACGTCCATTCTTTCCTCGGTCCACGGCGCCACACGGCATCCTCTGCCTTCTGGCGCTCTCCCGCCATGCCATGAAGCTTCCAAAATGCCCGACCAAACCTATGGAGTGTGCTATATATACGCTTCACCCTCGCAACACCATGGTTCGCACCACCTAGCTCTCAGCCTACATAGCTTGTACTAGCACTCAATATACTAGCTACTTATTAGTACGTATCAGACCGGCCGCCGGCAACGAAGAAGAAGGAAGCAAAGGTAGCCCAGCCAGCACCTTGAGCATCATCGAACCTCGATCACTCCTCAACAAACACACCCGGTAATCGAGGATGGTTATCGCCGCCCCGTCGTCATCGTCTTCCAGCATCAGCATCGGCAGCGAGCTGGGTTCGCTGTTCGCGGCGTTCGACGCGGACGCGGACGGCCGGATCTCCGCGTCCGAGCTGCGGGAGTGCATGCGGGTTACGCTGGGGGCCGACGCAGCCGTGTCAGCGGAGGAGGCGGAGGCGCTGGTGGCGGACGCGGACGCGGACGGTGACGGGCTCCTGGACGCCGCCGAGTTCGCGGGGCTCGTGGCGCGCCTGCAGCAGCAGGACGAAGACGCCGGCGACGAGGACCGGCACCGCGGACTGCGCCAGGCCTTCGGCATGTACTCCGACGCCGATGTCGAGGAGGGGCGCATCACCCCCGCTAGCCTCCGCCGGATGCTCTCTAGGCTCGGCGCGCACCAGGACGTCGATGACTGCCGCGCCATGATCTGCAGGTTCGACCTCGACGGCGACGGCGTGCTCAGCTTCGACGAGTTCAAGATCATGATGAACGCCGCCTGATGGCGATGACGATGCTTCTGCTGATCGTTGCTTGCATGCTTGTGCATATGTGATTGCTTCATTCTTTGGTTCATTCGTTCGTTGTTTGTGTATTAAAATACGCAAGTTATTAGTACTAGTAGTTGCAGCTAGGAGAAGCTATATATGTGACGTCATGTGCATACTGTTGTCCATACAGATACAGTGTAATAGTACTGATGGGGTTTCCCTTGTCATTTGTCAAGCTGAATTGCCCATTGTTTTATTGATTTGCCATTATCTACAAGAAACATTGAATTTGTAGCCAAGCTTCAATTCAAAGTATGTGCGTTGAATGATCTGGAGTTTAGAACCCTTCCGTCTCATGCGTACCTCATTTTTCTAAGTACGACTAGTTTTTATGTAAATCGGTATCAACAACTAATACTAATATATTTATTGCAAAAATACATCGCTCGACGTGTCGTGGTGGGCATCTGACATGTTCAGGTCGTCGCTGACCTGGTGCGCTGCGGTCAACACTCTGAAACCTGGAAGTGAGCTAGTAGGAAGGTGACAAGCATCAGCTTGGATTTGGATTAGGCCAACGCACCATCCGGGCGTCATTTATGACGACGCGGCCCAATTCCTTGGCTGTGTGTCATGTGTGTGTCCGTTCCCACGACGCAGCCCAACTGTAGGCCTGCGCAGGGTTTCCGTGCGTTCGCGATCGGCGATGGGCCGGGCCCGTGTGTGTGGTGCAAACGCCAATCTTTTGTTTCAAGGTTGAGGGATGACCGGATCACCATCCAGTACCGATAGCCAGTTGTAGGTGCGTGATGTGCTGCCATGACCGGCGCTGGTGCACCCACCAGCCCCGGCTTCGACCTCATCGTGGTGGACGCGGGCATCATGGGCAGCTGCACGCCGCACACGGGACACGGCGGCGTCCTGCTGCTGGAGCGCTTCGACCTGCTCCACCAGCTGGGTTCCTCGGCTCGCTCGGCGACTCCCGCATCATCCGCGACGCCTACGCGCAGCCACGCTACCTCCGCATGGTGCGCCTCGCCCGCAGGCCACTGCAGAAGCCCGGCCAGGAGCATAGCCTGTCGGCGAGCGCCGGGTTCCCGACCTTCTCCAGCTACGGCGACCCACCCGTGTACGACACGCCGTCGCTGGAGGTCCCGGGTCAGCTGCGACGGTGGCCCTCCGTGCGACCCGGACGCCCGCGACTGGCTCGCCAGTGAAGGGTTTGAGGACGCGCACGGCGTGCGGGGCAGCCATGTCCGCCAGCACGAGGAAGCCGCCGGCGGTGGTGGACGGAGGAGGCGACGAAGTGGTACTCGCGGAGGAGAGCGGCAGCTTCCTGCGGACGAAGCGCCCGGTATCGGCGTGGATAAAGAGGCGGACGCAGTCGCTGCTGGCGAACATGTTGGTTCATGGGCTTCGTCAGCTTCGCCGAGGCCGTACGTGCACAGTGTCGTCCAGGCCGTTTCCCAGCGCTCCCAGTCGCCACTGCCGGCAGCCACCGCGCGCGCTGGTGTCACTGCTGACTGGGCTTCAATTCTGGCGCCCGTCGTAACGCACGTAGATGTAGCTCTGCCCGTGCATTACTTGTGTCGTCCTCTGCTACTTTGAAAGAAAAAAAAAACGGTTCGTTTTTTCTTTTGTTTTCTCCAGTGTTCTCTTCACTTTAACTCAGTTCCTGAGCAACTACACCATGGCACCATGGACATTCCATGTCATCCGCTTGATTGTTTTGATGATGAATCCAGGAGGACTATGGGAATGGGATATCGACCCTATGTTCTTGAGGCACATATTATTTTCAGTACTTTTATTTAGCTATATATATACTGCGTGCGGACTAAATTATGATATCTGACGTCCACTGCTTCGGTTTTAAGCAGTGTGCATTCGTGTTAGTCCATGCAATTAATCCTATGTTCAATTCAGTACGACATATAACTATTATTTCCCTGTGAGAACAACATTTATTACCAACTGCATGCTAGCAACCCACTCCAAGAGACATGTTAAAATTAAATGCTAAATTATGAGATTTAGCAATTATATAAAATATAAAACTTATCTAAAATATAGAGTTTACAACAGTCTAGCTAAATGGGAAAACATATATAGCAAAGAAGACTCGCTAGAGAAATATAGCCAGCGGATATATTTAGCTAGTCTTTTGGAGTTGCTCTATAGATACATTATGCATATTGGTGTCGTCACTACGTATAGGCATGGATATTGGTAACGACGGAGAATACTTATCAACCAATGCTTGATTAATGTTACTTTTCAGGGTTCAAAATTTTGGCGAAACTTTGCAAAATTTGGTAATTTCAGTGGTGGCTGAAAGAAAAATCCTAAATTTTGAAATACACTAATACATGTGTTATATGACTCTAGACTCATGTTTTATGTTGTTTATATGTTGCATATTCTTCTACTAACTCCGTTTCAATTTATAGTCCATTTGATTTTTTTAACTCCTAGTTTGACCATACGTCTTATTTTTAAAAATCTGTGCAAAATATTATTTTTTTTGTTATAGCTTGATTTAGTAATAAAAATTCTTCAAAATGACTTAATTTTGACTGTATTTGCATAATTTTTTTTAATAAGACGACATGTCAAATTTAGAATAAAAAAAGTCAAATGAACTATAATTTGAAAATGAGGGAGTACTCAATAGATATCGATGTGTAGTCGTAAATCATGGTAATGTTTGTTTAATTCTAATTTATTTTTTAGAAGAACATACTTCATGCCCTGTGTATTAGATGACAGATCAAAATATTTGTATATATGAGATGGATAAAAAATTATATTGTTTGTTCGTGCCCTGTGTATAAGTTTGCAGCTTAACCATACCAGCCACTAATTAACCACACTCTGGTGTGTCGGCTATGCGGGTTTGTGAAAAACTCCGCCCCGCCTGCAAGCTGATTTTTTAGGAAAAAAGTTACATGTGTTTTCTTTAAAAAAAAAAGGAAAAACTGAACGATGTACCATTGGTGTGAATACGTTATGGAGCGAAGCACGAAACGATGATAGTAGCTACTCTCTCACTGGATATCATGAGGTTGACGTGCCACCTGCAGACTTAATAGGAGGATCGATCGTATCCCATTCCCATAGCAGCAGCACCGAATTGAACCGACCTTTATTTATGAGAATAAAGATTCGGATAATGATCGATCGGCACACTACCATAAGAAGAAGAAGACGACGAAAAGATTAAAAGAAAACTTTAGCGCATCTATAGTGAGGGCACGGGGGCAAAAATAAATAAAGTGTTGTGTGCGTGTACGGCGCGGTGATGGGTGTCATTCAAAACAGTACGGTGGCGGTGTTGCACGTTATTGCCTGATTATTATTTTTTAGAGAAAAAAGTATCGTGTGTCGGGAATACCTCAATTACTGGTTCAATAATATTTTCCATATACGTGATTTTTTCTTACTAAAGATATGATGTACTCCTGCTACAGAATCATGCATGGGAAGAAGTGGGGACGGAGCAGTGCGCCTGCCACGCTGGAAAATGGCGTACGCTAGGCTAGCTGCAGAGCGCTCTTGTAAAGATCGAAAGCTACAAAAACTTGGGCGGGCCATCATCTATGCGATCCATATCCATGCATCGCATCACTGCTGTAATGCACCACGATGGTTTCTTTCCTTTTTTTTCTTCTTTTTCTTCTGTCATGCTTGCGCTCGATCGGTAAAGGCTGCTGAGACTGGCGTGCATGTTCTTGCGGTGGCTTTCAAGTTTCAATTCGGATCGGTGTTTCTTCCTTTTGCAACAAAGAGAATAGGAAGAGGTGCGGGGTGCGGCAGCGTCACGCAGGCATGCCTGCTGCTTCGTTGGGCTAGCTAGACACGGCGAAACGAAAGCGGCACGCAATGGATCTAGTATCTATCTATCTATCCTAGCTAGTACGTACAGTAGCTACTTCCACCGGCCGGAACGACGACGTGACTGAACATGGTCCACAGCACCGCTTATCTTGCTCGAGCTGAATGGAGAGGCACACGGACCGCCATACAGTTGCGCCTCACCGATAAAAAGTACCTCCTATTTACTATGAAAGCAAGCCGGCCTCGCTCGCCATCTCCCGAATTCGCTCGCCACGTCAGCTTGCTCGCACGTGCGCGCGTTCCTTCCCGCGCGCTGAAGTTTCCCGTCGTGAGGATTCCGCGCGCAATTCCCCATCCCTTCCATCGCCTTCTCATGGACATGCCACTTCCTCTAAATCGTCACCCCGCCGCACGGCCCAATCAGCTTAGTCATAGACAGGCTGCATCGAGCAACATCAGGCAGATGGGAGCAGGGAGGCGGATGGCAGCAGCATCAGGTGGACGCGCAGCAGTTGGGATGGGAGCAGCTGGCGGATGGGAGATCCCAGTTGCGCCGGACAGATTACAACTCGTCTTCGTCGATCCCGGTAGCCGGCGGATGGCAGCAGCAGGAAGACGCGCTGCTTCCGTGGTTGGAGAATGCGGCGCAAGGAGGCCAGCGCCGACGAGTCCCTGCACATTCAATTTCATTCCTGGCCATTCAATTTCATACTGTTTAGTACGGGTGAAACTCTTGAGTTTCATTCCTGACCATTCAATTTCATACTGTGCGAATACAAAAAAAATTCTGGGGGATGGTTTGCACTTGGCCTTAGCTTCTCATATTCTGAACTTGTATACCTGAATTTGTATTCTCTTCTGAATTTTTATTCTGAAACATTTTAGTTGCCTCTAGTTCACAACATATGGATTAATTAATGTCATTGCATGATCCTTGTCATCTTTATTATTCTGTAAAGGAGATGCTTCTGACGATGACACCATCATATCTATATGTTGATTCCATGAACAATGTATCTGTACATACTGATAGGGGTAGTATCAGTGGCATTCATTGTATCAATGCATTGAACTATTCAAAGACTGATAAAATTAACCGTGAGGTGTCCTCATGTAATCACATTTACTAAATCAGATGAGGTAGTCATCTATGTTTTACAACAGAAACCATCTGAATTGGGATTTGTAAACCACCTTTGGTTCGGAGAACTCAGACTGTCAGACAGTTGTAGCAAGCAAGATTATGGAATGGATTTTATTTGTCACGGCTAGCTGCTGCTGAATTGCAAGATTCGGTAGGAATTGAATTGAATCGATCGATCATGAGGGAATCGCTTCCTACGCCTATGCACCGAGCTGTAGGATTCCGTCACGCTAATGCACCGGCACCCATGCACCGTATTACAGTGGACCGCGTCCATCCGAGAGTGTCCATTCCATCCCGCAACCGGACAACCGTCACCTCCCCACCTCGCACCCAATAAAACGCCACGCCACCACCACCACCGCCGGCCGGGGTCCATCAGTCACGAGCACGTACGAGCTCCCAACCCAGACTAGACCAGAGGCCTCCTCCTCAATCCTCCTCGATCCCCGACCCCACCCAGGCCACCGCGAATCTGGTTCGGTCGCAGCGAACAAGGAAGGAAACAGGAACAATGGCGGCGGCTCGGTCCCTGTCCCGCCCGCCTTCGCGGAGCCTCGCGCCGCCTCCCGTCGCCGTGCTGCTGCTGCTCCTCCTCGCCGCCGTATCGCCGGGATCGTCGACGACGAGTCCCATCAAGACGGTGGTGGTGCTAGTGATGGAGAACCGGTCATTCGACCACATGCTAGGGTGGATGAAGCGTCTAAACCCAGAGATCGACGGCGTGACAGGCCACGAGTGGAACCCGAGCAACACGACGGACCCGTCGTCGGGGCGCGTCTACTTCGGCGACGGCGCGGCGTACGTGGACCCGGACCCGGGCCACTCGTTCCAGGAGATCCGGCAGCAGATCTTCGGCTCCGACGACGCGTCGGGCCCCGCCCGGATGGACGGCTTCGTGCAGCAGGCGCGCTCCATCGGCGGCGACAACATGACCGACGCCGTCATGCACGGCTTCGCCCCCGATAGCGTCGCCGTCTACCGCGAGCTCGTCTCCCAGTTCGCCGTCTGTGACCGATGGTTCGCGTCCGTCCCGTCGTCCACTCGGCCTAATCGGTTGTTCGTCCACTCTGGTACCTCCGGCGGCGCCACCAGCAACAACCCGACGTACGTCCTGCTGCATTTTGCTATTTATTTCTCTCTCTGTCTGTTTTCTATTTTATTTATTTATTTATTATCCACTGTCCACACTGGCTGGCTCCTCCTCCTCCTTTAATTCATTTATTGTCGTTTTTAATAATTTGTTTGATTTGATTCTACTCCTAGTAAGTACAGTAGCAACCGAATTTTTGAGCTGGCATATATTAATGCCCTCTGACTGGGTGCGTGTGGAGGATCGACCACCATAGGACATTTGCAACGCGACGGGTTGGTTGCCAACCTTGTTACAGTAGCAAGCATTGAATTTGAATTATTGATTGATAGATGGGTGGATGGATGCTAGTGCAGTGCTGGTGCTGTCTTGGTAGTATGTAGGGGGGTGCCAAATCTCTTGCTTATTTTTCGTTTTGTCTTGGAATTTTTGGACTTATTAAGGTTATTTTTTTTATTGAACCAGTACCATAATATTAGTGACGCTATCCTGAAATAACGTCTTGGTGTGACATGCTTGGTGTACTTGCATTACATACTAGTGGTCAAAATCACAAGTCAATCAAAAATATTTGTACATTTTGTTTCTCAAATTGTAAAACCTTTTTTTTTCAAAATTTACTGAAAACAGTATGAACGTTATTAATATAGTACGTATCTAAATAAGTTTATTATAAAAATAAATGTCATGGTTAACTTAATATAGTTATACTTAACTATCATAATAACCATCAGTAATTTTTGTTACATACTAGGTTAAGCATTAACAGTATATTATACTACCTAAGATCTGCAACGAGTGTTGTCAAGCTCTCGTGTTCGCACCGTGGTGGTGGTGCACTGCCGAAAGCAAAAGAAGGAAAAAATAATAAAGAAGAGAAAGATAATAATACTGTAGTACTAGCACTGATCAATGACAGTCCCCACTCCCCATTCCCAGTGAAAGCCAACACACGCGTCCGGCTGTGATCAACTGGCCCAACAGCCTCTTTCTTCGTGGGCCAGGGGGCGTTGCCTTTCCCTTTTGGCACCCAGACCCAGAGATGGAGATGAGGTTACGAAGGAATGATGATTACCAGCAGCACCAACAAAAATAGCCCGGTGGTTAGGGGCTGTCCTCGTCACATCCACATGATATAGCACAACTGTTCACTTAATTTATCAAACTGGCTTATCAGCCAGGTTATAAACAGGATCAGCCGACTTATAGGTGATGGGGCTCTAGCTCCACTCCATCCATCACGTGATCATGTCCATGTGAATGCATGCAATGCAACAAAAGGGATCCAATTCCAAAGGCGGCAGTGGGTGCCACGTACGAAACCTTCTCAGTCCTTGCATTTCCTTTGGCTTTTCTTCACTGTAGAGTGTAGACTTGTAGACCTGAGCAGGTTGGTGTGTCGGTTGGTGCGTCGGGACTACAATTATTTTTTTTTTCAAAAAAGGGACTACTTACTACAGGTCACTAAACAAAATGCCACTGACTACAGGTAACTAATCATGAGCTTTAGTCAGTGACAGGCCGTCCTCTGGCTACTACTACGCCTTTTTAGATCCCATCCAACATGAGAGAGACTAGTGTGTGCGAAAGTGAAACACTGAGGATTTTTTTTTTTTTTTTGAGAGAGAGGAGTCAAACACTGAAGCTAAGCTTACCAACTAGTAAGCAATTTCGTACTACTGTAGTACCGTGTCTGCCCTGCCTTCGGACACTACAGTTCCCACGGGCTTCAATCACATACGTAAAGGAAAGGCCCATACATATATACGTATTCTACGTGGGCCGTTGCACAGCATTCGGCCCAGCTTCTCTTGGTTGTGCACGCTGACGTCAGCTCTTGTGTTTCCTCCACACCAGGCTGCTGGCGGAGGGTTACCCGCAGCGGACCATCTTCGACAACCTCCACGACGCGGGGCTGTCGTTCGGCGTCTACTTCCAGGACGTCCCGGCAGTGCTCTTCTACCGGAACCTTCGCAAGCTCAAGTACCTGTTGGACTTCCACCCACTCCGTCCTTCCTTCGCCGACCACGCCCGCCGTGGCGTCCTCCCAAACTACGCCGTGGTGGAGCAGCACTACCTGGACTCGAAGCTGGACCCGGCGAACGACGACCACCCGTCGCACGACGTGTACCAGGGGCAGATGCTGGTGAAGTACGTGTACGAGACGCTGCGCGCGTCGCCGCAGTGGAACCAGACGCTGCTCGTCATCACCTACGACGAGCACGGCGGGTTCTTCGACCACGTCCCCACGCCCGTCGCCGGCGTGCCAAGCCCCGACGGCATCGTCGGCCCACCGCCCTACAACTTCACGTTCGACCGCCTCGGCGTCCGCGTCCCGGCCATCCTCGTGTCTCCCTGGATCGACAAGGGCACCGTCGTCCACGCGCCGCAGGGCCAGGGGCGCCCGACGCCCACGTCGCAGTACGAGCACTCGTCGATCCCGGCCACCGTGAAGAAGATCTTCGACCTGCCGCAGGGGTTCCTGACGAAGCGGGACGCGTGGGCGGGGACCTTCGAGGGCGTGGTGCAGACGAGGACGGAGCCCCGGACCGACTGCCCCGAGCAGCTGCCGACGCCGACGAGGATCAGGCAGACGGAGGCCGACGAGGAGGCCAAGCTCAGCGAGTTCCAGCAGGAGATCATCCAGCTCGCCTCCGTGCTCAACGGGGACCACCAGCTCGCTAGCCTGCAGGACAGGATCAGGAACGAGATGAACGTTAGGGAAGGCATCGATTACATGAAGGCCGCCGTCAAGCGATACTTCGAGGCCGGCGCGTCTGCCAGGCGGATGGGCGTCGATGGCGACCACATCGTCAAGATGAGGCCCTCCCTCACCACCAGGATCCAACGCCCATAGATCGAGAATCAGGTCTTCTTCTGATAAAGAAAAAGAAAGCATAGGAATTGATCGATTGGATTGGTTATGTTCAGAAATTGGATTGGAGGTCATATATACTACAGATCACAGTCAGGATGTGACCGTGCGCCCTGTGCTACTAGATCAAAATATGCGTGTGCTGTACAAACGAATAATGTTAGTAGTTTGGTAATACATAGTTGTGGCAGTATGGGCAGAAGAGATTTACAATACCTCAGATCGTTTTTCCATGTACAGAGAAATTGAGGACTAGTTGAGACAAACAAACCCCACCACGCCATGGCGCCGTTGGAGTGCGTTTTGTTTGACATTTCGACGCGGAGAAGTGGCGCGCGCTCCAGGCTCCACCATTGTTGGAGGATGGAGACGCGGTCACTGATGGCATGCATGCATGTATGTGCGGCTCCCGTGGCCTTGCCTGAGCCCAGCCCACCAACGCGGCAGCCATAGCTAAGCAAAGCAAGCACACACTCGTTTGCCTTTCAACTCGTTATCGTCGTCGCAGCACTACCTCCTGCTTTCCCGCAAACCCACAGAGACCTGCATTGCATGCCGCCCAGTGTGCCGGCAGCTAGCAGATCCAAACGATCGACGATCGATCGTCGTCGTCTTCCATTCGATTCCATCCCAACCACCGACACTATGGAGTGCAGTTTTCGTAGTGCGCCCGTCGTCAGTCTCCAACGCGGGGTTCAGAACAGCAGAAACCACATGACCTGCGCTGTGTGTCATCTGCACTGCATCGCACTGCATTATGCATGCGTCTAGCTAGATCTGAACGATCCGTCCATTGCCGTTCCTAGAGCTTCATCGCACATATACAGCCAGCTTGGTCTCAAATCTCACGCGGCAATGTAATGATTTCCCCTTGAAATATTTCCTCCGGGCGCAAGAAATATGCATCCTCTCTGTCGATCAATATATACTCAATAATGTGCTAGTACAACCTTTGAAAAGATCTGTTGGCAGCTCGCCCTCCTATAAATACAGTACACTTCCATGTAGCACGTACCGCATCACCCTACCTCCGATACTACGACAAACTTGCTCGAAGGTCGGGTCGGAGCTGCCAACAATGTCGCCGCTGAGGTTGTCAGTCCTCCTCGTGCTCCTGTCCAGCCTCTCGGCCCCTTCCACTGCCGTGCGCAGCTCGACGCTGCTCCTGGCGCGCTCTCCACACTCCGTGCCGCCCATCGCCGGGCTCGGGGCACCGGTCACCGCATGGGCGGCCAACCTGGCCGCGCAGTCGGCGTCCGACGCGGCGCGCGCGGCCATTCTCGCGACTGGGCCGCGGCCGCCACCGGCCAGTGACGCCGCCACAAAGAAAGGGCCGCATCGCTCGTTCGTGCCGATCGCGCCGGGCCGGCAGCTCCTCAGCGTGCCCATCTACGTCGCCCGCGCGCGCCTTGGCACGCCGGCGCAGACGCTCCTGGTCGCCATCGACCCCAGCAACGACGCCGCGTGGGTGCCGTGCACCGCCTGCGCGGGATGCGCCCCGGCGTCGCCGTCGTTCGACCCGACGCGGTCGTCCACGTACCGCCCCGTGCGCTGCGGCTCGCCACAGTGCGCGCAGGTTCCCAGCCCGTCGTGCCCCGGATCGTCGTGCGCGTTCAACCTGTCGTACGCCGCGTCCACGTTCCAGGCGCTGCTCGGGGAGGACGCGCTCGCGCTTGGCGACGACGACGTAGTGGCGGCATACACGTTCGGGTGCCTCCACGTCGTCACGGGCAATTCCGTGCCACCGCAGGGGCTCGTCGGCTTCGGCCGTGGGCCGCTCTCGTTCCTGTTGCAGACCAGGGACGTGTACGGCTCCGTCTTCTCCTACTGCCTGCCCAGCTACAAGTCCTCTAACTTCTCCGGCACGCTCAGGCTCGGTCCCGCCGGGCAGCCGAAGAGGATCAAGACGACGCCGTTGCTGTCCAACCCGCACCGCCCTTCGCTCTACTACGTCAGAATGGTCAGCATCCGCGTCGGCGGCAAGCCCGTGCCGGTCCCGGCGTCGGCCCTCGAGTTCGACCCGGCCAGCGGCCGCGGCACCATCGTCGACGCCGGGACGATGTTCACGCGGCTCTGTTCTCCAGTGTACGCCGCCGTGCGCGACGCGTTCCGGCGCAGGGTGCGGGCGCCCGTGGCTGGCCCGCTCGGCGGCTTCGACACGTGCTACAACGTGACCGTCTCCGTGCCGACCGTCACGTTCGTGTTCGACGGGCAGGTGTCCGTGACGTTGCCTGAGGAGAACGTGGTGATTCGCAGCTCGTCGGGCGGCATCGCGTGTTTGGCCATGGCGGCGGGGCCGCCGGACGGCGTCGACGCCGCGCTCAATGTGCTGGCCAGCATGCAGCAGCAGAACCATCGCGTGTTGTTCGACGTCGCCAATGGCCGCGTCGGTTTCTCGCGCGAGCTATGCACGGCCTGAAGCCCTGAATGATAAATGGAACCTCTGAAGGGTGTGTGTTTTGTACTTGCTGTACAAGTGTTCAGATTCCTGTGGTGCTGTCATACCGTGATTTCAGGCATCCATGCCTCGTTCATTGCTATCAGCTTGGAACGTGGGTTTAATCGTCTGCTCAAGAACGTGCGATCTCAGAATTTAAGTATTTCTCTATCGCTTATATTGTTATAAGTCAAACTTTTCTAATACATACACTAACATCTATAAAATTTAAATGCACTACGAATTTTTTTCAAAAAAATAATTAAATGTTATAGATGTCGGTGACATTTGTTTTGACAAATTCGGCTTACAATAAAAATAGAGTAAACTGCAATATAGAATGGACGTAGTAGTGCCTGTTTCACAAGCTTTGTCTCTGATTCTAGTTCTAGATCCTCTAGAGAAACCATGTCAAACGTTTTCTAAAGAAACTGTTTTTCAGTAGAAAAGCAGAGTAACCGGAGCTATTTTGGGTGGCTCCTTCAAAAAGGTTTCATACTCTTTTGGAAATCACTTCGAAAGGAGCCCTACCAAATAAACTCTAATGACTACAAAGTTCAACAACCAAGTACAATGCCAAAGCCTAGCCAATTAGAGTTTGGGGGCATATATTTCTTGCTTACTTATGTATTACTAAATTTTGTGAACAATTCAGTCGAGGCAGTACAATTTTAGAATATTAAAAGTCTAAATAATTTTTGCGAATAGAGATCGATGGCATGTAGTTGTTTATGATCCGACATAATCTCTTCTGGAGTTGGTATAATTTATTTGCTAAACTAATAGATCCAATATTTCAACAGAAACAAAAAGCTTAACTTTTGTGGTTTTCAATCGGTTTCTTTTAATAATTTTTGAAACGAGTTTGCATTGGCATCCTCAAACTATTTCTATGTGAACAAATCTTTTTAAATAAATTGTTTGTTTATTTTCACTTTGTTTTTAAATTACTACAGAAGCTCATGAGTTGGAGTAAATATTTGATAACTTTTTATTCTGAAGCATCTATCTTACTGAACTGTTGGTAGACAGTTTTTTCCTCTTTTGACTAAAATGTATCAAAATTGGGACTTGTTCTACAATACTCGTGAGGAACTGAGGATGCTAGCGCCGAAGTTCTTGTGAAACCTTCAGTGTGTAAATCTTGGGCAGCAGTTCCGTTAAATCCATGGGCCTTGAGATGTCCGAGGCCTAAGTAGACTTGAAGATGGACCTGGGGCAAGAACACTACCGCTGCCTTGGTTTTGATTCTGCAGACCAGGCATGTCTTGGGTTTAAATCCCTGGGACTTAGAGCATGGTTAATGGTAGAACCAAGTATCTGGCTATAAGTTAAGTATTAAGAGGCAAGCTATACAATAATTAGACTCTTACTTAGCTATAAATTTTCTTTATTAATATATGTTTCTATTCTCTTTCCTATCTCTTCTCACAATCATATATATTGGGACCCACTAATGCCTATGTATGTATGTCCAGCTTAGTGTTAAAACAAGAGTCAAACTCTCTTCTCTCTCCTTCCTTCTCTCATCCACATCATCAAAAATGCTGACTAACTTGATTATAAGTCCATTATTGTACCTGCTCTTATGGAAAGAAGAGTATCAAAATAAAATTGATTTTTTTAATAGTCTAACGCCAAAGTCTGCGGAGCACATGATGTTGGTACCGACAGTTTTGGACAAGGAGTAGGTCAGCCTGCACACAAGCCTATGGAGCACCTGTAATTGCTTAATGTTGCCTGGTAGTTTCCTGCCTATGCAGTTATGTCTTCAATGTGATGTAATGTAGACTTTGCAGTGTAATTCTTTCTTTGCTCCCTTCTTAGTTCTTATTACACGAGAGATACTACGATACTCCTGCTTATGTTTTTTCATTAAAAAAAATACTCTATATGTTCCTCGAAACTGAAGAATTAAACAGAGTGCTAGACGAATTAACGCCCGTCTATCTCAGCCTCTTCGTTTTCAGCATGGAGCGGTTTCCTTTATTTATTTACCAGCCCGGCCCATCCATCGAGGAAGGCCTCCAAACAGCCCAGTTATAAACCGTGAGCCCCGGAAAGGTGGGCCAGAGCATGGGCTCTACATAGTCAAGTTCTCCACAGTCCACACACCACCACCGCCTGCTGGTACTTTATAGGAGTACTGTACACAAGAGTGTCCGAGGGGAGAGACAGAGGCAGCCGAGGCGAGGAGTAGAGCGGTACCGTACCGTCGTCCGTCAGGCGTCAGTGGGTAGCAAGGTCCCCCGGCTTGGGCGGTGGCCAGGGCATCGCGAGACCACGCCGGCGGTCACGTGATGGGGGACAGGCACTGAGGCAGGTTATCGTGGAGCAGAAACGGCGTCCGTACTGTACGGTGGATGGTGGCCGGTGGGGGCGCAGCAAAGGAGCCGGACGCCGGGGAGCTCAGCAGCGTCAGCGAGGGAAGCAGCAGCAGTAGTAATAAAAAAAAAGAGGAGAGGACAGGCCCAGTGCTAGGCTCTCTCTCTCTCACCCATGCATGTCTCCTCATGTGGCGTCGGCGTGGACTAGGCCGGCCGACGAGGCCCATTCATTGAGACGCAGGGCAGGAGGACCAGCAGCAGCGGGCCGCTTGCCTGGCCTGGCCTGGCCTGCTGACACTCCCCATGAGAGCAGCTGAGCCTGCGCCACTGCTGCGGTCCGCATCCGCCCCGCAGGCACAGGCAGGAGGCACCGGTGCGAGACGGAGACGGGCGGGCGCGGGCGTTCCATTCCAGCGGCCCGGCGAGAGACGCGGGTCGTCGTCACGTGAGTGAGACGGCGCGCAAGTCCAAAGTCCAAGTGGGGGAGCGGAGCACGCGGCTCCGGCGCGGGCGGCGGACGTGTCGGCGTTCGGGGAGGAGACGAGGCGGGCTGCGGCTGCGCAGTGGGCACGGCAGCGGGCAGGGGCAGCTTTTCATTAAAATAAACGGCGTCGGGGCTCGGGGCGTGGCTCTGCCAGTGCCGCCAGCTGTGTGCCTGCCTGCGGCTGTGGGCACTGCCGGTGCCAGGGTTTAGTTATTGTGGTCGTTGTTGTCCGGCAGTGGCGTGGCTGGCGCCGGTAGGCGATGGCAGGAACCCCCAGAAAGCCAGCAGCAGCCCCATAGTACAGTGGCCGTGTTTAGTTCCGGATTCGGGGTGGCCGAATCGGCGGTGCCACCCCCGAACACTGTAGCACTTTTGTTTTTTATGCTAATAATTGTTTAAAATTAATTAATTAGATTTAAAATGTTCGTCTCGTAAAGTACAACAAAATTGCACAAATAGTTTTTGATTTCATCTACATTTAGTACTTTATACATAGGTCGATATTTTGATGTGATGAGAATTTTTTTTTCATAGTGAAATTTAGGGCTGAATTTAAGGAACTATTGGCTTCGGGACTGCCCACGCGCGGGGCTCGATGCATTAGCGCTGCTCCTCGGAAACCGCGGTTGGTGCCCAAAGAGACGCGTCTGGCTGGCACCTGCACCCGCCGCGCCGCTCCCGCCTCCGCTTCTCCCGCTGCCCCGCATGAACCACGCTGCCAGCCATTGCCCCGGCCGGCCAGTTGGCCCCCTGCACGATCCCGTAGTCTGATGCGGCGCGCCGAAAGTTTCTTTCTTTCCCCGCGCCTGGGTTGGGGTCCCATCCCATGCCTGATGCCTGCTCACTGCTCATCGCGTGCCAATTCAGACGCGTACTACCCCTCCGTCCGCCTACTGCTCTCCGCGCTCGCATTCCCAGAGTTTAAATTCTGTATTCATAATTTATTTATATAAGCAAGCATATAGAAAATATTATCAAATTTTGTATCTTTATAAATACTATAAGATTATTTGTACCGCTGTGACCCCGCCACCAGGAGTTTCCACTCGGATTATTTTATTTTATTTTTGAGAAAAATAAAAGTAAAGCGAGAACTGCTCCGGTACTTCTTCTTGTAATATTTTGTGAATCTTAAAGCTAAAGTTGTTAATATGGATAGTGGTAAATTCGGTGTAAACTCTAGATTATGCATGGCTACATGCGTGGATGCTAAAAGATAGGAGTACGTATCTCCTAATCACGCCACTCTAGATTTTGCATCTCCTATAATCACACGGAATAGTACAGGACGTGGGTAGCTCGTCACGTCTTTTCACGCAACAAGTAAATATCTCATGTTTTGATCTAGTCTAGAACTTGAAAAGCAAACAAGAAATAGATTGAAATGAAATAAAACACAAGGGGAAGATTGTTAGGCATGTCAGGGATTTCAACTTCGGTTTTTTTTTTTCGTCACCCTCAAGATCACTAAAATTTGTATCAGCATTTTAGAGACCGAAGAAATGTGTGCGTGTTAAAAAAAAGATCTAAATAAAACAGTTTCTTTAAAAGAATATGCAACATAAACAATAAAAATATGAGTAAGAACCACTTCCAAAATAGTGGAATTCTCTAAGTGTTATTAGTAATAAAACACTATCACTAGTCAGATCATATGGGAATCTCATTGGAAAAGTTTATATGAAATTTTGAATATCAAACTACTAGGAGAATTCCACATCACTAAGAAAAATTGAATATTTTTGTTGTGAACTATATATACACAATACAGCACATCCACTGAGTAATGTGAAATTCTAGATTTTTTTGGCCACTTCCAAAATTTTGGCAAAATTTTGAACCCATGACATGGTAGTATTTTTCTAATGAAACATTGTACTCCGTCTATTGGTATATTAATTGTACCAGCCTCGTTCATAAAATACTAAGATAACTAGCGTTCAATTATCTCTACTATAATTAAAAATTTCTAAAAGAGTGGGAAGTCGACACCACAGCCAGCCTTCCCACCCTCCTTCTCACCCATGCACCGAGCGCACCGGACGACCAGGGATCCAAACCTGGGAACACAAAAAAAAAACACCGCGCCCGACTCCCATCGCTCCACACCGCCGCCGCCAATGGTCGCGGAGCCCTTCCCCATCCCCACAGCCTTGCGTGCGTGGGTGTCGAGGGCATGGAGGAAGTCGGAGGCGTCGATGAGGACCCGAGCAGCTGCTCGCCGTGGCGGTGCGGGCGTTGAGGACGCGGGTCACGGCGTCAGCCTCGCTCCCCTCGACCGACGGCGGCACTGCCCTGCACCCAGCACCCCGCGACCATGCTGGGAGCGCCCTTCCCTAACCCCTCCCGACGGCGGCCACAATGCCCTTCCCCATCCTGACACCTTGCGTGCGTGGGTGTCGAGGGCATGAAGGCAGGAGGAGGAGGCACAGATGTGAACGCAACCAGCCGCTCGCCGTGCCACAATCTCGAGCCATAGGAACCCATCACCATCATGGGATCCAGTGCTACAGATCTGGCCAACCAGGGTGAGAACTCCACAACTCCGGTCAACCTGCTTCTAATTCTGCGCTTGTTCAATGACCAAACAATACCTAGGAAGAAGAAGTGATTTGGATGAGATTTTTCTCATTTTTATTTAATTATCTAGCTTAAATAAACAACTATAACATGTTCGTATGAAACTTTTTTTTGCCGTTTCAGTCAAATCATGTGTACGTTATAGAGGTTCATAAAATTACAAGCCAGCTAAATAATGAGGAAGTGTGGATTGTAAATTGATGTGGCTATCCAGTTAATTCTAATTCAATTCATTTTATTTTTAACAAATTTTATCCCTCCAAACTAAGATGTATCATACATGTAATAGTGCAAGAATATCGGTTTTTTAGTCGACCATGAAATTGGTCTCGCGTTTTTTATGGAAATATAAATCTTTGGTAAAAATACAGATATTTGGTTGCTTGATCTATTGTTTGATCTACATCAGACATATAATTGTGTGTGTGAGAGAGGATAATTTATTTTAGCAATTTTGTCATATATGATTTTTTTATAAAATAAGATTAAATTCTTAATTTTTTTTGACAAAAGTACATCTATGACTTATGCCTTTTAAACTAACATTGCTCTATTTTTTTTATCTACAAAATTATGCTTTTAGCTAAACTTTAATGAAGTACTTCAAATTTGATAGAATTAACTTTGGATTTAATATAATCCGTAGCGTTAGCACGGGCAAATATACTAGTATTTATAGTAAGTACAATATGATATTAAACAACCTAACGAAAATAGTGAGAAGTTGATTTACATGCATGCATGATGCATGCCTGAACCGGCAGGGGACAGAATTGGATAAAAATGAAATCAATTGTCTACCGAGACGAATCCACCCCTAACCACATCGGTCTTGTTTAGTTTCCCAAATTCACCCTCAAATTTCACTATGTAAAAAGAAGATTCCCCATTATATCGAAATGTTGACCTATATATGAAGTACTAAATGTAGATGAAATCAAAAACTATTTGTACAGTTTTGTTGTATTTTACGAGACGAATATTTTAAACCTAATTAATTAATTTTTGGACAACTATTAGCACTAAAAAACAAAAGTGCTACAGTGTTCGGGGTGGCACTGTGCCGATTCGGCCACCCCCGAATCCGGAACTAAACACGACCATCAACTACTTTTGCTTTGAGATTCACAAACTTTTTTAGGTAGGGAGTACCGGGCTAGAGGCAGTGAGAGTCCTCCGAAACAGGGCATGGCAGTGAAGTCGAAGCAAAGGATCTGATGATGCCCCATACCCATACATACAAGCAGAAGAAGCTTCAGTGCTTCAGCCTTCAGTGGATGGACGCATGAAAACGACATGATGCACCCCAATTATTGCCCCTCCATCTCTCGCCGTGTCCGTGTCCGTGTCCGTGTCCGGTGTCCTATCCTACTACTGCTGCACTTCTCGGAGCCGGCCGGAGAGCAGCAGCTGGGTGTGGTGGTGCGGTGGCGAGCCACACTATTGTAGAGCAGAGCAGGTATGGTATGGAATGGAAAGGAGAAGAGCCGCCTGTTCACCCTTTTTTTCTCGCAGAGCTGAGGCTGAGCTGAGGCCGACGACGTCTTCACGTCTTTCTTTCTTTCTTCCCTTTTGTCTTGTCCTGTCACCACTCACGGGCTCACGGGCTCCACCACTTGCTACAGCAATAATCTCTGCCCGGTGGATCCGTGCCATCATTTCGTTTGCAAATCTTGGCATGCACCTACCAGCACAATCTAGAGGTGGAGGATGCATTCTGCTCCTCCATCATGCATGCATCCATGCATACAGACAACGAAGCTACTCGTAGGCAGGTACAGTACTCCTTACTCTAGGAGGGCCAGCTGTCTGATGAATGAATACCATCACCATGCCTGCCAACGGATGGCATGGTCGCATCGCATCGCTTGGCGGGCGGCAGAAGATCGATGAACGAATGCGCCTCGTTGGTCCAAACATGCATATGCAACGCACGCAGCCACGAAACACGCTGTATGGGCCTTGTTGGCCTGAGCAACCGACGCAGGACGCACTCACGACTGGCCTCGAGAGCAAGATGCCGCTCGCCACCCCACCAGCCGGATCGGCCACGCCTGTTGGACGCCGTCGTCTTCGTCGTCTTCGTCGCCCCGCCCGCAGGCGTCCTTGATCGATCGGGCTCATCGATGGCCACCCCCACACAAACAGCAGCGGCTGGCTGACTGCGCCTGCATCCCAAATGGGGCTCGCTCGCCGCGCGGCAATCTGCCGTTTAATTAGGACGTGTTTGATATCCAGCACCTAGGGGGCTCGGCCCGTTGGCCAGGCTCAGGCCAGCCATGGCCAGGCTGAGAGCGTACAGGCAGGCCTATTTGGTTCCCAGGTCAGTCCCAGCCAGGTTCAAATGAGTCTGTGTTTGATTTCAGCATTCCAGCCAGGCTCAACCTTAACTAAATCCAACTACGAGAATATGTTTGATTCTGGCCTAGCCGAGCCAGGCTCTCTCCAGAAAGCATACAAGCAAGAAATGCATACAATGGAGAATAGTAACAAGATTAAATAGCACATGCCTCAGTTAATTTGTTCAAACGTAATAGTACAACAATAAGAAGAAGATAACAACCTCAATTCTGTTCATCATCGGCCAAATCATCTCAATTACAAGAGTTTACAGCGCACAGCCTGATGGACAAAGCCACAACCATCACCAAAAGAGCAGCAATAACCCAATTTTTCCAACTGCCATGAATCTCAACAATTGGAACAACCTTTTTATCCCAACAAGTTGTATTTTTTGGCACAATTGCTTGCCCTAAAGATGCATTATAATCATAAACAACTTGTTCATAGATTTGGTACTTTTTGTACATGGCATTAGGGTAACCCAACACTTGCACTGAACATTCATGCCAACTGAAGTAGATTTCAGGGGTCCTCCCCTGAAAAACCATATAGCAAGGACCCATTTTCTCTGCAACGATAACAATTGACAGTGCCTCAGTATCATATACAAGATATGAGTTCACCTCATAGGTAAAAAACTTTGTGGCCTCAACAAATAAAAATGTTATGGACAACTTTTCTCTCAATCATCAGTGGTGGTTGTACATACAATTTAACCCCATTTTCACAATAGGCATGAAATCCATGGAAAAATCCATGCACTGCCTGTGACAGAACCTCTTAAGATAGGACCCACTTGACAGGATTAACCATTTAATCCCAACAAATCATCCAAATCTTAATTAGCCCGTCAGGTCTCGCCACTTTGCAGCGGGTCATCCACCTCTATCTGAACAGGATCTCCTCGTTACAAACATTGCAGAAGTAACCCGATAATTTATATTACATCAAAGTAGCGGAAATTAAAGTCATATTACAAACCATAAGTCTTGAAACATAACTTAGTGCGATACGATATTATTACATCAAGCTGCTGATAGAGTATGAACAAAACAACCGAGGTACCCTTGCCCAAGGGTCAAGCAAGACCAACTACTCCTCATCCTCATCAACTGAAACAACAGTCATGCAGCACGAGGCCACACAAATTGGATTGGGACCCTCATCTGCAACAGGGGTTAACAAACCCTGAGTACGGGAGTACTCAACAAGACTTATCCGACAAATAAAAATATTTGGTGGACAAAACAGTATGCAAGACATGGGATTCAAGGGGGTGATTTGCGAGAATCAAGTATTTTGCATAAATGAGCATTTATAAAAGAGTTAAAATTCATTTGAGTTATTCATAAGATTACACAGGTACCGATTTAGATGTATGATCGATAATGAGGTAATAACCATCCATAAAGAGATCCACAAGTATCCAGTTCAAGTGCTGTCGGTGTTATGACCCGGGGGTTAAGACCACCAACTAGTAAATTTGTATATCGCGTGCTCCCTCTCTCAGACGTGATGCAAGATGGACACAAGGTTTATCCTGGTTCGGGCAAAGAAGGCCCTACGTCCAGCGGGGGAGGATGACTTGTATTATTTCGCACCCAAACGTGCTCGTACAGGGGGGGGTACAAGCAGAGTTACACGGGATCGCTCAGGGCGATCTGGAGCCTAAGGCTAGCGGTGTTGCCCTAGGAGGCGGGTTGGCTGCTCAAGGGATCGATCGAGCGGCGGTGTGTGGTATGAGTACGGAGTCGTCTGAAGAGTGGAATCTGAAAACAGTCTCTCCAGAGTCCAGAGATCAGAGAGCCCTTTTCCTTCTACCTCGGCGTCCCCTTTTATAGACCAAGGGGAGGTCCGAGGGTACAGGATCCTAACTGCCGCAGTATGGGCGGCGCGTCCGTGGCATAGTGCCGGCGAAGGGACATCGAGCACTGTGCCGGCATGGCCTTCCCGTCCTTTTGGTGCTCCTGGTCGCGGTGACAGTGGAAGTCGCCGCGGCACGTCGCGACACAGCTTCCGCAGACGGGCGCGAATCCCACAGCTGAAGCGAGACGGGGCGGATGGGACGGGCCCCATACTGGAGTTGTTGGAGGGAGGGGTCGATCCCCTCGGTCAAGGGGGTCGAGCCCTGCGTGGCTCTGCCGTATCCCGAAGTCGTCGTCGAGGGCCGTACCGTTCACGTTCCGAGGGGTGCTGCTGGAGTCGGTACTCGTGTCGTGGCGACAGTAGCGACACAGTTGACATGAATCGGGGACATGACGGAGAGTTGTTGGATGTGACTGCGGACGCGGGCGCCCATGTCGTTAGGCGGATTTACTTTAACCCATGCCGGGAGCAGTTGGGCTGATCGAGCCTCCCGTCCGGGGGTCGTTCGTTCAACCCTGGTCCGTCGCTCGTCGTCGAGGTAGGGTCGGAGCAGAGGCGGAGTCGGAGGGATCGAAGTAGAGGCCGAGGGGTCGTTCGTTCGACCCCTCGTCCGTCATTCGGTGTGGAGGTAGGAGCCGGGGGTCATTCGTGAGACCCCTCGTCCGTCATTCGGCGTCGAGGTGGGGGCCGGGGGGTCGTTCGTTCGACCCCTCGTCCGTCATTCGGCGTTGAGGTGGGCCGACCCATGACTCGCTGCCGTAGCCGGTGCAGGGGGCCTTCACGTGATGGGCCTTTCCTTACTGACTTGAGCAGTGGGCTGGTCCCTGTCTTAAAAATGGTTGTTATGTTTAGCGTTAATTTATCGAAGGGTTTAGGGTACCCCTTACCTTCGTACCCGACAGTAGCCCTCGAGGCCCCAGAGGAGTGATTGAGAACTCCTCTGGGGCTATGATATATGTTTTCTCGGAGGGAGTAAGGATTACCCGGGGTTTTGTCCTTGACCTGCAGGGTTAGTGAGAGGTTCGATTCTCCGTGGGGTGCGCGCGAGCGCACCCCGCGGGGGTAGCCCCCGAGGCCCTAGAGGAGTGATTGAGAACTCCTCTGGGGGCTGTGATTCGTTGTATCGAGGGGTTTTTTAAGGATACCTGGAGACGTGGCGTCCTATCGAGGGGTCGATTCCGTTCCTTTCCCTGAAAAAAGAAGTGTTCGAGGGTGGCTGTCGAACCCTACCGAGGGCCAGCCTTCGCTCCCTCGAGCACAACTGGAGTCAGAGCGCCCCGCCCGAGAGGTCGACTCTGTCTGCCAGGTTACGAGTTTTTTCGACCCTCTTTTGTCGAGGGGTGCCGTGCGTAGTCGGGCCCCCGAGCCCTCGAATGGCTAGGCCTTCACTACCTCATAGCGTCCTTCCCACGGATCCTTGCGTTCGGATTGTGGGGTGAAGAGCATCGTGCTATTCTCGTTAGGACGAGCCCGAAGTCCTCGGTGAGCTGTTCTCGGGCATGAGTCCATTAGAAATGGTGCCCAGTACGGGTAAAAATCCGACTGAGAACTCGTGCCCCATTCGATAGGGGTCGACTAGTGGCCCGGAGACGTTCTCATTTAAGTAAGACCGCATGGCTTACTAAGCACGACCATATGGATTACCAAGGTGCCAACCCCATTCGATAGGAGTTGGTGGCTCGATGCCTCCCAGCGTAGGGATCCTTAGGTATTCCTCGGTTATGCCTCGGATATGTCTCAGGGGACCTCGAGAGTTCATTCTCGAGCTAGGGGCATGCACCTGGCCCCCCCGGGACATCCCTGACTCGCATACTCGAGGGCGGCTATCGAACTCTGTTCGTGGAGCCAGCCTTCGCTCCCCCAAGATTTGGGGGTGGACCGGAGTCCGTTAACCATGGGTCCTTCCTGACCTCAGGTACTCGAGGGCGGCTATCGAACCCTATGTAAGGGCCAGCCTTCGCTCCCTCAAGATTTGATGGATGGTTCGTCATCCGACACTATCCTCAGGAGGAGGAGTCCTGCCTTGTGGAACGCCGAGGGGGAAGAATGGGTAATTATATTGAACTTGGGGACATACCTGTGCCTTTGCCCCTTGGAGGCTGGGGAGTGAACTGGAGTCGACGACCCGAGGTCTCCTCAGACCTCGGGTACTCGAGGGGGGCTATCGAGCCCGTTCGTGAGCCGGCCTTTGTCCCCTCGAGATTTTGGGGGTGGACCGAAGTCCTAACCCGAGGTCATTTCTGCCCTTGGGTACTCGAGGGTAGCTGTCGAACCCCCTTTCGAGGGCTAGCTCTCGCTGCCTCAAGATTCCTTACCTCCGAAGATAACGCTTCCGGCCGCGCGCCTTTTTAGGCGATGTCCGTTCGGCGCAACAGTGGCAGTTGCGGGGCGGAGCCCGACGATGGGACAGAACGCCTTATCGTGGAGGGATACGAGGAAGGGGAGTACAGGCGCATTAAATGCAGAGATTCTCTTGCCTGTTTTGCCGGTTCCGTCCGTTGGCCTCCCGCTTATAAATAGCGAAGGTGAGGAGTCGGGTGCTTTTTCCGCGCACTTGCCTTTCCTGCCTCCTTGCCATCGCCTTCCCTGCCTCCTTCTCCCCGCCATTGCCTTAGGCGCCCTACGAGCCGGAACTCTGCGCACGCGAGAGAGAAAGAGAAGGGAGATAGGGAACGTACCTTCCGCCCCGCAGCCCGAGCGTATCATCCTTCCCGATCCCATGGCCAAGTACATCCTCGTCGGTCCCGATGACTGGCTCGCGTCTTCGATGACTGCCTCGCGCCTGGGGGGTCTGGTGGAGAGCGGCCTCCTCCGGCCTATCACCTCGACCGACCGACCGGAGTGGTTGTTGCCGTCGCCGGACCATGCCGAGCCCAACCCGCCGGAGGGATACGTGGTGAGCTTCGAGGTTTTCCACCGGGCGGGACTAGGCGCCCCACCGAGCCGTTTTCTGCGCGCGATTCTTCAGCACTACGGCGTGGAGCTTCAACACCTCACCCCCAACGGCGTCTGCCAGGCGGCGGTCTTCGCCGTCGTATGTGAAGGCTACCTCGAGATCGAGCCCCACTGGGAGTTATGGCTCCGTCTCTTCGAGGCAAACATCTTCCATGCGTCGGCCGGCAAGGGTAACCGCAAGATGGTCAGGGTCGGGTGCTGCTGTATTGCCCTCAAGCGGTCGGATTTCTGGATCCCGGGGAAGCTTACGTCGAGCCACTCCAGATGGCACTCCGGGTGGTTTTACTTGAGGAATGACGACAACCTGCTCCCCGCCTACACCGGGAGGACGATCGACACGCAACCCGACTGCTGGAGGTACGATGTCATGCAGAGCAAGCAGCGCCGCCTCGACAACCTGCTCGACGCGATCGAGCGTTTGAAGAAGGAGGGACTCACGACGGCGATCGTCGCGTCGGCGTTCCATCAGCGGCGGGTCGTGTCGCTGATGGCTCGACCCCTCCGCCTCGACGAGATGCGTCCGGGGGTAGACCTCTCGAGGTGTCGCCTCCTAGGAGATGAACTGCCCCCTGATAGGGTGGTCCGCCGCGTCCGCTGCTTCTTTGCGGGCTCGTTCGATGCCAAGAACGTCGCCAGGATCCCCATGAGGCCAGACGAGGGTACTTCGAGCTGGTAAAGTCCTCTCCCTTTGTTTGCGTTTGCCTTGTCCGTCTTTTTTGCTTGCGTTCTGACTGCCTTGCGTTCCCCAGGGGAACGTCCCCTTCCGGAAGTCGCTCCCGCCGGTGAAGGAGGACCAGTCTGATTCCCAGGCGAGGCGCCTCCTGGCTGAGAAGGACAAGGCGGCCAAGGACAAAGCCAAGAAGGCCAAGGCTAAGAGGGCCCAAGAGAAAGAGGCGAGGGATCAGCGCCGAGCCCGACAGAGGTGGGAGGGACTTCCCGAGGAGGAATCGCCCTCGAAAGAGGAGGACGACGAAGAGGAGGAGGATAATGACAACGATGTCGAGGTGGACTGGAGCGAGGAGGAAGAACAGGCGGCGCCCGAATAGAGGGTGGTCGTCGGAACCGGAGGAGGAGAGGGGTCGACGTCGAGGTCGGCCCCTACTGTCGAAGCCGAGCCACGGGGGGAGCGCCCCGTGGCTTCTCAAGACGAAGTGCCGCGGCAGACACAGGGGCAGTCGTCGCGATCCCCGTCGGGGGGTCGATCGAGCGGGCCCTCAGCGCCTGCCGCGTCGAGCGTACGGGCGTCGGGCCCGTCGGCGCAGGAGGAAGTCAGCTGGGGGACGACGGGGGCGTCGTCGGCCCCTGCCCAGGAGATGGTGCCGAAGGCGGGCTCGACCCCCGCCCCGCGGCGGGTTGTGTTCAGGTCCTCGATCAGCCCGAAGGCCGTCGGCCAGAAACGCCTGGCCCCGAAGGGGTAAGTTGCCTTTTGGTTGATCGAGGGTGTTGTTCATATTTCTCCTTTTGTTGCTATCGACCGGTGCTTATCGTCGTGCACGGGTTTCCTTTTCAGGTCGAAGCGCCCGTAGGAGGATGCGTCTCTCGCCCCTGCCAAGAAGCTGAGGGTGGGAGCTGCGGTCGGGGCGGCTGTCGAGGCCAGTCCCGCTGCCCCGTCCCCTTCGACGCTTACCCTCGAGGCGGCGTGGGCGGCCAAGGCCCGGGAGGCGATGGAGCGAGGGGTGGTGCATGGCGCCTCAACGCCGGCCCCAGCGGCAGAGGAGGCGGATCTGCCCACCCCGCCAGCGAGGGCTACCGAAGTAACGGGCGTCGCCGCGCCTGCGTCGCTGTCGGAAGGTGCGGGGCCTGCATCGACGGCGGTCGCGACCGAGGGGGGGGGGGGTAGCCCAAGGCTGCTGCCGAGATGGAGGTGGTCGGGCCCCAAGCCGCTGCGAACGAGGGGGAGGCCCCGGCTCACCCAATGCCGGGTCGGTGGCCCGAGAGCCTAGCCTCGCTAGAGGCGCGACTACGGCTCGAGCGTGAGGGCACGGCTGCTGCCGCGCCTGGGGGCCCTTCGCCGGCTCCGGAGATGGGCGGGATGCTGATGGAGCCCACCGCCGAAGAGGTGGCCGAGATGGTGGCCGAACTGGTGGGCTCGGCGGAGACGACCGCCGTCGCAGCCCTTCGGGCCGAACCGGAGGTGGCTCGGCCTCGCCTCGAGGCTGGGGGTGTCGTCTTGGGGTGAGGTGTGTTTTGACTTGTTCGAGCCGTAGTAGATCTGTGGTGCCAGGTATTGATTACTTCGTGTCTTTCACCGTGCAGGGCCGTTCCTCTGGCCAGGACTTCCTCTGCCCGGTGGGGATGGCTCGGCGGGGCCGTCGACCTCTTCGCGGGATGGCCCCGAGGCCGGAGAGGTCAGCTGAAGGGATCTTCTCCCTTCTTCGCCTGGCAGGAGGAGGTGGAACGCCGCGGGGGTGCCGCTGAAGCCCGCCAGGGCATCATGCGGGGGTCCAAGAGAGGATCCCCCTCCGTAGCGCATTCTTTGGGCAGGAGGTCCTGGAGCTGGCCGACCCTCGAGACCCCGGGCAAACCCTCCTCGAGCTCAACGACCAGGCCGAGCTCCACACGTGGGAGCACCTGGAGGAGTATCGGGCCTGGTTCGAGCACTCGGTGCGCCTCGCCGCGGAGGTTGCCACCGTGGACATACATCGGGGTATAGAGGTGGGTTTCGTCTTCCCTTGGATTTTGCTTGGGTTGCCTGACTGTTCCTTTCTGATGATCTTCCTTTTTACCCTCGTCAGGAGGTGAGGGCGAGGTCGTACAACAAGTCCTAGTTCATCCTCGGATCGCATGAGCAAGTCCCGGCCCTTCGCGCCTCGCTAGAGAAGGCGGAGGCCGAGGCTGCTCAGGCGAGAGCCGAGGTGGCAGCCGCTGGGGAGGACGCCGAGTCCAAGATCGCCCATGTGAGGGCCGGGGTGGAGGCCGTGCAGAAGGCAGCCTGGGCCGCCCAGGAGACGGCACAATCGAGGCTCGACGACGCCCTTCAGTCGACCATCAGGTCGGGCATGAGCGGGACGCTGCCCTCGAGGCCAAGCGCAAGGCTGAGGAAGAGGCCGCTCGGCTGAAGGAGGAGCTGGCCCAGGTGACGGAGGGCATCCGGGGGCTCCGGGGCGACCTCGACGCCGTCTCCCGCGAGCGCGACACGCTGGCCGTGGCGGAGGAGAAGGCTCGGACTCGCGCGGTTTCCCTGGGCGTGGTGGCGATGAATCAGAAGAGGGCCCTCGATGACGCAGGCAAGATCATCGAGGGCCTCGAGGCTAAGGTCAGCGGTCAGGCCTCCGAACTTATCGACGTCCGCCGCCAGCTCAAGGAGACCGAGCGGAGCTACGCCACTCTGGAGGTGCATGCCCAAGGTAAGTGTCTCGAGAGTGTCGCTGAATCTGCCCTGCCTCGACCCTCTTCCTGCTTTTTTGGGTTTTGACCGGGTTGTGTGCTTGTTTTGGCAGAGCTTGCAACGGACAAGGCCCGAGCCCACGAGGACCTGAACAGTCTTCAGGGCCTCCTCGGGACTGAGGCGAACCTTAACGCGAGGCTCGCGGGCGTCATCAATACCTTCTGCGACGACCTCTCGGTCGAGCCCGAGCCGGAGGTCGAGGGCGATGCTCGAGGGGACTCGTTGCTGCGCCGCTTCTACTCCATGATGCAGGAGGTGACGGAGCACGTCCGTGCTGCCCTGGATGTGGGCGTGAAGCGGGCCCTCGCGGTCGTCAACTCGGCCTATAATTATGACCTCAACGTCGTCGCCAACGGATTTGCCACCGACCCGAGGCTGAACGACGAAGAGAACGACGCGAGGTGCTAGAAGCTGATGGATCTTGCGGAGGTGCCCAGAGGCGAGCTGGCGAAGCTCTTCGAGCCCGAGGTGATCCCCTAGGCGGACGGAGCTAGCGCCGAGTAGACCTCGGATGTTGTCGATGAGCTTTTGTAGACTCTTCACCTTCCGATGTGGCCAACACGTGATGCCCAACTTCCTGCATTGCTTCTTGAGGACGGTGACCCCCTCGATGAGTAGTCCCAGGCCTGCGAGCCATATCTGGACAGGAAGGTCCATGTAATAGTTAGGCTTTTGTACTGATACAATGCCGAGCCCCCGAGGGCTTCTTATATCTAATGCATTTTGATCGAGATGCACATTGTTATTTTCGTTTCTCGAGCTCTTCCTGCGTTTCTTTGCCTGAGTCGACGCTTGTGGGCTTAAGTGTTCGACGCACGCTCGTATCCCTGGAAGGGGGGGAGCGAGCGGGGATACCGTAGCCCTGGGGCGTAGGTGAGTCCCTGGCTCGCCGACACCCTCGACCCTTAGGAAGTTCGAGGCGCCTTTACTTAGTCATGAAGCGTGCTCGAGGGAAAGATCGAGAGGGAAAGCTGAGTTTCGAAAAAATGTTCGAGTTTTTCGGGGACTTAGGAGGGGGGTGCCCCCCCTGTTAGCCCCCGAGGGAGGATCGACTCTGCGGGATCAGGGTCGAGTCTACCTTTTTGACTACGTGTGGTGATCTCTCGAGCCACCCTTTCTTCCACCGTCCTTGGCACTCCACTTTTTGGCGCAGTTGTTGGACGCACGCCCGAGACCCTCGAGGGGGGAGCGAGCGGGAGTACCTTAGCCCGGGGGCGTAGGAGAGTTCCTGGCTCGACGACACCCACGACCCTTAGGGAGTCCGAGCGTGTGTCCCACCCTGCGCTAAGCGTGTTTCGAGGGGCAGAAGAGAGAGAGGCGTCGAGGGGTAGAGAAAATCTACCCCGAGTTACAAATGAAAATGAAAGCGCTAGGATCGCGGATTTTCTGTTCATTTGAGGATTTGTACATAAATGCGAAAATGTACGAGGCCCTGAGGCCTTAGGGATAGAAGCGACGTAGCTGTTCGATGTTCCAAGCATTGGTGAAGATCTCGCCCTTCTCGTTCTTCAGCTTGTAAGTGCCGGGTTTTAGCACCTCTGCCACGATGAAGGGTCCCTCCCAAGGTGGCGTCAACTTGTGACGCCCCTTGTTGCTTTGTCGACGGCGCAGAACGAGATCGCCGACGTCGAGGTCCCTTTTGCACACGTTTTTGTCGTGGTAGCGACGCAGCGTCTGCTGGTACTTTGCCGACTTGAAGAGGGCCACGTCACGGGCTTCCTCGAGCTGGTCGAGGGAGTCCTCTCGGGCTACTGTGTTGGCTTGCTCGCTGTAGGCTTTCAGTCGAGGGGACGCGTACTCGAGGTCAGTGGGGAGGACGACCTCGGACCCATAGACAAAGAAGAATGGAGAGAACCCCGTGGCTCGACTTGGTGTCGTTCGGAGACTCCATAGCACAGCCGACACCTCGTCGACCCATCTCCTTCCATGTCTGTTCAGCCGATCAAAGATCCTCGGCTTGAGGCCCTGCAAAACCATACCATTGGCACGCTCGACCTGACCGTTAGTTCGAGGGTGGGCGACTGCGGACCAATTCACCCTGATGTGGTGATGGTCACAGAAGTCCAAGAACTTTTGGCCGGTGAATTGCGTGCCGTTGTCGGTGATGATGACGTTGGGGACCCCAAAGCGGTGGATGATGTCGATGAAGAATAGCACGGATTGTCGAGACTGGATGTTGGCGATGGGTCGAGCCTCGATCCACTTCGATAACTTGTTGATAGCCACGAGGAGGTGGGTGTGGCCACCCTTGGTTCTTTTCAGGGGACCGACCATGTCGAGCCCCCATACTGCGAACGGCCAGGTTATGGGTATCATCTGAAGAGCTTGGGCGGGTAGGTGGGTCTGCCTAGCGTAGAATTGGCATCCCTTGCAAGATCGGATGAGTTTGGTGGCGTCGGTGACGGCCGTCGGCCAGTAGAAGCCTTGCCGAAAGGCACTTCCTACCAGCGTTCTCGGCGCCGCGTGGTGGCCGCAAGCCCCGGAGTGTAGATCCTTCAACAATGCCCTCCCCTCCTCGAGGGTGAGGCAGCGTTGAAGTACACCGGACGGGCTACGTCGATATAGCTCGCGGCCGTCCCCATACAAGACGTAGGTTTTGGCAGGTCGGGCTACACGACGGGCCTCCGTGCGGTCCTCTGAGAGTTCGCCCCGTGTCAGGTACTCGAGGTAGGGTGCGCGCCAATCCATCGGAAGGGTTGGCGCTGCGGCAGCCCCGTCGATCTCCATGACCTCTTCCCCGCTCGAGGGGGATTGGTCGAGGGGGGTGGATCGACCCCTTGCTCGAGGGCGGGAGCCCCCCGAGTCTAGGTCGACGGACGGTTTGTGACGGTCCCTCGAGAAGATGTCGGGAGGGACCATACCTCGAGTAGACGTGATTTTGGCTAGCTCGTCGGCAGCTTCGCTGCACCGACGGGCGACGTGGTTGAGCTCGAGGCCGTAGAACTTGTCCTCGAGTTTTTGGACCTCCTTGTAGTAGGCTTCCATCTTGGGGTCGTGGCAGCTCGAATCTTTCATTACTTGGTCGATCACCAACTGCGAGTCCCCCCGCACGTCGAGGCGTCGAACCCCGAGCTCGATAGCGATGCGCAGGCCGCTGACGAGGGCCTCGTACTCGGCGACGTTGTTGGAGGTGGGAAGTGGAGCCGGATGACGTAGCGCATGTGAACCCCTGAGGGTGATATGAACAGCAATCCAGCGCCTGCTCCCATCTTCATCAACGATCCGTTGAAGTACATGGTCCAGAGCTCGTTCTGAACCTGCGCTGGGGGCAGTTGGGTGTCGGTCCATTCTGCAACGAAATCTGCTAATACCTGAGACTTGATGGCCTTCCGAGGGGCGTAGGAGAGAGTCTCCCCCATGAGCTCGGCCGACCACTTGGCGATCCTTCCAGACGCTTCCCGGTTCTGGATTATCTCTCTGAGGTGGAAAGATGAGACCATAGTGACCGGGTGGCCCAGGAAATAGTGCTGGAGCTTCCGCCGAGTGAGGACGATCGCGTACAATAGCTTCTGGATGTGGGATATCTCGTTTTGGTCTCGGAAAGCACCTCGCTCACAAAGTAAACATGCCTCTGAATCGGCAGGGCATGTCCTTCCTCCTCCCTCTCGACTACTACGACCGCGCTGACTACTTGGGTAGTTGCTGCGACGTAGAGCAAGAGGGGCTTGGCCGGACTCGGGGGTACCAAGACCGGGGGCGAGGTGAGCAAGGCCTTGAGCTTCGAGAGTGATTCCTCGGCTTCGGCGGTCCACGCGAAGTGTTCCGTCTTTTTCAGGAGGCGGTAAAGGGGTAGGGCCTTCTCTCCGAGCCTCGAGATGAACCAGCTGAGGGCGGCGAGGCACCCCGTGATCCTTTGCACGCTCTTGAGGTCGTTGATCGGGCCCATCCTCGTGATGGCGGTTACCTTCTCGGGATTGGCCTCGATTCCGCGTTGGGAAACTATGTACCCTAAGAGCATGCCTCGAGGGACCCCGAAGACACACTTTTCAGGGTTTAGTTTTATGCGATTCGCCCGGAGGCACCCGAACGCAATCTCGAGGTCTCCGACCAGGTTTTCGACTATCTTGGACTTGACCACGATGTCGTCGACGTAGGCCTCGATGGTCGGCCCTATGTGTTTCCCGAAGACGTGGAGCATGCATCGTTGGTAGGTGGCCCCGGCGTTTCGCAAACCGAAGGGCATGGTGAGGTAGCAAAACATGCCAAAGGGGGTGATGAAGGAAGTCGCGAGCTGATCGGATTCTTTCGTCTTTATTTGGTGGTAGCCAGAATACGCGTCAAGGAAGCAGAGAGTTTCGCATCCCGCAGTGGAATCTACTATTTGATCGATACGTGGCAACGGAAAAGGAACCTTTGGACATGCTTTATTTAAACTAGTGTAGTCTACACACATCCTATCCTTCCCATTCTTTTTATTGACAAGTACGGGATTTGCTAACCACTCGGGATGATGTACCTCCTTGATGAATCCGGCCTTCAAAAGCTTCTCGACCTCCTCCCCGATGATCCTGCACTTCTCCTCGTTGAAGCGGCGCAGACGCTGCTTCACCGGTTTGGACACGGCTCGGATGTCCAAGGAGTGCTCGGCGACCTCCCTTGGAATGCCCGACATATCCGAGGGACTCCATGCAAACACGTCGGCATTCGCACGGAGAAAGTCGACGAGCACTGCTTCCTATTTGGGCTCGAGGGTGGCGCTGATCGTCAGCACCTTCCCATCCGCGAGGCCGGGGTCGAGCGGGACGGTCTTGGTGTCTTCCGCCGGCTTGGAGTTACCAGCGTGTCGCTTGGGGTCGGGGATCTCTCCGGACAAGTCGTCGAGGGCCGCGAGGATGGCCGAATCCTCGATAGCTTCAGCTTTTTCCACGCACTCGACGTCGCAGTCGTATGCGTGCTCGTAGGAGGTGTCGACGGTGATGACCCCCGAGGGCCCCGACATCTTGAGCTTGAGGTAGGTGTAGTTCGGGACTGCCATGAACTTGGCGTACCCCGGTCTACCGATGATGGCGTGGTAGGTGCCTCGGAATGCAACCACTTCGAAGATCAGTTCTTCCTTTCGGAAGTTCGAGGGGACGCCGAAACAGACAGGTAGCTTGATGCGGCCGATCGGAAGTGCCTTCTTCCCCGGGACGATCCCATGGAACCCCCCCGCGCTGGGCAGGAGCATGGTCCTCGAGATTCCCAAGAGGTCGAGGGTTTCGGCGTAGATGATGTTGAGGCTGCTCCCCCCATCCATGAGTACCTTTGTGAGGCGGGTGTTGAGGATGATCGGATCGACGACGAGCGGGTAGACCCCTGCGTTGGGTATGTGCTCGGGGTGGTTGTCCTGGTCGAAGGTGATCGGCATGTGTGACCAGTCGAGGTACCGAGGAGCCTGGGCTCGAACGGAGAAAACCTCTCGACGCTCCCTCTTGCGCTGGCACGTGGTGAGTCGAGTCGAGGGTCCCTCGTAGATCATGTAGCAGTCGTGGATTTCGGGGAAGCCTCCCTTTTTGGCATCGCCCTTGACATGGAGGTCACAGGGCGGGTCTTCTTTGTCGTCGTCTCTCCTGAAGCCCGGAGGGACGAAGTCCTTTCGAAGCATGCGGCAGTCCTCGAGACGGTGGTTGGTCGGCCTCATATGATAGGGACAAGGCTCCTTCAGCATCTTATCAAAGACGCCCCCGTCGGGAGGGGGCCCTTGAGGCTTCTTCTTGTCTGTCGCAGCAAGAAGATCGTCGGGCTCGTCATCGAGCTCGACGTCGGGCTCGACGTTGCGTCGGCCTGGTTGGTTCTTCTTCTTCTTCTTCTTCCTGCCGCCGTTGCCGTTGTTGTTCCTTCTGGGCCCATTGTTCTTCTTGGGCTCGTTGTCCGAGCCCCCGGGCTCATCCGCCTTGCCTTTCCCCTTCTCTGGAGGTATCTGGAAGAACGCGCCAACGGCCTCTTCGCCAGCTGCGTAGTTGGCGATGATGTCCATGAGCTCGTTGGTGGTCTTGGGGGTGTTTCGCCCCAGCTCCCGCACCAACTCCTTGCAGGTCGTTCTGGCGATGAACGCCGTAATGACCTCATGGTCGGAGATGTGGGTTAGCGCGGTACGCTGCCTCAAGAATCGGCGGGTGAAGGCGCAGAGGGTCTCCCCTGGCTTCTTCTTGCAGCTGCGGAGGTCCCAGGGATTGCTCGGCCGCTCGTTGGTGCCTTTGAAGTTGCCCTCGAAGATCCTGACTAGGTCGGGCCAGTCTTGGATCAAGTCCGGGGGCAGCTCCTCGAGCCATCTGCGAGCAGTGTCGGAGAGGAACAGTTGGAGTTGCCGAATGATGACGTGATCATTGTCGGCTCCACCCAGCTGACATGCCAGTCTGAAGTCGGCAAGCCAGAGCTCTGGCTTGGTTTCGCCGTTGTACTTGACCAGGCTGGTGGGTGGACGGAAACGGACGGGCAGGGGGGTCCGCCGGATGGTTCTGCCGAAGACTCGGGGCCCCGGTGGCTCCGGAGACCGACATCGGTCTTCGTCGCTGTCGTAGCGCCCACCTCGGTGAGCGCTGTAGCCTCGAGCCTCGGCGTCGCCGTACCGGCGTCGATTGTTCACCCGAGGGGGTCGATCGTCGACGAGGCGTTCCCGAACTGGTCGTCGCTCGACTTGGCCCTGGGGCGCTTTGTCCTGGTGGACGGATACCTCTCGATTTTGTCGAGGGGGCACTTCTTGTCGCTCGGAGGCAGCCCCTCGACGCCTCGAGGCCGAGCTCTCCGCCTGCTGCACGGCCGCAGTTTGGAGAAGCCCCTGGATTTCGTCCCTGATACACCGTGCTTGGGGTGTCGATGGCGCCGGCATGTCACGGAGCAGCATTGCGGCCGCTACGACATTTTGGCTGGCGCGGTTGAAGACTCGGGGTTCGTTCGGCCCCTCCTCGACGATATGCCGGTGGACTTCCCGGGCCTGCTCGCGAGCTCCTCCACCCTGAGGGCGCCCTCGATCCCACTCGAGGGCGTGCTCGAGTTGTGGAAGTCGCAGGCGCTCCTCCTCGAGCTTGCTGAGAAGCTCTCGGACTTGCGTGATCTGGACGTCTGGGGGTGGATCGGCTCTATCAGGACTCGGGGGGTTGGCATCTCGTGCTGGTGTTGCGTTGCCCCCTTCTCCTTCTTCTGTGGCCGCGGTGTCGTCGACGTCGTCCTGGGGGTCGGCTTGCTCGTCGAGGTGGAAGCACTCCCGTGTGGGGTCGTAACCCTCATCGGGAGAGACCGAGTCAGGGTCGGCGTGGTAGAAGTGGGGGAAAGATCCCCTGCGCTCCTCCGCCAGGCGTCGCCGCAACGTGCCCCATGTCCGGGCCCGTCTCGGCTCGCTCGGTGAAGAGGTGGTGACGGGGTTGATCGTCGCATGTGACGGAGTCCCTGGAGACCCGCTACATGTCTGTATCTGCAGTCATACGAAGGCAGAACAGAGCCCTGCGCTGTCGTGGAGCCCGTACGGGAACGGGTCACACGGTGGTGGTGGGGTTGACTGTGTCGGAGAGGCCACGGAGCCTCCGGGGATGACGATATGGCAGAGCCAAAGTCCCGCTCAGAGGGGCGCCCGCCCTCGGCCCACAAGCCTGGGTCAAACAGGCCCCTGCGGGGAGGGACTGTGTCGCCAGCCGGGACCGGGGGAACGGCATCCGGCGTATCGGGAACCGCACGGTGACGAACGCGTCGGAGTCGCTCGCGCCTCCTCCTGATCGCAGGCCAGAAGCGCAAGCAGAGGGACCATCGCCTAATCCTTGCTGGCCCCGGCGTACCGGAGCTGCTGATGTCCAGGCCACGAGCGAAGGGAAAAACTATGAAGTGGCCCTGGCCCGTGGATACGAACCCTAGACTACCGAACCAGACAACGGCGGTGAATGGAAACGGTGGGATGGTGGAATCCATCTGAGAGAGTAGTTCGGAGCTGATCGACACGCAATTCCCCCTACCTGGCGCACCAAGTGTCGGTGTTATGACCCGGGGGTCAAGACCACCAACTAGTAAATTTCTATATCGCGTGCTCCCTCTCTCAGACGTGATGCAAGATGGACACAAGGTTTATCCTGGTTCGGGCAAAGAAGGCCCTACGTCCAGCGGGGAGGATGACTTGTATTATCTGGCACCCAAACGTGCTCGTACAGGGGGGTACAAGCAGAGTTACACGGGATCGCTCAGGGCGATCTGGAGCCTAAGGCTAGCGGTGTTGCCCTAGGAGGCGGGTTGGCTGCTTGAGGGGTCGATCGAGCGGCAGTGTGTGGTATGAGTACGGAGTCGTCCGAAGAGTGGAATCTGAAAACAGTCTCTCCAGAGTCCAGAGATCAGAGAGCCCTTTTCTTTCTACCTCGGCGTCCCCTTTTATAGACCAAGGGGAGGTCCGAGGGTACAGGATCCTAACTGTCGTAGTATGGGCGGCACGTCCGTGGCATAGTGCCGGCGAAGGGACATCGAGCACTGTGCCGGCATGGCCTTCCCGTCCTTTTGGTGCTCCTGGTCGCGGTGACAGTGGAAGTCGCCGCGGCACGTCGCGGCACAGCTTCCGCAGACGGGCGCGAATCCCATAGCTGAAGCGATACAGGGAGGATGGGACGGGCCCCATACTGAAGTTGTTGGAGGGAGGGGTCGAGCCCCTCGGTCGAGGGGGGTCGAGCCCTGCGTGGCTCTGCCGTATCCGGAAGTTGTCGTCGAGGGCCGTACGATTCACGTTCCGAGGGGTGCTGCTGGAGTCCGTACTCGTATCGTGGCGACAGTAGCGACACAGTTGACATGAATCGGGGACATGACGGAGAGTTGTTGGATTTGACTGCGGACGCGGGCGCCCATGTCGTTAGGCGGATTTACTTTAACCCATGCCGGGAGCAGTTGGGCTGATCGAGCCTCCTGTCCGGGGTCGTTCGTTCGACCCTGGTCCGTCGCTCGTCGTCGAGGTAGGGTCGGAGCAGAGGCGGAGTCGGAGGGATCGAAGTAGAGGCCGAGGGGTCGTTCGTTCGACCCCTCGTCCGTCATTCGGTGTCGAGGTAGGAGCCGGGGGTCGTTCGTTAGACCCCTCGTCCGTCATTCGGCGTCGAGGTGGGGGCCGGGGGCTCGTTCGTTCGACCCCTCGTCCGTCATTCGGCGTCGAGGTGGGCCGGCCCATGACTCGCTGCCGTAGCCGGTGCAGGGGGCCTTCACGTGATGGGCCTTTCCTTACTGACTTCAGCAGTGGGCTGGTCCCCGTCTTAAAAATGGTTGCTATGTTTAGCGTTAATTTATCGAAGGGTTTAGGGTACCCCTTACCTTCGTACCCGACAAGTGCATTACTACACGGAAGAGGACAGGGTTGTGTTTCCATATCCGAGGAACACGACGATTCGAACCTGTTAAACCCAGCTGGGGATTCCCAATCACACGACATATATAGCACTAAAGCACGCATATGGCTACCTTTCCCTGGATCCTCCAACCAAGACCGGGTTCCACCACCCGAGAGTACAGTACACCTCCATCCAATTTGCTAACTTGGCGGGTACACACTACTCTCGCCATCTCTCCACTCCCAGTGCGGATTAACCGTTCTTCAAACTAGAATAGCCAGAGTCCAGCTTCCCGGAGTATGTGATAGGTACTCCAAAGTCACAACCCTTGGACATCTACAACGGACGGTTCCTAATCGACACAGGCGGAAAGAACCCGCTCACCAGTCACCACTGGTGGCTCCCAAAGACCGTGTCCGCCCGGTCTCACATTATTACTTCCAACAACAACATCCCTTTCTCAGAAAACATAACCATTTGCCGAAGCAATACGCTATGCGTAGGTGACCAGAAATCACCTACTATCAAAGTTCTAAGCATACTAAGCATTTTTGCGAAACTGTGCATCTTTAAACAAGTGTCAAGATTAAAGGTACAACTAGTACAAGGATAAAGCTATGCATCAAGTAGGAATTTAATAAAGTACCATAATGCAATAGTATAATCATAAGTGTATTTAAAACAAACAATTTTAAACACAAGTGAAGGTTTGGATGCACCGGGGCTTGCCTTGGTTGGAGGGATAAACAAACTCGGGCTCGGATTCAACAAGAGAGAAAACCTCTTCACTAGAGGTATCCAACCCAACCAACGAACAATCTACACGATACAATGTCATGCTTAGATGATGCTTGAATGATAAATATGATGCTTTGCAACACACAAACATGTACTTGAAGGATGAATAAAATAGATTACAACCTTGAGTACAACTTCCCTTCATGAAGAAAAGCAAAACTAGGTTATAAAGCAAAATTAATTAAACCCTACTTATCTTGATTATCTAAGTTAATAATTACATCTAAAAGAACTGAGTAAACAACATCACATCAAGCATGTCCAATTTGTGGTTGTCACTGGACAAATGACCATTTGCATCAAATAATCCAAATCACCCAAAACCTAAAGTCATTAGGGTTTCTAAATATTTTATAATTAATTATTCAATTAGCCATGTACAAAAGTTCATCCAAAAATTATAAAACTTTTTGTGCAGCAAGGTAACAGTGTATAAAGGTCACACAAAATTTTTTAGAATTTTTGGAACAGTAAACAGAGCATGAAAATTTATGGAAAACTCATTTTTCAATTACTTTGAGCATTTTTACTGAATAAAAAATGTATTAAATATGGTCATGTTATATTTTTATTAAATACTACACAACACAGAGAGCATACTCAAATTTTAAACAATTTAATTATGCATAGAAATAAACATACAAAAATAACAAAAGTCATTACTGTGAAAAACTGGAAAAAGGAAAAACCCTTCAACTCAAACGCTAACAGCTGGGTCCCGCCCGTCAGTGGCACAGAGGCAGAGCAGCGGCGTCGACGACCACTAAACATGGCGGTGCGTCGCCGTCGGTGACCAAACTGCACAACCAACCCTCGCATCAGCTTCTACACTCCACCCCGAACCCAACGAGGTGCGACACGCCCATTTCCATCCCTCAGAAATGCCTCACTGGCGACGACGGCGGTGACCCGAGCTCGGCCGCACGTACGCCGGAGAATCCAAGCCCCGCAAACGACTCAGGGAGCAACCACGAGCAAAACGGCCAACAGAAACGAGACTAAAACCTACCCTCGTGACCTTGCCGACGGCAATGGCGGAAACCCGCGCGCGGCCGCACATACGCCAGCGGACACAGGCCGTAATCGGCTCAACCAACAACTCTAGCATGCTTAGCGGCCCCCAAACAACGATGTCGGTGTTATGACCCAGGGGGTCAAGACCACCGGCTAGTAAATTTGTATATTGCGTGGTCCCTCTCCCAGATGTGATGCAAGAAGAACACAAGATTTATCCTGGTTCGGGCAAAGAAGGCCCTACGTCCAGCGGGGGAGGATGGATTGTATTATCTTGGACCGAAGTGCTCGCACATGGGGGTACAAGCAGGTTACACGGGGGTGCTCAGGATGAGCTAAGTCCTAGGGCTAGCGGGGCTATCCTAGGAGGTCGGTTGATCGCTTCAGAGGTCGACCAAGCGATCGGGTGTGTGGTGTACGAGGGTCAGAGTTGATGTCGCAATCTGAATGTCCCCGAGCTAACCGTCCCTTCTTCTATCCCAGCGTCCCCTTTTATAGACCAAGGGAGGCCTGAGAGTACAAAGTCCTAAACTGTTGCAGCATGTGAGGGATGTCCGTGGCGCCATGCCGGCGAGGGGACGTCGATCACTGTGGTGGCGTGGCCTTCCTGTCCTTCCGGTGCTCCAGGGCATGTGATGGCGGACTGGACGTTGCGGCATGTCACGGCGTAGCAGGGTTGACCTTCTGCAGTCGGGCGCGAGTCCCATAGCTGAAGCGGGACGGGGCGGACGGGACGGGTCCCATACCGGAGTTGTTAGAGTCAGGGGTCGAGCCCCCCTGGTCGAGGGAAGGGGTCGAGGCCGGCGTGACTCTGTAGTATCCCTGAGGACACCGTTGAGGGCTGTCCTGTTCATGACTCGAGGGGTGCCTCTGGAGTCCATACTTGCGACGTGGTTACAGCGGCAACACACTTGACGGAGGTCCAGGGCATGAGCGGTGAGTTGATGGATTTGACCGCGGTCGTGGGCGCCCATGGCGTTAGACAGGGGCAGGTAGGCGCGTCGGATCCCCTTTAACCCATATTGGGAGCAGGCGGGCTGATCGAGCTTCCTGCCCGGGGGTCGTTCGTTCAACCCCTTGTCCGTCAGCTAGTAGTCGAGGAGGAGGCGGAGGGTCATTCGTTCGACCCCTGATCCGTCAGACGGTAGTTGAGGGGGAGGTGGAGGGGTCGTTCGCTCGGCCCCTGTCCGTCTGTCGGAGTCGGGGTGGAGGCGGAGGGGTCGTTCGTTCGACCCCTGTCCGTCAGTCGGAGTCGAGGTGGAGGTGGAGGGGTCGTCCGTTCGACCCCTGTTCGTCAGTCGGAGTCGAGGTGGAGGCGGAGGGGTCGTTCGTTCGACCCCTGTCCGTCTGTTTCTCCAAAGATGGGCCGGCCCACGACTGGCTGTTGTTGCCGGCGCGGGGGGCCTTCGTGTGATGGGCCCTTCTTTATGGACTCGAGCGGCTGATCGGATCCTGCCTTAAAAATGGTTGCTATGTTGAGTGTCAGTTTATCGAAGGGTTTAGGGTACCCCTTACCTTTGTACCCGACAAACGCAAAGCGCACGCAAAACGAACCCAGAGCTAAACGCAACACCCTCGTCGACGGCCATGGCGGACGGCGGGGATCTGCGCGACGTGCGCCGGAGAAAATACGCACGCGCTCGAATAACCATCACCCATACCAGACTCAGGACGGCTAGACGAATCTAGCACAAGACTCGAATCAGAAAATGATCAACTACAATGACCAGACGACGAACACACCGCCGCGTCGGCCATGAACCGCGGCAACGCTCGTGGACAGAGCTCGATGGCTCGATTCAAGGACAACCGAGTGTGCGGAGAGTTCGAGGTGCTTACCCCGGAGGTGTAGCACTTGCTAGCGCAGCCAGAGATGAAGCAGAGACGGCTGGCAACGAAGACCGTGTCGGCGGAGACGATGAACCGAGCGGCAACGATGATGTTCCCGGAGCTACGGTCCACCATTTGCAAAACGGAGAAGCCGACAAGGATCAGTAATGGATAAGGAAGATGAAACAAGAAAGAGGAAAGCAATGCGGCTCCTGTGTAGCCCAGTCGGCAACGAACTCGAGCGGCGGCGCTCTCGCCGGAGCCGTGTCGGTCGATTCATGCGGTCGCAGCTTCAACCAACTCTTCCAGAGGATTCGCGAGATCAAAGCGAAGGCAAGGGGAGTGAATTGAGGACTTGGCAGTGGCTAACGAGCTCGAACGAGCTCGTCGACGTGGGATGGACTCGCGGCGGAGCAGAGCAGAGCGACGCGCGAGCGTGGAAAGGGAGGCAGGAGTGGACGGCGTCCTGTTTTGAAGACGGCAACGGGTCCACGACGTTGCCATGCACATGACAGTACGTGCGTCAACACCAGGAGGCGCGTGGTGAGCTCGGCAGGTGGCCGGCCAGGTGTCGGCGTCGAGTTCACCGTCGCCATGCAAGTGTTTGATGAAATGACTGAACCGCCCCTGGTACTAATTTGCAATTTTCTCAAGTTTCCAGGGGTTTTCATGAAAAACTTTGAATACGAAAGTTGCTCAAAATTTCATGATTTACACTTTTGTCAATACTCACATTTTCAAATTCGGCCTAGAAATGAAAATGCATTTTTGAAAATTTTAAATCCTTTTTAAAAGGTTTACCCTCTTTTCAATTACTCTAAAAACTTGAATAACACTTGAAAAACTGTAAACACAACAAATGCAATTCAAACATAGCTCTACAACTTTGCTTAAACAACCATATGCAGATTCTTTATAGATTTTGAAAATCATGCTTAGGGTTTAATCCACCCCCTCTAGGAATTAGGGTTTGGATTCAAATTTAAATTTGAGAATTTTGAAAAGATGACCTGCATTCACAACATTGATCAAACATAGACAAGTAAACTCATTTTAGTTCAATGCATATCCAGGTTTTCAAACAAGTGAATGATGCTTAATGCATATGATGACATGATCAGTTGTTAATTAAGTGATTAACACCAGGGGTGTTACACTGCCATCACCCATTTTTCATAGATGTTGCTTGGGAATGGATGTTTCTCATGGGTTCAATTACTACCATGAGAAAAACTCGGAAAACCAACAGAAAATATGGCAACTGAAAAATGTACAACCAGCTAAGGCAACCAGCTATGCATCATTGGCCATTATCCTTCACTTTCAATTCTATCATTCCAGCAAAGAAGCAAAAAAAAAGAAAACAGAAGGTCATAGCAATTGAACAGAACCAGCTAACCACAAGCTGAAACCAGTTGTAGGGAACAAATAGTGTGACCTCAGCAAATTTGGAACTGAAACAGGTAAGAAAACCCTTTGAACAATTCATGGGTGGCTGCACATGATGTGAAAACAACTGCAAATACTATAAAAACAGCAACACCAAAGCAGAAACATGGCAACCATGTAATCTACTGAAACATTAACTGTTGCCATCAAGTTGGGGGTGAGCCAACAGTTGCTTAACAGTGGATGATTTCAGGAGACCAGATGATGGACATGAGAACATAGCAGCAAGACCAGTGGATGATTCCAGCAAAACAAAAACAACAACAAACCAGTGAGGCAGCCACCTCATTTATGTAGTTTTGCATCATATACCTTCAATTCACAGTCCTCATAGAATAAGCATCAGAATACATGAAGTGACCAAATACAAAAATGACAGAACAAGAACTGAATTACAGAAAGCTGGTCATACAGTAGAGAATGCAACTTAATACAAGTACTGAATTAAAGTTTGGCCATACAGAAGTAGGCCCAAATAGGAGTTCAATGTCCTACTGCAAAGTTTGACCCCAGGTCAAATATAGTTAGCCACCCTCCTAATAAAACCCAAAAGTACGTCATCTGGTCAGACATCTACCTGCACAAAATGCTACAACAAACTGTACCTCAAAAGAGAACAGTGGGTGAGGGAGGTGGAAGAAGTATACATCTCAACTATCACCTCCCTCTAGGCCTTGCACAGGTGTTGTGCAGTAAACTACACATAGTAGTTCTTGGCAAGGAAGGTCCTAAGCCAAAGAACTTTGTGGCTTAGCTGCATGTTCATATACCCCCTAGCCAAAGCTTTGTTGTCCAGCAGGTATGTGTATGCCACAATAAGGGCCTCCTCAGTGAAGCCCTCCATTTCCATCACAGCAAGGTAAAGGTCACCATCCATATGAGCAGGGCCAGTCTCCCTAAGTGCATTGGCAACATTGTTGACAGCATCTGTCATGTTGGTCATCATCAGCATTTCATCCTCACTGAAATTGGTCCTCTTCCTCTTAGCCCCCACTATAGATGGCCCTTGGTCAGTTGCTTTGCTCCCTTCACCCACCTCAGTGCTGGTTTTGCCATCATAGGCAGGAGCAGTGAAACCATCCCCCTCAATCTTAGCAGCCACAGAGTCAGCTTGGTTGACCCCAAGAGCCTCACTGGAATCTAAGGCAAATCTACCAGTGGCCATGGCAGAACCAAAAATGGTCTGCATCTCAGAGTAAAACCTGATAGGGGTGTTCAGAAACTCAGCATCCTTAGGGTGGTCCTGCAGTCAGTGTATACAGTTTAAAAAATAGTTTAAGAGACAAGATATATTTGGACATGTTGTGCAAAACTAGTTACTACCTTACAGTGGCCAAGGTAGTGCTCAGGCTCCAGCATTATGGCATTGGTGTCATCATCAAACAGGGCACCACTAAGGTCCTTCAGCTTACAGACTCTAGCCCACTTCTGCCTCCACTTCCTAAGGTGGTTGTAGACCTGAGTAGGACTCATAACATCACCACTATGCTCCCTAAGAGCTTTGGACACTTAGTTCACATCCTTATCCTTGAAGGACTTCTTAGCCCTACTACCATCACCCACTATTTGGGCCATTCTCCTAAGGACAAAACCACATGGAGGAACATTGCTACCTGTTCCTCAATACAACACCTAGCTATTTCAGGTACAAGGGCTCTAGTCCTAAGGAAGTTGCATAGAGCAAAAAAAGGAGCTCTTGTCATACGCAGCATAAATAGGCACTCTGCATCATTGCTATTATAGATCATTTGGAGGGTTTGTTGCCTATGTTGTTGAGCTATACTCCTAGGTCCATATGGTATTGGATCTGGTTGGGCAGTAACTCTTCTAATCCTAGAGACCAAAATGATAGCATTACAACAACCATAGCAGCTGCCTGTCTAGCCATCATCTCACGTTGTTCATTTGGATCCATCTACATGAATTAAACAATCAAAGGTACAATTCAGTCCTAGTAGACCCTGGCTGGCCTCCACATGATAGTGTATGAATTCAATATATACTATAGCACGGCTGCAAAAATTAATTTGCCTCCAGTGCAATGGACACATTCATCATCGACCAGAAAACGACAACAACAACATCAATCATATCATGAACTTCGAAATGCTTCAACTAGAAACAACGATACTTGGTAACAAAAAACACAGATTTCACCGTGTACAAACAAACATTACAGAGCAGTGTAACCAAATAAGTGCAAGATGAAACCCTAGAATCAGATCAGTGGGGGATAGCGGGGGGATTTCACCTCGGTTGAAGCGACGGTGATGTAGCAGCAGATCTGGAAGAAGGAGAACAAGATCCGACAAATCCAAGACCAACCAAAGCACGGGAAGGCGAAGGAGGAAGAAGATATGGCCAATCACCGAGGAACAGAAGCACCACCGGATCACGGACAGAGATTCGGAGAGGAAGAAGACCGCCTCAACGGAGCCAATAGCAGACGGACGGATGCAGAGTCGGCAAGAATGGAGAAGAAGACCACCGCCACGCGCACCGAACTCGCCGCCGCCGCCGGTCACTCAACGGGAGGGGATTAGGGAGAAATGGAGAAGACGAATCGCGACCAAAGGGAGAAGACATCGGCGGAGGGGGGAGGTCGCCTTATATAGACGACGGTTTTCACCGAGGAGGGGAGCGCGGGGAACTTTCCAGGTTCCCGCGCGAGCCTGCTAGAGCCACCCGCCGCCGCGCCAAATCGCCCGCGCGAGGACGGAGCGAGCCTGGCTCCGAAAAAAACGAACCCTAGAAGCGTTTCCACGGAGCCAGGAGAGAGAGGGTGTTTTGCATCGCGGCAACCAGGCTCGCAAATAGGCCAACAGAATCAAACACGCCGAGTTGCAGCCCGTGGGCGCGGCCAGGCCTCCGGGCCACATATCAAACACGCCCTTAGTCGCCGACCCGGTCGGTCTCTGGAGCCCTGTACCATTGTTAACTTTTGTTGTTACTATTATACTATATTGTAATAATAATTGGTAATTGTAGTAATGGGCCCGGCAGGCAGGCACGCACTGAGGCGGACACGACACTGATGATGGTGAGTGATGACCTCTGTTGTCTGTTCCGGCCCAGATTGTTAGGGGCCAATGATCGAGCAGTGGAATGACGGGATTAGCCGGGCAGAAACAGAGAAAGGCTCGTGATCTGCTACATGATCCACCTACCAACCATTACCAGCACGAGAGAGGATGAAGATAGCCCATCAGGTCTCTGCTGGTACTGGTACCCAGTACGGTACTTCCTACGAGTACGTACTAGTACACTAGGATCGATGTATGGTACTGTACTACTAGAGTGGACTCTGGAGTACTTATCCTGCATCATCCAACACAGGAGCGGACGACACAGCTCACAACACTTTATAAACGTAATAAAGCTCCAGGCAAATCCCTAAAGACGAGATCATTTACAAAGTTTCGTGCCTAGCACCGGATCGCTTGTCTACCCTCCGTAAGGGCAGCTACGCTATGACTGGCCATACGATTAGCCACCATATTACATGATCTCGGATAAATTGAGATAGAATAAGAAACAAGGGAGAATTAGCTCTACGGCCCTGAAAAAAGTAGGTATTAGGTTTATGACCCTTTTTTCATGAACTTTGCTTTATGACCCTGAAACGAACTTTCTTTTGCTCTATGGCCTTCCATCCATTTTGGTTAGCTAACGGTGTTAAGTCACGGGTAAAAAGATCATTTTACCCTAGTGAAAAAATAAAATGCAAAATTTTATTTGTTTATTTTATATTTGGAGTAATATTAAGCAAATAAATTCATACATAACCACATGTAATACATATGTCTATGTCTATATGTGGTTATATGTGAATTTATTTGCTTATTAATTAATATTACTCCAAATATAAAACAAACAAATAAAACTTCACATTTTATTTTTTCACTAGGGGTAAATTGTTTAACTCTGACTTAACACCATTAGCTGTCCAAAAGGGACGGAAGACCATAGAACAAAAGAAAGTTTATTTCAGGGCCATAGAGCAAAGTTTAGAAAAAAAAAAGGGCCATGAACATAAAACCCACTGGTCATAGAGCTATCCTAGCAATTGTTACTCGAATCTATCTGAATTGAGCCCCCTCCGGACACCCATCCAATTCTGTTGTTGTCAAAGCTTTCTCCAAATTTAAGACATCAGTCTTCAAGATTAATCTTTTCATTCCCAGTTATTTTGCTCTCACCAAAGCATGCAAGAGAGCTTCAGCATGGAGAGCACTTCCTGCTATTTGTATGTTACCCAGTCCAGTATCTAGAACAGTACTTATGTTATCTCTCACTACACATCTCCATCCTCTTTCTTTGTCACAGCTAAGAACGCTCCAACCCTAGCACTAGCAAACTCAACTCAAACAACTTAGGAACCGACCCGATTGAAAATGGTATATAAAGGACTCATTGCTAGCACTAGCAAACTCAACTCAAACAACTTAGGAACCGACCCGAATGAAAATGGTATATAAAGGACTCACTGCTACGGAGTAGCGCGCATTCAACTGCTAACTTAGAAGTTGGAGCCCGGTAGAGCCCCACAAAACGACACTAATTAAGATTTGCTCTACCTGAAACACAACTCTAAAATAGGTGCTCCACCATGGAGCGGCTCTATGGTGGAGCTGAACTGCCACCACATTATCCGGTAGAGCTCGAACTATAAGATAAACGTATATATAATTATTGAAACATTAAAATGAGCTAAAACAAAAAAAGACATTTTTTCTTTCCTTTGAATTTCTTCACGTCACCCGTTGAATTCCTCACCATAGAATGCATGACAGCCCGTGACGGGCGAAAGGAGAGGTCCAGATCATAGCAGAGAAGACGCGCGCGCGCGGCTGATCGAGGCGGCAGCACGGTGCTCTAGCCTCTAGGACGAAAAGAAGGTGGCATCGGATCGAGGGGAGAGAAAGAGTCTCGAGAAAGGAAATGGAAAACACAAGCGAGCACATTTGGTTTGAATTTGGTTTTCTTCTTTCTTTTGTGCAAGTAGACGCACGTCGATCGCATGTAGTACTCCTACAGTAGTAGTGCGTGGACGACGGACTCTTTTTTTTATTAAAGCGTACGGTGTACCTGTATTAATGGATAAGGAAAGCGTACAAATACGCATACCAATATCGATACGCTCGAGGAGGATACATGGACAGCTGTCCTAGCCATCTTACACAAAGGCCCCTAAAAAACTACAAAAAACATTGAGGTTCCAGGACCCTGTGCTTCCCGAAATCGCCCGAAGCCTCCACCGACCGCCGCCGTCGAAACGGCCGCCATCGTCGAAGAAGTCGCCGTGGCCACCCCAGATCTGGAGGAGCCCCATCGCTGCAAAGCTTTGAAGTGAGCCGCAATAGACACCCGACGTCGAGGCTGAGGTGAAATCGTCGTTGAAAGAGGATCGGACGGGGATACACCCCGAGCCCGTCCGATCCTGGATCAAAGCTCGTTGACGACTCATGTCGCCAGAAGCTCGAGCTCGATCCGCCGCCAGCTTGCCACATCGCCCACAACCGTTGTTGTACACAGGGGACTCGCCAGATCCCCTCTTCCCCGGTCCCGCCATTGACGTCGGAGGAGAACGCCAAAGGGGCGTGGAAGAGACCGGGGAATCTTATTCCCTTCCCCTGCGACGCCGCCACCATTGCCTCGTCGGCGCCGCCAGGAAGAGAAAGCCGCAGAGAAGCCACGCCTCCCCGGCAAACCCTAGACCTAGATAGACAACTACCTAGTCTATGTACAACCGCACGGCGATTCACCGGTCCTCCTCGCTCTCCGACGCCTTTCCGGCCGCCGGAGAGGAAGGGGACCGGCGAAATCGCAGCCGGAAACTTGCTCCGCCTCTTTTTCGCCTCTCTGTACTTGTAGCAGTGTGTCGAAGGGACGAGAAGAGGGCGTGGACGACGGACTCGCTAGTCGGACACTGCAGACATACTACTACGTAGCCAGTTGTCGCTTGCCAAGGTAATATAGACCGGAGAGCCGGCTGACATGCATGTACAGTAATACTAGAGTTCCAGGGCGGCATGGAGCACGCACAGGCAGCGGGACAAGGCACAGGCAACATTGACGGAGCTGGCGGTGTTGTGACTACTAGTGCGTGGTGAGCGGAGACGGAGGCCTCGGGCGGCCTGTCCGCAAGCATGTCCGTACGGACGGCGGGCGGGGCCCCGCGCCACCAATGATTCTACCCTCCGGCCAATCTAGGCCCCGCCGCAGATCGATCATCAGAAGGGGACGAAGAAGGTCCTCTTTTCGCCGAGGAAGGACGACCGACGACGACGCAAACGGAAAGGAGGCGCGGACGACGCGGAGCGGAGAGGGACCGGTCGGTCGAGGCCAGAGCAGACCGGCGCGTCAGCGACGCAATAACGCCGCGCACATGCTTAAATCCGCATACTACCATCCATCCATCGAGTACAGTACACGCCAATGATTGCTATATAGGAGTACTCCGTAGCTAACAGTACTACTAGCAGCAGCTGCTGCTGCCAAGTGCTCGTGGTCACCGGCCGTCGTGTCTACTAAGGCGTACGTACGTACGTACTACGTAAGTACGCCGCCGTATTTTGGTTTATTTACCCCTACTCGTGCTGACATGTCGTGGAACGAAGGCCAGAACGCGGTGCACCGTGCACACGATCGGCCGGAAGCGGCGGCGGCGGTTGCTAGCTTAGGGCAGTAGCTACGCCTCGAGTACACGCATTAATTAATTATATAGTACGTACGTACGTACAGTACGTACTTCGTAAGGGTACAACTACTGTTTGCGGTAGGGGGGGTCCTTGCCAGGCTTTTACACACTTGCATTCGTTCTCAGCACTGTAGTACGATTGTGAGCAGTACATGCATGGCACCAGTACGTGGCGAAGGCGAAGCCGAAGCGATGACGCCAGCAAAGCCACGTACTACCGGCGGCCGGATTATCGATGCCATGTCTGCTTTGCCCCCAATCCACATCCACTGCATTGTCCATGGACGCCGCGCTGTGGTGTGGTCGATGCCGATGGACCGGGCTCATCGTTTCTTTCCCCCGGTTCAGCAGCTGCAGCGCTGCCCGCAGGCCGCTGGCCGTTGGCAGCAGCGGACGCAACGCAATTCAATTGCCCACGCCACTAGCGTACAAAACATCCAACGGCCGCGGCTCTGCCACCTGCCCTGCCCTGCCCTGCGCTTTGCTCCTGCCTGCCAACCCCGTACTACGCAGGTACGCCCACCACCAATAACGTATCCTTGTGCATTCGCTCCTCCCCCATCTTTGCTCGTTCTTTCCTTCCTTCGGAGACAATAATCCTTTCCTGTGAATAGTGGCACAGCAGCAGGGCCAGGACCAGAAAACTGTGTTTCTCTCGTCAGTTTAGTTGAGGGTAGGACGGTAACATCACGAATTTTCTTCTTTGCTTTTTTTTTCAAACATTTGGTGGATCTCTAATTTTATAGTGCGGGAAATTAACTTAGGTGAACCAAGAACGAAGGGGACTTGGGCCCCTTTTCCTCCATGCGACACCATGGCTAGGGCTTGTTTAGTTCCTCATTATCTAGTTTGATAATATGTGTCCACCTCCATTAATGTTTGCTCGTGTGTCGCGGAATTATTTTTTTGTTGTTGTGAACAACAAGGTCAGATTGCACAATTATTTGTTATTGGCATCACATGCAATGATCATAAGAAAGTATGAGTGTGAAACAAAAGATAATGATCAGCTTAGGCAAAGAAACAAATCACCCATAAGAAGAGAAATAATATCTTCGCAAATCATAAACAATAGTGAATTGTCCACAACTAAGAGCTAATTCCAACTGCATATAGTATATGATAGAAATACACCTGGGCATGTAGCCTGAGCCTGCTGGCCCGACCCGAAGCCCGTCATTTTGGCACGGCACGACCCGGCACGGCCCCGGTACTGTGCGGGCCCGGGCTGGCCCCGCCTGGTGTGCGGGCCATGCCTGGGCCACACCGTAGGCCCGTGGGCCGACACGACACAACCAACTAAAAGCTTTAGGCCTGCTAATATATGAAATTCCAATATATAATATTGCTAAATCTAAACATACCTCTACATCACATTGCAGTCCAACATCAAAATGGGTCAGATTAGCCAACAAAAAAAACAAAACATCAAAATGGGCCAAATTCGCATAAAAAACACATGAAAATGGACCAAATGAGGTATGGGCTAGCATGAGTCGTTTTTTTTTGTTGTGCCTCACGGCTGGCCCGACACAAAAATCAACCCACGGGCCCGTGCCTAGGCGAAGGCCAGGCCCGTAGGCTGGCCATCGGGCCATGCCGGCCCGTGGCCCACCTATAAATAGAAATCACCCCGTTGAACCGAGTAGAAAGAGATGCAAAACTAGAACCAACCAAGAGATGTAAAAATAGAACCAACCAATTGATCGTTGCCTTAGTTATCATGGAACAGGCGGAAAGAGAGATGAAAAAAATAGTAAAACAAAATCTACATTCCTCGTGATCATAGCTTCATAATTATCAACACAATAGAGAGATGTAAAAAAAAGTAGAATCAACATTGCTCATGATTATAACCTTAGTTAGTGTCATAAGAAATAAATTTAAAATGTAAATCATCATAGGTCACGAGCATTGCTTCAGCTGTCTATAAAAAAGGAAGATGTAAAAAGTACAAAGATAGCTCATGATCATTGATGTGCATAATTTATTATGTGGTCATCATGCACTAGCCAATTTTTTCATGTTTAAATGTAACATCAAGAGAAAAAAAAGGAGTATTCATCATTGGATGTGGTCAAAATACAGACAATAAACCTAATATTAGACTAGTATTTGTATCTCTAAATAAGTTAATCAAGAAAATGTACGACATGATCTATCTAAAGTCAGTCTCAATGGAGTTTCATCCAAGTTTCATGGGCATTAAATATACTGATGTGGGTCTGTATTAATGAAGAGAGATGTGATAAGAGTTTCATGGGCCAGGAAGAGTTTCCTCTACACTGTTTTCAAAATTCAATTTTACGTTAGAAACTATGACATAAAACTGGTCAGGGAGAGTTTCCTCTATACTGTTTTCAAAATTCAATTACGTTAGACATGAAACTCATGATTTTTATCTTGTATAAAAGTTAAATTTATTATTTTTTAGGACAGAGGGGAGTCCTCCTTGCTGCCTGGCAAAAGCTGATGGAGGCAGAGGCAGGCGTCCGAGATCTTGTTGGTCTCTGCCCGCGTCTCCGGCCACCGGGCCGCCCGGCTGAGTTCACTGCAAAGTCCGGAAATGCGGAAACGAAGCCGTGCGTGGTGCAGAGCGCAGACAGTACCGGTCGCTCCGCGTCACGTTCGGCGGTCTTCTTTCGGCCGTGATGGACCCCGTACCGGCCGGCCGGCCACCTTTGAGTCTTTGACAATGACGACTCCCGGCGGCGGCGGCGGCCACTCCTCCCACCAGTTTGACAACTTGACGCCGGGTTCCTGTTCCTCGACGTGTGGTTGCCGGCGTCACGCTGCTCGCCGTACAGGTGCAGTAGTATATATACACAGTAGCTTGCTTAGGCGTGTGAAACACTTGCAGCCGCTCGGCTTGACCTTTTTGTCGCCTTTCGTTGCTTTTGCTCGTTTTTTTTTTTTTACTTTTTGAAACAAGGCCGGGCGGCCCCGTTCTTCTCGTCTGCTGGCCGCCATTCTCCGATGGCATGGCATTGGCATGTATTTGGGCCGCTTTTCACGGGTGCAAACGGTGGCATGCCCTCATATATATATGATCACGCTGCGCCGGCGGCCGGATGGTCCTCCTCCTTCTCGATCCGTTTGGAGGTGTGCAGAGTGTGCTGCGCAGGGCATGCATGCGCCGCCGATGACGCGTCGTCGTCGTCCGTCTGGCTTGCTTTCACATGCATGATGCATGCTCATTGTTGTGAATTAGTACTAACGATCGAGTACTACGTACTAGTAGATGAGTGACGCTGCGCCTGCAGTATGCGTGCATGTAGTAGGAGTATCCGACGCTGTCTGTCGTTTGGCCGGTTTGGTTAGGCCTAAATTTTTACAATTTAGTCCTTTTTTTGAACTATTTTCACGTTTGGATCCCTGAAGAAACTATTCCCAGAAATGGACCATGAGGTCGGCGCCGTGGGGCACGGCGCCGAGTTTTGCGACCAGAACCAACGTGGCAGCCGACGTGGCAGGAAAGTCGGCGCCACGGAGCACGGCGCCGAGGTATAAAATACAAAAATGTATGTGTAGTTCAGTTGGTTGAGACTTGAGGTGTTGAGTCTTTTGGTCATGGGTTTAAACCATAGATCTACACATTTTTGCTATGTTTTTAAGCAATATTTTTTATAAAATACATTTTGTTTATAATTATGAATTAATTTTAATTATAAGTAAGTATTGACTGTTAATTTTGTTGAGATGCGCAGCCCGCCGGTTTTTTTAGCCCCACCATACTTTGGCGGCCCCCTCGGCGCAGCGCGCCTCAACACGTACTCTCAGTCATCAGCAGCTAGCTACGAGGCCAAGCCGCCAAGGTGCCAACAACATACTAGTAGGTCGTTGTTAACTCCTGTTAATTTAATTTATTAGTCTAACTTATTAGCTAATACTCTCTTTATATTGTAGAAAAAAATGTCATTTTGTTGAATAAGATTTTGATCAAATATTGTAAATATAAATCATGAATAATTTTTAAGTTGTTAAGTTTAAAAATGTGAAAATCATACGAATAGATTTATCTTAAATATACTTTAATAAAAAAATATATATCATTTTAAATATGAAGTTAAAATCATGCTTTTAAAATCGTGTCGTGTGTATATATATATATATATATATATATATATATATACATCATATAAAAATATTATACTTACTTATAATTAAAATTAATTCATAGTTATAAACAAAATATATTCCATAAAAAATATTGCTTAAAAAAATGTGTAGATATGTGGTTTGAACCCATGACCAAAAGGCTCAACACCTCAAGTCTCAACCAACTGAACTGTAGATGTGTTTGTGTATTTTATAGCTCGGCGCCGTGCTATATGGCGCCGACCTCCCTGCCATGTCGGCTGCCACGTTGGTTCTGGTCGCAAAGCTCGGCGCCGTGGGGCATGGCGCCGACCCCCAGGGTCCATTTCTGGGAATAGTTTCTCCAGGGGTCCAAATGTGAAAATAATTTAAAAAAAGGGCAAAATTGTGAAAATTACGGTTGGTTAGGTAGGTCACCCTTCTATCTATCCTACAGTGTTCCTTCCTGATCGAGTTCATCAGATGGAGCACCACGTTTGCTTTGTGTTTTAAATTCAGGCTGCGGTCCTCGATAGCGTTGTTTGTGAGTAACCATCGCATTCATTGGCCGTGTTTTGTCGCTAAGTGGAAACGCGCACAGTATATAGTACTCTATATCTCGACGTAGTACAGTACTAGTGTAGATGTACGTAGTCTGTACGGTACAACAGTCGAACGCAGACGACGACGATGGTCGACTGTAGGGTGAGATTTTTCTAATTCTATGTATAGTTACTCTTATTTTTAACAAATTATATTAGGTATGCATGTATACTCATTTATTAGTTTGAGTATATTTATATACTTATTTTAAGATACTTTTAAATTTACCGTACAATTTTTTTAAAAAAAAGAGACAATATTTTTTTAATAAATTATTATAATAATATTATTATAGTATTTATAATAAGTATGATCATATACTCTATGTATAATTACATACTTTATATACATACCACTATAAATAGTTTAATATGATTATATACTGTACGTATACTTCATCGGTTATATATATCATATAAATTTAAAAATATACGGTGAGAGTAACTATGTAAAAAAAAAGTGCCATATATATATATATATATCCTTTACATTCTAAATTATAAAATATTTAAAAATTTGGAAAATCAAAGTTTCTCAAATTTAAGTAAAATTATAGAAAAATAAATAAAAAATTATGATATCAAATATGTATACTATAGAAATATAATTGATGAATGATACTTAGTTAAGGGAGTAGGAGGGTTAAATTGTACGATCGATCGATGACTTGCATGATGGTTGCATTTTGTGGAGCGCAGGGCCTCCGGCATGATGGCCGTGGCCGTGGACCGGACCCCACCGGCGCGTCGGCGGTGAAAGAAAAGATCGAGCCACAGCTAGTAGTTTCCAGGCAGGCAATCATCCATGATGCCGCTGTTGAAACACTACAGTAGTGGTTTTTACTCGGCCGGCCTGCACTGGGCTGGCTGGACCGCCCGCCCTGCGGATGCGCGCGCGGTGGCCACCTCTCCTCTGATTTGCCGTCCTGTCCACTCGAATCCTTCGCCACGTGACCGCGCCGCCCGGGAAGGATTGGATAGACACCAGCAACGTGCGTGCTCCTACTCTCGGAACAGTATAGCAGGTGCAGCGCAGTACAAATAAATGGGTGGGGGTCGTCGTCGCCATTGCTACACGCCTCTGCTACTCTACACCCAGCTGCCGTGTGTTGTTGTTACTGTACTAGGCTTGATTGTTTACTTGTTCATGGTTTTTGGTGTGGCTTCAAAAGGGGTGACTCTTTTTTTCTTTTTTTTTTTTTTGTATTTGGTCAGCAGATGAGTCCCTATGCTAAATTCCATGTGCTACAAAAATTCTATGTCAATCCAGAGAAATAAAAAACATATTGTCTCTAGGTAATTAAGTTGATTGTATATTAAACCACCCCGCAAGATAAAAAAAAAAGCGGGAAAACCCCCACTCTTGTCCTCTTCGGGTTCAATCACTACGAGAATCAATTATATTGACTGCTCATTATCGGGATCACTCCATCTAAGAATTAAAAAGCGAAGCTCAAAAATCATGAAAAACTATAGCCATAGTATTTACTCCATCCATCCATAAAAGCAATATCTTGTAGGGTCTAAATTTTGTCACTAAGGCCTTGTTTGGATGCGCAAGTATCGGCCTCAAATCACATGATTGAAGATTATTAAAGTGTATATTAATTCAAATACACTCCAACACATATGATTTAAAGGAGATACATGTGCATCCAAACAAGGCTTAAAGGATGATATTCTAGGTACTGTGCACCACTGCTTGACACTATTCATCAGTAAGGGATACCATGTCTTTTTGGTTCATCACTGATGTATCTTATAAATTCTACAGTAATATCTTTCATATAGGAAGGGTGGAATTATTCTGCAATCACCTACTTTTGCCATTGCTAATAAAAAACATGAGCCCGTTAAAAATGAAACAAATACATCAAGCCATCCTCATATGCATGTCCTCCTTAATACTCCCTCCGTCCCAAAAAATCGCAATTCTAGCTATGAATCTGGATACACACGTGTCCAGATTCATAGCTAGAATTGTAATTTTTTTAGGACGGAGGGAGTACATGTAAGGTTGAAATATAGATAATATAATTATGTAAAAAATGCAAACAAACTTTAATATAAATTCTACAAAAAAAACAATAAAAAACATACCATACAAAAGAGACAAATATATAGAATCCAATTAGAAGACAGTAATGATTTATCAATATTGTGGAAAAGTACAAACATTCGAGTTTGTTGGCCATTTTTGCAAGGCTGTTTGTCTCCTTGTAAGAGAAAATGTGATGACAAAATATCTTTGACACTTAGGGCACCCTAAACAATAGAGCCAACTTGCCAATTTATTTTTAAAATGAACCAACATATCTATATTAGACACATACTCCTTCTGTCCCTTATTAAATGTCGTTTTAGGTTTCCGTGCCACAACTTTGACTTGATTTATAAAAAAATATGTGTAACATTTGTGTCTCCAAATAAATTTATTAAAAAACTAGATCAAAAGATCTATCTAATGATATAAATTATGTATCATAAATATTAACTTATTATTCTCTTTTTGTACTCTACTATGAGAAGTTAGGAACAGGTGCAACAAATAAAGATATATGCATTTAACTAGACCAATAGACATCGGTTGAACCACAAACCAATGAAAGGATATACTCCCTCCTTCCCTTTATAGGCGTTCCATCTTTGTGCTAGGGCTTAAGCTCATAAGTCACCAAAAAAAGGGCTTAAGCTAATAGCTTCAGGCCACAATATTAGCCGTGGCAAAAAAAAAATACTCCACATGAGTAACAATAACACTAAAAGCTATATATTATATAATACAATTGAATTATGCAACATGACATAGGTTGCAACTCTATATGCGAGATGATTGTGTCTACCGAATATTGGATCGAGGGATAACTTTACAGATTACTAATAATGGAAAAACGACCTTGATAACTACATCTATGAAGTGATAGAGAATCAATACCATGTGTGAAAGGGCTCGTAGGATACTCCTCTATCCAAAAAAGATTGCAATTTTAGTTCTGTTGCTAGTAAATTTTTATGAGGTTTATTCAAACTTGTAGGAAAAGTTATTATTTTTTTTTAAAAAAAACAACAACCTAGTATGGATGATAGCAGCTCTCGCGCTTGTAAGACGCTTCTAAAACTTTTGTAAACTATAACGTCTCCCTTATTAATGATATAAGTCGGCCAGGTAATCAGATCTTTTTAAAAAATGAAACTATATATGCATGCTATGATATATTTTTTATACAATCTGTTTAAATCGATCAATGGTTATTTGGTATCAAGTACTCTAATTAGATTGAGTACTATGCTAAAATTATTATTTGTCAACGACGAAGAGAGTGCTATACGGCCAGTCTCAATGCACCGTTTCACTACGCGCTCTCCTAGTGGTATGAAACTTAACATGAAATAAGTCTCTCTCTCGCAATCCATAGTTTCATGCGGTTACCAATGTCTCTCTCTTTCTTTTCTCTCTCATCTTCACCATACATTTGCTTTGCATGTATTCCATGAATCTAAGAAAGGCTTTTAATGGAGGTTTCACACGGTTTTCAACGTTTTGGAAACAACGCTGTATAGTTTCATCGTTATGAAACTTTCTCCCTCTCTCTCTCCTCATCGTTTCATGCAAAAAGTACAAATCTGCTGATATGACACCCTATTTAATGTGCATGAACTCTCCATGAAACTCCATTAAAACTGGGCAACTAGGTGTTAAACTGAACTAGAGTAGGACAACATGATAGGCGCGTAATTTGTGCGGACCACTTTGCTTTATTTTTTATTTGCATAAAAAGATGTCGACGAGGGACGAGCTGACAAATGATGTGGTGCGGGGCACACACTTGATTGGCAGAAACGACAATTCCTTTCCGGACGAATTATTAGACTGTTCCAAGCTTGTCACCGTAGGAAACTTTCTGAAGAGCATGGCATGCAAATATGCAGGTCGTAGTAATGGGACGACGAAAACGAGCTGCCAGAACCCAAAGCAGAGGCTCCTTGGACATCAAAATATCGGTAAGCACAATTGGGTTTTTGTATGAATTTCGGTTGTACTAGGAGGAAAGGAATTTAAAAAAAAAAATTGGGAGGGGGAAAAAGATGGATTGCTCCTTCATCACTGTAAAAAGAAAGCATGGTTGGCGAGTAAAAATAAAAAAGGAAGGCGTTCTAGGCAACGGAAATATATAAGTACTGCCACAGTGGATGTCTGACTGTTGGCACTTGGCAAATGTGTGTGTGGATGCGTGGGATACATCGATTCCAATGTTGTTAGGAGTGGTAGGCAGGAGGAGCAGGCTAGCTAGATCCCTGACGCCCTCCGCTGAGCGCTTGCAGGATCGGCAGGAGCAGAAGAAGCTCGTCAGTAGTGTGCAGAGGCAGAGGCAGCAGGGGCGAGCAACAAGACAAGCGGGGCAAGAGGAGGAAGCCAATGGAAAAGGGCGTCCCACCGCCAAAGATAGATAGGGAGTGATCGAGAAGATCTCACAGAGGAATTTCAGTGTCCCCATCCCACCCCGCCCTTTCCATTCCTTTCTTTTTTTAATTTCTTTCTCTCTCACTCACTCACTCTTGCAACCTCAGAGGAGAGAGAGAGAGGCGCAAGAAGCTTTCTCGCTCTACTACTCCACTGCTGTGTTGTTTTGTGTTGTGCTGCTTCCATTGTTATTGTTACCCTTTTCTTCCTCCTCTTCACCCTCTCTCTCTCCTCCGTATGCATGTAGCCATCCACCCATGTCACTGTCCTAGGCTGAAGAAGTCGCAATAAAAATCAGTAGCAGCAGCAAGCAGCAGGCTAGGAGGGAGGAAGAAAAAGAAGAGAGAAAAGGAGGTGTTAGAGTTCCCCACTGAAGGTTGAGTAGAATACTAGATGCTGTTAATGATGATGATGATAGGAACAGGACCAGGTATATAGGGCAGGCCGCAGCGTAGAGGAGGCGAGTGATTAGGGGCCGGCCATAGATACATAGATAGAGACAGGTCGCTCTACTGCACTAGCTGCTCTCAACTCATGGCGTTGGCCGAGCAGCAGCGCAGCACCCTCAGCTCTCAGCTCGGAGGAGGAAGAAGGGATTTTTATTCGGATCGAATCCACTGCGCGTAGCGTAGAGCTTCCTTTTTATCCGCTGCTGCAGCTGCTGCTGCGGTGGCGGCCGTAACGAAATCTAGGCTCTCTATCTACAGCGGCGCAAATTTTAAATCTTTGCGGCAGCTGCTCCGACCGCAGTCGTCCGCAGCAGCAGCAGCAGCTCTCTCTCTCTCTCTCTCTCTGCTAGTCTGCCTCTCCCGCGGCAACGGGATCCATCCCCGGCCCTATAATACAGAAGAAGTGTGGCTTCGGGACGGCGCTTCCCATCCGACACTGGCGCCTTCGCGGACTGGGGGGCCTCCTCCGCCGCCGCGGCGCGCGGGGACGACCTCTCCCTCGGCTTCAATGCCGGCGCGGCGGCGGCGGCCGCGGCCGCGTCCGCCTCCGGCGCCTCGCTGGGCGCGGGCCTCTGGGGCCCGGCGTCCTCCGCCGCCGCCATGCGCCAGGCGGCGGCCGCCATGAACTACGGGATGGCCGCCGACGTGGGGATGGTCGTCGTCGCGCCAGCCGCTTCCTTCCACCACACGCACCACCACCACCACCACCACGAGGCTGCCGCCGCCGCCGCAGCGGCGGCCTCCGGTGACCCCATCTTCCCGCTGCTCTCCGGCGGTCCCTGCGTGCTTGATCCGGACGCCGCCGCCAAGTCGGCGGCCTCCGCCGGAGCGCACGCAAGCGCCATCCAGTTCTGGCAGCCACCGCCGCCGCACTCGCCGTCGTCAGCTGCTGCTGCTGCCGCGGGCGCTAACCCTAACCCTAGCGCCACCAGCCCCTTCGCCTACCACCACCTCAAGAAGCCTCTCCCGATGCTGGACGCCGGCGGCTCCGGCGCCGCCACGTGCCAGGACTGCGGCAACCAAGCGAAGAAGGACTGTGGACACAACCGGTGCCGCACCTGCTGCAAGAGCCGCGGCTTCGACTGCAACACGCACCTCAAGAGCACCTGGGTCCCCGCCGCCCGCCGCCGTGAGCGCCAGCACCTCGCCGCCTCTGGAGTCTCCGCTTCGTCTTCCCCCGCCACTGCCTCCGCCGCGGCTGCCGTCGCCGCGTCCGCGTCTAAGAAGCCTCGCCTCCTCTCGTCGCAGACCACCACCTCGCACACGTCCACCTCTAACGCCACCACTCCTCGAAGCTTCGACACCACCTCCAGTCACCAAGGTACATACGTAACCGCCATTATTCCTTCCGATCTCACCTTCTCGATCTAGTCTATCCACATTCGGATAGACGCCGACGACGATTTAAACCCGAACCGAACCGTGTTCGCTGCAGGCGCATCGTTCAGGGACAGCCTCCCGAGGCAGGTGCGGGCGCCGGCGGTGTTCAAGTGCGTGCGCGTGACGTCCATTGAGGACGGGGAGGACGAGTACGCGTACCAGGCGAGCGTCACCATAAACGGGCACATGTTCAAGGGGTTCCTGTACGACCAGGGCCCCGACGACGGCCGTCACCACGCGGCCACCAGCGGCAACGACGACTCCACGGCGGCGGGGGTGCCCAACATCTCGGAGCTCCATCTCGGAGCGGCGTCTGGCTCTGGCGTGAGGGAAGGCGGCACGTCGTCGATGGCGCACACGGAGCTGTCGTACGGTGGCGGCGGAGGACATCATCATCATCCGCACATTCTCGGGGGGTCGTCGAGCTATGGCGGTAACACCATGAACTGATCGATCGAGTACATGCTATGTTCCTTCCTTCTACACCGGATCGAAGAGTAAGGTTACATCGATCGACAATTGCCATTCTTTGTTCCTCTTCATTGCTAGTAGCTAGCAGAGTTCGTTCAATTTTCTCAACCTTCTCGCCGGGGCGCATCAATGTCGGTCTGTCAATGCATGGTGTTATTATCCTGTTCAACTTCTTCATTCCATCGTGGTGGTGTCATTCGTTGGTGTACTATAATAACATCAATGAATTGTTTTTTTAGTTGTACTACAACTCTAGCAAAGCAAGTACTCCTGCTAGCTCTTTTTTTCCCTACTACTAGTTGGGTAGAGAGGAGAATAATTGTTAGGAATTGGAAAGAAGATTAAAATCCTTTATTACTACTAGTATTATGCATAGGGTTTGTTTGGAACACCGGAATACAAAACCAAGCAATAGGAAAAAACGTAGAAATACGACTGAGCGAATAGTGGAAAACTATAGGATTTCAAAACACAGGAATAAATATTTTGAGCTGTTTGGAATGGAGGAACAAGCATGAGAAGGAAGAGAGAGCAAAGATTCTTTTCCTTGGGTTGGAGTGGATGTTTTATTTCCTTTGTTTTGCACTACTATGGATTTCTTTCCTTTGAAAAGAAAATCAATATTCCTTTATTCCAAACACCATAAAAGAATTTTTTTCTTTGAAATGAATTCCTTCAAAATTCCTTTACAAATTCTTTGATCCAAACAAGCCCTAAGACCTAAGATATTGCCTGCTGGTTTCTAGCCTGTGGTTCATGCATGTTCCCAATGGCGGCCTGTCGTCGTTCCGTTTCCAGATTTCGGGATGTGTTCTCGCCGTGGGGGTCACCTCCAGCAGCCTACTATAGCAGCTTGAGAGCCGTGCACTGTTGTGCCTCGTGATTGATATCCAGAGCTGCAATGTTTGACTGATTGGCCACTCTCTGCTCTTTGCGTGCCTAATTTGGCTTGCTGCTGTGACCATGAGCTTCACTCGTTTCGCTGCACTCCTTTGGTTTTTCTATGGGTAGGTAGGTGTGGAAGGCATGGATTCTTGCCCTGGCTTTGTGCCATCTGGACGGAGCATCTTCTTCTACTAGGTGCATTGGGACTTGTATTCTGGAGGCCAATGTGTAATGCATGTGATGAGATAATCATCCGGCTAACTAGGATATTATAAACCATCTCCAGCGTGCATGTTACTCCTATCCTAGTAGTATGTTACAGCCTGGTTTGCCGCCGGTGATGCCGCCGCGGCTTCCTTCAATTCTTTTGACACGACTAGAGGAGGATGGAGGAAGAAGGTGCAGGATCGATCATGGCGGCTTCCTGTTCCCCCCTTCTCCTTATTTTTTGTGCAAGCCCCCTATGTTTATTCCTTGTGCCGGATAGATCCCCCCGTGGTTGACAAGATGTGAAACGAAAGAAAGGTGTCCATGGTAAAAGCACTGAGAGGCTGTGCTTTTTGGGGACGGCTGTTTGATTTGGTTAGCTGTCTTCCATTGCAGCAGCAGCAGTACTACTCCATATGCATTTTTTTTACAGTGAGAGCTTTGCTCTGCATTTCCATGGAGTGAACATTTTTTCTGCATATGCATGGGTAGTAGGAGTAGACCTCTGTGATAGGTTTGGAGTACTGTGGGAGTAGTAACTCTGTAAGAACATAAGTTATTCACTGCACAGGCCGGGTGGTTGCATCTCCCGGCCGGCATGAGCTGTGAACTTTTTCAAATTACGGATTTGGTGTTGTTGGCCAATCTTGTCATCATCAAAGCTGCTATTATCTCATGTACGTGTGATCATGTCACTGGTCCATATCGTCTTGTCCGCTGCCGTCAACCCTCCGCCGATGGCACTTCTACTGTTCACATTGCTTCTTTATTCGGTCGGTGCTGTAGACATTATGCGTACAACAAGGGCACCATGAATTGTGGTAGAGCTTTCTTGCAAACTGAATGAAGGACTTCTTACATCTTGTTATTCCAGGTCTTGCTCGTCTTTGTTTTTGTCGTTGCCTACTTTTTGTTACTCCAAAGAACACTCTTTATCGGAATGGGTTTCCTGAATTTACCAATTGGAGTCTATAATATTCACACTTTATAATTTCCGTAACTAAGTAAGCAAGGTGAGCTCTTTGGACACAGTCTGACGGCAATGAATGGCCCCGTTGGTTCATATGATTGGTTCAATCGTTTTGTTTTGTATGCATTGTGGACGTAACTGCAATCTGCATATTTATCACATGCATAAATTTTCTTGTTGGCAAGTTGCATTTTCCGATGAGTCTCTATCCTGCACAATAAATTGGATGCGTCTAAAACATGAATGTCTGTTTGCTGTCTTTGTTATTATGCCTATCCAATTGACTGGTTCAGCTTTCAGTCTTTCAGTTGCCTACGAAAGTCACTTACTGTAGTTTTATATGTGTATGATCTATTCTATTGCGATCTGAATATATTTAGGCATGCATTTGGACTGAACTGAAGTCATGTTTCTTCTGTTCGTAATTTCTAAATCATAACTCCGTACATAAGCAAAACGTAATTCTATTTGAGCACTGAATCATCTTCCTAATACAGGTCTGATTCTCTTATTACGTCAAAAAGAAATACAGATCTGATTCATATTGTATTGGCTGATTAGAGGAAAATACTTTGGACTATTAAATTTGTGGTTTTCCAGTTAAGATAGCTGTCCTTTCCTTTATGTTTGATGTGTGACTATCCTTCGTATATATGTTTATTGAGAGTCACTATCCTAATCATGTAGTTTCCCAGCCAAAATTTGGCCATGAAAAGTACAGAAATGGTCTCTATGCTACATTAACATAATGACTAGCCTTTTTGTCTGTGTAGTTGCATTTTGGACACTTCCACTTCATGGTTTAATTAATTCAAATGCAGGTCTAAAGATGGGGTCAGAGGTTTAGTTAACAGTGTTGACAGATAGTGCATTTTTGGTGGTTCTTGCATGTGTTTGTTTTGAACATGAGGCCAACCATTTAGCTATCAACTATGTCGTGTTTGTGAATATTGTCCTGTTTGTTGCACTGGTACAATTTTGGATATAATGAAGTCTATTAGTTCTAAAATATGGGTGCTTTGTATTGCCAAAGCATTGTTATCATTGATGTACTCAAGTGTACTACTAACTTTCACAGTTAACTTTATCAATATATCATCTCTGCGTGTACACAACTCATTAGTTTTTGCCAGTATCATGTTTTCTCCTGTGCGTACACAATCAAATATGTTTTTGTCCATAATGCTAAACATTTGTGTGATTTTTTTTCTCTTGGCCTTTAGGGCATTGCTGTACAGACAATCATATGTTTATCTAAGCCTGTTTGTTTTATTATAGATCAGTGGGTGGAATATGCTTCTTACGAGTACATCCAAATTTTTAATACAATGTTCATTTGAGTGGATCTTTGAATTTTTTTTGCGCTACAGTGTGGGATGCAGATTTGACTTTCTTTTATGCCCATCCTACCTTGTCTTTGTCAGTGGTAGTCATTGATTGAAACATTGTACTTTGTGTTCGTATCTATGGTTTTTTGGTGTACTACAGTGACCTGAATCTGCTGAACAACATTAGCATCTTTTCATGGACATGTTAAAGGTTGTATTTATTGTTCCCATCTTTGAATTATATATGTACTTGCTAAGCCTACATTGTTCATGAAATATCAGTTCTAAACCATTTGTGGCAATTGCATTGGTTGGGTTACAGAGCTGTGAACTAGTGTTGAGTAAAGAAAGCACTTGTAGCCGTACCAGTGCTTAGGGACAGTTCGATCGAATTCTGCTGAGAATTGCCATGATATGGCCATAGACAAATCTCTGTGCAGCTGGTGCTCTGCTTGGTGGAGTGGCCACCTACGTTTCTGCCTGTGTGCCACTTTTTTTTGTTGACATTATTGTATAAGTTTGCTTGCAGTTTACTGCACTTTTGTAGTTCTGAATATACATACAGTAGTTTTTTTAATCTTTGCTTTATTGCGGCATGCTTCTCCCTTTTCGCGTGTTGTGAAGCTTTTGCTGTTCCTGCGGGAATTGTCTGTAGCTAAGACGAGTGGAAGGAACGGTACAATTTGCAGAACTTAAAAGCAGTGGCGATGATCAGACGATCATGACAGTATAATAAAAGGTAAAGATGTGGAATTTCCACTTTACGAGTCGTAGCACGTTTCATCTTCTTCAGCTGCCGTGTTAAGGCCAGGTTCTTTAGTATATGTCGTGAAGTCGTGGAGTGTCAAGGCTGTGTTTAGAACGTTCAGGTCTAGGTTTTTGTCTACAAATAATACTGTGCTGAGTTAAATCTGTTTATGAGACTGTTTGGCTAACTTTCTGGATTCTTGAAAGTATTTGGTAGTTGTTTCTCTGGACTAGAAAAAAAATGTAAATCAGTTCTAAGTGATTTCCCCTGAAATATTTCTCTATGACATTTGCCAATACCTGGAGGTATTTTAGCGTAATCTGCCCATTTTTTTTTGAAAAGATATGTGCGCCAAGGATTTCATACTTCAAATGGGAGTTGTTGCATTCGCTAGAAGGGAGCCCCACCAATGATCTAAAGGCCTCACTCCTTCGGCTTTGGCTCCGCGTTATAGCTGGAGCAGCCGTAGCTAGAGGATCACAAATCGTGGCTTCTCTCCTCTTTGTTTCCATACGAGTCAGATGAGAGAAAAATAACTTGTGTTGCTAAAACACGCTGTGGAGGAGCTAACTTGTGTTGCTAAACACGTTGTGGAGGAGTCTGGAGCCACAAGGAGCTGGATGAAACTCCACAGCGAGTTTCGGCTGTTTAGTTCCCCTCCAAATAAATCCAAAATTTTATAAGATTTTTCATCCCATCGAATTTTTGGACGTATGTATGAAGCATTTAATATAGATTAAAAAATTAATTACATAGTTTATCTGTAATTTAAAGATGAATTTTTTGAGCCTAGTTACTTTATAATTGGACAATAATTACCAAATTCAAACAAAAGTGCTACAGTGTTATTTTGCCAAAAAATTTTGGATCTAAAGAGTTACGTTCGAATGAAGAGATAAGTTGACACATTTGAATGATTCATTTGTCTATGTTCAAACGTTTCTGTGCTAATACACGTCATATTTTATAGCATGAAGTTAGTATGCTAAAACGCACGTTTTTTTTTATGATTCATATGTTTTTCGTTGATAGTTCTTCTATACCGGAATATTAGACAAGTCTATTTTTATTTTTTTATTTTTTATACTGATATCACAAGGACAAGGACAAATAAATGGTGGGGAATGTTCTCGTGATGTCAGCCGTGAATAACGTAACGTACTATAAAGGAAAGAAAATGGTGGAGACTGTTCTCATAGGGTGGTATCTAACATCCGTAGCTAACACATTTTTTTTTTGAAAGGGGCAGGAGGGTTTTGAACCCCAACTGTGATTTTTTAATAAAGGAAAACTAGTTCAAAAGAACAGTTACAAAAGCTCAGGGCTATAAATAAATTGAAGAATAGTTAATAAAAAGAGGATGAACGAAAAGAAAAAAAAAATAACGTCCTCCATTCTGAATCGTAAGTCATCTGCCTTTTTTGTAGTATATAAATTTTGCTTGATATTTGTACATTTTGGGTGTCGGATGCTAGTCGCGCCCAATAATTTTGGTCACTACAACTACAACCAGGAACACGCGAGCTGCTTATTAATTTGGCAACTTGGCCCGTGAATCCACAGACGACGAATTGGATTTTCGGTGACGACATAGGATCCGAGTAGATATTTCTCCCAAAGCAAATTAAAGATGGAAGCGCGGTGAGGTCAGTGTTTTTCCATGGCGGTACGTACTGGTGATAACGTTGGTTTCTCCCATGCCATCCATTCCAACTGTCCTTGCTTCTGGCCGGCAAAGCACGCCTAGTAGTAGCCAGCTAAAGGGGGGCTCATGGTCATGGAAACCCTAGCTAGCTAGGTACTAGGTCTAGGGCGTAGGGACAAGGCTTTTACACGATGGAGATGTGTGCTCGGCTCGGCCGCGGTACTACAAGGCACAGGTCATGTCACCGGCGCGTCGCCTTTTGACTTTTGTCACCCGCCCCCCCCCCCCCCCCCCCCCCCCCCCCCCCCCCTCACCCCTTGTTCTTCCGTCGTCGCTCTGCAGCCTGTGCTCGTGCGCGGTCGTCGTACCGAGCGGCCGTCCGGCGCTCTGCTAGCAACGGCCAGCAGTGCAGATGATGGAATGGAAGCCCGCCGCCTCTCTCGCCGGCCGGCCGCTTGCACCGGCGGCTGGCTGGCTGTCGGCCACACGTCTCGCCGTACGTCGACCCCGCGCGGCCGGCCCGGAACAGTGGGCCGGGACGGACAGCCGGACAGTGCGAACGTGCGCGCGCACAGGCACAGGCGCAGCTTGCAGCTAGCAGGATCCTTCTGGACCCGGGGACCTCGCGGCCAGCATGCATGCATGGCATGGCACGGCGTGGCGTGGCGCGCCGTGCGGTTGTCGACTGCGGAGGTGACGGAACCATGCCATGCCATGGGATGGGGACGCTGTTGCTTGCCGGCAAGCTGTTGACGTAACGTGTTGGCCCACCACGCAGGCACGCAGCTCTCTTCTCTACTTAGGACTAGGACTAGGACTATGGGTAGAGTAGGGTGGTCATCCATGCACGGTCGGTCTCCATCTTCACCTCCATGACTCCATGTCCATCTCTCTCTATATACAGATACGGGATGCGTGTCCGTATTGGTGCAGCAACACCAACCGGGCTAGCTCACCGTCGAGCCCGACACGACGGAAATTCAATGGGCCAGCCCGGCCCACTAACATAGTAGCAAGGAGGCTGTTCCTGGCGAAACGTATGGGCTGGCCCGGTCTTCGTCCGTGCAATATCAGAGCAAACCACTTGTGTTGCTCACAAAATAAAAGAGCGCAGCCGCCGCCGCCCGCCTCCCTCCCGTCGTCGCTGGTCCCCCTCCCTTTCCCTTCGACGTCTCGCCGGGGGCTGAAGAGAGTGGGGATTCATAAGTTTTTCTAGTGGATCAAGTTTTTAGGGTTAGGTTTTCCGGCGGCGCGAGTTTGGTGGAGATGGCGGCGCTGCCATGGTGGAATAAAAGTCCTCCCGGTCTTCTCCACCTCGTCGTTGTCGACTCCGGTGACGATGAGAGGCCTATGAGGTGGTGTAGGAGTCTGCGGCGGCTGCTGTTTCGTCGTCACGGCGGAGCGGCGGTGCTCGTGCCGCGTCTAAGGTCATGGATACGGTGACGGCTGAGGGCATGGCGGCAAGATGGAGTGCGGTGGATCGAACGCGATCTACCAGCGGCACGGATCGGGATTGAGCGAGCTTGGCTTCACCGCGATGACGGATGTCATCGTCAGCACCACTCTCGTCGTTTCAATCTGGATTGTGGTCCTGACGGATGGGCGCTCAAAGACTTCTTCGCTTATGCGAGATCGAGCGTCTGCTGCAGTCCACCTCAACGCCGGTGGTTTCCTCCGGCTTCTGGTGGTTCAGGTTTGGCGGCGTCGGCTGGTGTCGGCGGTCTTCGTCGGTAGCGATTGCAGCCGGTTTACTTTCTCGTAAAATATAAGTTGGACGGCTATTCTTCATATCTTTTTCGGTGTACTTGTATTTGAACATGTTTTTCTATTAATTAATACGGTATGCTTTATAAAAAAAAGGACAAAGCAGTCGCTATTATTATATAATAATAATAAGTTTATTATTAAAAAGGGAAAAAAGTGAAAACCTGTATACAGTTTGATAAAAAGGACGAAAAACAAAGGAAAGGAGTCATTATATGGTTTTATTTAAAAGAAAAAAGCGGAGCAAAGCAGTATTATATAGTTCAAAAGGGGGGAAAACAGAGCAAACGAGTCATTATATATCGTTAAAAAAACGGAGATAGTGCAAAGCAATTGCTCACAGATATCAGAACCCTAATCGGGTGACCCTCCAACCAGTCATTTTTTAGAACATTTGCAAAACAGGCTGAAAACCCAAGAACAGATGTACTTCAGTTGTAGAAGTCTTACCACCTGACCTAACTATTGGGTCAGCCAGCCCAATATGCCACAATACAAAAACCTGCAGCATGAGTGACCAACACCAATGGGTTGTTCGATTGCTGGGTAAAGTTAATGATGCGAAGGCACAGCAAGCTCGGACCACTTAACAGGATTACTATCATGTCAACAGCGACTGATTCCATATGGTTACAAGGGTTGCAGTGTGAAATTGGGTCCACGTCTCACTCGTGTCCCATAGTAACACATAAAATCAACACAGATGTCGATTGCACCCCTAATAATGAAATAACTAAATGGTGTATCAAGAGCGAGGTACACCTTCACAGCTGCCACAGTCATGCAGACGGCAGCTGCATTTTCTGTGCTGGATCTAAAACAGTGATGAGAAGCTAAAACTATGTACAACGCGGCGAAAAGCTGCCATGATACAAGGCCACGCTCACGCCCTTCACAGTTGAAGATTATTTTGTGGCCTAAAGGGCTGCAGTGTTGTTAGCAGCACCATCACGCACACAGCGGCTGGTGAAGTCACTCATTCACCTGAGGCCCAACCTCAGCGGGCACTTCAGGCACAGGCGCTTTCCTCAGCCCCAACCTCTGCAGGTGCTTCAGGTGCTTCTCTGCAGCTGCCCTGTCTGCAGCTTCTCGCTTCTGCGCCCTCTTCGCTCGCCTTCCAGCGACATCCTTGGATACAGACCCAGACCCTGACCCTGAACCAGACACGGACACTGACGCCGCTTTCTCTTTCTTCTTCGGGGTCCTCGATGGACCAGCAGCAGCCGCATCAGTATTCACTGGCCTCGCCTCTTTCCTGCCTCCTCTGATGTACCCACTGTCACCCCATCTCCTGTTACCAATACGAATGCTCGGGGACCTGCTCATGTAATAAGATTCCTCGTCAAGATCATCTTCGTCATCATCGTATTGGTACTGCTGGTGGAAGAACTCTTCTTCTTCCAGAGCCTCTTCGTGAGCCTCTACGATCAGAGGTTCAAACCAAGCGGCCCTCAGAAGGAGGCAAACACTCTCCTCAAACAGGTAGTCATGTAGGCTGAAGAAACAATAACAGGCATTAAGCTCACATTGTACCTGAAACAGTTCAGCTGCCCCACATTTCAGATCAACACAAGGGTTTACCAGCCGTCAAGAGAGCGGTGCACGCTGAGGAATTCGAATGGATGCTTGCACTGTGGGCATAGAGGGACCTGCGTGTAGGATGCCCACCTCAAAATACAGGTTACACTGCATTCACAAAATCGATTTCAAATACAATGAACAGTCAGCTTCTAGTAAGAGGATCATTATCATACACAAAAGAGAGAACAATGTAGAATCAATGCCAAATAGATTGTATTTTTATTATCAAGTACTAACAGAAAATAACAAACAGAAAAATAGGAGGTGTCGTGTGGCGTTGGTCCTTTAGCATCAGCTGTAATGGATACATCAAAGGCACTTGCTGCTTGCTAGTACCTCACACGGAGGCACAAAGTCAAACTCTATAACTCAATCTAGAGCTGAAAGCCACAAGAGTTGGTGAAACAAACAACCATTGGACGCACAGCAGAGTGTGGTTGGTCGGGGCAAAGGGCGAGATGCCCATGGCAACTATGCTAAAGAATAAGTTGAAGTTAGTTACTACTCATACAAAAGGGAATACATGATTGTGTTCCAGAATAGAATAAGGGTAACTAGTGCCGGTGCCGGTGCCGCATCTATTCCTCTGGTCTAAGAGGATAGAATAAAACTACATGCGTGAAGGCAATAAAAGGAAAATCAGCTTACGAATCACAAGATCAGGAGTCAGGCCAGCTTGGTAAGCTTGGTAAATGGTAAGTGTGTAAGGTGGTCTAGTAGGAATTAGATTTGTAGAGCTACATGTCATCAAAACGACGAACATTGCAAACGGCCTAGAAAAGGGATCGCAATTACAACACGAAGCAAAGCGCTGCTAATCGGGGAAAGGTGCCAAATAGTCTCCCAAATCTAGGGATTAGATTGCTATTAGAGGTGGGGAATAACAAACAACCTAGACAAGGAACCGTGGTAATTCCACTGCTCAACCAGGTACATACTCCGGTATCAATCTGCCAGTAATTAATCTGGAGGAGGGGGGGGAGGGTGTATGGGGAAATTAGGAACGGACCAGTAGGCGTGGTCGCACCCCTTGATGAGGGCCGTCTCCTGGAGCGTTATCCTGTCGAGGCAGATGGCGCACAGCCCGCAATCCGCCGCCGCCCGGTCGCCGCCGCCTGGAGCCGCCGCTGCCTAACACACGAGGAAAGGGAAATACAACGAGGTGAGATCGAGCTCCGCACCGCACGAGCAGATCGGCGGATCCGGCGCGGACCGGCGGGCCGGCAGGGGTGGGGAAACTTACCTCGCCGAGGGAGACGCAGGCGCGGACGGCGACCGGACCCTCGGAGGAGGAGGACGCGGCGGCGGCCATGGCGGTGGGGATCGGGGCGGACGGAGGCGTCCGGGGCAGCGGGCGAGAGCTTCAGGGGTCGGTTGGGTCGGTCGGTGGAGGGGATGTGAGGTGGGCAGGAAGGGAAGGGGGGCCTTCGCGAACGAACGAGCGCGTCCGGAGAAACAAAAGCGAAAGAGAGAGGCCGACGAGTGAGACGGGGCGGATCTTTCACGTGAGATGCCGCCCGTTTATTCGATCCGGCTCCGGACCACGCACCGATTTGCCACTATCCGAGCGCCCATGGGCCGGGGCGGCGAGGCTGAAGGCCCAACGTCCTATGGGCTGGCAGCCGTGTGACCTGCGCGCTGACGAGTGACGACCAAGACCGAGCAATGCGATGCGACTGGATGGGATCAAACCTAAACCAGGTCGCTCTGGAAACGGGGGTGGAGCTAGGTTCTCGTGCTGGGGTTGACGAACTCCTCTCCGCTGTATCAGCAAGCTAGTACTTGGCTCCCAAGTTTGCTACTAGCATGTGATGCGTGACAAGTTTGACTTTGCTTGATTTGGCATGTTCGTTCTATGCATACTGCTGAAAGGAAAAAGGTTATCTTAGAGATGGTTTTTAATTAAAGCACAAAAAATAGGTGTGCAGGAACAGGACGGTTCTCAATCTATCTCTAAGATTTTTTTTCCTTTCCGTAAGGGGTTTAAACACACAAACAAATTATCTGTGACCCTATAAATTATGAGGAAAACACTTAGAGGCAGATTGAGACACTCAAAACCAAAAGAAATAGGGAAAATACAAAAAATATTCCAATCAATGGATAAACTTGTTTAAAAAATTCTGTAACAAAAAAAAATGAAATAAAAACAGCATGAATGCAACATTCATTCATTCATGATGGGTATTTTCTCCATTTTTTCCTATATCTAAATCAAAACTATGGAAGTTTAAAAATATATTTTCATTGTTTTTAATATTTTATTTTGGGTTCCTCGTGTAGTATCAATCTATAGCATATATTTATTTTTTTTATTTTTTTAGAACTCTACATATATATCTTTTATATATTGATTTATAAGCCTTTATTTATCAAATGATTTACATTTATATAGAAAAATAAAATCAAATCAAGAACGATAAAACCACGGTAAACTGAGGCGGGGAGATAACTTAAATGGTTTTGTGAGTCAAGCGTGGCAACTTGCACGGCTTTAGAATTTAGAGTCGTCTGTTCTTGACGCGCCCAATCGGCCCAATTAAAACTTCAGCCCATCGACGGAATTCAAGCACGTCGTGGTGTGCCCCCCAGACGTCCATGAATTGTGCCGTGCAGTGTGGCACAGGCACCACGCACGAGGGAGCGAGGTACAGCCACAAGCTGAAGCTGAAGCTGACATGCCATGCCAATTCGAGTGGACGTGGCGCTCCGCGTGACGCCTGAGGTGCCTACCCAGTGCCCACCCACGCGGCCACAGCAAGCTCCACGACATGTCACGCCCAATAATTCGTCGTGCCATTGCCATGCCTCCGGGTCTCTCTGGCCATGGCGCAATAATAATGCATGCACGATCCGCGCGCGCCAACCAGCTGCAGATCAATGCATCATCGGCGCCGGGCATCAGCTGCTCGATCGATCGTGTACCGGCCTACTACGTACGTATAGTGGGCGAGATGAACGTTAGTCAGTTTCAAAGCTAGCCGGACCACGCAAGCGATGCCGCATATATATGCACGCATGCCCGATATGATCGGTCGGAGACGTACGGTATGGAGAAGGGGCCGGACGAGCCCGCCCGCGCCTCTCGTCCATCTGCATGCATGTGCTCGTCACTATCCATGCATCCGGCGGCCAAGGCAGATGTAGACGACACATCGTCCAAAAATATATAGATGTAGTACTGTATGTAGTATTGCGCGTGCGTGTGTATAGAAAAAAGTTACATATTATTCAGAGTTGAAAGAATTGAAAGAAACAAAGGACATGCACATGCTTATATATAATTCATCATCCATTATTCAGGTAACGCAACGTTGAGAGTCTGAGAGATCTACTGCTGTGCATATATACTGTACGGTCTACGGTCACCATGTATACAATTGGACGTAGTGTAGTGTTTGTCCGAGCATGCATGCAACACGGTCCCCGACAACCATCGATCGGGCATGCACAGATGTCGATCCTATACTGAACTCACCGCACGCGAGATGAAGCCACGAGAATCAATCAGTCGGCTCGAGCTCTCAATGCATGTTCAGAGCAGCTAGCTGACTTGGATCTTTATTTCGCCTAGCTTAGCTATATCTATCTCTATCTCTATCTCTATCTATAAAGAGGCCAATGCAAGCCCCCGTCGCTCACGAGAGTCACGAGCACTGCACGCCATGCATGCTCGTCCGGCCTCCTCCTAACAACTAGCAGCGCGCGGGCCCTACCAAGCTAGCTAGGCCGGCTGACCATGTCGCGCCACCGGCGCCAGCCATCCCGCGCGCTCCCTCTCGATTTCAACGTAGACGACGACGAGGAGGAGGTGCCACCAGCGGCCGCCAAGGGCGGCGCCACGTCGATCGATGGGAGCCAGCAGAACCCCCGTGCCGGCGGTGCTGGCAGAGGGAAAGGGCAGGAAGCATGGCAGACGACAACGAAGAAGCCGCCGCCGGCCACTGCTAGCAGGATTCCGTCGTCGGATGGGGCAACCGGCGGAAACAAGCGGCGCGACGACGACGACGGTACCCGTATGTGATAGAGTTCTAGGATCGTCTAGGAGCGGATCCAGTGGAGTAGAACGAGTTCTAGTTGATAGGTAGTGTGCGGTTCGTGTGATGCAGAGAGATGTAGAAAGAGAGAGAGAGATCGTGTGCAAACCAGAGGAGTCGACGGAAGGCAAGTGCAGTGGCGGCGGCGGTGTTAGGGTTGGAGCCGCCGTCGGCCATGGTCGTCGGTGTAGCGTCTGTAGTCGCGTCTGTCGTCATCTGAGTGCTCGCCGGCGTTGGTGGAGCTTCCCGCCGCTGGCAGCGCTCCCTCTAGATCGGTCTAGGGTTTAGGATGTCGGTGGGGAGTTGGTGGCGGCCAGGTGAACCTTGATTCGCGTGCCTGGCGCCCCGGCCCCCACCTAGTCTTTATAGCACTGTGCGACGGGGGCCTACCAACCACATGGTTGGACGCCCCCGATCAGGGCGTAACCTAGGGCCCGTTAGTCCGTTGGGCCTAACGGGAGGAGATCTAATTCTAACATTCTCCCCCTAGATCTCATACAATAGATTTAATTCTTCAATTCTATTTCGAGTTCAATATTCTAATTCTTTTCAATTCCATCACAGATCAGTATATACAGCATGCTTCATCGTCACAACAATTCATATCGTTAGACTAACAGCTACTACACACCTTTCTACTTTGGAAATAAACTTTTCATCATTCTGGGCCCTTCTTATTCTTCGGGAATCATAGGCTCTCCTTAAACCCATGCCGGCTATGTGTCCTCTGAACACACTGGGTGGAAGGCCTTTTGTGAGCGGATCCGCTAGCATCTTTTCTGTTCGTATATGCTCAAGATTTATGATATGATCCCGAAGTTTATCTTTCACAACATAGTACTTTATGTCAATGTGTTTGGCAGCACCACTTGACCTATTGTTGTGAGCATATTCTACCGCTGGGTTGTTATCACAATACAACCGCATCGGTCTTTCTATACTTTCAATTATTTTCAATCCGGATACAAATTTCTTCAACCAATTTACCTGCCTCGAGGCCTCATAACAAGTTACAAACTCGGCGTACATTGTCGAGGATGTAGTCACTGTTTGTTTCGAACTTTTCCACGATATCACTCCTTTAGCAAGAGTAAATATATATCCTGATGTGGATTTTCTTTCATCTCCAGCATAGTCAGAATCTGAATACCCCTCTATGTGCAGGGAATCAGATTTTTCATATGTCAACATGAGACCTTTCGTACCTTGCAAATAACGCAAGACTTTCTTCACTAATTTCCAATGTTCAATTCCTGGATTATTTTGATATCTGCCAAGTAACCCGGTAACAAAAGCTATGTCAGGGCGTGTACACGTTTGAGCATATTGTAAACTTCCAATTGCCGAAGCATACGGTACCGCTTTCATTTGATCAATTTCATATTTGTTCTTGGGACACTGATGTTCCCCATATTTATCGCCCTTGACAATCGGAGCAGGAGATGGACTACACGCATGCATACTAAATCTCTTCAAAACTTTTTCTATGTATGCCTTTTGCGATAATCCCAATACCTCTTTTCTTCTATCTCGATGAATCTCAATTCCCAAGACAAACGAAGCTTCACCGAGATCTTTCATATCAAAGTTCGAGGACAAGAATTTCTTCGTCTCCAATAGTAGATTGACATCATTACTAGCAAGCAAGATGTCATCTACATATAGGATCAGGAACATGTATTTCTTATTCTTGAATTTCACATAGACACAATTATCCTCGACATTTTCTGTAAACCCAAAACCCTTTATAGTTTTATCAAACTTCAAGTACCACTGTCTCGAAGCTTGTTTCAAACCATAAATTGATCTTTTCAGACGACATCCCATATTCTTCTTTCCTTTTACGACAAAACCTTTCGGTTGTGCCATATAGACATTTTCATCCAAATCCCCATTTAGGAATGCTGTCTTTACATCCATCTGATGTAATTCTAGATCGTAGTGAGCCACAAGTGCCATAATAATTCTGAAAGAATCTTTACAAGAAACTGGGGAAAAAGTTTCATTATAATCAATCTCTTCTCTTTGGGTAAAACCCTTAGCCACAAGTCGCGCTTTGTGTCTTTCAATATTCCCTTGGGAGTCATATTTCGTTTTATAGACCCATTTGGATCCCACTTTCTTAGCTCCTTTAGGAATGTTTTCTAGAACCCAAACCTTGTTGGTATTCATAGATTTCATCTCATCTTCCATGGCCTGAAGCCACTTCGATGAGTGTTCGCTTCTCATGGCTTCTTCAAAAGTTATAGGGTCATCTTCCATATGATATTCTTCAGTTTCATAGATTTCATAATCATCTGGAATAGCTGACCTTCTAGTTCTTTGAGACCTTCTAGGGGCCTCTGGCACTTGGTCCACTATGGGTTGTTGTTGTTCTTCCTCATTAGCAACATCTGATTCTATAGGCTCCTGATGGACAGGATCCTCTTGTTCATTCGTTGTTGCTATGGGAGAATTCACAACAGGCGTTGTCACCACATTATCCTGTACTGTTGGTACAACATCGGTAGTAGGTAACGTAAAGTATGGTTCTTCAACCATCGAAGTGGGTATATGTACCCGCTTCTCCTCAAGTCTAATTTCACGTGTTACCTTGCTCCCCCTGATCATGTCATCCTCCAAGAACACAACGTGTCTTGTTTCAACAAATTTCGTGTATCTATCAGGACAATAGAATCGATATCCTTTCGATCTTTCTGGATAGCCAATGAAATGGCAGCTAACAGTCTTGGAGTCTAACTTTCCAATATTTGGGTTAAAAACCTTTGCCTCAGCTGGACAACCCCACACACGTAAGTGCTTAAGTGAGGGTTCTCTTCCTGTCCATAATTCATACGGTGTTTTCTGCACCGACTTGCTTGGTACTCGATTGAGTATATGAATGGCGGTTTTCAGTGCCTCCATCCATAAACCAACCGGTAGTGTAGAGTAGCTCATCATGCTTCTCACCATATCCATTAGGGTACGGTTTCTTCTTTCAGCCACTCCATTCTGTTGAGGCTCCCCCGATGTAGAGTATTGAGCGACTATGCCATTTTCCTGTAGGAACCTTGCAAAGGGACCTGGAATTTGGCCATACGGGGTATGTCGCCCGTAATACTCTCCACCACGGTTTGATCGAACTATCTTTATTTTCTTGTTATGTTGATTTTCAATTTCGGCTTTAAATATCTTAAATTTATCCAATGCTTCTGTTCTTTCTTTAATTGGATAAATATAGCCATAACGAGAGTAATCATCCGTGAATGTTATGAATGAATCATAACCATCTACGCTTTTCGTTGGGAACGGACCGCAAATGTCCGTGTGAATTATTTCTAATACTCTCGTGCTTCGTTTAGCATCTTTCTTTATTTTCTTAACATATTTTCCTTTGATGCAATCAACACATTGTTCTAAATCGGAGAATTCTAAGTGCGGAAGAATTGATTGTTTCACTAAGCGTTCTATTCTCTCCCTCGAAATATGGCCCAAACGACAATGCCATAATTTTGAAGAGTCGCTTTCATCTCTCTTCTGCTTCTTGTTCTCATTTGTAGATTGGGAGACATTCACAACATCACATTTATGATTCGCATTTTCAGCAAGAGATAATAAATAAAGCTTGTCTTGTCGGAAGGTAAGACCAACACACTTATCATTATTATCAAATAGTTCACATCTGCCATTACCAAAATGACAGCCAAATCCATCATCATCAAGTTTGGAAACACTTATTAAATTCCTACATAAAGAGGGAACATAGAGTACATTTCTAAGCTTAAGTACAAAGCCATCTTTTAATTCTAAATCTAGATTGCCAATGGCTTCAACTCCAGCTTGTACTCCATTCGCGACTTTAATCGTTCTTTCTCCTCTTTGTAGGGTTCTCCTCCCACTTAACCCCTGTAAAGAATTCAAAACGTGAATTATTGCACCTGAATCAATCCACCAAGATGTATTCGAATAACATAAAAATAGGGATTCATCTACAAATGTGATAGTATCATCACCTTTCTTTAGTAGCTTTTTCAGGTAGACAGGGCAATCTCTCTTGTAATGCCCTCTCTTGAAGCATTCCTTGCACTGGTCTTTCTCAGCATTGCCATATTTTCTATAGTCCTCATCCTGAGAGTCCTTTTCTTTTCCCTTTGCAAGTGTGTTTTCTTGTGGCTTGGAGGGAGAGCCTTTATTCCACTGGTGTTTCCCCTGTGTTTCTTGTAAAAGTTCTTTCTTTTATTGTCCTTGACAAGATGAGCTGATTCACCCTGTGCGGACTTGATTCTCTCTTCCTCCTAGACACACATTGCAATGAGCTTTTCAATGTCCTAGTTTTCAGGCATCATATTGTAGTTCACAGGAAAAGTTTCGAATTCTTTTGGCAGAGAAAGAAAGACCAAGTGAATGAGGAACTTGTCATTGATCCCCAAATCCATTGTCTTTAATTTCGCTGCCATGGTGTTTATTTTCAATATGTGCTGACGCACACCACCACCATTGTATTTCTCAGATACAAGTTTATGTATCATTATGCTTGTTGTGGCCTTAGAAGACCCAGTAAACTGGCTCTTTACCCTTTCAAGGTAATCAATGGCGGTGATGCATTCTGGGATAGACCCTCGGATTTGGTCTTCAATGGTGGCTTTCGCCACCAACAGGCATTTTCTGTTGGATTGAATCCAGCGCATGTGTTCGATGTCATATTTCATCCTGATTTCGGCAAAGTCACGCTTTCGGGCGTGAAATGTTTTGTCAGTTTCATCGGTTCTCTTCTCCGGTTCCTCTGGAATAGTAGGACACGGGGAAGTAATGGCAAGATCAATCTCTGCCAATGCAAGTTCTAGTTCGTACTTCTCCCGCCACACACGGTAGTTGGTACCATTGAGCGGAGGAATGTTATTTATGTTCACCATTCCTTTAACTCCTGAAATTTGTCCAAAGAAAAGTGAGAAACATTCATCATGAAATTGCATGTCTTAGCTTAACGTTGGTCAAAATTAAAACATACAATTTCTCTATGTAAAAATTTATACATCACTGTTGGGCAGAAGTAAAATAAATGCATAGCTATTCATTATAATAATGTTATTAATAACGTTGGTCAGAGAATAACAATATTATAATCTCATCAAAATTATCAAAATTCATAATTCACTCAAAATTAAATTATCCCGTTGGTTCAAATTTAATTAAGAGTCAAAATTCAATATTTTCTTCGCAGCGGAAACAATTAAAATTGTTCATAATCTTATTTTCCAGAAAATTCAATTTGAATTGTTCTTTAAACAAAATTATCGTTGGATAAAATTTGTATAGAGAATGATTCATTTTCAAGTTATTCGATTTAATGTTTCTGGAAAATAGAATAATTATAATTGTTCGAAAAATTATTTTTCAGAATATTATTCATGTGGTTGTTCTCTGAACTTAAATTATCGTTGGACAAAAATTACACAAAGAAACAATTCATCAAAATTCGAATTCAAATTCAATTCTATTTAATTTCTGCAAAAATAAAAAAAATGGAAAAACGTCACTGTTCATTCTCGGGCTTGGTCAAACGAAATGGCCTGGAGGCCAAATCAGCCCAGCCCAGCACGCGCTCGGGCTCGTCCCTCCCGCCCAGGCCGCAACGTGGGCCTGGGCCGGGATTCTTCTCTCCCGCCTGGGCCGAAAGTGGCCCAACACGCTCGGATCGGCCGCCGACCGTCGGATCTAGGGTGGGGCGATCCAACGCCCGCGCGCGCATGTCGCAGGGACAAAACCGGCGTTCGGCCGGCTCCTCCCCCGAACCCTAGTTCATTTGTCCTCCCCCCCGCGTCGCTTCGTGTGAGAGAGTGGCGGCGCTCTCCTTTCCCTTTCTCCTTTGCGCCGCACACAGCCGAGAGGGAGAGAGCGGCGGCGGCCGAGCGGCCCAAGGCGCGACGACGACTGGCCGGAGAGGGAGACCGAGCAGGCGGCGACTGTAGCGCCGTCGTACGGCCCCCTCCGGCGTGCGAGCTCGCCAACGGCTGAGCGCGCCGCCGTCGGGCGGCTCTGCGGCGGTGCCGATTCAACGCGCACAAGTTAAGTGTGGGGTTCGGGTGTTCTTGATTCGTTAGGGTTTCATTTCTTGTGTTCTGTTTCGTCCCAATCTGTGCTTTCATGAATTCGTGTTCTACTCCCTAATCCTCTGAGTTCATACGTTAGGGTTTCGTGGTGTACAGATCGAGATCGGGTTCATCCGATCCGTTCCCAAAGTAGGGTTTCGATTTGAGCGGGGTTCGGTTCAATAGGTCGGATTGCATCCGAATTAGTTCTTTCGGTTCCCTAACCCTTTCTGTTCTGCGATTAGGGTTAGGTTTTCGTTTTGTGTTGAGCCGATTCGGCTCTGATCCGAGTGGATCCCCTCCGTAGGAGGCGTCTGATACCATTGATAGAGTTCTAGGATCGTCTAGGAGCGGATCCAGTAGAGTAGAACGAGTTCTAGTTGATAGGTAGTGTGCGGTTCGTGTGATGCAGAGAGATGTAGAAAGAGAGAGAGAGAGATCGTGTGCAAACCAGAGGAGTCGACGGAAGGTAGTGCAGTGGCGGCGGCGGTGTTTAGGGTTGGAGCCGCCGTCGGCCATGGTCGTCGGTGTAGCGTCTGTAGTCGCGTCCGTCGTCATCTGAGTGCTCGCCGGCGTCGGTGGAGCTTCCCGCCGCTGGCAGCGCTCCCTCTAGATCGGTCTAGGGTTTAGGATGTCGGTGGGGAGTTGGCGGCGGCCAGGTGAACCTTGATTCGCGTGCCTGGCGCCCCGGCCCCCACCTAGTCTTTATAGCACTGTGTGACGGGGGTCCACCAACCACATGGTTGGACGCCCCCGATCAGAGCGTAACCTAGGGTCCGTTAGTCCGTTGAACCTAACGGGAGGAGATCTAATTCTAACATTATGTAGTGGTCGTTATTAGAGTCCAAGACCGACGCGGCGGCAGCTAGCTAGCTACATACCATATTCGTCTGCGCATACATACGTACGGGGTACGGAGCTATGTTTTGATCCATATATTCCTATGTGTCCTACTTATATGCTGGATCGTTATCGATCTGCTGTTTATGTTGTTATTAGTGTCATCACGGTGGTTTCATTCCGATAAAAAAAATAGCTGTTTTGTTTGAATGTAAGCATCGATAGCTCGATGAGGCTCGATGGGGATGTTCGGTTTCTTAGGTTCTGTTCGGCTCGAAGAAAAATCGATTGATTGTATAGTATTTTGAGAGAAAATAAGTTCAAACAAGCTGAAAACAGCTTAAGCCAACGAAGCCTTCAGGCCGAATCGGATTGATCGGTATGTTCGGTTACCGACAAACCGCCCCGGACCGGTTCAGTTTCGGTACCGGTTTGAATTCAAATTTCAAATTTAAATTTAAAAAATCAAAAATTCTGAAAAAATTCCTAAAAATAGTTCATGATTTATAGAGTCAAATGGTGTACAAATTTTTCAAATTGGAGTTCGTTTGCTATTTATTTTGACGTGTACAAATTTGAAAAAAAAAAGTTTTTTCTTTTTTTTCAAACTTGTACACGTCAAAATAAATAGCAAACGAACTCCAATTTGAAAAATTTGTACACCATTCGACTCTATAAATCATGAACTATTTTTAGGAATTTTTCAGAATTTTTGATTTTTTAAATTTAAATTTAAAATTTGGTTTGGGGCGGTACCCGCCCAAACCGGACGGTAACTGGCCCTATCCGACCGGTTACCGGTCGCAAACCGTTTGAACTACGCCGTTTGAATTCAAAATCCAAACCATTCGGTTTGGGGCCGGTTTGGACGGTTACCGTCGGTAACCGGCAAACCGCCCGTGGATGGTTCCCGGTTGCAAAACGCTAGGGTAAACCCTGGTCCGTGCAGTGCAGTGGTCGCATCTGCATATACTGTACCTCTCACGACGACGTCGTCGGTGAGGAGGCCATGGCCTCAATCGTGCGCCCTCAGTTATATATTTAGGCTGTGCGCTATGCCCACTACAGGTTGTTTTTTCAGTAAAAAAGCACGCAGCGCATATTATAACAAGGACTGTATGCACCCTGCTTCCTCTATTTGCGGCGTTCGCGTTGTCTGACACAAGACGGACTGCATGCGAGGGAAGTTGTTGCAAGAGGACCCCACTGCTGGACGGGAGGAGGCCGCATGCGGCAGGAAGTACAGTCCAAGCGGGTCCCAATACTACTGTTCCATTTTCAATGAATGAAAAAATAGTATAATTCAAAAACTAAAAATCTAAATTAAATTTTGATTACACCATTAAATTTATTACAATAAATCCTTTGAAATAAGATCTCATATGAATATATTTAGATAAATTTTATTTATAAACATGTGGGTCCTACTGTTGTTGGTTGATATAGAGTATGAGATATAGAGTATGATGGGTGTGGAAGAAATTTATATAGAGAAAGAAATCTCGCTGATTAGAATAGAATATTCCTTTTAGAGGATGAATAGAGAGATGAAGAGTGCGGATAGCCTTATATCCGTGACATTTATTATTGTTGTAGGATATAAAACTTTTCTTCCGACATTTGTATCTGAGAGGCTGGAGGCCCATGAGATTTTGGGCCACATACTTCACTCATTAGACATGGCGGCATAATATATAAGGCCCACTAAGGTTGCGCCAATTGTTTCGGCTGGTTGTCGTGTTACAGAATTCAGAATTGCAGACTGTCCAGTTCATTGTTCATGTATTAGTTTGCGCTCACCCCCCCCCCCCCCCCCCCCCTGTATGTACTATGTACTATAAATGTATACGTAAAACATTGCCAATTCCGCTAGATTATTGGTACTGCCTGCACATCGTTCAAAGTTAGTTTCGGAACGAATCGGTCAGTCTTCAGGTCCAGGCTTGCGTGTTCTCTGTATGTGGTTTACTGGATTCTCGTCGTCAGACACTAGTAGTAGACATGGGTTTAGGTAGAGGTGATCATTTCTTTTCTCAACTCAAGCTGACAACTCCGCCGTTTATGATTTATCCTCACTTGAATCATTCAGCGCAATAATCGTAAATTCCTGGTGTAATCTCATCGTACCTGAAATTAAAATGGCTCTCGAGAAATCATATATCACAAGTGTAGCTTGAGATCTAACATGTAATGGGGATCACCGGTTGCTCTTGTTTTTGTATAATATAATAATACCGAACATAGTCACTAGTTCTTTTTAAAGAGGATAACCTCTGCTTATAAGAAAGCAACGTAACAGATACCTACGTAAAGAAATTTCAGTGAGCAAAACTACATTTACCCTACAAGCAGGCAAGACAATTCACAAGCGTGCTTATACATAGCTGCCACCGAAATGTACGTTCAGTCTCACAGAATTATTCACGATCGACATCATCCTCAATCCTCTCCAAATTAAACTTGTCTCAGCAAGCAAAAAAGTCCACATATTCAGCAGAGTCTGCACCAGGCTTCCCGTGGAGCCTGAGCGCGAGCGCCTCCAGCGCCAGGAGCAGCTTCCTGACCTGCTCCTTCGTCTCCGGGTCGACCAGGTTGCCGTCGTCGTCGAACTTCCTGGGCAGCTGATGAGCCTTGGGGCGTGTTTGTGCACCTGGCTGTGCACAGCTCGGCCCGCCCTATAGGACCAGACCAGACCAGGTCAGGCCCAACAACTACAATGCAGCTTGTTTGTGCAGGTGTATGAAAAGAGCGTGGCTTGGTCGAGTTGGTGTTTGGCACCCATCAACCGGCCGGGCCAAGAGGCCAACTACCACCAACTGTCAAACTGGGACTGTGTTTGGCAGCTGACTGTTGTAGACCAGGCCCAAGTGATTCTACTCACTCAAATGGTCTCACACAATTTTAAAGTCACACAAATTAATAGGCAGCAAGTGATCCAACAAACATTAATCTTTAAACAACAACGAATGGTCTCAGACAATTTAGTAGTCCTTAAATAATCATCATAGGAAGGTACATGGTAGAATTAAACAAAACAGCTAGAAAGAATGTCATTTCTGGCAATGTAAAACACCAATAACAAATAAACATTACAGAATCCGGTGAGGAGGGCGTGTTTGTGCACCTAATGGCAACACCAGCAAGTGAATAAGCTGACAGTATAAAACAAGCAAAAGCTTATGTTCCCAGTTCCTTGAATCATTGGTTGTGTCATCATTGGCCAAGATGGATCACTCACATTAGGATATAAAAGAAGAAGAAGCATTACGATAACAGAAAGAAGAACACGGGCAACAGCTAAGACAACTGATTTGTTAACCAGACATGGCTGAGCATGGACCAAGTGTTGGATTGCTGGAGGAGAATTATCCAAAAGAGGCACGGTTTCATCACCAGTAAACTCCAAATAATTAGCTGCTTCAGCTTCCTCCCTTGTTGCAAAACTGTTGTGATAGTTGTTTGGATATCCATTGACCTGGGCATTGCACATTGCCCAAGAACTGTACACTCCAGGCACCCTGCCGTAGTACACAACGTACCAAGCCATGCTAAAAAGACAGTGAAACCAATTATCAGATTGAGACAACAAAGCACAAAACCAAAAACATGAAGGAGTAGCAGATAGTTGCCTCAGATCATAGCAGAAGGAGGTTGTCTTTGGTGCATGCAAGTTTTATGTGAAGCAGATACAAGGCACCCATGTAATCTGCTCAAAAATTCACTGTTGCCATCCAGTTGGGGTTGTCCCAACAGTTGTTTAACAATGGATGATTCCAGCAGATTAGATGAATGACTTGAGAGAAAAACACTTTTAACAGGCAGGTACCTCTACTTAATATGTTTCATCATAGGCAAAAAGATGCAAAGAGTGACATCAGCTGTAAAGTATGGTGGTTTTTTAGTAATGAAGCCATTGGTGGCTACCAAGTTTTAGAAACAAAGAAAGCAAAGAAACTTCAACATTGAAACAGGTAATGCTCACTTGCACTCTAAGCCATCAGCCACCACAATAGGATGTTGTTGCTTAGGGCTACAACTGAGCATTACAGTTTCACGAACAAAGAATAAGGCAAAACAACAAAAAGAACAACAATGCATGTTGGCAGCCACCTCATTTCTCTTTTTTTGCATCACAGGCCTTTAAATTCCCAGTCAATACCACCAAAAGATAAACATCAAATAGCAATCCAAAATAGTCAAATACAAACAGCCAACAGAGGTTTCAGACCTTAGTAGCAAATTCATGTCAAATAAAAGTAGTCAACAGAGGCTACAAATATGTTCTTACAATACTGAAAATGTCCAACGGCCAAGTCCAGCACCCTTACTGGTAGCCACTCTCCCATGGAAACATCAACAAAAGGTTACGTGTCATAAGATCTACCTAGACTGTACAAAAGGCTCTACAGTCAACATGAGTTGTAGTCAAAAGAAGAGAGAGTGTGAGGGGGGGTGGAGGAACTATACATCTCAACAGTCAACCCCCTACTGTCCTAGGACCATCATGCAGTGCACCTACAGTGACATGTGTTTGGCAAGGAAGTTACTAAGCCAAATGGTCCTATGGGCATCACTCATATTAACAAAGCCTCTGCCTTGGCCCTTATTGTCCAGAAGATAAGTGTATGCAACAATAAGTTCCTCCTCAGTAAAACTAGGCATCTCCAGCACAGCTAGGTACAGATTACCATCAACATGAGCTGGTCCAGTCTCTCTAAGGACATTAGCCACATTGTTGACATCATCTGACATGTTGGTCAACATGATAATCTCATCCTCAGAGAAGTTCCCTCTCTTCCTCTTCCCACCACCAACTGCAGAGGGTACTTGTGTGGCCTTGCTACCCTCTCCAGCTTCAGGCTGGAGTTTCTCAGTTGTGGTTTGGGTCACAGTAGGTACCTCAACTTTGGCAGCAACACTATCAACCTGGTTCTGCCCTAAGGCTTCCCCAGACCCAAGTGCAAACTTGCCAGTGGCCATGGCATTGCCAAAGATGGTCTCCATCTCAGTGTAGAACCTAATTGGGTAGTTTAGGAACTCTGCATCTTTAGGATGGTCCTGCAGAGGGTACATTTAGTTTTAGAGCTGTTAAGGAAGTAGAGAGAAGGACAAAGATAGAGGAAGGACAAACAAAGGAGGAAAGAAGTCAATAAATTAATTTGCTACCTTGCAGTGGCCAAGATAGTGGTCATGCTCAAGCATGATGGCACAGGCTAGGTCATCCCATAGAGCACCACTAAGGTCTTTCAGCTTTGTCACCTTAGTCCACTTCTGCCTCCACTTCCTCAAGTGGTTGTACACTTGAGTTGCACTCACTACCTCTCTATAGTACTCTTTTAAGGCTTTGGCCACTTGGTTCACATCCTTTTCCTTGAAAACCTTATCAGGCCTACTACCATCACTAATAAGGGCAGCCATCCTCCTAAGAACAAATCCAGAAGTGTTGTTGGTCCACCTCATTGCCCTAGGACCCCCAGCAACAAGAGCAACAGGAGCAGCAGCAACATGAGGAGGGGATGGAGCAACAGGATGACTGACTGCAGCTGCCATAACAGCTGTACCACCACTAATCATCTCATTGAGCACATGAGCAGCTGCAACCAACCCACCCTCCGCAGCAAATGAATCCATCCTAGCTGGTGTGCAAGTGCAACATGTTAACAATGCATTAGGAAATAAGAAGTGAAGCATAGAGGGGAAAATGGTCTCAACCTTGTCCAGCACAATATTACATCAGCAACACACAAACAAGAGTTCCACAGCAGGGTATACAAGCTGAATTCAATTTAATATTATATGAATCATCAAATCCTAGTAGATCCCCTCCCTTCCCACATAGCATTGCAAATGGTATCCCTCCTTGCAGACATATCATTTGAGTCTTGTGGCAGATGACTGGGAGGCATGCTCAATAGATCATCAGGTGGAGATCCAGTGAAACCATCCTCACTTGGCACTACTTCATCAATGCCAAATCCTAGGATCCAATAGTGAAGAATGGCACATGCCAACACTAGATTTACTTGTGTTTTATACTTGTGGAAGGGCTTGTTGTCCAATATATGAAACCTGAGCTTCAGTGCACCTATAGCCCTCTCCACAGTCACTCTAAGTGAGGAGTGCCTGAGGTTGTATAACTCTCTTGCATTGCTGGGCCTATTTGTCCCAAACTCAGATAAATGGTACCTCACTCCCCTGTAAGGAGGTAGGAAGCCAGTGCGGCATGCATACCCAACATCTACCAAGTAGAATTTACCTACAATGGTACATATACTGTGAGACTATGTGACATTGATTATGGCATCAAGTTTTGCAATTATTTTGATTGTTCAATTACCTTGTGGTACAGTGAATCCATCTTCCCTCTCAATGGCATCTGCCATGATAGTTGCATCATGTGTAGAACCCTCCCAACCAGCTAAGACATAAGTGAATTTGAGACTAAAATCCACATCTACCATCACATTTTGGGTTGGATCCTTTTTCCTACTCCTGAAAGCTTGTTGCTGGCTTCTAGGTACCCTGGCCAGAAAATGGGTGCCATCTATGACACCAATGCAATCCTAACAAACCATGTGTAAGATAGGGTAAACCATATGTGAATCTAAAAATGTAGTGAACCCTTGGTAAACATTTACCTTCAAGTATAGATACCATCTATGGCTTCCATGGATCTTTGGGTGAGTGCCATTGCTAGGTGGCTTGATTATTTCATTCCTAAGCTCCCCAACAACATACAAAACCTGATGGAAATGTTGGTGTATTGTTTGGATAGATCTCCTAAAGGACTGGTGGACAACTCTAAACCTTTGGTTGTAGCCTACAACATGCAAGAACATGGCTACTTGTTCCTCTACTGATACCCCATCCCTATCAGTTACCAAGCTTCTCTCTCTAAATGTCTTAACTAACTCAAAAAAAGGTGCTCTCTTCATCCTAATCATGGAAATGCACTCTGTGTCACTGGAATTGTAAATCATGTTCAGTGTCCTATGTCTGTGATTCTCATTTTCATCCCTAAGTGCATATGGTACAGGGTCATTTTGGTGTGTTTCAGGTTCAGGCTGTTTTCTTTTGATCCTGGTGGATACAAAGGAAACCATAACTACAGTCAAAGCAGCTGCCTGTCTACACATCATGTCACGGCTCAAAGAGGGATCCATCTACAAGCACATATAGAAATGGAACAGAAATTCAGCTCATAACACCCTGCTAGGCGTCTACATGCTTGTGAATTGAAAATAGGGGAAATGCACGGCTACATCATGTACATGATGCCTCCAGGTGCACAATAAGGCACACATCATCGACTAAAAACAAGAAGGCATGAATATAACAGATGAAAAACAGAAAATAGTATGAAACCCTAACAAATCATGAACAAAATGTACTACGAAACCTTAACAGATCAAGTTCACATAGTAAATAGCATACCCTAACAGATCAGAAACCAAATCAACTCGGTAAACCTAACAAATCAAGAACAATAACTTGCAACAAACCATAAGAGATGCCAGAACCAGTACAAACGAGGCGGAAGAAAGAACGGCGCTGCGGCAGAGCACCAGAAACCACCAGATCCACCACCGAGAGTGACGGAAGAAGCGGGAAGAAGACCACAGCCTCCACCAGATCCACCACCGAGAGGGACGGAAGAAGCGGGAAGAAGACCACCGCCTCCACCAGATCCAGCACCCAGAGGGACGGAAGAAGCGGGAAGAAGACCACCGCCTCCACGGAGTCCCGGCGGGAGAAAGAGCGGCGACGCGTCGGAGCACAAGCAAGCAACACAGGAACGGAGGCCGCTGCGACGCACACCAGCTCTACACCGGTTTCTCACGTGGAAGACGAAGACGAAGAGCAGCGAGAGGAAGAAGGGAAGAGCACCACCAGCGCCGGCTTAAATAGAGAGAGGAGATTTTCGCCGACGGGAGAGCGCGCGCGGAGGTTTCAGGTTCCCGCGCGAGCCACCCCGGGGTGGCCGAAATCGACCAAAAATCGCCGCCATCGCGTCGCGCGCAGCCGAGCTCGGGAGAAACTTCCCCAGGGCCAGGCTGAGGGGGCAGTTTTGGCCGCGCTGAGCCGGGCTCCCAGCTGGGCCAGGTGCGCAAACACGGGCCTTTGCAGCCTGGGGGCGCAGCTGAGCTGCTGGGCCAGGTGCACAAACACGCAGGTGAACACCTCAGGATTGACGACGAAGTGGACACCGAGAGCCACACCGACCTGCCGGATGTGGTACTGCGACCGGTTGCCGCCGGAGCCACCCGACGCGCTGAGGATCGCGGCGGCTCTGTCCGCCCAGCGGTTCGGTGGCCTCGACGCCCAGTCCAGCGCGTTCTTCAGCGGGCCTGTATGCAGCAAGGGAGGACCATGGATGGACAACATGCAATGAATCAGACATGCGAAATGGAAAGTACTAGAGTGATAGGAGAAGCGTACACGAGTACGTACCTGAAATGGAGTAGTTGTACTCGGGCGAGGCGAAGAGGAAGCAGTCGGCGCCGCGGACCTTGTCGCGGAACGCCTCGGTTGCCGGCCTCCAGGTCGGTGTTGAGCAGCGGCAGGTCGGAGATGTCGACGTGGTGGATCTCAAGGCCTGGGATGGACTCCCTGCAAATCTCTGCGGCTGCACACAACGCACCTGATAAGAAGAAGAGAGCTAGCTAGACATGGCTGACCGAGTGTGGAAATGAGGAGCTTACCGGCGCGGATGAGGCCGGTGTTGGCCGACGCCCTGCGCAGCGAGCCGGAGATCGCCGCCACCTTCAGCACGGTCTTCGGTGGCGGCGCGTGTGCCGTCGAGGATTCTTCCATCAGCGACATGACGTATCGGAGTACGAATCCGATTGGGTAATCTCCTCTCCTCGTACCTGCTTGCACCTTCTTTTGTTTTTGTTTTTATTGGTGATGATGATGGGGTTGCAGAAGCTAGAGAGCCTGCGCGCGTTATATACAGTACGGAGAACGTATGATCGAACGAAGCGACGTGGAATTTGACGTATACGTCGTCGATTGACCGCCTTTGACTTTTTGACCAGATGCAATGAAAGTGTCTACATGAAAAGTAACTTACGTGCCTGTCTAACCGCCTTTTGATTACGGCAGCAATGGCGTGTCCGTCGTTTGCCCTCTTCTTGGAGGTTGCTGATGCTGTTACTGTTACCATGGAAGCTTCCGATGATTTGGCCTCTGGTAGTAGGTGCCAGTCGTGGGACGACGACCAGCGTAGCAGCCAGTGGACATGCAAGCATGGTACGTACTCCGTATGCCGGAGGACTCGACTCGATTGGCAGCTGCAGCTCCCTTTAATTTCGATGCTACAACTAGTAGTATTAGCTAGGAGTGGTGGTCTATTCGGAATGAAATTGAGCGCTTGCACTCTCCGCATCTTCCGTTCAACGGTCCACGCAAGTGCAGAGCTAGCGCTGCTTGTTGTCAGTTGTCATTCTCGTTCCCTCTCTTTTTTTCTTCCTTGTCTGCGTTCGGCTGGCCAAATGCAATTGATCCCGAACCGACTTTTCGACTGATGGTTTATACGGTTCATAATCTGATTGAGATTATTTTTATCTCTTTTGTTGAAAAAGAAAAATATTATATCATAATTAATAAGGTTGACTTGTAAGTTTAAACAAACATATGATCAATAATACACGTAGGTACTCAACCCAAACAAATCGTACTATGCATACTCCTAACAAATTACGAAGCCAATTTGTTTTCAATTAAGGTTTGTTTTGTTTGGTCTAACCAACTGTAATAGTTTAGCCACAACAAAGTTAGCTAGAGTGAAAACTGACGGGCTACCATTTCGATATAAGTAGTTTCAAGGTCGGGTTGAATCCATTGCCTTATTAGTTCTAATAGTTACCAACTAAAATTAGCACATGTTTTGTTGTGACGCCCATAAGTCTAATTTGTTTTCATTTGCGTTACTGTTACAAACCAAACAACACGTTAGTACATTAGCTGCTAAAGGAGTTCTAAGAGGTACGAATAGTTCATATATATGTCCAATGACCTACCATTCAACCATCTATTAACAGGTGGATCTAAAAAGCTTCTGCTAATTAATAAATACAGTAGCTAGCAAATTGTTAATAGCTTTTTAGTTATCAACTACTTTCTCCATTCTAAATTGTATATGTTGGCAGACCGGTACTAAAAAGGGTGTTAACCCTGGTCTTTGATCATGATATAATGAGAAGTATACTAGACATCATTTTGCATTAGGTAAAACTTGACTCTCCGGATGAAAGTTACCCGTAGGCATTTAGCCGCCAAGTATTTATTGGGATATAAAAAAAAAGGCACCGAAATATTCGGTCGCAGAGAATTATTTGAAGACACCATCCAGCGTACTACAGTACGCTAGCAATACAAATAAGGACATGTTTGGATGGAGCGGCAAATGTTTTATCGTGTCACATTAAATTTTTCGGCACTAGTTTAGTGTATTAAAAATAGACTATTTATAAAACTAATTACATGCCCCTGCAGGACTTAACAAGACGATTCTATTAAGCTAAGTTAATCTATAATTAACAAATATTTACTGTAGCACAACATTGTCAAAACATGAACTAAATATGCTTAAAAGATTCGTCTCGCGAAGTTGCCTCCGACTGATAAATTACTTTTTTAATTAGTATATTTTAAATAGACGAAACTAGGGACGGAAGATTCGATGTGACAGGGGGCAAATGTTTTGCCCGTTTTGCCCCTGAAACCAAACGGGCCCTAAGATTACAGACCACTTTAAAACTCTGCGATGATTGATCTGCTCCTGACTTCTGACAATCTACTAAAAATGAGCAAGCCTCCCCTCCCCTGCTCAGACTTGAGAGTCCGCAGCAGCAGCAGGCTTCCCCGCCTGCAGCCTGAGCGCGAGCGCCTGCAGCGCCAGGAGCAGCTTCCGGACCTGCTCCTTCGTCTCCGGATCAACCAGGTCGCCATCGTCGTCGAACTTCTTCGGCGGCTGGTGCGCCTTGGTGAACACCTCGGGCTTATTGACGAAGTGGAGGTCGAGGAACACGCCGACCTGGCGGATATGGTACTGCGACCGGCTGCCGCCGGAGCCGCCCGACGCGCTGAGGATGGCGGCGGCCCTGTCCCCCCAGCAGTTGGGCGGGCGCGACCCCCAGTCCAGCGCGTTCTTCAGCGAGCCCGAGATGGAGTAGTTGTACTCGGGCGACGCCAACAGGAAGCAGTCGGCGTCGCGGACCCTGCCGCGGAACGCCTCCACGGCGGCCGGGAACTCGCCGCTGCCTGGGGGCCCTTCCAGGTCGGTGTTGAGTAGCGGTAGTGAGGAGATGTCGACGTGGTCGATCTCTAGCCCTGGGATCGACTCCCTGCAGATCTCCGCGGCTGCACGCGCGCGGTTGCACGGCAGTCAGAACGCTGGCTCTAGAAGATTCAGATAATAATAAGGCGTAGCCGCGTAGAGGGAACGGATGGAGCTTACCGGCGCGGATGAGGCCGGTGTTGGCCGACGCCCTGCGCAGCGAGCCGGAGATCGCCACCACCTTCAGGACGGTCTTCCCCGCCGCCTGCGCCGTCGACCCTTCCATGCGTGCGTGCGTGAGGTGTCGGGGTCGCGGTTGGTGGCTGAGCTCCTGTACCTCTACAAATGTGCAAGTGCAGAGACGGGCAGAGGGCCTGTATTTGTAGGCGATGTGGTGCAGGCAGGATTGCCACGCGAATGGGCCTGCGAATCTCACTGTCAGTGCCTCAATCGTCATGGCGCATGACGTGATTTGTTTGGTTTTGGGTGCCTCGATTTACTGTATACCTGTAATAGCCGTTGAAAACTACTGTAGCTGCGTACGTTAATAGTTAGCTGTTGAAAACTAGCTGGGAACGTTCAAAAAGACATTCTATTCATCCTAAAATGAATACACTTCTAGCTAAGTATGTATGTGGACAAGTGTTTGTCCAGTTACATACATAGTACATAGATAGAAGTGTATTGTTTAAGTACTGAAGGAGTAGTTAATGAGCTAGTTATTAGTTTAGCATCCAGCTAACATATATACTGAAGGAGTATTAATGAGTTCCAATCCAGCTAATATTTTATTGTTAGCAATTTAGCAATTACTTACTCCGTTTTAAATTTGTACTAGCAAGTTTTGGCTAGCCAAAATTTGTTTTTTTTGGCAAGGTCATATATATTTTGATTTCAAATCAAATGGTGGCTGGAATTGCTAGGCATAGTCAATTTTTAGCCTGGCGATGCGAGGGTCCAAACTAAACATGCTCCAAAAGACAAGTCACCAATTTACTCTTTCGCACCAAAAAAAAATGCAAGAAGTTGTTTTACAAAACTTACCTACATGGTTTTTTTTTTGTGGTGTTTGGGTGTCATGTCTCTCCTCACAAGCTTGTTGCCGAGCTAAATTGGCTCACTCGCTTGAGTGATCCGAAGAATAAAGCGTGCAGGGTCTGTTCATTTCATCGTTTTAGTAGCTGATAAGCCGGCTGATGATGTTTTTAGCTGTTTTTCTGTGAGACAAAAACACTGTTTCGGTGACTGATAAGCCGGTTGATAAGCCAAGCGAACAGGGCTACTCGCTAATGGTGAGCGTGGGGGATAGAACTTGCATCATATATTCGAAAAAGGAGACATAGGTTTTGGTGAACTCGTGTTTCAGAAAAGTGGGTGTTTAGTAAAGATGGATGATGAAACAAAAAGTTTTTGTTTACCTCATCTTAAGAAAAAAGTTATTTGGTTACCGACAGGTGTAAATGCAACGAGTAGGACCTGTGAGGGTGTGAGGCTGACGAGTGGATCCCGGATCCCGTCACAGTTATATCTTTAATTTCCAGATTTATTCGGCTCTCTAGATGTAAAGATGGTATCATCGTCAGGAACCAAACGCACACTGAACGGCTGCAAAGAATCAGAGGCGAGCTAACCCAACTAATGATGGAAGTAACGCAGTACTTTCCGCGAGTCAATCAATTTATTGGATAAGGGACCATGGTGACAACGACTGTGGTGGAAGACGTTGATTTCTGCCACGGAATTTCAGTCTGAAAACTTGTGGAGCAGGTGTAAACAATTGGCTTCCGGGATTTACTGTCAGAAAGCGACCGCAAAGGCTCGGGGCTATCAGGCCCCCTCGGCGCAAGCTCTCGAGTCTCGATCGCTTCTTCATTCGTTCGATCGTCTCCGTGCTGGTGGGTGGTGAGCTCCTGCATGCCCTGCACTGCATAAAGCTCACCGACCACGCGCCTGCAGCTGCAGGGAGGGGAGGCCGGAGGCCGGGAGGGGCACTGCGATGAGTGAGATGGTGCGCTCGTCGATCTGCGCCCAGACCCAGAGGCTGCCTGGCGAAGCCGGAAGCCATCATCGTCAGTGACAGCGAGGTGAGTGAGCTGGAGTGCTGGACCGTGGCGCTTCGTAGTCAAATGTGATGCCGGCCTGCGTCTGCGTCTGCGTCTGCGTGCGTGCTCACCACCATAATAGTCGTCCGGCCACAGCGGCGAAGGAGCAAGCAGCAGCTTTACGCCTTGCATGGGATTTATGCCTCGGAAACAGCACAAAACTCGCGCCTTCCCGAGAAAAATACAGCGGCAGCGGCACCGCACACATCTGTGAGCCTGTACAGAGCTGGACCCGCGACCGAGATTCCATCACGAGTAGCGAAAACAAGACTACTGTATCGCAATTTTATCACAGTGCGAATCGAAAACGTACTCCTCTCTGTCTTAAAAAAAATCTATTTCTAACAATAACTTTAGGACATACTCCCTCAGTCCCAAATTAATCATCATTTTAAGTGTTCGTGTGGCAACATTTAGATCTTCAAATAATTTTGTTACAAAACTAGAGTTAAAGATCTTTTCGATAATACTAATTATATAGCATAAGTAATAACATATTTTAATATATATTTAATCTAAAGTATTTCTCGGGAAGCGAGAACGACAGTTATTTTGGGACGGAGGGAGTACTCCGTATTACACCCCTCATCAAGTTGTTAGAGCGTCCGCAATGGTTAGCTATTTAGCTAATTAGATGTGACATGGTAAACAAAAAGTAGGAGAGAGTAGTCATTAGCTACAAGCAAATAGTCTATCTATTTCACGTAGCTCAAGACCATGTGAAAAGAGCATATGAGTTCACTAGTATATATTAGTCTCTTTTATTGTCTCTCACCTTCACATTAACTCACCAAATAGCTAGTACTACCTATTACTATTGCGGATGCCTTAGATCTTAATCGCTTCTCCTGTTCGCGGATGGCATGGCGTTTCAGCGGGAAATCTAAAGAAAAGCCCCGCTAAAACGGCCTCAAGAACACGAACGCCCTTTCACGTTGCATTACCACCCCCAATGGCAGTTCTACTTGAGCTACATGTTCAAAGAAAAAAATAATTAATTGATATATAGGTGATTTTACATCAAGCTATAAAAAATAATCACGATAGCCAAACGCTCAACTTATTCACACAACAGATTCTAAGTGAATCCACAGCTGCTCGATAAATACAGTGGAGATTGATAAGCGTCGATAGACCGTTACAATATTTGATGCAGGGATTTTATAGAAATTGCGAATGAATTTGGCGGGAATCAATATATTTTCACTGAAAAAACACAAGATCAGATAAAAAAGAAGGAACTGAGTTACTCTAGTCGTAATACTCCTACTCCTGATACTCGTATTAGATGTTGTTTTGAATAATGTTTAAGTTAAACATTGGGAATATAAATCATACATATCTTTTAAGTTGTTAAGTTTGAAAAAATAAAAATTATATCAATAGATTTATTTTGAAAAATACTTTCATAAAAAATATACATATATTATATTTTAATAGGGGTTTGCTATTTTCCAGGCATATGAAAAAATAGCATCCGTTCAGGCAATGACTGTTGGCCATGAGATAAAGATTCAACAGAAGATGTACTAATCTTAAAGCAACATCAAAGGATCACATCATCGCCTGAACAAAAGGCAGATTTCAGCGCCTCTTTTTTAGGAAAAGTGATTTTAATAATATTTTTTCAAAAAATAAACGGATACAGTGACGCTTTACGAAACAATACGAGTACGGAGGAGGAAGTATATATATCCCGTTCCTGCCCTGTGTCGTCTCTTCGCTGCCGATGAAAAAACCAACAAAATCATTTGCACGTAGTACAACAAGTGCATGCAATGCAACGATCGAGAGCTCCGAAAGCTTTTCAATTTCACCCGCTGCTACTACTACTTGGAGTGCACTGTACGTTACATTACCCACACGACGCATCACTACTAGATCGAGTAGTAGCAACAGAGAGGCAGCAGAAACGGAACCGTCTCCCGGTATCCGTAACAGAACAGGGCAAGAGAACGTCAAACGCACAGAGGACAACCAAAGGCAACGACGCCATGCACGCGATGCGACTGCCTGCCTCTAGAAACGGTGCAGAGGGTGGACCGGTCCGCGAGTGGCCGTCGGCTGCTGGCCCCACAGACCTATCTCAGCCAGCTGCTGCGCGTGCTGCCCCACGTGGCCGCCGCCGCTGTCGCTCCCAGCGCCACCACCGCCGTAGCTACCCAGTCCCGCAACGTCGGCGCCGCTGGCCGCCGCCACCTGCAGAAGCAGCTGCTGCGGGTGCCTCCCCTCCTCCCTGCTTCCACCACCGCCGTCCGCGTCCGCGTCCTCCGCGCCAGCGGCAGGCAGCCGGTGCACTTCAGCGCTACGGAACACGGCGGCCACCACGACGACCCCATCCGCCGCGGTCATCTCCCCGGCCAAGGTCCCACCGATCACCTGCCCGCCGGCGCCAGCCAAGGACACCGAGAACGCCGCCGGCGCCGACGACGACGGCAGCACGGTGCCGGAGAGCGCGAGCACCTCGAACCGCCCGTGCAGCGTCACCGCGGAGGAGGCCGCCGCGGCCAGGCGCAGCGTGACGGCGGCCACCGCGCCGCGGCCGCAGAGCACGGACACGCCCACGTGGCGGCGGCGCGCGAACGCCGCTACCGCCGACACCACGTCGCACCCCGCCGCTAGCTCCAGCACCACGGGCCGCATCGCCGCCTCGCTCTCCCGCGTCACCACCACCGGCGGCTTCGGCTTGTTCTTCGACCCCAGCGGCCGCCCGCGCGGCTTATTATTCCGCGGTGTCGCCGCTGTCACGGGCACCAGCTCGAGCGCCGGCGCCGGCTCCGGCTCCATCAGCTCCGCGCTGCCCGACGACCTCCCCTCGCCGGCCATGTCGGACGTACGATCAGATGCCGAGGCTAGCTAGCTAGCTTTCCTGCTGTAGTACGAAACACACTTGCACAGTGGCTGGTTCGGTAGGAACGGCGAAATGAGTAGCTCCAGGTAGTAGACTATTTGGCTGCTCTACACGAGTAGTATTTGTAGGGGGAGGGAGAAGACGAGGGGACTCGCAGGCAGGCAGGCAGCTCATCAGCATCCCGCGCAGCTGCATGGTTGTCGTCGCGGGCGAGCTGTGATCTCAACCGTTGATTTTCCCCGTGCTCACGAGTCTCGATGACGACGCGTCCTCGGGCAGTTGCCCTCCGCTGCGCTGCGCTGCTCTGCCGCTCTCTTTTCGCCATGGGTCTCGCTCGCGTCAGATCAAATTCAGGTTTGAGTGGAGAGGTGCAGCGTCAGCAGGCAGCCTTGCGCAAACGTTGCTCCTGATTTGGTGTGGTCAAAGGCAGAGTCGGGGGCTCGGGGCTCAGGCAAGAAAGAAACGGTCGCTGCCTGCGTCGATCATCCATGGCCTCGCGCCCGTTGCTGCGGTTTCTCACCGGAAATGGGTTGCCTTTTGCCCAGCCTGCATGCCCGGTTCCTCTGAACTTGAACTTACTAAACCATCACGCATCCGAATTACGGGGAAATAAATGATGATGCAAAGCACAGAAGGAACTGCTTTGCTGCTGCTCAAGGTTGGCATCTTCCACCTGGCCGGAATGCGCTGCTCCCCGCTGGATGCTCTCTCTCGGTGCTCCTGCTCCTGCTGGGTGCTGGACGGGGTAGTACGGCAGCAGCAGCCGCCTCTCGCCACCCGTTGGTGGCAAAAAATTGCAGGGTCAAAAGGCTGGAAACATTGAGCAGCCCGTAGAGACGGCAGACCTGGAAAGGCCGTAGTCTTCCTCGTGGCTGGCTGCAGGCTGCAGCTGCAGTTTTCTCCCTCCGCCTCTCTGCTTCTCTAGGCTACTGTCGCGCGTGCTCCGTCGCCGCAGAAGCCGCAGAGGCACCCATGTACTAGGACCACTCGACCAGAGTATCTGTTCATAACTCGACCACTCAAGGGCACGTTTGGGTTTGGCAGAGCTCACGGAGTCACGGTTCAGCTTACATTCTGAATCTACTAGGGAATGTTGTGGCTGCGGGCATTTATGCATTTACAGGGAAAAAAAAAATCCATGTTGACCTTAAAAAAACAATTCCATGTTGGTTTCAAAGTAATCATCTGAAAATGAACTACTAGAATGCTAAAATCCTTTCTACTTTCTAAGAAGAAAAGATCCACTTCAACTCAAAAGTTTATGGTGTAGAAGTGTAGAACTACCCGCCTCATATCGGCACACCTGAATAGCCAAATATCAACCCGCTTCATCTATATACATCGATATTTCCACTATATACTCGTTTCCTTTATGTTTCGTTTTCCTCTCTAAAACAGCTTCAGGTTGCACTAGTTATTCTCACTTCTCCTCCCCGCAATCATCATGTCATATAATACTTGTACACCTTCCTCCACCCTTTTTTTTCGAAAAATTAAAGACTGGGTGTACCAGTGCACCAACTTTTAAACTATCTTACTAATTCTTTAGGATCATCTCCTGAATCTTACTTCTAAACTAGTGTGCACCTCATGGACGAGAGAAATAGTTTTCCACACATAATAAATCATTTGAGCTTACTTTTGAAAAGTTCTCTCTCTCTCTCTATATATATATATATATATATATATATATGGGTTCATGGATAAACCCGATTGCATCCCTACATCTCCGTGTCTTCAAAGGGCTTTGCTAAATTTCAGGTGTTATGACACAAAGATAAATAACAAATCATAAAAATAATAATTTACTTGTACTAATTGATAGCATAAGGATGCTTCCTAAAATTATATTGAAATTTAGGCAAGTGATCTTCAAAATATGATGGGAGGAGGACTGGGATAGGCGCAGATGGTTTATTTTAGACAAAGGGCAAATTATCTCACGAAAAGGTAAAAAGATTCGCTCGTACTTCCAACTATCATGCGGCCCAAATCCCTCTTTCCTTGTTGGACGCGCAAGTGCGGACTGGCCCATAGAAAGACGCGGAGCGGTAAAGGTCCCTCTCTCTAGCCGCGTAACGGCCTGCGCTCGGTGCTCAGTTGCTCACGGCGGCCTCCATAAAACTGATCAGAAAACCGATGCCATCCATCTGAGCTGAGCTCATCCTCTCGTCATATCATAAAAGGAAAAGCTGAGCCGAGGTCACGCTCTCATCCGCCGCCGACGAGCCGCCGGCTGCCAAGAGCTCGAAGACTAACGGAGCAGATAGAATACGCTAAAGTTGGCCAATGATTTGGACAAAGAATCGTGGAATCGCTGGTTGCGCACTCGACTCGAGCTGACCCGACCCAGCTGAGTGCCTGACGTATTTATTGGCTTCCCCGCCGGCACCAGCACGGCGACCAACCAACACGACTAGTCGAAATCCCAGGTCCCAGCCCCACCCCAACGCGAAGTAGAAGCATGGAAGTCGCGGCGGCGTCAGCGAGGCCCGTCCTTCGCGTGGCCGCCATCTGCGGCTCTCTCCGCAAGGCCTCCTTCAACCGCGGCCTCCTCCGCGCCGGTACGCTTCCCCTCCTCTTCCTCCTCCCCTGCTCCTCGCTTCCCACCTCCTTCATCGCTTCCTCGTCCAACTAACTAACTACCCGGCCTGCAGCCGCGGAGGTGTGCGAGGACTCCATCCCGGGGCTCCGCGTCGACGAGCTCGACATCTCCGACCTGCCCATCATCAACACCGACTCGAGACCGGCGGCGGCTTCCCGCCCGCCGTCGAGGCCTTCCGCGCCAAGGTCTGCCAGGCCGACTGCTTCCTCTTCGGCGCGCCCGAGTACAACTACTCCATTGCCAGTACGCTCTTCTCCCCCTCCTTCCTTGTTCATCGTTCGTTTCAGGTGTCCTGCCCGCACGCACCAATTGGAAGGCGATTACCTCTGGCCTCTGGGGACCAGGTCACCCTGTAGCCTGTCCATTCCTGCCAATTCAGGTTCACATGGGTTGGCATGGTGCACAATGGGTGGGGTCGATGTGTTTCCAAATTGTCGTGGTGCACAATTAGGGTGTCAGATTCGCTCGCATAATTCTCCATAAAAAACGAACTTAGGGTGTTAGGTTCGCATAATTCTCCACTAAACAGGAACGTAGGATTACATTGTCAGTACACTCAGTTAGTGATGGTGAAATTAGCTACAGTAATTGAAGAAAATAACAGGTGTATTTAGCCTTTAGCAAAGCCATATCCGCCATGATGTGTGTGCTTTTCCTTTATTCCTTTCTTGCAAAATCTTATCAACAAAGGTGGTGCAATATTCTTTCCTTCATACTTTCAGCTGAATTTAATGCTGGTTTACTTCACAGATAGGCTACTACTAAGGGCCTGTTTGGGACTGCTCCGCTCCACGTTTTTTAGCCAAACGGTTTCAGCTCTAGAAAAAAAAAGGTGGAGTTGTAAAAGCACCTAAAGAGGTACTCCAGAAACTCTAGTTTTTTGTGGAGCTGCTCCACCTTGGAGTTTGCGGAGCAGAGTTTTTGTAGCACTCCCAAACACGCCCTAAGAAATGCTCCTTTTTAATCCTCTTGTTTCTTTTCCTCGAACGCACAAAAGAGCTGCATATCATTGTACTAAGAGGAGTTTAGCCTTCTTAATTACTAATCCGTATCTATATTGTCATCCCCTTTATCCCATGAGCTGAAGAAAGCCTATTCCCCAAAATATCATGGCTATTCCATTTCATTTGCTAGGAATGCAACAACTTCCAGTTTGTGTATTGCTCATTATGTTTGTTAACATCTATTCTAAATTTTGATGCAATATAATTTTTGTGTATTAGTATTACTATTATATATGCTGTTATGGAGTGCATGATTTCACTCCACTATCCTGGAGATGAAGCTATTGTCTCATTCCTAGTATCACTGTTACTTCTGCTGCCATTGCTTCCAGATTTTAGCCGGTCCCAATCGTCTGGTCTCTACTCATTAACCCACCATATATGACCTGCACTTTTAATGAAACCATCAGCTTATATTGTTTGCATCATTTGCATTCCATGTACTCACATTTGAACCTGCAATGTAGATTGTGACCTTTTGTGGCACTGAATACATCTTCTACATACCATGCAGTCAATGATAGGTCTAGGACACTGTAGTATTATCTGCATCATTATATTTGCCCCCAGGACCTGATATCTCGAATTAGTTTTTACAAAGTTTGTTATAGTGTTGTTTGACAGGTAATTTGTACTGCGCATGATGTTAAGTATGCATAGGTTGATGTTGATTCAACATTGCTATTTGTTTATCAATGGGTGATTCTCCATGTTGTCTGATTATGAGTACACATTTTTTGGCATTTTTAAAGATTTCATTCCTAGGTTAACTGGCCTAATATTGATATGAATCGTTAGTTTTAGAATTTGTGTAGTGATTTATTGTTTTAAGACAATGTTAGAAAATCATAATGCCAAAAGTATTTTTTTCTTCTTGATGAAATATTGAAATGACACGCAGCTCTCCTGCATAGTTCGAGAAAAAACAATGCCAAAACTACCAAATTCACCTCCTTTTGAAATGATACATGGTTTGTGTTACAATTGTAGCCTGCGTTTACAATTCACCATTTCTGCTTCCTTTACATGGTTTGTGTTAACAATTGTAGCCCCCCTGAAGAATGCACTTGACTGGGCTTCTAGAGGAAAGAACTGTTGGGCAGACAAACCCGCTGCAATTGTGAGTGCAGGTGGTGGCTTTGGAGGAGGGAGGTCACAGTACCATCTCCGTCAGGTTGGGGTCTTCTTGGATCTTCATTTCATCAACAAGCCAGAACTGTGCGTCCAAGCATTTCAGCAACCACCCAAGTTTGACAGCGACGGAAATCTAATTGATGCTGAAATCAGAGAGCGGCTCAAGCAAGTGCTCTTATCTCTTCAGGCCTTCACACTCAGGCTCCAGAAGGACTGACGGGACCATTGTAGCATGTGCTTCCCTGAGAAGAGATTATGGCTCTTGCGTCACATACCTCGCATGGGACATGTAATGCATTGTGGGTGGTCTCAAAATTGTAATAAATCCAAGGAGAAGTGTTCTGTTTGCTGAGTAATAAAGATTGTGTTCTGAATTGATTATCAGCAGTTGTCTTGTCTTAGCAAATATTTGAATTTTGGTGTAATTTTAATGATTCATCAACTAAAATTAAGTGTAAGCTTGTGATTGTACAAATATAGTTAAATTGAAATTTAATCTCGATGCTCTGTTTGTTTGAACTTATCAACCTAGCTTATTAGTCATGGTACGTGTTTTTTTTTTCTCATAACAAAACAACCAAAACAGTATTATCAGTTTCAGAAACCATTAGCATCATTTTTTTTTTGTTCAGACTGTCAGGTGATCTGCCATACTAATACTGCTACCTGGTGTAAGGTAACTAATATATTGGTTTTGGTTAAATTGTTTGTGTTGCGTGTGCAGGTGCATACTGCAGCATGAATGGATGACGATATGATACACAATTACACAAGGCAGCTCTCATGTTAGTGTGGAGTGTGGACAAATGGAATCTTCTTGCGCCAAAACAAGAAGAGGAGATATATTGGTTTCCCCTATGGTACGGAGGCAAATCAATTAAACAAGTATACTAGGGTGGGTCTAAATGTCCATGTATAATTCTTTTGACTCTCTAGGACGCCGCTAAGACATGGTGTATTTTTTTTCTAACTTAATATAAAGACGTATTAAACTTTTGCGCGATTGAGAAAAAAGTATGAGATGACAGAAGTGCAATTCCTGGGAGAACTGAATGAACTGTCAAGTTTTGGCAAGATGTACTACAGTTTTTTCAGGTAACAGATCTTGTCCACATGCTGTTCATGATTGTGATTTCCCATTGACTCTTGGATCTGGTGCGCCGTTGCTGATATTATACTCCTTTACTATGAATTTGTGAAAGACTGACTCTCCTTAATTTGTACTGTCGTCATGTATTCATGTGGCAAAAGTTGGGTGGGAATAGTTGGGTCCAGATCCAGAAGCTATTATTGTGGCTTGTTGCATAAGTATGCCATTTCGGAAGCTGAAACGCATATGCTTGTATCCCTCTCCGTTTGGTGCTTCTGAATTCTGATGCAGGAGTTCTCTGCACAAGATGGAGAGCCCATCACCATTGAGCTTCAGTGTGGGATTTCTGGAAGCACACTTGTCGCTACAATGCAAAATAAAAGAAACGACCGACACGAGACCCTCTCGAGCTGTCAAAGCAAGCAAGACTTAAAAGGCCAAAGTGGGCTCAGACCTAATCCAACCGAACCCGTCTGATTCTTTGTGAACTCGACCCCTCACTTTTCAACCTCTGCTGGACTTGCAGGGCACGGCGTCGTGTGAAACAAGAACCTGGTACTGACCGGCCGACCGGCTATTGCTCATTGTCATTGCTGATGCACAATATTTGGAGGCACTAGGCAGGCACCAGCTGCCACTACTCTGTCCATTAGCTCCTCCTCTGCAACTGCAAGGTTGCTTGTTGGCAGTTGCTCGAGTGGAAATGAAGATCATCATCACTGCACCCCCTATGGAAGGAAAAGAAAGATGTTCACCATCTCCTCCACTTGATGGTGCATGCAAAGGGGAGACCACACAAAATGGGAATTGTTTGCATGGTTCACCACTTGAGGATTTGACTTTACATTCACCGTGTGATTCATGCTTGTTCAAGCACTGTTTCACTCCCCAGTCGTGATCGGCAAGATTATTGAAGGAGAAATGGAATGCTGCCTTTTCCTTTTAATAAAACAATTCATTTACTACGGAGTATTTCTTCTGTTTGGAAAAGGATATAATTCTAGCATAGTACTGAGTCAAGGGCCTTGAATTTGACCAAATTTATTTAAAAAATTCTGATAACATTGGATAATTATCACTAGATTTGTTATGAAATATATTTTTATAGCACAACTATTTGGTGCCATAAATATTGATACCTTTTCCGATATTATTTTTTTGAGTAAGCATTTTTTTTCCTATATATAATTTTCAAACTTTAGATGCTCTGGCTAGTTACAGAACAAGAATTGCATCGTTTTTAAGGATATACTCCTAGGTAGTGCAGTATATTATAGCTAAGCAGTGATTACCTAAATAAATAGTTAGAAATCAGTAGCACGTGGCGATCACGGTTGGTAGCATGATGGCGGTTTCAGTTGATGCCTGCCACTAGATGACTAACGAAACGAACCACCCTAACCACTAGTGCAGGTTCTGCAACCGTGATGCTAAAAGAACCAATATACAAAACATGCATAGTTCACCTATTAATCCCCAACAAAAAAGGTAGATTGTGACGAGTTGAACGGCGACCTAACTCTTGGTCTTGGCTTGGCTTTACTCCCCTGTTTTTCTGAGCCGTGACGCTGGCTGCAGAGAAGCTTTCAGTTTCAGCTAGTACACATGCTGTCCGAGCTAGCAACAAAAGATCTTTTTACTACTAGCTACTACTACTCGTGGCAGCCGGGTTAGTTGGCGTCATCAGCCAGGATTCTGTCACTTTTACCGGATCAATGAAAAGTAATAGAAAGGATATGGTGGACAGTGGAGGTCCAAAGAAAACAAACGCAACGCAAAGGCGTTCCATTGCAGCCGTTTTCTGGAAAAGGTGTAGAGCAGAAGTACTGTGACGTCATCGGACTTTTACATAGAGATTTTTTTTGTGACGCCATCACCACCATGCATTCGTGCCTTATCTCATATTTTTCTTAAATTATAGATAGGTTTTTCTTCTATATAGATATATAGATTTCACTACGTTTTTAACAACAACATAACATATTATATACTATATGTATAACAAGAGAGAAACTATATATAAGTTGAACTCCTAAAAAATAAAAAAAATAGCGATTTAAAAATATTTTTACTATGGTGGCACATCACCTCTTACCAACTTCTCAAGGAGCTCTTTTACAAAATAGTTGAAAATAAAACAACTTTCCCTGAGGAGCTCTTTAAAATAGAGTATGTCTATTTAGCACTTGGGTGATTTGAGCTATTCGATCACTCAAGCAATATGAGGATACAAATCACACAAATTAATGACAAAGCAAAATTCGTGTGATTCATGCCATATAATCACACATGTAGTTGGAAGGATCGAATCACACAAAAAATAAAAAAAACATAATTCAAGTGAAAACAAGGATACTATCACACGAACTATAAATTGCTGCAAACAATACAGCCAAAGTAAAACAAATATACAAATACATAAATATTTCTATGAAATGCAAATAACAAAAAAAAACTAAGACTGATTCACAAGCGAAACATACCAAATTTTATCAAAAATAAAATTTTAGAAAATATACAAAGAACCAAATATTTCTATAAATTACAAATAACAAAAGGAGCCTGAGACTGATTTAGAAGGCAAACATACAAAAGAAAGCAAAAAATAACTATAATTACATACATAATCTATAGAAATTACACCTAATGAACAAATATAAGTGATACTGAAGCACACAATAACTAAGACTAATTCACAATGAAAAAACGATAAATTATATAAGTGTCATCTGAGAACCATAAATCCTTCCATGCTTGCTTGCATTTGGATACCATGAACAGGTTAGAAAAAACGATTTAAAGAGCCCCTGGGATAAATCACAAATGTGGATAATGCTAATGCTGCTCGCCTAGCTTGTTAAGTTCTGGGAGGGAGATCGAAGAGAACGTACACGTATGTGTCAGCAGAAGACCACCGGTCGTGTAATTATCGTTCAGAAATTAATCTAAGCCACACGCGCACTGCCAGAATTAATATGTGTACATACGTATACTACCTGTGGTCAACAAAAATCCGACGGGCAAAAATCAACCAAAAGGAAGATCCGATTGCCACAAAAATCGAGTGAGCCAAATAAAAAAAACACACGGGCAAAGTATAGCTTTTGTCTTAAAATATGCTCTCACAAAGGATGAATAAGAGAGAGCTGAAAATAGTAGCTTCTAAGGGCATGCACGGTGCTAGATCTATCATAGAGTCTAAGACTATTTATTATCATTTATTTATGATATTTTACTGATGTAACAGTATATTTATTGAAGAGAGGGGGTGAAAAAATAAGACTCCAAGTCCATAATATTTGAGGTAATAAATAGGTTTAGACTCTATAATAGAGTCTGCATTGTGAGTGCTCTAATAGCTTTCAATCATTGTGATGGACCCTGTGTGATATTCACAATGTAGCAACTTTTTTGCTCTTTTGCTAATTTGTCAATTTGCCAAAGAGATCCAAACACCCTCAAAGTTATCTCGTTAAATAATTCATCAATGAAACGACCTTAGCTCCACCGATGAAGCTAAGCGAAGCTATACTACACGCGACTTATATGTACGTACACATGCTACATGGTTGAAGCCTTTGACTCTTCAAGAAAGTGCACACCCTTCCAATTTACTTCTGCTTCGCCATGGACAAAGATACATATGTAGAAAAACTAAAACGATGTATATATAAATCAAGACGTTTATTAAGGGAGTATTAGACAAGTGAGTGAAATTAAAAAGGGGGGAGTAGAAATCATTAGTCGTCGGTTGGTGGTGATGCTCATTAAGTCCGGTTGGGTGGCTTTCGCTGTCGATGGTTGCCATTGCAAGCCAAGGAAGAAGCGGGGAGGAGTAGTAGTGTACGTGCTCCAGCCAGTCGGGTTGACAAACAGAGACGTACGCCGACGACGCCGAGACTGACCTGCGCGCTGTCCGTCCTCCACGCCATGCATCCACCACTCGCTTCGCTTGTATGTTGTCTGTCTGACGAACACCCAGGCCATGTCGACGACGTCGTCCAGGCGTTGCGCCCGCCCACCCCTTTCCCGACGACCTACGTGCGGCCATCCTGCCGGCGACGTCGCCGCCTGCTCTGCCGCCGGCCATGCACGCGACGCCAGTACAGTCCCAAGCAGCCACGCACGGGGCATGTACGTGTGGCACCAGAACAGGACCCAGCTGTCAAGTTGTGGGTGTGCTGGTGTTTGTGCTTGTACGTGCTTCTAGTTCTAGAAGAGTGCACCGAGCTGCTAGCGAGTCGGTCTAGCGGCCGCTGTTAAAGACCAAGGATGTTAAAGACACCAAGAACGTATCATCTCAAAGAAAATCATATCATGTAGTACTACGTCGTATGTATTAGCATTACTTCCTAATTTTTTTTTTTAGAGTTCAAGGGCAAGATGCCCCGGCCTTCTATATTAATAAAAGACCAACAAGTATCAAGCAGTTTACAGCGCGGGAGAGGTACCAAACACCCAGGATCACCAATCACTGGGGGAGAGACAGGAGCCCAAGGCTCAAACATTACAGAGTTCCAGCCCAAAGACAGCCAAAGTTAAACTAAACCAACAGAAAGCAACGAACAACTAAAAACGCCTAGAGACCAGCAACGGGATTAAGCAGCATCAATGGCGCACTCCCACGGGGTTGAAAACATCCTGCTCAGTCCTTTGCCACGCCCAGCTTCTTCTCCCAGTAACACCGATCTTCCTTCCTTTCCCAGGAAATCATATCATGTAGTACTACGTCGTATGTATTAGCATTACTTCCTAAATTCTCCAAGATCCATCCTGGTGGAGTCTTAATCGACAAATTAAACGTCACTGTCAGACGCTAACATCAGCAACCAGAGAGACGCTAATATTGAATAGTAGTAGGTATTAATTTTTCTTCAGTCATTATATCCATGTCTTCTAGATAAACATGCAGGGAGGCTAGCTAGCAGCGCAACTACCGCATGAAAGCGAAACCGATCGGCCGAGGAGTTTAGGTGCAGTGCAAGGCATCGTCAGGGTCAGGGTGCGTGTGGACAAGGATCAGACGTACACTACTCCTGCTACAGTACATCTGAGGCTCTGATTCAGAGCCAAGGGGGAAAAAACAAACAAACAAGAGAGACAAATGGTGCTCTGCTGCTGATGCTGTGCCTGTGGGTCAGTGGGTGTGTGATGGGATCATGGCTTATGAGAGCTGCAGCGAGCACTAGGGTCTAGGGGTGGTTGGGTCTCTCCTCTCTCGTAGGACTAGGAGTAGGCCATGGCGCCAGCATCCCGCCCTTGGCGCCAAGCCAACCGACCGAAACGGAACCCTCGGCTTTCTTCTCCACCTACTCCTGAGTCCTGACTTTGGAGCCAAGGATGTGTACGTACATGCAGCATCGCAGGGTAGCTGTTGCAATTGCAACACACACACGCGCGCACTGACAGAAACAAGCAAAGCAACAGGGGAACGAGGTTGTTCAGAGTCAGAGAAGCTAGCTATGGTCGTCCTGTATCTGTATCTGTATGTACATAAAGACATACGAATACAGTACACCTGATCCGGCCTGTGGCAACCTGTTGCTGGAGGCCTGGAGTAGACCTGACCCTGACCTGGTACGGTGTGGAAGCAAGGCCAAGGCATACGAAGGATAGGAGAGCGTTTGGGTGCAGTGCAAGTGCAACTACCGGCGGCCACTCGGACTACGCCCTCTCTCGCGTGCACAGCACACTCCCCCCCTGCTCTGCTCTTGCCTCTTGCAAGCCGCCCCTACAAAACTTGGCGTCTACTCCCTCCCTGTGCTCTTCTCTGCTCTTCTCTCTCCCTCAACGTGATCGAGGTCACCGGCACAACAATTCTGCCCTCCTCCTTCTTCTTCTTCTTCTTCCAACAACGTACCTCTCTCTCGCCTGATTTCTGACTGCCATGGAGCTGGCGCCGAGGTTTCTACGCAGCCGGCCAGACGAAGGCGGAGGAGGAGGAGGAGGAGGAGCAGAGGACCAGAACCGCAGCAGGCAGCTCGAGCATCACGAGGACGACGACGACGACGAGCAGGAGGCCGAGGTCCCCTACATCCTCGACATCTTCGTGCACGAGGCGCGGGGCATCCACAACATCTGCATCTACGGGGACCAGGACGTGTACGCAAGGCTATCACTAACGTCAGACGACGTTGCCGCGGCGTTGTCCACGCGCGTCGCGCGGGGCGGCGGCGCGACCCCGCGCTTCGCCGAGCGCCTCCGCCCGCTGCGCGTGCCCCGAGGGAGGCTCGCCGTGGACGTGCTCAAGTGCGAGCTCTGGATGCGCAGCTGCTCCAGGGGCGTCCTCGACGACCAGCTCCTCGGCTTCGCGCTCGTGCCGCTCGCTGACGTCGTGGCAGCCGATGGCGCTACGGTCGTCGAGGGGGAGTTTGAGCTCTCGTCTACTGATCTCCTTCACTCGCCTGCCGGAACCGTGCGCCTCTCGCTCGCCCTTCGCCCTGGGGGGATCACTGATGAAGACGTCGACGCTCCCGGCCGCCGCGGTGCCGACGCCCAGCCGTCCATCGCGTCGGAGGTCGTCATCCTCGCTCCCGTGGACTACTCGAGGATCGAGTTCACGGACCTTAGAGTGGAGCAGGAGAACGACGCCATGGCCGTGCAGTACCTGCCGTTCCTGCGCACGGCCGCGGGGGAAACCGTGGTGGCTGAGGACGACTGCCAGATGAGCACGAGCCCAGGCGGGGAGAAGTCGTCGTCGTCGGCGGCCTCTTCCTCGGACGGCAGCACCAGCAGGAACGCCGCTGCCGCCTCGACGGCCAGCACGGTCAGCGAAGACAGGGTGGCCGTCTCTTCTTCCGGCGAGGCGGCAGAGAAGCCGCCGTTACCGCCGCACGACGTGGACGAGGCCAGCACGGCGCCCGTACTGTCCCGCCGCTCGCCGGACACGCTGAAGTCGCGCGGCGGGAAGGAGGCCACCAGCAAGGCCGGAGGAGTGGTCACGTCGCCGCTCGGGGGGGACACGGACACGGACATGGACATGGACGTCGACGTCGACGTGGAGGCGGCGGAGCAGAGCGCGATGCAGCGGCAGATCATGGAGATGTACGTGAAGAGCATGCAGCAGTTCAGCGACTCGCTGGCCAAGATGCAGCTGCCGATCGAGCAGCTCGGCCTCGACGGCGGCGGCGTACAGAAGGAAGAGACGCCCGATAACAACAACAAGGTGATCGAGCGGCAGCAGCAGGCGAAGAAGGATGGGTCAAGGGTGTTCTATGGGAGCAGAGCTTTCTTCTGAAGTCTGAACTGAACAAAATCTGCAGGGAGAAGAAACACATATCTCTTGCAACATAACATTCATCCCGCCGCGGTTTGTTCATCATTAGGTTGTTCTGCTTGCCAATTGGTATTGTTAACTGAATTCGTTCGATCAGTAGACCAAGATCACATAATTTAGGAGAGAGTAACATGTGAGCTAGAATTTGGCGGCGACAAACTGTAGACAGTAGTAGGCTTTGTTCACAAGTTCTGAAAAGGCAAGCCAAGTCAAGTAAGAGTGCAGTATTAGGATTAGTAGCTAGCAGGGTGTGAGAGATGGCAAAGCTATTGCCTAGGATGTTTATGTGTTTTCTCATGTGTAAAAATGAAAGGGTTATTTGAGACATCTGCTAGCTAAGTCGTGATCCTGAAGACAAGAAGCATTAGCATTCCTTTCCAGCTTACACATGCAGTGCTTCCAAACAAACAAAATGATGCAGCATCAGATCAGAGCCTCCACTCTATTCTACCAGCCGAAAGGCCTGCGTCCAATGGACATGGACCCATGCATGGTTTTGTTTCAGAAGCAAGCAACTGATTGATGTGATGAGCACATCATGTTAACCTCACTGAAATTTTTACCTAAGAGATGTATTTTCTCACGAAGTCTTGATACTTGCATAGGAAATACATTTTCTCTCAAGTATCAATAAGGCTGTATTTTTTAGGTTGAGTTGGTGATTGGGGAACAGAGGTTCATCTCTCTCTCTCTCTCTCTCTCTCTCTCTCTCTCTTTTTGGTCACACAAACACACAGAAACTAAAACAACTGAGAAAATTCCCCCAAAGAAGGCCAGAAAGGCGTAAGTCACAGAATGCAAAAGTCGAAGGCCCACAACTCAATCGTCCGAGAGCATGAATGACCTCGTTCGTACAGGCCCCAGGCCGTGGCGGTGGCATCGAGAGGGTGGGCCTAGTTTGGACCCAGCATATGAAGGCCCAGGTTCTTGGCGAACCCCTGAGTCTCGGTCGATTGTTCCATTTCCAGGCCGCAATTAACACGGCCGTGTTGCGTCAACTTAGCTGTGATCCATTTAGAGAGCCATCTCATCTCATGAATATTATATTCCATTTAAAGAGCCAACTCCAACGAACTATGTCTCGTTCTGTACACTCCAATGACTTGACATATTTTTTTTCTCGTATGAAAAATTATGATAGAACTATCATACATTAAATTGAGAGACCATATATATAGCCTCTCCGTTAGTGGAGGGTGAGCACGGTGGTTTTATAGAGAGCGGAAACGATGAAGAATTGTTTAGAACGTTTGTTCGTCTATTGAACTTTTTTTTTTAAAAAAGATACTTTTAAAGTTTTGTGATAAAAAATCATGAAGGGAGCCTCCTTGGGATGCTCTTACCGGAGATTCCTATGGCATCTAATCAGTACCTTTTTTTTAAAAAAAATCTAATTCCTGTTCTTAGTACAAGGTACTCATGCATCTCTTAAAATTGTCGCCTCTTCACGGATCCACGTGTTGATCAACTAATAGAGACAATATGAATACGTTATTATGTGTACCTTAATTTTTATATGGTTTTTACTTACATGGCGATGCATACTCTATGTGGTAATTTTGAATTTAACTCTATAAAAATCAGTACAAACAATATTTTCAACACATGTATCAAATATTAGTTAGGAACTTAGGATATAATTATTTTTATTGATGAAGCTAAATTTGAAAAGGGGAAACATCCATTAACTACACCAAATTTCAATATGGAAAACATTTGTTCAAACATATTACTCCAAATATGTCACGTCACGCGGTTTTTTGTGTGCCACTAGTTTCTACGTTAAGGTGACTATATATTACATTTGTCTGAAGTCCCAAACACGCCAGCTTTCATGATGTCTTGTATAAAAGAGAAGAGAGCTCATGGCAAGTTCGGTCGGCCAACACCGCACGACATTCGGCCAACGCACACGCGGGACCCACAATGATGACATGACTCCGCTGGAGCAACAACAACGACACCGTGACTACAATGGTGCGGTATATTATTATTGGATGAAAAAAAACCCATTGGCATATATACTGCCACCTGGCTCCTACAATAGATGCTGACGTGGCTTGCCTTATGGACAAGCGGTTTGGCCAGCTCATGGCTATACTACCGCTGGTTTCACTCTTGTCGCTTCCAACGAGGACTAGGGCTGAGGTCGGAGTGGCTCGCACGGGGAGCAGAGCTGCCGGGCACACGCCGGCACGCGGTGTCCCCGTTCCTCCACGCACGCCGGGCGTGTCGACACCCTCACGCGACGTGATGAGTGCGCCGTCACCGATGAGATGCCGCGGGATTAGACTAATCAAATCAATGAGTAATCACGGCGCGCGCTTCGTTAAAAAAGTGTCAGATTAAGATAAGCCCTAGGTAGCTAGATAGGTATAGGCGCTAGATCCCCCTGGTGGCTTGTCTAGCTCCGTGCGTGATTCGACTATAGGCTACTAGCTAGCTGTGGCTGGGAATATTACTATAGTACGTGTACTGTCTTGATTGGTGCACTAATAGTATTGACTAATGCCACTGGTACTACTAGTATATTAGGTACTAGTGTGTAGCCCCGACCCTCATGCGTCACATATTTGTCACAGACTTACGCGCTGAGCTAAGGATGCATCATGGTTTAACCTGCAATTTTTTGACATATGATATAGTAATATATACTCCGTATATATATCTGTCCCCCAAGGAAGGAGCCACGAAATAGCCTATATAGGGGGGTGTCCATTGTTGACGACGACAACAACTAACCATGATGGTTCATATATAGCAAAAAGCAAAAAAGTTACATCTAATGCATGCACCGGAAGAGCTGAGTTAGCACCAACTTTATCAGCGCGCTTGATCATTGGATAAGTAGAATCTTTTCCCATCTTAACTAATGAATTTGTTAGATCAGCAACTGATAGTTTACAACCGGAGTATTAGGGTGTGTGTGGACCCTCCCCCCCTCCCTCCGCCCTCCGTCCATGTCTGTCCCAAAGATACGCTAACTTCTCACCCCATATGAGCACCTCCAAAGAAGCTAACTTCTTAACCCCTATGAGCACCTCCGAAGAACCGAGTCGGCACATCTTGAGATTCGCGAAGTCACCACAGACGCCTCACTGTCGATGGGACGTCGCCTACCACTAGTAAATTCTGAAAAAAAATCCAGGAAACCACAGTCTGAATCCCACGGGGAATCAAACTCAAGACTTGTGGTGTGCCGCTCGAGTGACTTAACCAACCAGTCTAAGCACCCTTTAGCAACTTCTCAAAGAGTTAGTTCGTCCTAACTTTGACAAAATAAATATATAAAATTAAAAAGTTGTATTAATATTTACAATGTGTAACAAGGGCAACTCTAAAAAAAACTAGCTCATGGCACATTTTATTTAGCAAAATGATAGAGAAAGATAAAAGACAATTACTCCTTCTGTTTCTGAAAATTTGTGACACCAAATGACACATATACTAGTTTATAATGTACCTAATGATATCAATTTGGTTTCATAAATCTTGGCACTCTTTTCTATAAATTCGGTCAAATCTAAAAAGTTTGACTTAAGACTATTCTAGGCATTGATTTGTTCATGGACAAAGGGAGTAGCTAACTTTTTTATTTTATAAAGAGCTAATTAAGCTCACACACTTTTCAATGATTTATGTGTTTATGCTTTCATAATCTTCTATACTAGCATATGTTTGACTACTCTTTTTTAAACTTTCATATGAGTTAGTGGTTTAAAAGGACCATTAGAGATACCCTAAGTATTATTATACAAATAATAAAAAATAGTTTGATATATATTGCATTATTTTCTATAAAATTAGTTAAACTTAAAAAAGCTACTTCTCCCTACTTTCAACCTAGAATGACACGTTTTTTTTAACAAAGGGAGTACACATCTCCAATTGTCGTTTCAAATTATAAGTCACTTAATTTGATTTTTTTGGTATATTGATTTTGCTATGTATCTAGATATAATAATATGTATAAATAAATAGTAAACTGAATGAATAAAAAAATCAAAGTGATTTATAATTTGAAACAGAGTAGTTTATACTGAAATCGATCGCCGGCCAACTAATAGACCACATCCTGTCGTATAACTTTTGTTGTAAAAGCTAGGTACTTTTTACTGCATGATGCATGTGATAATGTACATAGTTCACGGATAATATCTTATTCCATCCGGCCGGATGTATATATAACTGAATTGTTTCTCCTCATGAAGCCATGCATATATAGGTGTGTGACACAGTATACACACACACACACACACACACACACACACACAAAAAAAATGCTGTGTGTGACACACTGACTCAGTGACGACACCTACCCGATCCACCATCTCAAGCGCCTAGCTAGCTAGCAATATAAATAGGGAAGTCACCTCTTTGAAACTGCCTAAGGCTAAGCTACTCGATCAAACCCTCCACCACCACACAAGAGATATATAGTTAACAAACATTGCCTGCACTGCTGCTAATGGTCTATCATCACATTAAAACTCTCTCATGTTAACATCCCCTCTCTACTTCTGTCTGCTTCTCTCATCTCTCGTGTTGTTGCCTAGCTAGTTGGTGCTGAAAGAATAATGTCAGCGTAGCCTAGCTCATAGGGATTCCTCTTTAATTCATCCCTTCTGATCTCACCAAGAAAACAGCAACTAGCACCAAGAAAACAGCAACTAGCTAGCATGGACCACCAGCTGTTCGACGACCCCTTCGGGAGCAGCATCTCGTCGCTGGAGGCCGACATCTTCTCGGCCGGCGGCGGTGGTGGCCAGCTGCCGTCGCCGCCATGGCCGGACCTCGACCTCGACGACGACTACGACATCCACGATCTCTCCGCCCCGGCCGCCAACGCCGCCACCTCCTCCGGCGGCGGCTACGGCTCGGGTGGCTCCGGCAGCCACAGGAAGCTCAGCCACAACGCGTACGAGCGTGACCGCCGGAAACAGCTCAACGAGCTCTACTCCTCGCTCCGCTCCCTGCTCCCGGACGCTGACCACACTGTACGTCCTAGCTATGATCTCCTGTGGAAGCATGCGAATTAATCGATGGATCAATCGATCGATCTTAACGACAACGATGCATGTCGTGTTGCTGTGCTGCAGAAGAAGCTGAGCATCCCCACCACCGTGTCCCGAGTTCTTAAGTACATTCCCGAGCTGCAGAAGCAGGTGGACAACCTGGAGAGGAGGAAGAAGGAGCTGACCAACGCCAACTGCAAGCCAGGAGTCCTCAACACCAGCGAGATCGTAAACCCCATTGTTTCTGCTACTTGCCTCAACAACACTGAGATCATGGTTCAGGTCAGCCTGCACAGCAATGTGGCCGCCACAGCTCTCCCTCTCTCCAAGTGCATAAAGGTGCTGGAGAACGAAGGCCTTAACCTCGTCAGCTCATCAGCCTACTCCACTTTTGAGAACACGACATTCTATAGCCTCCATCTTCAGGTGCATGTTCAATGTTCCTGCCCGGCCTTTCCTTGATGTTGACTTGATTTTTTTTACTTCGTCAAATTAGTTATACTTGGATTGATTGATACAATCTAACACTTCTCATAATGCGATAATTTATTTCATCTAGCTAGCTAGGCTCGTCTAAATTTAGTGGAGTATTATTTTTTCCTCCATTATACCCTAAGTTAACAAGATATTGAATCAAAAAGTCTTTGAAAGATAAAGCTCTTTATATATGGTTAACGTACACCAGGCTCACATGAACCACTAGATCTTGTTTCAAAAAGGAATTATAAAGTATAAGACCTACTAGCTAAGTCGATCTTGTTTCAAATAAAGCAAAAAAATTGGAGCCACTCACTCTTGTGGCCGATCCCATTCGACTGATATAGAATAGGGAGATAATTGAGGGCATGTCTGGCATGGCCTATATATATTGTGGCTTCAAAATCTCCCGCACTAGTTCATATATATGAGCTCTTTCTCTCTCATAAGAGATATGTGGCTTTGACTCCTTTTAGTCTATACTACTGGAGTCAAAGCCCTAAGGAGCTTGCCAAACAAGCCCTAAAATTAGGAGGTCATTTGTGGATCGAGATTCCATGGCCTGCCACACATAAAGGTGGACATATACATAACGATCTTACTATTACTAGTTAGAGGATTCTTTTAGAGCATCCATACTACTAGACTTGTTGGAAGAAAAACAAACCCGACAAATTTTCATAAATTTTTTGGTTCAATATACTACAATACTCATTACCGGCAATAACAACCACTAGAGATTTAATTTACATCTAAGTTATTCACATCTCCCATTATGAAATTAAAACATAATAAGGTAACCTCTAAATCATCATCTAAATTACCCACAGATCCACCCTTTATAAATTATAAGATAAATTAACAACCGCCTAAATTAGCATCTAAGTTAACCACATCTACTATTATGTAAAGTAATATAAAGTAAACCCTCAATTTATCTCAAAATTACCAATTTCCATCATTTTGATTACATTCATCTAAGTTTCTCACGTAAACATGGCCCACCAGGGAGACCAAGTATGCATGCATAAGAGATTAGTATAATTTTCATGTTTTAGGAATAATGAAAAGCTCTTTATATATGAATCTAACAATAATGATATTGATGATGTGTTTTAAATTATATTTATACTTTGTGACAATAAATTAGTAATCTTATATTTTAGATAAATATATAGTATTAAACTAAAATATTATAATATGTCTACATCGATAGTTTAACTATAAGTGCTTCAACTCAAGTTTAAGCTCAAACTTCTTAAATATTTGATACAAAAAAGATCTTTGAAAAAAAAACAAAGATCCATATCCACAATAATAAACACTTGTTTTTCTTTTAAAAACTAGCAATAACTAATAAGATCAAAATTGGGAAGCTAACAAAATCAAGATTCATAAAGTTATGAATCATGACACATGAAATGCAAGATCTGACAAAGTTAAATTTTTAAACTAAACATATGTATGATACAAAAGGGAAAGGTTAAAATAATATGGATGAGAAAACATATAAGAGTACATGTTAATGACAATTTATTATAGTAAAATAGAGATGATATAATAACCTTGTAAGAAAACAAATAATGGGAGAAAAAAAGAAGAGTTTTGGATTAATTTGGCTTCTATTTCATCCACAAATTCTAATAATTATGTCTTCTACAATTCCAGCCTCTGCAAGATCACATCATGTTGATATACTAGCGCAATACATGATATTTTATATATAGTGATTTATTTTGCAACAAGAACACTTCTCCTATAGTTACACAAGACTAACATGCAATTTGAGTTCAGTTAGAGCTATTTATAAAAAAAATTGTAATAAGATAAAGTAAGTACCATTGTATCTATTACTCCCTCCATTCCAAATTATGAGTCACTTTGACTTTTTTTGGTACATTCACTTTGCTATGTATCTAGACATATTATTATCTTTCTAGATACATAGTAAAATGGATGTAAAAAAAGTCAAAGCGACCAATAATTTAGAACATAGAGAGTATTATCTTAGACACCATCATTTATCCTTAATTTAAATGTTTTATATGATGTGTTCAAAAGCATGATATTTACTAGCCATTGGACCAAATTATAGTCTAGGAATGCCATTGTTATGCATTGGTTTACTAAAATTAATGCAACATGTGTTTGCCTTATTATTTATGTACACACACAAAGATCCCAACATAAACTTAAAAATCATTTGGTTTGTTTTATGTGTTGATAGGGTATACAATAGTTTATATATTTTAACAAAACTCCATAAATAGGCCACCTCCAAGAAAAAGGTTAGATTTTTCTTTGAATGATGAAGCTAAACACAAGCAAACTGCCTTGGAACTTTGGGTAGGTTCCCATATGAAAATAAATAAAAATAGGCACAAATCGAACATCAATTAACCAAGCATAACAATGGAACATACCGAGCTACACAATCACAAACAAACAATAGGGATACAATTTTGCCACTTGGAACAATGAAAAATTATTTTTTTGTGCAATGTAAAAATTTTATTTGTAAGAAAAATCACTATATTCATATCTGATCCACAAAATGACCATAGTATAACTAATGAAAAACAATTGAAACGATAGGGGCTATTTAATTTCTAAGTAGGATCCTATCTCACCCCGGCCCAAAACTGTATATATATAAAAAAAAATCCTACCTCACCTCCTGGAATACTGAGGCAGATTGATCAGTATTGCCTTCTACAAGGCTATTCAAACTCAAATGGAACGGTAATTGAACCGTGCAGTTCTGACAAATGGTTCATAGAGTTTTAGTGGTGTGGGAGTCAATTGATGGGAGTGGTGCAGTATGAGTCTATGAGATCATCACCTAGTGAATTACATGTGCTTAAGATAAGAATACAAGATAGTGATGATGATGGATCAACTTATCATCTAGATGCATGACTTGTAGCATCCATCTTACCAATGCATGCATGCTTTGCACTGACAGAGAAGTCAAAGAACGATGAAGGAGCAGTGCCCGGGATTCTGCGACGAATTGGAGAAGATTATCAGAAAGAAAGCAGGGGCGTAGCTATCCTCCACCCGTACACAGTGCTGGGGCATGCATTCAGCATTCCTGCGGATCCTACCATTATTCCTACGACGTGCTACTCCATAAGCATGCAGCTTGCTAATAAGATATTCTAGTTTAGTCTGATGGACTGTGTACCTGGGAAAATATGTAGTAGAAGTGCTGGTGTGTCCGATCCATGTGTGTTCTGTTGACGACACAGAAGAACTAGTAGAGTATATGGTAACTGTGAAATTCACTGCAAAATACTGTACCAATGGACGCATAATATAAACATGGTTTTCTGCAAACCAAAGTCCATAGATCCTTTGTGTGTGTGTGTGTGGGGGGGGGGGGGGGGGGGGGCATGAGAAACGCTATAGGTCCTCTACTTGACTACTTGTGTACTGAAACATTGTGCAGGGTGAGTAGAGAAAAGGATGCAAAGCGGGCTATCCTGCCTGCCTGTGTGCATCCTCAAAAGGCCGGCGCGCGGATGGGGATTTCGGTTCCAAAGCTGTGGGAGCGTTCGTTCACGGCCCGTGGACCTGACCATCCCGCCGCAAAAGAAGGCCCAGCCCACCTGGACGATGCTCTCTTTCCGCGCAGTTTCCTCCTTCCCCGACGCCGACCACCCCCCACTGGCCAAGGAGACGGCGGAACGCGGACGCGGCCCGGTCAACCGGAGAAGACTGCACTTTACGCGCCGAGACGACCGAGTCCTCCGCACGTACGCGGCCATGGCCGCGCGTTGCAGCCTGCACCTATGCATTTGCATGTAGATGTAGTATGGCGTCATCACTCATCAGCGACTCAGTTTCGATCCACAGGACAGGAGGATGAACAATGGCGATTAATTGGCGACAGAGAGAAGCAAAACTTCGTTCTGGTTTGCAAGCAAAAACATGCGTAACCAACAATACATTCATCTGTACAGTATACTTTCCTGTTCGTCGTTCATCGTTCATCGTGTTCCTAAACGGAAATCTCCGCAAGCTAATTAATTAATGGCTACCGCGAGGACATCATGGTCCTGGCCGCCGACCTCATCCACCGGCTCCGATCGCGCTCGGCGATGGTCTCGAGCCTAGGCGACCACGGGCGGCTCCGGCCAGTCCCGACGAGCTGCGCGTAATGCCGCTTCAGCTCGGGCGTGCTGCACAGCTCCGCCGCATCCTTGTCGGCCTTGGCATTCGCGTTCCCGCCGCGGCCGCCAGCAGCGTCGCAGGTGATGAGCTTCTCGAGGAACTCCGGGATGACCCTGATGAGCGGGGGGGCGGCGGCGTCGTCGGCGCCGGCCTTGACGTGCTCGAACGGGCACCCGCCGGCGACCGCAAACAGGGGCTGCTGCGGCTTCCTCTTGCCGTTGCTGGCGATGGCGGCGTCGGCGTACGAGAGCGTGGCGAGAGTGGCGGGCGTGAGCGCCTTGAGGTTGGGGAGGCGCGCGGCGGGGAGCACGAAGTAGGTCCGGCCTGGCAGGAGTTCCTCGCCCGGAGACATGGCCGGGATCGGGAGGCCGACGAAGAACGCGTCGGCGGGGCACACGGCGTAGCCCGAGGCCGGCGCCGGGAGCTCCGCGGTGACGTCCCCGGCCGTGACGACGACGGCGTCGTCGCCGCCGCCCGCGACCAGCAGCCTCGCCCGCCCGCCCCAGTACACCAGCCGCACCGCCGCGGGTGTCGACGCCGGCAGGTGCAGGCACGACGGCGAGAGGGAGATGCCGTTGCCCATGTGTACGTGTTTCAATGTCTGTGGAACGGCCGGAGGGATCGGGTGCCAAATGGATCCACACGTGCAATCACGGTGGGTGCAAGAATTGAAGTGAGCTCGATCGATCGACCTGCGGTTGGCCGGGCTTGCAAGCTGTGGCGGTCTGCGGGGGTGTCTATATATGTGAGGCCGGTTGACCTGGGAGAAGAAGAGAAGGGAAGGGAAGGGAAAGAGGGGTGCTTCATGTGCGCGTCGTGTGCTGTGCCTGTGCTTTGCTGGGAGAGGAGGCCAAGTCAGTGGTCAAAGGTGATGGCCATTTCCTTCCGAGGCTATTTCCTGCGAGGACGAAGCTGGAGGTGCCGACTTGGCGACAGGTGGAAGAAGCTGGTTAGCTGGCCGGTTGGCCTAAGCTGGCATTTTGGGCTGCGCGTGCGTGCGTGCAACTGTGCAAGTGTATTGTTGTTGTCAAGGCCAACTTGATGCGTGGGTGATGCGCGTGCGTCACGTTGGTGTTCGGTTTATCCACTCAGATGGACACCGTGGCAACTGCCAACTGCCTCACAAATGCCAGTCCCCAGACCAGCACGGCAAGGCAAGGGTGTGCTTGGTTCTGTTTGAGTCTTGCCAGCTAGGGGGGCGATTACAATTCATAGATCCATTCAGTGGAGCATACACAGATTTCAAACATACGACCTCATTTTGCACAATTCCACCAGAGACCATTCACATATTTACAGAGATGTTGCACATATGAGTTGCATATGGTTATTAGACACAATTATACCAATGTTGACCAACAAAGTTTGGGTGGAAGTAAACATTTGCATGCTATGTATTCTGCAATGAAGGATAAATACAAAACACCAGAAGACAGATGCGTACTTTGAACTTGGAAGGCATGCTGGCCACGACATGGTTGCCTTCCATAGTCAAATCTACTGATCTACTATGTACACACACTTTCTGATGTAGACATTAAAAATCAGTGTGGGCAGTGATGCTTGCTTGTTGCAAAAGGGGACTATGATTAGCTTGTAACAAAATCAATAATAATTTTTGTTGGGACAGAGATCGCGAAGGTCCGCTACCAGACCGAGGCCGAGGAAGGCGAAGGCCCTTTTCCACCAGAACGGGATACTTCAGAACCAGACGCACGACCGCTGCCATGCCCCCAAGCAGGAAGCGAAGGTCACCAGTTGTCTCCAGTCATCAAGTTAACCCCGAAGAGCGTGTCGCTTGTGTGTGCACGCACCGCGAAGGCGAAGGTCCCAGGGCCTGTGATCGAGACCTTCGCTCTGCCTAACGCAATAGGCGGAGGCCGACCGGAGGACATCGGAGCGAAGGTCCCTGGATGAGAAATCAAGACCTTCGCCTAATCGTGGGATCGGGGCAGGCGCAAAGCGGAGGCCTTCGGCGTGAAGGTCCGGAGGACAAGAGGCGCTCCGAGAGGGCGGCCGGTGCGACGCGCTGGGCCCCGGTAGCTGGGCCTCCAGCAAAGATCCCTCCTCGGCCCATCAGGTTTTGGCAAACGCGGCATCCCTAGAGGACCCCCGGAGGTTTAGACAGGTTCCCGGAATATTCGGGAGTAGGTAGAAGGGTATTTATGTAACGACGGTCGTCTTGTGTACAGTGCACTATAAAAAGGGGTCACCCCCACCGTAATAAAGAGAGACAACATCCTTAAATTCTAGGGTTTTCTGTTTCATTGTCGGATACCGCCGCCAACTCCAGTGAGGACCTTCGGCATCGCGAAGGCCTCCTCGCATTCCAAGCTCAAGTCGACTAAGCCGGACCTCTCTGTGCCTCGCGAGGGTCCGGCCCCCTCGACCCCTCAGTTCTTGTTCGGAGAAAGGCTTTTCTAACAGTGGCGCCCACCGTGGGGCGGCCGAAGTCAAGCCCACGATGACATCAAAAAGAGCAATGGTAGAAGAGTTAAACGGAGAAGAATCGAGGCCTCGCCGCAACGTGCGTAGCACTTATGCCACAACAGACGGAGCACTCAAAGACGATGTGCCAGAGCCATCGCGAAGAACAAGGCCAAGAGCGGCAAGAACGAACACAAGAAGAGCGGCAGCCGAGCCCCTGCAGCCGGAGGCGGAGCCAACCCAACCAGCAAGAACAAGAGCCGCAACGACAAGACGCGCACGAGTTGCGCAACAGCCAACTCCGGCACAGGACGCCCAACAAGAAGTCGACGAAGACGAACAAGCACCCCAAGAGCAAACACAGAAACAAGTCCTGCAAAATCTACAAGAAGAATTGCAAAGAGCACAGGAAGAACGAGACTGCTTAGCCGCAGAACAACAGGCAAGGCAAAGAGCAATACAGCTATCATAGCAGTCAGCGGAGGTGCGACAACAGTTAGCAATCCTGCAAGGCGAAATACAGAGCATGCAGCAAAGCCAGGTCGGAGGGGTACAACAGCACGCAGGCGAGGCACCTCAAATGCCACGGCCGACCGACGAATCCGTAATCAGGAATGCTTACAGCCTAAACACATACAACCAAAACCACCAACGATGGAGAATCGATTCGAAGTCACCATTGTCCGAAGGTTTGCAGGACACGCCTTGGCCTCCGACTTACAAACCAATCTCACTGCTAAAGTTTAACGGCAAAACTGACCCAAGGCAATTCATCATGAGCTTTGAAGCTGCAGTAGCCTCCACAGGTGGAAATGAAGCAGTCTTAGCAAAATCCTTCGTAATAGCAGCAGAAGGTGACGCATTAGCTTGGTATCCCATGCTCCATACAAGCACGATATACTCGTGGGAAGACCTCCGTGATAAAATCATGACAAACTTCAAAGGCTTCGCAAATGAGTCCCTAACTTCGTCAGACCTATTCCAGTGCAAGCAAGCACAGGGGAACCATTAAAAGATTATTTCCAGAGGTTTATTCAGCTCAAGGCTAAAGCACCAAACGTCCCAGAGGAGGTCGCGATCGAGGCTGCGATCAAAGGTCTCCACGTAGGACCCTTTGCAGGTCACCTAGCACGAGAAAAGCCTACAAGCATCAGTGGCTTGTACAACGAGTTCGAGAAATACTGCAGGTCAGATACCGACTTAAGAAGAAGAATAGAGGAACATAACCTCTACAAGCAACATAGCTCAAATCAACCCCAAGGGAACCGAAGGCAACAAAGAGCAGACGGTAACAACAACTGGCAGCAGCCGAAGGCTGCACAAGTCTTCAACGTATCCAACAAGCAAGAGCCCAACCAAGCGAAGGCTCAGACGAGCCAACCCAATCAATCACCAAACCAGAACAATGACAGGAGGCAGGGACAAAACAAAAATTGGAATAAAGGGCAAAACCAAAAAAACGAGAAAACCATGGTGTTTCTTCCATGGCGAAGACAAATGCCACATAACAAGAGATTTCCCGGAGGCAAAGGAAACCCAACAGAGGATGAAAGCAAGGCAAGAACACAGCCTCCGTCACAAAACCAAATGCAAACAAGACAGGTTAATCATACAACACAAGCATGGCAGCAACAGCAACAGTACTGCCCAGTCTACCTGGGTTTGAACTCCACTCAAATACACCCCTCCACAATAGCAGCATCGTACTACCCATTGCCAGCATGGAGATCGCCGAATCCACCAAACCCACCATAAGGTAACCTCAGACCGGATCCTCCGTCGCCTCACATAACATTCATCGAAACAACACAGCAATCACAAGGGCCAAGCCGCCGTTACAAGGCATTGCCTCCGCCACCCCAGGCACCAACCATAGCACAAGGAGCACCTCTGAAAACATAACCTCTCCCAGAAAACCAGCTCGACCCCCACACACCCCTACCAACGATAGGGATGATACTACCCATAGCCGGAGGCTCGTCAATGGAATTCCAAAGCAAAAAACAAAAGAAGGACCACTACAGGTTGGTCAACAATGTCGCTGTCAAAGGGACAATACGCCACATAGACTGGTCAAATACACCCATCACTTTCACAGAAGAGGATCTCTGCCTCGAAAGTTACCCTCACACCGATGCAATGGTGATCAAGGCAAACATAGCAGCCTGGGAGATTAGCAGGGTACTAACCAATACTGGCAGCTCCGCCGACATACTGTTCGTCAATACCTTCGACCAAATGAAACTGAGTAGGAACCAACTTCAGCCATCAGAATCACCTCTGATCGGGTTCGGCGGCCCGAGGATCGACGCCCTTGGAAAAATCTCATTACCAGTCTCCTTCGGAGACCGAAACAACGCAAGAACCGAGTACATCACCTTCGACGTCGTCGACCTACGCTACCCCTACAACACAATCTTCGGTAGAGGCTTTACCACGAAGTTCAACGCGGTCATCCACATGAGCTACCTGTGCATGAAAATGCCAGCTTTTCATGGAGTCATCACAGTACGCGCAAGTCAGAAAGAAGCCAGAAACATAGAAAGGGACATCCACAAAGCTTAGCGGAACATAAACTCAGTAACAACTGAAGCAACCCCCGATATGCCAGGGGGAAAAACAAACCTCAAGGACCAGGAGGAAACGAAGATAATACCACTTTCGGAAGAAGTGCCAAACCGAAAAGTCATAATCGGCGCAAGACTAACCACAGAAGAAGAGACGCAGCTTCGCACCACCCTTCGAGAGAACGGGGACATCTTCGCCTGGTCAGCATCCGACCTTCGTGGAGTAAGCAGGCAAATCATCGAACATTCTCTCGACGTCAGCGAACAATGCAGGCCAAAGAAACAAAGGCAGAGGAAAATGTCAGAGGACAGAGTGTTGGCAGCGAAGGCTGAAGTCCAAAGGCTACTAGACGCAAATGTCATCAGAGAAGTTAAGTATTCAGACTGGCTATCCAACGTCGTCCTCGTCCCAAAAAAGAACGGCAAGATGCGAATGTGCATCGACTTCACGGACTTAAACAAGGCATGCAAAAAAGACGCGTTCCCTCTACCAAGAATCGACTCTTCGGTCGACAAAGCAGCAGGGTGCAAAAGATTCTCGATGTTGGACTGTTTCTCGGGATATCACCAAATCTGGCTTAAAAAGGAGGACGAAGACAAAACAAGCTTCATGACACCATTCAGCACATATTGTTTCGTCAGAATGCCAGAAGGACTGAAAAACGCCGGATCAACCTTCACAAGAATGACCAAGATAGTGCTGGGACCCCAGCTCCAGCGCAACATCATAGCCTACGTCGACGACATCATAGTCGTAAGCAGAAGCGAAGAGGAACACCTAGCCGACCTCAGAGAGACCTTCGCAAGTCTAAGGGACGCATGCCTCAAGCTAAACCCAGAGAAGTGCGTCTTCGGGGTAAGCAAAGGAAAGATGCTCGGATGCATAATAGGCCCGAAAGGAATACAAGCCAACCCGGACAAAACAAAAACAATCAGGGGCATGGTTGAGCCCACTACAAGAAAAGAAGTGCAAAAGCTAATAGGAAGAATCGCAGCCCTGAACAGGTTCATCTCCAAGTCAGCAGAACGAAGCCTGCCGTTCTTCAAAGTACTCAGAGGTTCAGGAAAGTTTGAATGGAGGGAAGAGCAGTCAAAGGCGTTTCAGCAGCTGAAAGCCTATCTAGCAAGTGACCTGGTAGTCACAACCGCCACCCCGGAAACACCCTTACTACTTTATGTAGCAGCCACAGAGCATGCAGTGAGCGCAGTACTAACATAGGAGAAGGAGAGCGAAGGCATCAAACATCAACATCCGGTATACTACATTTCAGAAGCAATGTCAGGAGCGAAGCTAAACTATTCAGAGGTCGAGAAGACTGCTTACGCAGTTTTGATATCATCAAGAAAACTCAAGCACTACTTCCAAGCCCACGAGATAACGATACCGTCAACACAACCACTAGGCGACATCTTTAAGAACAAAGAAGCCTCCGGCAGAACGGCAAAGTGGGCAGCAGAACTATCATAGTACAACATCAATTACGTACCTAGAACAACCATCAAATCACAAGCCTTGGCAGACTTTGTGGCGGACTAGACCCCGCACGCAGCGGTGCCCAACTCGGACGAAGATCGATCATGGACAACATTCACCGACGAAGCCTGGGGAAAGAAAGGAGCAGGGGCCTCCGCAGTCTTGATCTCACCATCAGGAGTGCGAACCAAGTACGCAGTAAAGCTGCTGTTCAAGTCAACCAACAACATTGCCGAATACGAAGGCCTGGCCCTGGCCCTATCGAAGGCAAAAAGCATGGGTGCACAAAGACTTGGGATCAAAAAAGATTCCCAAATAGTGACGGGACAAGTTGAGAAAGATTTCACCGCACGGGAACCAGAGTTGGAAAAAATACCTCGCTCTCGTGAGAACAACAGAAAGAAAGTTCCAAGGATTCATAGTGGAACACATACCAAGAGCGTCCAACACCGAAGCAGACGAGCTAGCGAAGGCAGCAGCAAACGAAACACCAATGCCTGAAGGAACGTTCTACCAAGAGCTCACCGAACCTTCAACAACACAAGTAGCAAAACAAGTGCTCGCAATATGCAAAGAAGATTGGAGGGAACCAATCCGGAAGCATCTAAACAACGAGGAAGATGGCCAAGACCACACCGCAATAGCAAGAATAGCCGTCAGGGCATGAAGTTACACAATCATAGATGGAGACATGTATAAGAAAGGAGTGGTTCAGCCACTACTAAAATGCATCACAAACAAAGATGGAAAGAACCTCCTACGAGAAATACACGCGGGAATCTGCGGATCTCACATAGGCTCTCGAGCATTATCTGCGAAAGCAATCCGCTAGGGCTTCTATTGGCCAACTCACATACAAGATGCAGAAGAGACAACAAAGTCTTGCGAAGCTTGTCAACACCTCGCACCACACCAACGGTTACCATCAGCAAGCATCCAACTCATACCGGCAACATGGCCACTACAGCGATGGGGCATGGACCTCGTAGGACCTCTACCACCTTCGCAAGGGGGGAACAAGTTCGCAGTAGTCGCCGTGGAATAGTCAGGTGGTACACAAAAACATCAAAGACAGAGACTTCATCCTTCGGAGGAAGCCAAATGCAGAAGCAGCTGGAAAGCTACAACCAAAATGGGAGGGACTTTTCATCGCGAAGGCTGCGGGTCGACCAGAGGCATTTTTGCTAACCGACACCGAAGGCAGAATGACCACGCACACCTGGAACTCCAACAACCTAAAAAGATTCTACATCTAAATGTAAAAGCCGCCCTCGCAAAGTATAAGCGAAGGTCGGCTCATAGGTAGATTTACCTTTTTCAGCAAATTTTTTCCTTTTTTGCTCCGCAAGGCACCGTACTCTTTTCCTCACAAGGGAAACCCTAAACCAAGGGTGTGAGGGTTTTAATGAGGCGGCACCTTTGTAACAAACCTCTGAAAATATAAAGAGGACTCCCCCAAACTGTTCCAATCAAAAACGTCGAAAGTGGCCTGCAGCGATGTCACACCATTCGACACAATACACGCTCAGAGGACCTCTGCTACTTACAACTAGATAGCTGAACTAGCGGTACGACCTCCGCACCCACGAGGCATTCAAATCTCGGGAAAAGTCCTGACAAGTCGGGCACCGAGGCAGAAGGCTGAACTAGCGATACGACCTCCACACCCACGAGGCGTTCAAATCTCGGAAAAAGCCCTGACAAACCAGGCACCGAGACACATGGCTCAATAAGTCCAGATACAGAACCCTTTAAAAGTCCTGCAAAAACGCAGGCAAAAGGGGGGGCCCAAGCATTCAATGCGAAGGCCGTAATAACTCGCCTCAGAATTAAAGGCCCAACCCCCAACTAACAACTACTACCTCCCCAACCACCTTTCGCAGTAATAGGTCGGTCCACAAGACACTATAAAAGGAAGACGAAGTGGCAGCCCAGATCCCCACCACGCAACCAAAACTCAAGAAAGAAAGCTATGGAAGCAGACGTTTCCTTAGAACACAAAAATAGGGGATCAGGCCCCACAAAATACCGTGCGAAGACTCGTAAACTGAGGGACACCTTCTGGTAAGAACCGGCCTTCGCTTATCTGCAACCAGGTGAAAGAGCGGATGGGGAGAGATTACCGTGCGAAGGCTCGTAACCACCCCCAACGCCGGTCCAGCGCGCTCGGCCACGTCGGACAAACCCCCCACACCACCCGACAACCTGAAGCAAGTCTTCGAGCGCCAAGGATGGCAAATCCCAAGCCACTTCAACAACTCCCAGGTTGAAATCAAGCCTGGGCCGGAGACAGACATACGCGTCCCGCTGCATGGTGTGGAGAAGTCGGGCGAAGGTGTCCAAGGTCAGGAGCAAGAAGTGGCCGAAGACCTAGAATAGAGAAACTAGAAAGACCTTCACGCCAAATGTAAAGTAGTACGCTACGTATGTAACGAGCCCAGAGCTCACTTCTATCCAAAATACAATCATCAGCGTTCGCGGACAAAACATCCCACCGAACGAAAGCTTTCTCAGCTACGAAAATGACGGGCATCATGAAATCAACGAAGGATCTCATAAGGACCTACGCAGTGCGCAATCAAGCACTAAGGACTGCCACCAAACCAAACCAACAGCCCAAGGCCGTAAGAATGCCCTTTGGGAATCGCAAATGCGAAGATCCAAAGAATTGTAATGAAGAACCAACGCAGACACAACATAGAAACGTCATTGTATACTAATAAAACATCACCCATCATGGGTCAACATCAATACAAGTTCAACACAAAAAGTAAAGAGAATACAACACAACACACGGCGCGAAGGCCCAACGTAGAAGAAAAAAAATTATTACAACGGGTCTAAAGGCCCCGCCAAGCTAAGGAATGAACAACACAGAGTTCCAGTCGTCGATAGAATAAAGCGCAAACTCAAACATCCTATCAAACGAAGGCCTCGCATGGCTCGATCGCCAATAATCCCACAGCTCGCCATCAACATAAACACCATCGCACATCAGTGTTAGAGGAAGCACGTCCCGCACAGGGCCGTCGAAGGCAACCTGCGCGGGACGAGCACAAGAATCAATATGAAAGAAAACACCGCCAAAGGGCATTGCAGTAACAAAAACCAACATCAGGGTACTACAAAATGTTATTTACATCACCCATATCAGGGAGCACCGCAAAGGCACGCAGGCCTGACTACGAATTCTAAACTAGGATTCATTGCCCCACCTCCTCAAACGGAGGTACAGGTATCTCCGCTTTGGCCTCAATAGCATCGACGGCCTCTGCGCCCCCCGGAAGCAAACCATCCCCACCACCAAGAGAAGCGGAGGGGGGGGGGGCTTGAGCTGCAGAAGCTTGAATAACACCAGCGGCACCGCCACCTCCGCTTGAACCACCAGCGACCTTAGCCAAAGCCTGCATCAACCCACAAGAAGAGTCAGGAAACCAGTCAAGAAAAAGCCACCAAAACAACAAAGAAAGCAACAGTCGGAGCCAAACCTCCTGACGCCTGGCCTCCGCCAAAACACGAGCGTCAGTCCGACCAAACTTCACATAGAAATAACACATGAAGTTCATGACGGCTTTGAAAATGGGCTTCGCCATCGAAGATGGCGGTATAGGCTGCGGATAAACTCTGCCCTTCAAGGAAGCCACGTGCTCGCAACCGGCATCAACCAAGACCCTCGCAAAGTTAGCGACCCCAGAAAGAGCTGCGAAGTCGCCAGCCTTCGCGATAAAGCTAGGGAGCTTGCTGAATTCAGCCCGCAACCAGTTAAAAATACCAAGAGCCAAAGAGTCTTCAGGAAGCGGAGGAGCCACCCCGCCGAACTCAGACAGGGCCTTAGCATAAGCAGCAACGGCCAACAAACCAGCAGCTTTAGCAGCGTCCAGTCGCCCGTTCAGCAAGTCAACTTGAACCTTGAGCGTAGCAGCAGACGATTGCTCACCATCAAGCTCTTAGCGAAGACCCTCAGCGGCGGCCTCCACTATCCCAAGCTTCTCTAGGGAGATCTTGCTATCTGTCGCTTTTTCAAGAGCACGCCCCAACTTGTCCACGGTTTCCCTAAGATTTTCATTAGAGTCAACGAGAGGGAGAAGATCAGCCATCTCTCCCTCCAGCTCAGCAACTCTCGCCTACGCGCGTTTCATCTCGGAGTTCGCGAAAGAAAGCGCATCGTGGCTAGTCAGAAGCTCTAAAGATAGCTTCTCCTCCAAGGCCGCCCCCAAGTGATGGCCCTGGAATAAAAAGGTCAAGCAACAATAGAGTAAAAAAAAATGACGACAGAGGAAATCAAAAAGACCTTCGCCATCACAACCACAGGCAAAAACTTACCACGCACTGGTGCTCCAAGTTCATACACAACATCTGGTAAACGCTGGTCTCTTTCAGGCGATCGCGTAGTCGATCTGCGCCAACATAAAACAAGAAGCATAAGGCATCAAAGCAAAAAGTAAGTGACGATGATAAAGAGATCGTAAAAACCTCGGGTATCCTGATTGAGGATCTGCAGAGACTTAGCCCACCCACTTAGTGTTTCCGACGAAGCTCCAGCTGTATAAAACAACAAATCAATACAAACAAACACAAAAGAGAGAGAACAGAGAAGGAAGAACCCACCTTCGATACGAACACCAATGTCAAGAGCAGCCCCGGAAGGCCAACCCGCCGCGCGAAGACCCTTGCCGTCAAGGCCAACACGAGCAAGGTCAACACCTTCGGGCAACGGCTGGTCCCCAGGAGTAGGCTCAAAAGCCGAAAGAAGAAATGCTGCAAGCACAAATAAAGAACATACAAAGATCGGAAAGAAAGCATTCAGAGAACAGAGAAGATAAGCGATATCAACCGAACGCTCACCCAGGCCCATCTCTGTAGCAGCAGTAGGACCTTTAGCCGATAGTTCATGACTCATTGGAGACGAATCCACTTCGACAGCTCTTGAAGGCGTCGGGCTTCGACGCCGAGGAGTTCCCAGATCCACATCCGAAGCTGGAACGGCGGTAGGCTCGGTCAAGGACTTGGGGCCGGCAACCTCAGGGCTTCGCTCCTGAGCGCTGCCAGAACACCGTGTAGAGGAAACCGACACTGCGGTCCCAGAAGAAGGAGTACTAAACACGACCGGCAAGGCCTCTTTAGCAGCAGGGACCTCAATGTGCAGATCAGCAGACTGCGCCGAGCCCTCAACCGCGGCCAACGACGGAGACTTTAGCAGTGTGGCCCCAGCAGGCCCGGATTCAGGCAAGACCACCTCAGGGGAAGTAGCCTTCGAAGGCGAAGCCTTAGGGTTTGGCCCTGGCAAGCAATCAAAGAATCTGTCATCTTCATCAAGATAGAAACGCCAAGGGGAGCAAAACACCTTAGGGCCAGGATGGTCGAAACGGCTGATAGGAGACCCACCTTCGGAAGATGAAGGGTCATAGCTAAGCAAATCCGCAGTGACAGCTGCTTTTCGAGCCTTCTTACTAGGGATTTTCACCCTGGTAGTAAGAGCCTTGCGCTTCAAAGAAGGAGCCCCAGGGCCTTCGGCAGTCGGAGCCTGGGTCGCTTTCTGCGTCTTCTTCTTCTTAGCCTCGGCAGTAGCGGTAGCAGCGGAGCCCGTAGAGGCGCCTTTAACCGAGGGTGCAGAAACCCCCTTACTCTTCTTCACCTGCACAGCAGCAGCAGGCGCAGCGGACTCCACCTCCTTCTCCTTTGCCTCTTTCTCCTTACGAGTGACAACATGTAACACCTTCGGAGGAACAAGCCTTTCAGAAAAATGAATTTTTAGGTGCTCAAACACACGGTTCAACCGAGGCATAGCACCAGTAGAGGACTTCCAGGACGTGTACTCCTTCTCAGTCACCTCACCAACAATCCCGAAAACCTCTAGTCCAACTTCACGGACAAACTGTTCAAGGGGAAGCTCACCAAGCTCAATCTCGAAGCGAGGAAATGGAACCCCCTAGCACCACCAGAAACAGGAATAGAAACCTCCTCGAGGGTGAACTTAGGACGCTCAAGGCCAAGAGGCCAATAGTTGGCGGCACACATCTCTTCCACAAGGTCACGACCGCTAGAAAAACGGCAAGCCAAAGTGAAGGCTTCATCACACGACTTACGATAATCGTTGACCGTATCAGACGGACACACCTTGTTCTTCGGGTTCGTCGGCTGCAACACCGACACATAAGGATAAAAAGTCTGCTGTGTGTCGTTGGCGAAGTTCAAAAATGTCGCCAAAGGAGTAACGTAAAACTAATAGCGAAGCCAGTCCTTATCCTATTTGTTCTTTTTGCAAAACGAGATCTCTGGCCCCTCTTCATTAGACCTCTAAAGAGACGTGAAAGTGCAACTACCAAACTGGACCTGCTTATCACCAACCTTCTTCGGCTAATAGTGGACCTCATAGTTCGCACAGAAAGTGCCAACATCCGGCTCAATGCCGTAAGACTCACATGCCCAGTAGAACTGACTTGAAGGTCATGAAGCTGGACGTCGAAGGTAACCAACACATCGCGAAGAAAGGTAACCGACGAAATCTGAAGGCCGGCAACAAAAAGATCACGAAAGACGACGACTTCATTATTTTGAGGATTCGACGTTGTCTCCCCCTTCGGCGGAAGCCGATACTTGTTCGTCTGAAAAGCGGAGGTCCGGATAAGCTCATCGATCATGCTCTAGGTCATGAGCGAAGCTCCAATCTCGAAAGTCTTGCCTTCCATCGAGGATACCTCTTCTACACCAATAAGATCACCAATAGAAACCTCCACACTGCTCAAACCCTCCTCCAGATCACGAGCCTCCGCGCTAGCTGGCATACAACCCTCAAAAGGCAACCGAAGGAGGCAGCGAAGCGGAAAAGGAGTAGCTGTGTAAGGAACAGGCGGCTGAAAGCGAGGCAGCAGGTGGGAGCTAACGGGGCCTCGGACCCTCCTTTTATAAGGAGCGGGCCACCGCCTCGACTCCACGGCCAGGAAGAGGAACCGACACATCTAATCAACAAACAGTAGGAGCAGCGAGAACCAATCAGGACCCGACACAGCGCGACGTGAGGGGGAAGGAGGCCCCCAGGAAAAAGCAAACCTTCGCGACTCTCGTACGTTGTTTCGAGGGTTGCACCCCGCGAATGTCGGGCTAGTCCCTCAAAGGGGGAAACTGTTGGGACAGAGATCGCGAAGGTCCGCTACCAGGCCGAGGCCGAGGAAGGCGAAGGCCCTTTTCCACAAGAATGGGATACTTCAGAACCAGGCGCACGACCGCTGCCATGCCCCCCAAGCAGGAAGCGAAGGTCACTAGTTGTCTCCAGTCGTCAAGTTAACCCCAAAGAGCGTGTCGCTTGTGTGTGCAGGCACCGCGAAGGCGAAGGTCCCGGGGCCTGTGATCGAGACCTTCGCTCTATCTAACGCAATAGGCCGAGGCCGACCGGAGGACATTGGAGCGAAGGTCCCTGGATGAGAAATCAAGACCTTCGTCTGATCGTGGGATCGGGCAGGCACAAAGCGGAGGCCTTCGACGTGAAGATCCGGAGGACAAGAGGCGCTCCGAGAGGGCGGCCGGTGCGATGCGCTGGGCCCCGACAGCTGGGCCTCCAGCAAAGATCCCTCCTCGGCCCATTAGGTTTCGGCAAACGCGGCAACCCTAGAGGACCCCCCGAGGTTTAGACGGGTTCCCGGAATATTTAGGAGCAGGTAGAAGGGTATTTATGTAACGGCGGACGTCTTGTGTACAGTGCACTATAAAAAGGGGTCACCCCCACCGTAATAAAGAGAGACAACATCCCTAAATTTTAGGGTTTCCCGTTTCATTGTCGGATACCGCCGCCAACTCCAGTGAGGACCTTCGGCATCGCGAAGGCCTCCTCGCATTCCAAGCTCAAGTCGACTAAACCGGACCTCTCTGTGCCTCGCGAGGCTCCGGCCCCCTCGACCCCCTCAGTTCTTGTTCGGAGAAAGGCTTTTTCCAACAATTTTGACAACACTACAAACAAAGATAGGTTTCTACCAATTTGTAGACAATCTAAGACCGCCACACTTATGTCGGTGTTGTTGCTTATATATCTTAATAAGTCTCTCTTGGTCCTGGCGTTGAACCTTCCTCCATTTGGAACTAGAAGGAAGTTGATTGTTCTCCCTGCATTGAACCTATCCATATGGACCATATTACCTGTGGCCGCACTGCTAATCCGTCAATTTCAGTAAACTGTGGGTTGTTGCCATCTTGTACTTTGACTCCAAATTGCAGTCTCAATGGAAGTCCCAAAACCATACTCGTCTACCATGCCATCACTCCATTTTTCCTGAATAAAAAAACAGAGGAATATGGTGGCAGTGTTGTTCTAATCAAACCAATCGGTAGCCGACGCTAGCTTCCTTCCAGAGCAGCTGCGCTGAGCAAAGCCGAGCGGAGAATCAGTCCTCGTGTCGGCTCCACCGGTAGTTGTAGTTCACATCCGACGTCATTCATTGAACTCCTTGGTCGTAGCCGTATTATATTACACGTGCGCATTCACTTTCAACGATCAGTCAGTCTCAACCAGACAACCCGTGTGTACTACTACAGCCATTTGAAAGTCAGCAACAAAAAGTTGGTGGTTCAAATTAAGTCTACCAGGAACATTTCAAAACCAGGGGATGTTCAGTATCCACTAAACTCAGTACTCTTGTGCATTTGATAAGCAAAACAAATCATATACACCGTACCCCTTAGTCTAGAAAGAAAGTTCGAAATTTGTCATGGAAAAACTGTCGCTGCCTGATAGTTCTGCTTACTAGTTCAAATTAATGCAGCTGTTTTTATTAGCACATCCACTGTCTATAGTAATTGCAATATAGAGGTAACCCAGATCATTTTCTTAGTGCTACCCTCTCTTTTTGGGACGTCAAGTAGTAAGTAGTAGGGGAAGTGAATCTTCTTCTTTTTCGAAGCTGTCGTAACAAATTCAATAAATACGAGTACCTAGTACCTACGTTAAGTTGATGATTTGAGCTTGAGTCACTAGCTAAGCTATTTGAAGAATCATGGTCCCTTGTGTTTAGGCGATTAACGACAATGCTAGGTCACTATGACTAACGTGTGTTTTGCAGAGGCAAAGTCATTTGTGTTAGGTCATTAGTGATACAATTTGAATGAGCTTAATGGATATTCATGCCCCCAAGATGGAAATCGTTTCGGTTTCAAAGGATGATGATACAAGTTGAAGACTAGGCTAGTCCTTAGTGCCATAAGGTTGAGAAGGGCACTAAGTATAGCTAGGGCTTTGTTTTTCCTTTGACCGTACTATTAAGGGGGGTATGAGATTAGTAGCTTGACCTAGGAGAGTTTAGGAAAGTGGGTATATGCACACTTGTCACAACCAGTCCTAGAGACCCTGCTATAATCCCTTGGTATGCCTTAAGTTGGTAGGAGCAAAATCCCTTAAGAAACCTTAGTGATAAGAGTTGAGAAAAGGGGAGAAAAGAGTTCCGGACCAGTTTGCTAAGGAAGCGTCAGACCAAGGAGAGGAGTCAGACGGCCTTGCCTTAGAAGCCAGTTCAGAGACAGAGCTCCGGACCACCTGTCTGGAAGAGCACCGGACCATAGGCAAGTGGTCCGGTGGCCTCTGTCAGTGAAAGCCTGCCCTGGGAGTGAGCTCCGGACTAGTCCGACGGAGGGTCCGACGGGTAGTCCGACGCTCACAGGCAGAGCTGTGATCCAACTCGGTGAGATCCCTGGCTCCGGACCTGCGCGTCGGACCAGGGCTCCGGACCAAGGAGAGTGGTCTGGAGGTTCGAAGTAGAGAAATTGTTTTCACTCAGTGAGCACCCTGGCTCTGGACCAGTGCGTCTGACCAGGGCGTCGGACTAAGGCAAGTGGTCCGACGGTGTCTGTTTCTCAGCAGAGAGTGAGCTTCGGACCAGGCTGCTTGGTCCGGTGGTGTTAGCTCCAGACTAGACCGGTGGCTTCGCAGAGAAGAGAGAAAACAGAAAACGGCTAGTTTTGGAGGTGAGGACTATTTATAGTTGCCCCCTTCGTCCTTAGGATTCTTCTTGGCCTGTGTTACACCTGAGGAACCTTGGAGAGAGTTCTTGGAGAGCCAAGTGCCTAGTGAGGGAGAAGTTTGAGAGATTCCATCTTGTTCTTCCCTCCTAGAGTGATTAGGAGTGACTTGTGTGCATCCATTCACCTTCCTAGCCTTGAGTTGGTCAAGTGAAGGTCTTGTGCTTGTTACTCTTGGTGTTCGACAGCACCTAGATGGTTTGGTGGTGTTCGGAGGAAGTGATCGCCGGAAGATTGTCGGTGGCTCTTCTCCAAGCTTCTGTGATCGGTTGTGAGCGATTCACCGAGCCGGAGTGGCGAAGAATCAGCTCGTAGAGAGCACTCTACCCTTGCGCGGGTAGAGGGGGAGCTATACCTTGCGAGGTGCTCCAACGAGGACTAGGGGGTGTGTCCACACCTCGATACCTCAGGAAAACATCGTTGCGTCAATAAGAATTCCTTTTCCCTAGCTCTTTACATTTCCGCATTACATTCCGTCTTGTTCTTTCAGTTGCTACTAGAATTGCTTAGGTTGTTTTTCAATTCCATGAACTGTTATCGCTTTCTAGCTAGGACACACGACTGGTAGACACTAGGGGGTGATTGACATTTGATAAGTTTTCATATTTGCTTTAAAAATTTAAAACAAGCCCAATTCACCCCCCCTCTTGGGTATCTTGATCCTTTCAATTGGTATCAGAGCCTTGTTACTCTAAATTAGGCTTCACCGCCTAGAGCAAGATGTCCCATGGGGATGGACCGCCACCCATATTTGATGGGGATGACTTTCCTTATTGGAAAGTGCGGATGGAGGCCTACCTTGAGGCCGTGGATGTCGGCGTCCGCCACCATAGGTGGATCGGTGTTCGCCGATGATCCCTTCTTTGAGAAGAACAATGCTAAGGCGAAAAACATTCTTTTCCGTGGCATTTGCAAGGATGTGTTCAACCGTGTGCGGAATTGCAAAACCACGCATGAGATTTGGACAAACATTTGTGCTCTACACGAGGGCACCAAATGTGAAAGAGAAGAGCGCTATCACCTCATCATTGCTAAGATGAACTCTTTTACCATGCTATCTCATGAAAATGCTAATGAAATGTATTCTCGCTTGAATGTGTTTGTAGAGGAGTTGAATGGCCTTGGGCTTACTCAAATGACACCAGCCGATGTGGTGCGCAAGATACTTTGTGTCTTACCAATAGACAAGTATAGCCACATCGTCACGGTCCTTCATCAAGGCGATCTCTCCACAACTACCCCAACACAAGTTTTGGGCAAGATCAATGCTCATGAGATGTACATGAAGATCAATGATGGAAGCTTATCTTCCTCCAAGAAGAAAGAGAAGGAGAAGAAGAAGGACTTGGCTCTCAAGGCATCTTCCAAGGAGAAGTGCAAGATTCAATATGTACTTGAGAGTGCAAGTGACGATGATGATGAAGACAACATCGCTCTTATGGTGAAGAAAACCACTAAGATGTTGAAGAGGCTAAACAAGAATGGAGTCAAGTTTAACTCAAAGAAGAAGAAATTCTTCACAAGCTCTTCAAGGAAGCCTATCTCCCAAATGAAGTGCTACAATTGCGGCACTCTTGGTCATCTAGCTCATGCTTGCCCCGAAGAGAAGAAAGACAAGTTCAAGAACAACAAGTTCAAGAACTTCAAGAAGAACAAGGGCGGCAATGATGACTCAAGTGATGATGACAAGAAGAAAGACAAGCCATACAAGAAGAAGAAGAACTTCAACTTCCACAAGAAGAAGAAGGATGGCAAGGCTTCCATTGTGGGTGATTGGCTCACCGATATTGATGATTCAAGTGACTCCTCCGATGATGAGAGTGAAGAAGAGAAGGTGGCCGCCTTGGTGATTGGTTCTTCTATTCCACCGCCACCTCCTCCTTCATCGTCGGGCTCATCCTCTACACACCTATGCCTCATGGCTAAAGGTGACAAGAAGGTACAAAAAGAGGATGATGATGATAGTGGTGACTCAAGTGGTAGTGAAAGTGATGATGATGACACACCATCCTATGATGAGCTAATTAAAATTTGAAACAAGTACTCTAGCATCATAAGGGAGTATAAAGGTAAAAATGACAAACTTCTTGAGATCAAAGACAACTTGCATGCTAAGCTTGATGTCTTGTCTAGTGCTAATGATGATTTGAAGCTTGAGATCAATTCTCTCACACCTAGCACTAGGAAGCTCAAAGCCTCTCTTAAGCAAGCTAATGAGAAACATGATAAGCTTGAGAGGTCATCCCAAGAGCTCCATACAAGGTATAACTTGATAAAAGATGACTACAACCAAGTGAAAAGTGATCATGGCACACTAGTGGTAGCAAATGAATTGCTTACTCAAGATCTTACACATGTTGATACTAACCCGTGTGCTAAGTGTGCAAGTGCTACCTCTTGTGAAATCGAGCTTGATGATGTGGCTCTTGAGCAAAGTGCTAAGTGCAAGGGCAAGAGAGTTGTAGAAGCCGACAAGTATGATGATTATGTGAAGATGAGGGAAGAGAACTCAAAGCTCAAGGAAGAGCTAATCAACCTCAAGTCAAACAAGCCCTTCACCATCAAGTCGACCAAGGAAGAAGAAGACAAAGATGCTATTACCTTGATCAACTCTCTTAGAGAAGAAATTGCCAAGCTCAAGAGTGATAAGACCAAGCTTGCTAGTGGCCTTGACAAGTTCACCAAGGGCCACAATCTCCAAAGTGAGCTTCTAATGAGCACCGTCATGAAGAATGATAAGACCGGTATTGGGTTCAAGGAAAACCAAGTGATGAAGGCCAAGGTCAAGATTGAAGCCAATAACTACTACAAGAACAAGTACAATGGCTACAATCAAGAGAAGCCAAAGCCCAAGCCTAAGAGGTGCTTTGGATGTGGACAAATTGGTCACTTCGAGTTTCAATGCAAGACTCCACTTCCCAAGACCTTGCCCAAGCACACTAGGCCATTTGCTCATGATGCTCACTATGTAATCAACAAAGATTCCAAGGGTAGACCACTTGTGGTGTTCCTTGGACCACAAATGAAGAACAAGCCTAGGGTTCTTTGGGTTGCTAAGGAGTTGGTTGACAAGGCAATGGGGCCCCGCACTAAGGGGGTTCCCAAACAACAAGCTTAACTCCAAGTTGCTTGTGTGTAGGTGAACTACAAGACTGGTGGGGGTCATTGGGTAATTGATAGTGGTTGCACTCAACACATGACCGGCGACCCCCGGATGTTCACCACACTTGATGAGGATTGTGCAAATCAAGACAAGATTACTTTTGGGGATAATTCAAAGGGCAAAGTACAAGGCTTAGGCAAAGTGGAAATCTCCCAAAATCAATCAATTTCCAATGTCTTGCTAGTACAATCATTGAGCTTCAATTTGCTATCGGTTGGTCAACTTTGTGATCTCGGATTTCAATGTCTCTTCACTCCAAATGAGGTAGTTGTGACCAAGATTGATGATTCATCCTTGATATTCAAAGGGTTTAGGCACAACAATCTCTACTTAGTGGACTTCACCTCAAATGAAGCTAGTTTGCAAGCTTGTTTATTCTCCAAGAATTCTTTGGGTTGGCTATGGCATAGAAGATTAGCACTTGTGGGCATGTCAACCTTGAAGAAGCTTGTCAAGAAGGAGATGGTTAGAGGAATTAAGGATGTGGTGTTTGAGAAGGATAAATTGTGTAGTGCTTGTCAAGCCGGCAAGCAAGTGGCAAACACTCATCCAACCAAAGCTTTCATGTCAACCTCAAGAGTCCTAGAGTTGCTACACATGGATCTATTTGGCCCTACCACCTATGCTAGTCTTGGAGGAAATCTCTATTGCTTAGTGGTAGTGGATGACTACTCTCGGTACACTTGGGTATTCTTTCTTCAAGACAAGGGAGAGACAACCAGCATATTCAAGAAGTTTGCTACAAGAGCTCAAAATGAATTTGATGTAAAGATCAAGAAGATTAGAAGTGACAATGACACCGAATTTGTGAACACAAAGATTGAAGATTATTGTGATGAAGTGGGGATCAAGCATGAGGATCCGCCACATATACTCCACAACAAAATGGTGTTGTAGAGAGGAAGAACTGGACGCTCATAACTCTAGCAAGGTCTATGCTTGATGAGTACAACACTCCGGAGAAGTTTTGGGCGGAGGCAATCAACACCGCTTGCTATGCGGCAAACCGTCTCTTCGTCCAAAGGTTATTAAAGAAGACCCCCTATGAGCTTGTCAATGGGAAGAAGCCGGATATTTCATTCTTCCGGGTGTTTGGTTGCAAAGTGTACATCTACAAGAAGCGCCAACACTTAGGTAAATTCCAACGGCGGTGTGACATTGGTTTCCTTGTTGGATATTCACTTAAATCCAAGGCATGTCGTGTATATAACAAAGCCACTGGCTTAGTTGAAGAAACATATGATTTGGAGTTTGATGAAACTAATGGCTCCCAAGAAGCGCTTGAGGATATTGATGTAGGTGATGAACCCTTGAGGGAGGCAATGAAGAATATGCCAATTGGTGCTATCAACCCGCAAGAGGTGGAAGAAGTTGAAGATGAAGCAAATCAAGATCCTTCTCCACCTCGCATGCCTCAAGTTGATGAAGAAGATCAAGTAAGGGAAGCTCAAGAAGACACTCACATCCCTCAAGATCAAGCCGAGGCCGAAACAAGTAATGTTGAAGCACCGCATCCCCCCCTCAAGAGACAAATAGAAGATCAACACCTATCCTTCAAGCTCACCCCCATGATCAAATTATAGGGAGTCCATCAAAGGGAGTTATGACTCGCTCTAGACTTGCATCTTATGTTGAACATCACTCGTTTGTTTCCTTTGTTGAGCCTACTAGTGTTGAAGAAGCACTTGCGGATCCGGATTGGGTGAATGCCATGCATGAAGAACTCAACAACTTCACCCGGAACCAAGTGTGGACACTTGAAGAGAAGCCAAAGGATGCAAGAATCATTGGTACCAAGTGGGTGTTTAGGAACAAGCAAGATGATCAAGGCGTGGTTGTAAGGAACAAGGCAAGATTGGTGGCAAAGGGGTTCTCTCAAGTAGAAGGACTCGATTTTGGAGAGACCTTTGCTCCGGTTGCAAGACTTGAAGCCATCCGTATCCTTTTGGCGTATGCTTCACATCACAAAATGAAACTCTTTCAAATGGATGTGAAGAGCGCTTTCTTAAATGGTTTCATCAATGAACTTGTCTATGTCTCACAACCTCCCAGGTTTGAAGACCCATCATTGCCTAATCATGTGTATAGGTTGTCCAAGGCACTCTACGGATTGAAGCAAGCTCCAAGAGCCTGGTATGAGAGGCTAAGGGACTTCCTACTCAAGAAGGGTTTCAAGATCGGGATCGTCGACACAACACTATTCACCAAGAAGCTTAATGGAGAGATCTTCGTTTGCCAAGTATATGTCGATGACATTATATTTGGGTCAACAAACCAAGACCATTGCAAGGAGTACGATGACTTGATGTCCAAGGAGTTCGAGATGTCCATGATTGGCGAGCTAACCTTCTTCCTTGGCTTTCAAGTGAAGCAAATGAGAGAAGGGACCTTCATCTCTCAAGAAAAGTACACTCATGATCTACTTAAGAAGTTCAAGATGGAGGATTGCAAGCCAATCAAGACCCCAATGCCTACTAATGGACATCTCGACCTTGATGAGGGAGGTAAACCAATTGATCAAACTCTCTACCGTTCTATGATCGGTAGTTTACTTTACCTCACCACTTCTAGGCCGGATATCATGTTTAGTGTGTGTATGTGTGCTAGATTTCAAGCAAGCCCTAAGGAGTCGCATCTCTATGCGGTTAAAAGAATCCTTAGGTACATAAGGCACACCCCTAGCATGGGTCTTTGGTATCCCAAAGGAGCCCCCTTCCAACTAGTTGGCTATTCCGATTCGGATTATGCCGGGTGTAAGGTTGATAGGAAGAGTACCTCCGACGGGTGCCACATGCTAGGAAGATCACTTGTTTCTTGGTCCTCAAAGAAGAAAAACAGTGTGGCATTGTCAACCGCTGAGGCGGAATACATTGCCATGGGAGCAAGTTGTGCACAAATCTTATACATGACCCAAACACTTCTTGATTACGGCGTTGTTTTAAAAGATGTTCCCCTTTTGTGTGATAATGAAAGCGCCGTAAAGCTTGTTAACAACCTGGTTCAACACTCTCGCACCAAGCACATAGATATTTGCCATCACTTTCTTAGAGATCATGTGGCTAGGAAAGACATCACACTAGTTGGAGTTAAGAGCGAAGATCAATTGGCGGATATCTTCACAAAACCACTCGATGAAACAACCTTTTGTAGGTTGAGAAGCAAGTTGAATGTGCTTGATCACTCAAACTTCACTAAAAATGAGATTGTATGAACCATGCATTCATTTGTAATTTAACATGCTTAATTTGGTAATGCACATAGGCTTGGCTAACGCGGTTGAGATAACCACCCTCAAAGCGTCTGACAAAGCTTAACTGCGGTTTAAACTTGCAAGCAACCTAGATTCAAATTCCGTATTGCATAGCATATGCATGTGTGTTGCTTTGTCATTTCTTTTCGGTTAAGCTTGATCATCCTCTAGGCTCGTCACTTAGGGGGAGCATTCAAAGCTCTAGCTGCAGCTAATACCCCGCTTGTGCCCCTTTGGTGATCCTTGGAGGTTTCTTGATCTATTTTCCTATGAAAACTAATCCTAGCCTATGGCAAACTATTTCTAAATTGAGGATTTGAGAGATGGTTCTTATGCTAAGTCCAACAAGTGTTTCTTTTTGCTCTTTTGTGTTGGTACTTAGCTAAGAGAAAAGATTGGAGAGAAAAACAGGAAAATTCAAAGCAATTCAAGCGTCGGACCACCCACCGGACTACTCTGCTTGGTCCGACGCCAAGTAGTCCGACGCTCTGTCACTCTCTGCGTGAACTTCTCCAAACACATAATCCCGTCGGACCACCCGTCCGACGGTCCTCCGGACCATACCTCAAAGGTCCGATTCCTCGGTCAGTGCTAATCCCCTCAGTCAACTGACCTTAGGACCACTTCACTTAGTCTGGCGGTTAGTCCGATGCGCTGGTCCGACGCTCAGTCTTTCCCTACATAAAATTTTCTCCAGACATAAAATCCGTCGGACTATAGGTCCGACGCTCCACCGGACCATAGCCGAATGGTCCGGAGCCTCGGTCAGCGGTCAACAGTCCAGTCAAAGGACCGTCGGACTAGTCCGACGCTTCGTCCGAAGCCCTAGTCCGGTGGTTGGGTGCTCTCTGCATGAAATGTTTCATTCTCTGGTTCCGTCGGACCCCTCCGTCGGACCATCCACCGGACCATGGAAAGTAGTTCGACGCTCGGAATTTTTGCGCATATCCCCCCGCACTGGCTGTTTCTCTCGGCAGTTGCTTTTCTACCGCCGTCCGTACGCCGCGCCGCCTCCACGCCAAAGCGCCGCCGCTCGCCATCGCGCCGCCCAAGCGTCGTCGCTCGCCCGCTCCTGCACCCCCATCGCCCTCGTCGCCGATGAGCTTCTCCCCGGAGCTCAGCCGCGCCTCCCCTGCTCTGCTCTGCTCTGCTCTCCTCTTGCGCAGCAGCAGCAGCATCGCTGCCGCCCACAGACCTCGCCGGCGACCAAGCCACCACCTCCTCTCTGCCAGAGCTAGTGCCAACCTAGGGTTTCACCCCCATTGCCATTGCCATTGCCAAGAAGGGATTACCACCTAGGGTTTGCCTAAAACCTAGGTTTTGGTATTGATCGTCAATTCGACTTCGTCGTCTTTGCTTCATTGTCTCCTAGGGTATGAATTTGATCATTGGTTTAGCGTTTCGACTAGCTTGATCATCACATGCCCTAGTTCATGCAAACTCCAATTCACTAAACTAAACTTGTCAATTGTGATCCGCGGTTGGTAATCATCCTTGTGGAGTGTGGTTTGGAGTCTTTATTTGCTTTGATTAGATACGCTTACTTATCTCAGGTACCGTGACTGATTTCATTCTTTATCTTATCTAGATGCTTGCTTCCATACGGGTTCTTATCTCTAGATGATATATATGCTTATATATATATACCCTGTCTATTCTATCTGGCAGCAGTCAGTGGCAGCTTAAACTCGGGGCAAAGCTCGTGAGTATGGATTGAGGCAAAGCCTCAGAAGGATCAGTCCAGTGGCTTGGCAAGCCCCTCTGTCAGCTTTGATTGTTCAGTGATTCTTTGCAGTTGGCAGTTGCTTGTGACAGAGATCAGTGGTTCTTTTTGCAGTGCTTGTGACAGTGGTTCTATACTTGTCAGTTGGGAAGTTGTTTCTCTGTCAATCAGTGATGGCTCGTGGTTCTTGTGCTCGTGCTAGTGGCTCAGGTGATGACACTCCTCCTCCTCCATGTCCTTCAAGGGACAAGGGCAAGAAGCAGATTGTTGAGAAGCCCAAGAAAAAGAAGCGAAAGCTTACAGAGGCCAAGAAGGCTGAGGCAGTGGCAGATGCAGTGGACCGCGCAAAGCGAGGTGGTCGTCGAGGTTCTGTCAGACTTGGCACCCCTCCGCGGGCTTTACCGTCTACTCCTCCAGCTCAGTCACAGACAGAGGAAGCTCCAAAGGAGCAAGAGCTTGTCACAGAAGCTCTTGGTACACCGTTGGCACCCCTTTCCTGGGGGCGAGTTACTCGTTCTCAGGCAGCTCAGTCACCTCAAAGTGCCTCAACAGCTCCTACAGCAGCCTCAGCGTCAGTTCACCTAGACTTGAGGGAGCTCACAGCAAAGCAGGTGAAAAAGCTTCGTTTTGTGGCACTTGAGAAGTGGTGCCCTGATCAGCATGACCCTAGAGCTTCACCAGGATGGCACACACCTGTCATGGAGGATTTCTACAGAGTAGCTCAGCTTTCTAGCATTCAGATTAGACCTCACAGAGTTTGCTCCTTGGAGAGCATTGTTGAGTTGGCTGGAGAGGAAATTCGACCCTTTACCACGTATCTTCCGGGACTCGCCGACCTTCTTGGTCGTTCCGGGAATTACATTGAGAGGTAGGTCAGGGAGTTCTACGCTTCAGTATGGGTTGATCCTCTTCATAACTTTATACAGTATACCTTCAGAGGAGAGCGCTACATGCTTTATATGACTCGGCTCAGAGAGATTCTTCACCTCACCCAGACAGCCAGAGAGCTCAACCTTCACTATGATTGCTACAGAGGAGTTCATGTGCCTCGTCGGGCTAAAGGTGGTCGTACTTTGTCAGTTCAGGAGGTCGCACCTCTCTTCATGCCACCCTTCACAGAGGGCTCTTGACGTACTCCGGCAGAGCTTCGCCCCACTGTTCGTCGTCTGAACGATGTTCTACGGCGCACTCTATTGCCTCGCACCGGGTACAAGGAAGGTCTGACTAACATGCAGCAGCTTCTCCTTCAGGTTCTCGTATCACAGACACCGTTTGATATTGCTGATTTCCTAGTGTCAGAGATTGAGGATGTGATTGCTGATGGTATGAGGGCACGGCGACAACTTCCCCATGCTCATTGGATTTCTTCTATCATAGCTATCGAGCTTGTGGGAGCCAACCCCGGACTCCGTGATTTGCTGGATCAGTCACCGACTTCATTCCCACTGTACAAAGTACTAGCTTCTTTTGACAGTTGGTTTGGGAACCGTGTGCTTCGCCTAGTCAGGCAACGGACTGCGCCTGCTGACCAAGATGATGTTGAGACTCAGGATGATTCGATCCGAGGTATTGAGCAGCAGGAGCTCCATGACTTGGATACTGAGGCTGATGTTACTCCTGAGGATACTTCTTCTGACAGCTCTGACGCTGACTTCCAACCTATTCCTACCATGCCCCCACGGGCTCACGACACTGAGGCAGGAGGTTCTGGTTCTGCTACAGAAACTATGATGCTGAAGATTCTTGACCGTCTGAATGAGCAGCAGAGTTCCCTTGTGTCTGCAGTCACCCAGGTCCAGCAGAGACATGATGAAATGCAAAGGCAGTCTGAGGAGCGACACTTTGAGATGCAGCGACAAATGCTTACCATGCGTTGGAGTCCCAGCGCTTGCAGCTCCAGTCTCAGCAGATCCAGCAACAGAACATGGTCTTCATGTCCCATATAATGAAGTGGACTGGCGCTCCTCCTCTTGAGTACCCGGCTGCACCTTAGATCCAGATGATGAGTCAGTCTCAGCCCTCTCAGTCAGTTGGTCAGCTAGCAGCACCACAGCAGTCAGTTGGCCCTTCAGTGGCCCCTTCCAGTTCAGCCGGACAGACCGTCACTCCCACCCCAGCCATACAGTCAAGTGGACTTCAGGGTGCCGGACTGACCACCCCGTTCCAGTCCCCGACGACTCAGGTCACTCAGTGGTTGGACACCTTAGGCCCGACTCAGCAGTTCACCCCTCTCACTACTAGTTTCACGCCGATGTCTGCTACGATGGGTGCTACTGCCAGAGATCTCTCAGCGTCGTTCAGCGACATCACAGGGCAGCCGTCCCCCACTGGTCAGCAGATAGCAGCAGAGATTGAGGCCGCACTTGTTACACCGACAGCTGGTCAGCACCGTTCTTTAGTTGCTTCCTCAGAGGCTACACATGACAGTCGGGCTCCAGCCGTATCCACTCCACCCACAGCTGCTGTTGCTACCGATGCCACTGTTGTTACTACGACTCCAGTACAACCTCCGCAGCCTCCGGTTATTCAGACTCCAGTCGAGTCCATGCATGAGGCCCAACCGGACACCTCAGCTCCAGAGGCTCCAGCAGAGACAGTGGCACCGGATTCTGCTCCTACTCCTACCCTAGCTACAGCTCCAGAGTCTTCGACAACACAGATAGCCGGCATGTCAGCTCCTGTCCCCCAGACCGCTCCACTTCCAGCGACAGACACTCAGGGGGAGGATTCAGATGATGAGACCTACTTGTCAGAGTTCAGGGTGCTTGACCGCTCCACGGCTGCTTCCACTCCGCCTCCAGGCGCTTAGTTTTGGTGCTTCGACACCAAAGGGGGAGAGGGAGAGTCGAGTAGATGGGCTAGCTTCAGGGTGAGTTGGTAGAATTCGTTCTTTTGATGTGTATTTACTCTATCGCATCATGCATCATGTTTACCGTCTTTATGCATTGTATGATATGTGTGCTGGTTGAGACTTGATGGTTGTGTGACATGTGTGGACCTTTACTTATATATATCATGTCACTTGGTTATGCTATATTGCTTCCGCGCTAATCTCTGATCTTTTGGCTATAGCATATCCTTTTGAAATCAAGTACTTTTCTCATTTCATATCCTTTGTGCTTGTCATGGCTTGAATGGTTTAGGCATGTATATGTCTTTCTTATCACTAACCCATGCCTATCTCATGTCAAGTCATGTTTTTCTCTTATCAAAATTCACTCATTATTCTCTACTCGAGCTTGTATTGTCGTCAATCACCTAAAAGGGGGAGATTGAAGAATCATGGTCCCTTGTGTTTAGACGATTAACGACAATGCTAGGTCACTATGACTAACGTGTGTTTTGCAGAGGCAAAGTCATTTGTGTTAGGTCATTAGTGATACAATTTGAATGGGCTTAATGGATATTCATGCCCCCAAGATGGAAATCGTTTCGATTTCAAAGGATGATGATACAAGTTGAAGACTAGGCTAGTCCTTAGTGCCATAAGGTTGAGAAGGGCACTAAGTATAGCTAGGGCTTTGTTTTTCCTTTGACCATACTATTAAGGGGGGTATGAGATTAGTAGCTTGACCTAGGAGAGTTTAGGAAAGTGGGTATATGCACACTTGTCACAACCAGTCCTAGAGACCCTGCTATAATCCCTTGGTATGCCTTAAGTTGGTAGGAGCAAAATCCCTTAAGAAACCTTAGTGATAAGAGTTGAGAAAAGGGGAGAAAAGAGTTCCGGACCAGTTTGCTAAGGAAGCGTCGGACCAAGGAGAGGAGTAAGACGGCCTTGCCTTAGAAGCAAGTTCAGAGACAGAGCTCCGGACCACCTGTCTGGAAGAGCACCGGACCATAGGCAAGTGGTCCGGTGGCCTCTGTCAGTGAAAGCCTGCCCTGGGAGTGAGCTCTAGACTAGTCCGACGGAGGGTCCGACGGGTAGTCCGACGCTCACAGGCAGAGTTGTGATCCAACTCAGTGAGCTCCCTGGCTCCGGACCTGCGTGTCGGACCAGGGCTCCGGACCAAGGAGAGTGGTCCGGAGGTTCGAAGTAGAGAAAGTGTTTTCACTCAGTGAGCACCCTAACTCCGGACCAGTGCATCGGATCAGGGCGTCGGACTAAGGCAAGTGGTCCGACGGTGTCTGTTTCTCAGCAGAGAGTGAGCTTCGGACCAGGCTGCTTGGTCCGGTGGTGTTAGCTCCGAACTAGTCCGGTGGCTTCGCATAGAAGAGAAAAAGCAGAAAACGGCTAGTTTTGGAGGTGACGACTATTTATAGTTGCCCCCTTCGTCCTTAGGATTCTTCTTGGCCTGTGTTACACCTGAGGAACCTTGGAGAGAGTTCTTGGAGAGCCAAGTGCCTAGTGAGGGAGAAGTTTGAGAGATTCCATCTTGTTCTTCCCTCCTAGAGTGATTAGGAGTGACTTGTGTGCATCCATTCACCTTCCTAGCCTTGAGTTGGTCAAGTGAAGGTCTTGTGCTTGTTACTCTTGGTGTTCGACAGCACCTAGACGGTTTGGTGGTGTTCGGAGGAAGTGATCGCCGGAAGATTGTCGACGGCTCTTCTCCAAGCTTCTGTGATCGGTTGTGGGCGATTCACCGAGCCGGAGTGGCGAAGAATCAGCTCGTAGAGAGCACTCTACCCTTGCGCGGGTAGAGGGGGGAGCTATACCTTGCGAGGTGCTCCAACGAGGACTAGGGGGGTGTGTCGACACCTCGATACCTCGGGAAAACATCGTTGTATCAATAAGAATTCTTTTTCCCTAGCTCTTTACATTTCCGCATTACATTCCGTCTTGTTCTTTCAGTTGCTACTAGAATTGCTTAGGTTGTTTTTCAATTCCATGAACTGTTATCGCTTTCTAGCTAGGACACACGATCGGTAGGCACTAGGGGGTGATTGACATTTGATAAGTTTTCATATTTGCTTTAGAAATTTAAAACAAGCCCAATTCACTCCCCCCCTTCTCTTGGGCATCTTGATCCTTTCACTATCATCAATTCATTAAATGGAAATCGCTTGGGCAATGAAATCAAATTTAGCTTGCACTTGCAGGGGAAAGTAAAACTTGCCCTCAAAGGCACATGCCCTTGCATTATAAACCACACGATTTACATTGAGATGTGTGCATAATAGTAAAATGATAATATTATATTGTTTCTCTCCTGTTGTGCACACATCTCAATGCAAATCGTGTGGTCCATATTGTAGGGGCATGTGCCCTCAAGGCCAGAATAATCGAACGCGCACTTGCAGCCATTGATTTCCAAAGAATGGTAGTAATAACCCTACACATCATGTTCATCATCGCAGATCTTCCTAGCGCTGCTATCTATCATGGATAGGCTTGCCTGCCGCTCACGTACGTCGCCAGGACCTGCCCCGGCACATCATTGGTGAATTCATCCCACGATGTAGAGGGCAACACCACAAAATCGGCGTATTTCCCTTCAAAGAGGCTGCCCACGGCATGGTCGAGGAAGCAAGCGTAGGCAGCAGAAATCGTATGCCTGTGTGTTCGTCAGAGTGAAAAAGACCAATCCATTAGCAGAGGGACTAATCTGCAGAGCTTGGCAATTGCAATGAACGGATTAAAGACTTACGCTTTCAGTGATTCATCCAGGGTCAAGCGCTCTGTAGGGATCCAGGGGACCTCCCACCCAGGAGGCTTACGGAACATGGCGGTTCGGATAGCTTGTAAGGGGTTTATGTCTGAAACCTGAAAGACAGTAACAGTATACCTGCTGGCTCACTATATGGTAACTGAAAAAACAGAGTTCAGTTAATGAAATGTCTGCAGAATTACGTACAGGCCAGTCAGAACCAAAAGCTAGCTGCGCACCGCCATCTAACAGTGATCGAAATGTGTAGGAGCTTCGGTCAGCTCGTTCTACCCCAATCTTGTTTCCAGCGGAGTCGGCATCATCTAATAGATGATCTGGCTGTCAACAATAAAGCAGATACTTCAGAACTGGAAGATTTTTTAAAGAAATTCAGAGGCGGAAGATTTCAATTCACAATCTTCTTTGTAAAGCATAATACCAATATATAGTAGCAATGGAACGGAATAGTTTACCTGCACGGATGCAATGATACCATGCTTGCCAAAGCGGTTTGCTGCACCTGGAGCCAGATGTTGGGCATGCTCAATCTGATTACATATGCAAATATTCAATTCAGATTCTACTAAACTAAGCAGAGTGCGAAGGGAAAGAAACAATTTTGAAATAGCAATCATTTATCAGAACATACCCGGAATCTACGGTCCTTCACTCCATTTAAATCAACAACCCTGTCAACCATATCCAGTAGCATGTCATTAGCTTTGTCCCCAATTGCATGTATGGCAACCTGAAGGAAAAAAAATTACTTTAAACTTCTAGAATGATGGTAGTTAAACTTTAGGACAGAGGGTATATCAAAAAGAATAATGTCAACCTGGAGTCCAAATTTGTCAGATTCTAGTGTTCTATTAAGTAGGCTGTCCAAATCTGTCACTTGCAGACCATAATTACCAGGATCACCCTCATAAGGCTGTAAGAATCCATCCACAACTTAAACCAAATGAAAACAAAGTGTGAAGGCTACTACAAGAGGGAGGGAGGGATAAACTATTTACATCATGGAACAATGCGCTTGAAGAACCTAGAGAACCATCAAGGAAAGCTTTAACACCACCTAGATGGATCCATTGACTTAGTGATCGACCATGTTCATCAATGAGATCCTAAAAGCAACAAATGTGTTCTCTATATGAGAAATATTCACATAAAGTAAAGAAATTACACAGAAGAGGTAGTCACACTTCCAGAAGCAATCTTACGGAAACGCGAGACCATGTGGGCATTGGGAAGAATAAGCATACTCTGATAACCATTTTTTCCATTGAGTGAGCCCATTTATAGATGTCTGTAGTGATACCAATACTTATGTCAGTATGCCAGGAATACAAAGAAGGTCATAGATAAAATAAGACAAAAGTGAAACCTTTTAGTTCTTGTCCATGCAAGCGAAGGTATTACAGAATACCTGCAAAATCTTGCCATGTTTTCTCTGTTGAGGCCCCAGGGAAGTAACTTCCAACATCAACAACAGTAGTCACCCCCCTCATTAGGGCATGTGCACTTGCCCTAAGAAGAGCCTCTCTTCTTTCACGGTTAGAAACTTTTTCAATGACATCAAATATAAGCCTCATAGCAGTATCAACTAGAAGACCAGAAGGCTCTACAAGTAATAATAGAGGACACTCTCAAAAAATAACAATAGAGGACAGATAATTTGGTCATTCCTAACCAAAGTAGCATGTGAATAAACTAATAGAAGGCATATGTTTGGAGCATAATCCTGTTTTTTTGGCGATGATAAGCATAAAAAATAAGATACATTGGCAGGCTAAGATCCATGTTAATTAGTTGTGTTACCTCCTTGGGTTGTTCGCATGATAGTTCCACCAATTGGGTTGTTTGTGCTTTTGTCAATCCCAGCAATCTTCATAGCTAATGAGTTGGCTACTCCCATATGACCATCCATGCGAGAGAGCCAGACCTGCATTTGAAATACTAAGTCACTTGCCATCCCTGTTATCATGGCTTCTAAAAAACACGGTCCAACACACAAGTTTGAAAACACACTGGATTATCTGGCGATATATCATCCAGCCAAGCAGCAGCAGGGAGATCACCTCCCAAAAATCATTGTTCCAACCTCCTCCTAAAATCCACTGCCCAGGATGCTTATCTGCTTGGAAAATAGGTCACAGTAATGTCGGTAGAAAGCTTTGGCAAATATTAACCCGTTAACTTGATGAAATAGAAGCAGTTCGATATGCTAAACAAGCTATTTAATATATGCTGGGAGCATGCTATACAGAAACAAGCATTTGAATAATAAATCGGCATAGCCAAGCAGAGCATATTGCATAGTAGCTATAGTGAATGCATAGTAGCATTTGAATAATAAATTGGCATAGCCAAGCAGAGCAGGATCCATGCATAGTAGCCAAGCAAATGTAGAAGTGCAAGACGCAAAGGGGGACATAATAACTCTGACAAAGAACCTACTCTTACTTACTACTATTTGAGAGTTGCTACACTGAATGAGATGCATTCATAACTGAATTTGAGCAGAAGTAACTTGAACTCATCTTTGCATTACAGCAACAGTTTGTCACAGGAAAATGAACTGGAACAAAAAGGTACTCGCACATCATTACCTCTGACAGCTTCCTTGACCCTGGCAATGAAGTCATCTTTGCTTCTCACCCCTCGAAGAGGCACCCTCGCTAGCTGCAGAGTATTATAGAGTAGCATTAAAAAGCTGAGAAACAGTTTACATACTGCGTCATAAACTAACTTGTCGAGCGTGCCAATTGGAGTGCACCAATTACTAGCTAGTCTCAGTAAAAAAAAAAACTAGCTTAGTACCTGTAATCCACCATCGATGAAGTGAACATGGGAGTCGATGAACCCCGGCAGCACCACGTTCCCACCGAGACTCAGCTCACGCGTGTGACGACCCTTGAGCTCCTGCAAACAAACAAACACACAGCATACACTACAGGGCAGCTAGCAGCAGAGTATCAGATGGAGGGGGAGAGCAAGCGAAGCGTCGACGGGCGGGACCTTGACGGACTCGTAGGTGCCGACGCGGAGCACGCGGCCGCCGCGGACGGCCATGGCGTCGGCGAAGGGGCGGGCGGGGTCGGCGGTGTAGATGGTAGCGTTGGCCAGGACCATGTCGGCGAAGCGGTCCCGCGGCGGCGGCGTCCCTGCAAATGCGATGCGAGGCCGGTGGGTCAGCCTATATAGCTCGCGAGAGAGGAGTAGGAGAGACTAGAGAGGAGGCGCGGCGTAGCGTAGCGTACATGGGAAGGGGAGGAGGACGATGGCGGTGGTGGTGGCTATGGCGACGGCCGCCGCGAGGAGAGCGCCCTGAGCCGCCAACGGCAATGGCATGATGGGAATTGCTGAATTGGGATTCCCGGGATCCCTACTCCCAATCGAGACTGAAAACCCACCAACCAAATTAACGGCGTGGGCGTGGCTGTTCTAGGTCCGTTCAAATATACTGTATACTGAAAACCAACTCTTAAAAACCAAACAACCTTAAAAAGAAAGCAGGAAGGGTTTGTCGGGATCGAAGTGGAGAACGAAACAACATTATCACAGAATGGGTATATGAATATACTAGTAGGTCCAATGAGGAGAAATTTATTCAGAATAATTTACTAGCGTGTCAGTGTTCATGTCACTGCTCTTGGCTCTTGCCTACTTGCACCGGCGATGGCGACGCAGCAGGTGTTGACAAGCTGCTTGAGGAGTGGACCATGGTTGGTTTATGCCTTAATGGAGGCATTTTTGTTGATCGGCTATCTTCAACTGTTCTATTGGATGGGTACTATGCGAAAATTTCACGAATCAGTTCCTTTTTTGGGTTAAAAAATAGCTTTTTTTTTCATATGAAACAGAATAAAATCCTGCGTTCCTCACAGGGTATAGCGCCAAAACAATCGTTTTCCTTAATTGGGTAGTTCATCCACCCACAACCAACCACGGCCATATAGCACTGGCCGTCACAATAAAGATTCAGGACAAGTGCTACTATCTACGAGTACAACAAATTCCAATCGACAAGGGTTCTCTTTGGAATGCAGAAAAAAATTAGAAAATTAACGAAATCAATTCTTTTTCATCATAGAAAAAATCCAGAGAATAAGAATTTTTTCTACAGTCCAATCGTATAATATTATACCTTGTGTCAGGAGCTAACAATTTAAATATTTAATAAGAACCATGTAATTGGTGATCCACTTTTTAGGGGAAGCAACCCGAGATATATCTCCCTTAAAACTACGTACTCCTCTATCCTGTATTAAGTGTCTCCTGCGATGCATGCTAGTCAATTATTTTTAACTTTGAATAGATTTATAGAAAAATATTAGCGTCATTTATATCTCTAAATAAATTTATTATAAAAACAGATTCAAAGATCTATCAATGATAATATTTGTATATTATAAATATTAATACTTCAATATATATTTAATCAAAGTTGAGTAAGTTTCACTTCTCAAAAATTGAGAAGACAAATAAAAAGAGACAAAGAGAGTATATGGTAATCTTCGATTATTGGTAATGTATTTGTTTTGTTATCTCCTCCAAATATATTATCAAAATCAATCCCTCATCATATACTCCATCCCTCCTTAAATAAGTCAATTTATGGACTTATAAGTCAAATTTTTTATGCTTGACCGAATTATAGAAAAAATATAATATTTGTGATAGTAAATGGGCATATATTATGAAAATACGTGTATCTAATGATACTGACTTAATACCATAAATCTTGTCTCTTTTCTAAATTTATTTAAACTCAAGTTTTTTTATTTAAAACAACTCTAGATATTGATTTATCCGAGGACAAATATATTATTTATTTTCTTCCATCTCTCTTCCTCTTTACATATATAAACGCTCTATTTAAGCAGGCTCGATTCAGATCCTTCTTGTTCCTATCCATCTCCTGTGCACTGTTGATGTACCAAAGTGGGCGAGTATTATTAGCAAGAAAGATGTCAACAGCAAATAAGATATAAACAATTACCCTGTGACCAAGAATAGCAGCGGTATTCTACTACTGTTTGATGAGTGCTGGTGTCATAGAATGCAGTGGTCGTGTTCCCCTCACCACTATAGTACTATATAGGGACTGCATGAACACCCCTGGAGTATCCATGGACACACAATCAGCTAGTAAAATGTAATGATCAAGTTCAAGCTCACCTGTGTGCACCCCCTTGGCATCTTTAGCAAAATTGAAGAGGAGTGATTTGGGATCGATCCTAAGGCAGAACAAATGTACAAGTTAGATGCATATCCCCTTTCGCAAGGGCATCAAATTCTGACACCAAATCTGATCAAGTTCTAGATCACTCCTCTTCATATTTGTCAAATTTATGTACAGTGTTGCATTTTGGCAAAGTTGCATCGAAGTGAGGCTTTCAGTGTATGCTGCTGGTCGTGCTGTTATTTGCAGGTTACTCAAGGGCCATGCACTTGCATTTGCCAGTCTCGAGAACCATGTGATATTTGTAATCCAAATTACCATGCCAGATTAGTATGCCAAATTGCCAATAATGCAAATGCAGTTTCAAAGTTCATAAAGGGTGAGGTCACATTTACTGATTTATATACATGCATGATGTCAGTATGTTGTGGTGATTCCTTCTCCTTTAACTTAACCGCACGTGCCTTGCGCGGCGGGGCCGTCGATCCAGCTCCCGTTCACTACTGGCGGAAAGGGTCGATCGGCACCGGCGGGAAGCCATACGGAGGACACGGTGGCTGGATGGGACGGGGAGAGGCGGCGCGACGGCGTGCGGCTGGCCATGGCTTTTTAGGACGGGACGGGGTTTGAATAAAAAAAAACGTGCTATTTTTTAATCACACAGTACAACGCAGCCGCTCAACACGTACGCACACTCACCCTTATGAACACACGTACGCAAACCCTACCCCTATGAGCACCTTCGAAGGACTGAGCCGGCAAATCTTGAACTTCACGAAGTCACCACATGCCTCGAGGGGAACGTCGTCTACCACTTAATGCGTAGCGCCGGAAAATCCTGGAATAAATCCAGAATAAAGTGTCTCACCCAGGATTTGAACCCTAGGTAGGAGCCGCCAAACCAATGACGTTTGTCATTGCGCTATGAACCCCTTGACGAAAAAAAAACATGCTTTTTAGGAGTAGAACCAGAGAATAACTGAATAAGAGATACAGTAGGAGTGGAATTAGATCCAAAACCCACCGACTTTGCATGGGTAATATATAGCAGACCGTGCCCTACTCTGGAATCTGGATCCTCGTCGAAATCGAAACAAATCATGTCCGGTTCCGGTTCGCGCCGCCACCGCCAACTCCAGCGGTAGAGGGAGAGGCAACAGGCGGCCGCCGCCGGGCAGTTCAATCTCCTACACCTCCCGCCCGATCTGCTGTCCCAGATCCACGACCGCCTCGCCTTCGCCTCCGTCTGCGGCGCATCGGGGCACCACTTGAAGCCGGAGACGCCGTGGCTCATCCTCCCCAAGGAGAACGAGGACAAGGCTAGGGTCCTGTCCCTGTCTGACGAGCAGTCCGCCAACGTGCGCACCTCGGAAGTCGCCATCGTCGCCATAGGCTCCTCGGGCGGGTGGCTCGTGACGGCCGACGTCCGGGGCGCCCTTCGCATGACCAACACCACCACGGGCGCGCACGCTGACCTACCGGCAATCACCACTGTCCCGTTCATCCACCAGGTCTACGGCAGCCAATGGTTCAGCACCGACTTAGATCCCCTCCTGCAGGCTCGCTTCGGAGACCAACCCCCACCCTCGACGACGACGGGACTCTTCGTCGGAGGCTCGTACACGATCACCGCCGCCCAGATGCGGCAGGTCTACTACCGCAAGGTCGTGCTCTCGGCGTCGCCACGCCCGAACAGCTACGCCGCCATGCTCATCATGGACCCGAGCATCGGCGCGCCGGCCTTCGCGACATCGGAGGACGACCCGGTCCCGTCGTGGAGGATGGCGCGGTCCGTCGACGCCGTCGAGGACGCCATACACCACGACGGCCGCTTCGTGTCCATCACCTACACCGGCCGCGTCGAGGCGTGGCAGCGCGACGCCAACACCGGCGAGTTCACCAGCGGTGAGGTCGCGCCGAGGCTGGCTTACGAGGACAAGCAACACCTACGCCGCAAGTACCTCGCGGCGTCGGCGGACGGCCGCCTCATGGCCGTGCTCAAGCACGCTATGCCTGTTGATAGTGATGGTCGTTATTCGCTACTACTCCAGGAACAAGCGCACACGCGTTGTGTTCAAGGTACAGATACTGGACACCGTCAAGGGCCGGCGGGAGGAGGCGGCAGACATCGGCGACACCGCACTGTTCGTCGGCGTCAACGTGTCACTGTGCCTATCGACGAGGGTGCACCAGGGCATCTGCCCCGGCTGCATCTACTTCACCAACGACGAGGTCGGCGCGGCCTGCCGGGACAAAGCCAACGACGACGGTGCACCAGGGCATCTGCCCCAGCTGTGTCTACTTCACCAACGACGAGGTCGGCGCGGCCTGCCGGGACAAAGCCAATGGCTATGGCCAAGCCGACGACACCGAGCTCAGAGACGTTGGCGTCTATAATCTGAAGGCCACCAGGCTAGAGATTATACCTGCACTCAGCGACAAAGATGAGCAACGGGCCGGCCCGGTCCGATCCGGCCCGGGCCCGGGCCTAGCCCGGTCCGTACGGATACGAGCCGTAATGGCCCGCGTGCCACCGTGTCGTGCCTGCACATGCCACCATGCTTGTTCGGCAGCCCAGGTCCGGTCCGTGGGCCGAAATACGGGTCGTGCCAGCCCGGTGAGCACGGGGCACAAATAACATCGGGCCAGCCCGCAACCCGCTTTTTGAATAAACCCTTGTTTAACTTCATTTTAAGATGACAAGTTCACAGAATCACATTCATTTGAAGTTCAACATATTCTAATTCACACAGAATCACATTCATTTGACAAATGAACAAATCATCAAATTCACAACTCATTTCAAAGTTCACAGAGTCAAGATAGGAATTTTGGCTTAAAATTGAGTTGTTCGTGCAATGCCGCCTCATTAAAAACCTTTCAAGCCTCGAAAGGAAAAGAGTACGGCCAACTCATTTGAATTTAAAGGTTCTAATGTTATTACAAAGTACAAACCAAGAGCCGCAGCTCAAATGTATCAGACATTCAGACTCTCAGTAACTCTCACAGTCTCACTCTAAGTCTCACAACTCTAACTCAATGCCTCACTGCTCAGTGCTCACTCTCTTAACTAAATCTCAAGCTTGTTCCTCATCAAGGTACTGATTCTTGTAATAGTCTTCCAACTTCTTGTCCTCCACAGTATGCTGACCCTTCTCTTCACCTAGCTCCCAGTCTTTAACGCAGACCAACATCTCCACACTGTCGGCTCCCAATCGGCATCAGCACTCCTCAATGATCCTGCCACTAAGACTAAAGGTAGACTCCGAAGAAACAGTTGAGACAGGAACAGACACAATATCTTTAGTCATTGCAGAGAGAACTGGATAGGTTAGTTTATGCTCATGCCACCAGTTAAGGACATCAAAATCATCATCATAGGCCACAACATTGTCACTGTCAAGGTAAACAGTGAGCTCAGATAGACCAGGAGGCACAAGAGATGATCCAGCAGTACTAGAAGGACCAGAAGAAGAAACTGATCCTCCAAATATTTTGCCCCATGCCTGCTTCCTCTTACCTGTCAGTCCAGATGGATGGTTGGTCCTAGCTGGCCTAGCTGCATCAAACTTAGATTCATACTTGTCATACAATTTATGCAACTCAGACTTAACCTCAGTAAGATAATCAATGTAACTAATATTGTTACACTGAGACAGCAACTCAAGCACATTTTGCAAACCTCTAATCTTAGCCCTTGGGTCCAAAATAAAAGCAAATGAATACAACAGAGGTATTTTTTCCAGTATTTAAGGAATTTAGCTTTCATTGGCACAACAATAGTAGCAAGATTAGAATCATGTTCATAGTCATGCAAGTGGGTAGCAAGCAAAAGAATGTGATGCGGTACCAAAGGACTAGTAGGGTAATAAACACCAGAAAGCACACAGGTTGAATCATAGAACAATTCAAGAAACTGCAATATTTTTTCAGCAATGTACCGGTGCTGTTCATTTAAAATTGGATAGCCAAACTGAGCATTGATGAAAACAGAAAAGATAGATCTATATGACATCAAATGTTTCAGCATAAGTTAGGTTGAGTTCCATCTAACATCCATATCCAAATAAACTTTACGAGGACGCATTCCCTTAGCATTACAGTACTCCTTGAATTGAGCAATGCGTTGATTAGATGAATTTAGAAAATTAATTGCACTTCTAAAAGTCTCCGGGCAAGGTTTAAGCCTTTTCAAACCAGATTTAACAATCAAATTAAGTATATGGCAAGCACAGCGCTGATGCACAAAATAATACACCTTTTTACTAGGGTCTTTAGGATCAATATCATAGCCCAAGTAACCATCAAGCATACAGGACAATCCAAGCATAACAGTTGTATTAGCAGATGCATTATCCAGACTAACAGAGAAAACTTTGTCAACCAGGCCCCACTCTCTAAGCACACCCAATATGCATTCAGCAATGTTAACACCATTGTGACTCACTTCAATCAGTTTAAAACCAATAACAGATTTCTTAAGTTCCCAATCAGAAGTAATGCAGTGAGCCACAACAGTGATATAGTCCTCTTTAGCATTACCAGACCATATATCAGAAGTCAAACAAACTGAAGATCAACCAGACAAAACATCAGTTTTAAGTTTAAGCAATTTCTCATTGTAAAGCCTAGACAGATCTCTAGATGTGGTGAATCTAGAGACTCTCTTATATCTAGGATTGTGAGCATGCTGAATGTACTCATCCCAAGCATCATTGTCAGCAATAGACAGAGGCAGATCCAATCTAGCAATCAAACGACAGAGCTTAGCCCTAGCAACATCAGGCTTATACTCCCAATTTCTATAAGATCCATCAGGGTTTAAAGCAAGCCTACTTTGAACATCATTAGACCTATCAAGTTTCTTTTTACATGAGGAAGAATGTCTTTTTAAATGCCCAGTACCATTAGCAGATTTAGCAGACAAACGAGTACGACACATTTTGCAAACAGCAACAACAACATTCTCACCATCAACCGTCTCTTTGACTTCATCGAAGTCAGCCCAGACAGGAGATCGACGCTTACCAGTGGTGGTGGACGAAGCAAGTGAAGCTGCATCGCTAGCGGCCGGCGCCGCCGCACCGCCACCAGCATCATATTGGTTGGTAGGAGCAGCACTCCTACCGAACAAGAGATGAGCAGCATCTCCCATGTCGTCTTGGTCATCGGGGATCTGGCCCAAGGCCCTCAGCTCATCGTTGATGGTAGGACCATCAGAGCCGGCCATGGCCACCAGCTACAACTTCTTCACCTCTCGCAGTCGGCACCGTTCCTCAACGGATCCAGCGGCACCAGCTAGAAGCCGGCGACCTGCAAAGATCAGAGGGGGAGACAGAGAAACTGTACTAGATCTAGATTAGGGTTAGCGTTAGGGTTCTTACCTGCATGGAGCCGGAGCCCGGCGCCGGAGATAGAGAAGAAGACGAGCGGCCGCACCTCCCCAAACGACCAGATCGAACGATGGACGGTGGTGAAGAATGAGAGATCAGAGGGAGTAGAGGACGAGACAGGCAAGATCCAGCGGTGGAGACCTCCAAGATCTCCAAGCAGAGCCAGATCCGGCACCGTTCCTCAACGGATCCAGCGGTGGAGACCTCCAAAATCTCCAAGCAGAGCCAAATCCGGCACCGTTCCTCAACGAAACCAGCGGCACCAGCTAGACGCCGGCGACCTACAAAGAACATAGGGGAGAGAAATCAGAGGGGGAGATCCGAGCGGCACCAGCTAGGGTTAGGGTTCCTGTTCTTACCTGCATGGAGCCGGAGCCCGGCACCGGAGAGATGGAGAAGACGAGCGGTGACACCTCCCCAAACGACGAGATCGACCTCCAAGATCTCCAAGTAGAGCCAGATCCGGCGCCGGTGGTGGAGGCCTCCAAGACTCCAAGGAGTCCAAGTAGGTGAACGACGTCGAGACGAGGTCGCGCGACGACGACGAGCGAGCGGTGGAAGGTGGCAGTTGCGGAAGACTGTGGCGGCGGCGGCGACTCGGCAACAGAGCGTTAGGGTTAGGGTTAGGGGTGTGGGGGGAGGAGGAGCGGTGGCGGGGACGGGGAATGAATGAGGGAGGGGGCGCGGGGCGGTAGCAGGGAGGGGGCTTTATATTGCCTCCCTGGCTCCCGGGCCTTTTACCGGGCCGCCTCTGCTAACCGGACCGGGTCGTGCCTCCCGCCGTGCCTAGGGGGCAGCCCAAGTCCGGTCCGCTATGGGCTTCGGGCCGACCCAGACACGGTGGGGGTTCGGACCGGGCCGTTCTCGGACCGTGCTTTTCAACCGTGCTTCGGACCGGGCCAAAAGCCCGCGGGCTGCATGCTCAACTTTACTCGGCAATGACCGCCGCCGGCGTGGTTCACGCCTTCCTTCTTGTGACCACTGCACGGGTCCTTCCTAGCTAGATTACCCTTTTCTCGTTGCTTAATTAGTTATGGATGGACGCAATCAATAACGTACTTGCACCTAGATCTGTTTTATTTACTTATATTCCTTTCCTATCATATTGTACCATTTTTCATTTACCATGGAGTTTCATCAGAGTATGGATCATAGGACACTCGTCCGTCATCACCGGTCACAAAAGTTTCCGGTACAGGGTACATGGGGCGTGTAGGGGTAACGACACTCCAAAGTGTAACTTTTATTGTTTATTTTTTAAAAAAATATTTATTGAAATATATATATGTATATTTTTATGAAAATAATTTTCAAGACAAATCTATTGATATAATTTTTATATTTTCAACCTCAACAACTTAAAAGTTATTTATGATTTATATTCTTAATGATTGACTAAAATACTATCTTAAACGAAGTTTTTTAGTATGGAGGGAGTACATCGAGAACTTGGAACGCGAACCGATGACATTTTTTTTTGGTTACTATAGCTTGGGACGATCCTCATCATAATAATTATAATTATAATTATGTAATCATTTACGTGCATGTGCTGACTAAATATAATATTAATTAACTGAAGTTAACTTAAGACCCATTTGGCACATATAATACATTGACCTGCCATTTACCGTCCCGTAATACCCATTGGCCCATGCAAGTAACTAGGATCACAGCAGTGGAGGAGAAGATAGAGCCCCCTCTGTCGCCGGGGTGGCGGTTGTCATTCGTGTCACCCCTGTTGGAGCAAGGGGGACTGAAGGGCTGCTCTAGCCTCGCTAACTCTCGTCACTCGGTCGGAAGAAATTTATTCCCTTTCGAGTTTCATTATGCAACCCACATGCAGGTTTGCTGGTAAATAATAATTATTAACCGATAAACATATTTTGAGGATTTGTTATTAGAACATCACGAGAACCAGGCCAGTGCATGTTTTCGCAAGGCTCGACGGGTGCCCTTTCTCTTGACGGGCTTCCGGCACGGACGGCATCATCATCAGCTGGGGAGCTGAGACCTGTAGATGTCATGGCAAGACGACGACGGCAGCAGGGGGCGGAGCCGCAGAGAGAAGGCGTACTGCTCCGTCGGCGGCAGTAGGTACTGCTCGTGCACGCACGGCGACCAGCTGTCGTCGCCGCCCAGCCCCATGTGCCTGTGGTCAAGATGCACCTACAAAACAAAACAAAACCATCACTCCTTTCCCCGATCGATGACACGGCCAGGTGTTCCAAAACAAACAAAAAACACATCGCTTCCCCGCACCTCGATGTCGTCCCCCTTGACCAGCCTGTGGACGTGCGTGGCCCTGTCCAGCTCCGCGGCGCCGTAGTAGCTGGCGCTCATCTGCATGGGCGGGGATCCGCCGTGCGCCGACGCGAACAGGCCGACCCCGCCGCCGGCGGCGTCACGGAGCGCCACCCACCTCACGTCCGCGCGCCCGCCGCACTCCACGGGGGCGATGTACGGCACGTGCAGCTCGTCCACGCTGCTCTCGTACACGCCCACCTGCGCCGCCGCCTTGCGGTCCGGGTAGCACTCGAAGGGCCCGCGCCCGTACCACGTCACGTGGCTCAGCGACCTCTCCGCGCCGAACACCACGCCCACACGGGGAAGCGGAGGCAGGTCGCTCCTGGGCTTCACCTCGTAGTCCAGAACCACGTCGCCTGACTCGTGGATCCGGCACACCATCTTCACCTGGAAGAGAATGGACTCGGAGCCTTCGTCGTCAGGCTTCGGCAAGTGCCCCGGAACACCGTAGTAGACGGTGGAGAACTCCACGGTGCTGTTGTCCGGCGATTCCTTGACCGAGAACTGGCTGCTGTGGAATGAGATGTTGTCGAGGAAGGCTTCTCTCCATTGGGAAACATATGGCTTGGTGAAGAAACCTCCTTTGTCGTTGTCAGTTGGTGCGCGCCAAAAGCACGGGAGTATCCCCTTGCTCATAAGCTCAACGTCGTTGACCTGTTGTTTGCAAAGGCACCATGAGTTTTAGGCTTTGGTTCCTTTCTTCTTCTTCTTCTTCTTTTTTTATAGAATATCCCAGGGTTTTTTTTTGTATGTATTAATTATTATTAATCGCCTGCCGAGTATGGACAGCATGTTTCTTAGCTCCCCATGAACATTTCACCTACCTTCCAGCTGTCGATTGTTCCCAATTGACTGTTTACTTTAATTTTCCAGGCATTATTCTTGCAGATGGTTACGCTATCACCAATGCGTTCACAGACCAAAGGGCTACTGGAGAATGCTATCACCTGAAGATGATATTAAGCTGTGAGACAATGAGGATGAAACAGGAGTAAAATAGTATTAAGCTGTAAGACAATGAGGATGAAACAGGAGTGAAGTAGTAAACAAGATCAGCCTGAGAAAACATACGTTGGGGACAAAGACATTTTTCTGAGGCAAACACAGTTGTGCTGAAGCCAATAGATGACCGGCTTTAGCCCATCGTGTTTCATTCCTCTGTTTCACAATTACAGACAAAAATACTTCTTTAGCTGCACAAGCACTCAAAAGGGCAAACCAAGGTGATGATTCCATGTTGATGAACTGACTAGTTTGCGGTCCCAAAGTTGGAACATTCAAAGGACCAGAGCCCAAGATGCAACCATCTCCATGGAGAACCCAACTGAACTCCAAAGCTTCTGTTGTGTCAAAAAAGTGTCCATTTTCAATCTGTGTGATAATAATGGAACTATTAGAAGCACATAAGAAAACAACTTGATGACTAGCAAACATCGACCAGAGGTTACCTTAAGCATATTATCTGCTGATGATATTTTGATAGGCTGGTGAAGGTATTTAACTTCTGCAACCAGAATCAATTTGGTCAACCAAGTTTGGCATCCAATGACTTTGGAGACAAAGATATTAGTTTAACAAACTGATACATAAGAAAAAACATTTTTCCCTAGTATTTCTGGTTACCGTGAACAGCTGGGTGAATTGTCCGATCAGGCCACACAATGCCATTGAGGCAAAAATTAGAGTCATTTGGAGTATCTCCAAAGTCACCACCATATGCCCAAAATTTAGATCCATCTGAGTCATCCTTCAGTAAAGCCTGAAACACACAAAAAAAGGAAAAGGATAGGATAGTGGTGAGAAACAAATGATGGCATAAGAAACTAAACATTTTTCGTCAATGATATATTTTACAACATTTCACTTGTAGGCTATAGCAATGTACTAGATTAGCTTGACAAGATTTTTAGGCAGTGATGAAAGTTAAAGAAGTCGGCTTGTTATAATCCTGTTCTACTTTATCCATTCATCAAAGAAGCAGGTCATAAGTCATAACTTAACCCAACCAGTGAGACACATAAGAAAGTCCTAGAGCCTTATAGAAACTAGAATCACGCAAAGGTCAAGAGTGGATGAAAGTAAATAGATGATACCTGATCAACCCAGTCCCATATAAAACCTCCTTGGAGTCCAAAAGTGTTGTCTATGGCCATCCAATACGCATCAAGATTCCCACTACTGTTTCCCATAGCATGTGAATATCTTGAAAGCAAAAGGAAGAAAGTATTTTAATCAAAATCATTTGAATACAGACAAAGGGAATCAAGTTATTAATATGTGAGGTCACGGTTAGCATACTCGCAAAGAATTAGAGGCCTTGTTTCAGATGGATCTTTTGCTATCTTAACAATATCCCAGACACGCATATACATGGGGCACACAATATCTGTGGATGATGTTCTGGAACCACCCCCCTCATAATGGAGGAGTCTTGTTGGATCCCTTTCACGAATCCACCCTAGAAGAATGTTACCATTAGATAAGATACAGAAAAAAATAAACTGACAGGTAAGAATGTTTTACCAGCCATGGAAGCATGGTTAGGTCCATATGAAGATTCATTTCCCAGGGACCAAACAATAATGCATGCATGATTCTTATCTCTCTTCACCATGCTAACAACACGATCAAGCATTGCATTTGCCCAGATAGGTTCTAGTGTAGGATGCTTGAAAGTGCTAGATTCATCAAAACCATGTGTCTCAATGTTGGCTTCATCTATGACATAAAGACCAAAGATGTCACATAACTCATACCACCTCAGGTGCTGTGGGTAATGGCTATTCCTAACAGCATTGATATTGTTTTGCTTCATCAAAATCACATCCTGTCACAAATAGATAGACTGTAAAAATCTGAACCTGGGCAGATGATATGTTAAAAACTTAAAATTAAAATGTTCTCCAATATGACAGAGGAAGATATCAACCTTAATCATGCATGCTTCTAAATTTGTCTTTCCAAGGCGTGGATGGTGCTCATGTCTGTTGACACCTCTTAGTACAACAGGACATCCATTGACAAGCATTTGCTTGTGTGACAGGACCACATTACGAATGCCCACTTGGCATGACTCACAGTCAATAAGCTTCCCATTGGCATCTTTAAGGAGAACAACAAGCGTGTATAAGTTGGGCTGTTACAAGAGGAAGAATAGTTAAAAGACATAGCTTTTATACAGTTGAACTGTAATAGTAATGTTTGGCAATAGAATTTCCCTGGGGTTATATCTCTTACATGCTCACTAGACCAAAGTTTTGGATTTTCTATTTTTCCACCAAGAACATAACCATGAAAACCAAGACTTCGAGTTGGTTTTGGCTTCGGTTTCAGATTGACTGCATTAGCATATGAAAGATCAGCATCTATACTGTCAGATAGTCCAGAGTTATCAAAGAGTGTTGCTTCAATAGACAAAGTTGGGACATGCTCCCGGTCTTGCTTGTGTGAGTCAATCTCCACTTCAACCTAACATAAATAACATTAGAAGTGAACTAAATTACATAGCAATATCAGATTAAATAATTCCTTGACTCGTGCAAAATCAGCAATTACAATACCTATAATTTGCCATATGAGAAAAAAAAGGAAATGGCGAATGGGTTCCCCTAGAAAATGTGTTGCCTGTTGTTTGGTGTTGAAAATATGGGGCATAAAAAAGTTGTACCAGTTGAAGCAAGCACGAAAGCTGGATATGATAACAGCATAAGATTCTAAATGTATCTACAAGTCTTTCAGTGGTTGGCTAATTGATTGATCATATGGTTCTGAGTAACAGATATCAGTTATTACTGTACGAAATATTTCAACTTTGAAGGTTGTATTAACATTCCTACCCAAGAGAACGAAGAAAGAAAGGTAAGGAATGGTCTTCAACCATCTTCATTAGTTTTTCCCAGAACATGTTTGTCATGACTCATGAATCAAATCATCTCCACTAAGGTACTAACCAATTCGTATAACCGGATAACCCTGCCAAGATTGGGACTAGAGTTACCTCAATATCAGCTAAACTGAAGTTCTCATCCAAGGTTGCTTTGAAGAAGTAATCTGTAATAAAAATCTGCAAAGAACATTTGAGCACTTCATAACCCAAAAAATTTGGCGACCCAAGAATAATTTCTTTTCAAAACAAATACAAATGTAAATGCAGTGTATAATCTCAACAAGTCAGCACATCCCCTTTTCAGTAAAATAATGCAGCCCATGATTCTTCCTAGCGAGAGGTTATAGAACAGAATAGTGGACTCACATTCATTTAGTACAGTATGTTAAACACTGACAGTCTAAAAGAGGAAAAGTTCACAGCTGATGCTACATATTCTGTTGAGAGTGTAAGCATAAAAACGATCCATATTTGTCTTTCTTTTTGTGGAGATAGGCGAATGCCATGTGCATTTCTGCCTAGTAGAATTAACTGATGAGTTATTATGCCATATCTTGACAAACTCATAACATGGGGCACCTGATTCAAGTTTAATTCAGTTCATATTAAAAGCAAAAACGAACCTTAAAGATCCCCTCTGTTTTTTAAAAGATGCAAAATAATAGCTAGAAATTCATTAAAGACCATGTAAGAAACAAGGAGTAACCTGTGGCTTTGACAGTAGGAGCACATCCCTGTGAATACCAGACATCCTCCAATGATCCTGATCTTCAAGATAAGAGCCATCACTCCACCTCATAACTTGAACAGCAAGAACATTTTCCTTGTCTGAATCACAAGGATGGCAGCAATCTGTAACTTCAAACTCAGCAGGAAGCCTGCTGTCCTGGCTGCATTGATACATCAAGCAACGCTCAATCAAACACACAATTCATTACAAATCTATAATTGCCAAAATAGGTCAAACCAGATAGAGCACAATAATAACACCTTATGTATAATTAAAATCTTCAAGAATTTTCATGTCTCAAAAGTGTCCTATAAAAAGAAAAAAAATACAAACAGCAGGTAGCCAGCAGCCCAACACTACTAAATCACAACCAAAATATTTAAGCTATCACAATTTTTTAAAGCTATGTTCATATAGAAAACAGAATTTTATACATCTAAGCATTTGGAAAACAATTCACAGAAGGAAAACATGTTTATAAGGTTGGGAACTGAGGTGAATCTTCGCTTTTTTCAAATAGAAAGTGAAAGATGCTAAGTGGAAACTAAAATGCTGAAAAGATCTATACGTGTAGACTTTTTGGATACCACACAACAAACAATTCGTGGTTGCAGATAATCGTATATTCCACTTTCTTATATACAGAAACCTTTTTAAGGATAGTACACAAAAATTATGAGTCTGATACCAAAACAGTGATAACAATAATAGGCTTCCCAGGATCTAGCAGTAAATAGGTGGACAAGGGATTAGTTTACCATCAACATTGTCAACTTGATAAATTATTTGTACTGTACATTACAGATTAAAATAGAGTACAAGGAAAGAAATAAAAGCATTTTGCGGTTTTTCATACCTATACCCAATTGGTACTCCATTTACCCAAGCAAAAAATGCAGAATCAACAGCTTCAAAGTGCAGCAAGATCCTCCGACCTATCAGAAATCATAATCAGCACAGAATTGTGCAAAATGGGTGACTGGGATGTTAGGGACAACAGTAAAAGCTAGATCCATTTAAATGTCAGAGACAAAGGTGTTATCCATGTCAAAGAATGGAAAAAGTTTAGAAAATGTCATAAGACGCATCCCAGGAGACATTAAAGAGGAATAACATAGCAAAGTGGGGGAAAAGAAATAAATAAAAGCATGTATATGTAACCAGCACAGAGCAGTTTGTCCAAGGAGATAGCCAGCTATGCAATAACCATGCCTAGCCAAAACTTGTCAAGAAAGCACAAACATTGTGAAACCAACAGAGAACTTCACAACAGGTCTGCTACTGTCAGTGATTCCTTTTCAAGTTCATGAACCACATACCTTCTTGAACAAGACAAATATTCGATATAATGGCAATGTCATTGAAATCACCATAGCAGGGAGGTAGGGAGAGAGAAAAAGAAAGGAGGATAGAGTCACTTTATCTAAAGTTCTTAGTATTAGAGCTGATTATGCTAGATTAAATGCAACAGAAGGATTCAGAAGAGAACAGAAAATTGGGTGGCAATTAGCACCAGCATATCATGATTGCTTTGCAGAAAAGAAAGATTACCAAATATTATGTAAGTAGCATACCTTTCCACTCTTTTGGGATGTGAAAAACGGTCCTGTAACAACCCGTGGGATTATCAGCCGGCACAAATGGTGGGTTCAATGGGAAAGGGTAAGTGACATTTGTGTAGATTGGAACGTCAAACCCATGCATTTGCCAATTTGAGGGAACTGCAAGCAAGTAAGACTCACTTGAGAATAATTTTCAAATGATGTGCAAGAGAACATGCTAAACAACAAGCCCCTTCTCAGCTAAAAACGACGTTGAAAAGGCAGAAGGAAGTTGTAGCACCGTGCCTGGCAAAGCTGCCCAACTCGAATCATCAAAATGAGCATCATAGAATCTCTCCGGAACACTTTCCACTGAAGAAGACAGAAGGAATTTCCAGTATCCACATAGAGATTTGGCGTATGGTAAGCCCTTGGACCAAAAGGCAGCACTTTCGAGAGCACCGCGAACCGCATCATCGTTCCAGGAAGCAGCATCAGAATTGAGATAGTTCACGTTCCTCCGTTCATGCCAATACTTCAGGGCTCCTATGAATATATATAGGAAAGAAAAGGGAGCAAACCAATCAAACAATTTGGAAAATCGGCTATTCAAAGAGTGGACTTGAACTTTTTTGTACTGGAACTTTACCTTCCAGCGTGTCCTGTGAGCGCAATGGCACATGTGCCTCTCGCTTTCTCCACTTGAAGAATGACGGGTCCTCCCAAGTTTTATGCGAAGGGCTCGAGGGAGGAAACATGGCGCTGGCATAAGCTAAAGCCATTATGGACAAACAGGGGCACCTCTTTCCTCAAACCAGCTGTAAAAGACACATGTCCTGGAAAAAAAAACATGGAATTGCCATCTCATCAGATCAGACGAACTGTTTGTAGCATGACTTGGAGTATGCAAACTGGATAATTGATTTTAGGATTTCGTGCCGCTATGTTGGAGCTCTGAAAAAACTAGACACAGTTGCTTTGCAGAAGAAAATACACTTTCAGGAATCAGGATGGTCTGTAAAATGTAATTTTCTCTGATAATTTCCTGTGGAGCACCCCCACCCACACACACACTCTGTAAGCTGCATGCCTGTATCTGCAGATAGGAAGGAGACTAGCAGTAACCTCATCTAAACGTCGCTCATCCCAATCTGGTTTCCACCTTCCTGCTTGGAGAACCCGTCAATGGCTGCCTTCCAAACAACCCACTCCAGCACTCCCCACTAAACGAAGCCCTCGACAGTCCACAGCCGCCATCCCCCCCCGCCCCCCCCCCCCCCCCCCCCCCCACCCCCTGCGGCCGCAGCCCTCCCCGATGATCCGTGCCGTGCCTGCAGGCTAGAGATGAGGCAAGCGATCGCATTCTATGCGGTGCGGAGATGAGGATCCGTGCCGTACCTGCGCCAGCAAGGCAGGAAACGATCGATCGACGAGTAGATATACTAGGAAGCACAGAAGAGGGGAGGAGGGTCTGCTGCTCTCCGCTGCCGGTGGAGCGGGCTGAGATAGTGGGTTACTAGTTCCACTCACTGACTGGTGACACGATGCTTCGTCAGGCAAAACACGAGACTCCTCGTGCTGATTAATTCGCACGAACAGACCAACTCCTCGTGGTTGTGACTTGGAAAGTATAAACAATAAACTATTATATATACCTAGAACATGAAAGCAACGGGTTGGAGGATAATTTTGAACGGAATAATTAATTAGTGATGGGATCAATCCCTATCCCGACGAGCGACGACTGGACTGACAGAGCAGAGGAGAGCAGGGCTTCAGTCCGAGCGACGCGCGACGAGCCAGGGTTCTTACCGGCCGGAGCAACGGCAGACAGGGCGCACCAGCAGGAAGGGGATTCCACGATCGAGGTGAATCCTCACCGGCGGCGGAAATCGGTTGTGGGGCGGAGTGGAGCAGTTATACACCTTTTGGATTGGAATTAATAAAGTGGAACAGGTGTTTAGTTTGTCGTCAGAGCATGAAGCGGAGCACCCGCACCCGCAAAGTGAAAGTGAATGTGACTCACACTCCCCTCCCCATCTGTTGGGTTGGGGGTATCACGACGTTCCGTCCGTGACTCTGCGTCCCGACGTGGCTCCTCGGAGCGGGCCCCAATAATAACAAATCCCCGATCGGACGGATGCCTACCACCGCTCACTTCCACACGTGCGGCTCGCCCTCGCTTCCTCCCCTCTCCATTCTTATCTGTTCCATCCACGTATGGCCATAGGCCCATACTGTAGCTGCCTCCCTGGCCGATGGCGGCGCCCAAGCTCACCCTAAAAACGTGCGCGCTCTCCCACTGTGGCATCCTCATCACCCAGAGAGCGTCCAACGCTGGTGAATCTGGTGACCCTCTCCTATCCCGATGAAGATCTATAGAACACGAGCGAGATCCGAGCTAGTTTTCCCCCACTAGGATCAAGACAAGATGCAAAGCGGGCCCGCACCACGCCACGCTACCTGCCAATATTTTTTGGCAGGCTCTGCGGATGCCTGCTATACAAGCGTTAGCAAATTGCACCCTTCTAACAAGTCTAGCGGCAGAAACTGAAAAGCCCACTTCAACCCACTATAGCACATGGGCCGCTTGTCTGGGCGAGGGGTTGGATTACTTGAGGCCTGGCCGCCTGGTTTCCAGTAAGCGCCGATATGACCTTTCTGTCACATCACACGGCCGTAAGTCATGCAGGCCTTGTTGGGCCTTCAGTTACTGTGCCAGAGTTTTCTGCTTGAGTCCGGAGCTCAATGCATGGACATGCCATCAAGCGAGCTATATAACCGGCTGTTGAAAAAAAAAGCGTCAGGATCTGTGAACACCTCGGATTATTACCCGAATTCGATATCCGAGAGCGTGCCAGTCGATTTGACCAGTTAATTGACAAGGACGATAACTAGAACAAGATTCAATCAAGACAACGGCGATACGTCCGGATGTCAAGATTGGGACTTGATCAAGATAACTAGAGCAGAGCTGAACGAGACAACAGCGATGCGCCCGGATGTCAAAGCTTAGAGGTACTCCCACGCGGAACTTGCAAGGGTTTGACGGAGATCAAGGTGACGCAGCCCGTCGAAGACTTGAAGAACTCGTTGATAATCTAAGACTAATGCAATAAAGGGTAAATTGCGATAAAAGTAGAATAAGAGTAAATTGATTTGATTTTGATTGGATTCCTCTATTACATGCAGCCCTTAGGCATATATTTATACTCCCGCATGGAGAGTTGTACATAGATATGACTCGTATCTTTCATAAAACAAACTCCTAACTTTAAGGAAACCTGACCCGCGTAGGAGTTGGATCTAAAATAACAATATTATTTTCCTAAACAAACACGTCTATTTTAAAGGAAAACAAATGACTCATGCAAGAGTCCGACTCAAACTACTATAATAATACTAGTATAAAATTATCAGTTTCCTTATGTCTTTTCCTCGATGAAAACTTTTCATCGGCAGATTCCTTCAATCCGCGACTCCCTTCTTTGGCCACCGGTAATCCCCTGCTGACATCAAACGCTAAGTCACCCTGTGCTCATCGGCACCTCATGCCCATCGGCATTGGTAATACCAATCGGCAACCTTGCACTGGTAACTTGCCTTCACCAATCAATTCCTATCAACAATCGACATCGGCAACATCTCCTCATCGACAGTCGGCAACTTTGCAATCCTGGTGACCTAACTTCACCAATCAACCTCTATCGGCAAGAACCATCCAGCTTTCATCAGCGACAAACTTACCTTTTTTACAACGCGCTCCCATCGGTAAACTTTTTCCGATGACTTCTTGATGCCGATAGCAAATGGTCATCAATTCACACAAGTCTTAGTTCATTTGACACGTGCCGAAAAACGGTGTCAACACATGCCCCCTAATTTCGAAGTGTAGAATATTTTACGCGCCGAAATTTTCTCCACTGTAGCCGTTCCTTCCGAGACAACTGCACAACTTCCTCGATCCCCGCGCGCAGAATTGCAATTTATTAATAAAATCCCTCGATCATAGCGCAAACAGTTACAAATCTGACAATATCTCCTTGATTATCGCGCACATCCACCGCAGGCCTCTTCACATTCCTACACAGTATGAACCGAAATCCCAAAATACCCCTGAGTAAGCTTATAAAAGTTACCAGGATCCAATCTGCCTTTTCACCCTAGGCCCACTTTCACTTTTTCGCCTGCCTTCGTCTTCAACCTCCGGCGGCGCCTCTGAAGAACACCTTCTCGAGCTCAAGCAACAGCGCTTTCTTCAAGCCCAGTACGAACCGCAAGAACTTCCTCATCTCCAATGGCGAATCAAGTCGACATTCCTAAGGTAAATCCACTTTCCTCCTCATCCAAACTCCTGCTAGTTCCTTTTCCGTATAAATCCATAATCTTCCCCTTTCCTTCTTTGATTCCTCCTTTTCTTTTCTTTTCGAAACCTAGGAACTGTACAACAAAGTAATGATCCCTCTCGAGCAGTCCAGCTTTACATGCCTAGGCCCAATGGAAAATCCTGACCCTAGCTATCTGATTAATGCGGAGGCCAACCGGATTCCATTCAGGTCTGAAAGTTTCAGTTTAGGATTATGGAAGGACGCCTTCCGTTCATGACCCAAGCCTACCAAGGGGTGGAAGAACTGATACCTCAGGGTCGTTAGAACACAGCAAGTTTACTGGTCAGAGCGCAGTCTAGATCAGTGCATCAGGCTCTCCATTGCCGATATGGAGAAAAATGAGAACATGCTGATAGCGGCCTCCTACTTCTGGTCTGACACCATGAACGCCTTCCTATTCCGACATGGACCAGCCACTCCCACACTTGCCGATGTGCATATGTTGACTGGTCTCGATGTCTCCTCTGTCGATACCTTTATTCTGTTCAATAGGAAAGCGGAGTACAAAGTGAATACTCGGAATATCAGCGGCTGAACTAGCTATATCCATGAGTATCAGAAGACTGGATCGGTAAGCCAAAGGGAACATGCCATATTCCTGAATATGTGGCTGGAAAAATTCATCTTCTGCGGTAGAGCAGTCGGACCCACCACTATGCATCTTCCGGCAGCTGAGCTCCTTGCCGATGGAACAAGACTTCCTCTAGGCAGATATCTTCTTGGATCGGTATACCGCCTTCTACATCAAGTATCCAAGAAGTTACTGCTAGGCGAGCCCATCGGCAACCTCGGGGGTCCCTAGTGGTTCATTAACATGTGGCTGAACGCACACATGTACAAAGTCCTTCAGTTTGACCTGTTCGCTCAACGATTCCCAAGGGACATATCGGAAGATTACAAATATAGGGACGATGAATCGGCAACTCGCCCTCCACTCAACTTCGGAGAGGCCATCATAGTGTTGCCAGGGACCGATGCCGATGCAGAGTAGTTTGGTCTATTCTTCCAGAAATTTTACAATGGAATCCCTGCTTCAGAGCGGCTCTGGTGGCCATACATAGACGAGAACAATCAATTTCCGCTGTTGTTCAACCTTATCGATGGGAATGTGCCGCAAAACCAAATAATCATGAAGGCCAGCATTGTTCCCCGGGCTATCCCAGTCAATATCTTCGGAACCGGGAAGAATGCCCCTCCATCTTTCGAGTTCTACTACCCATCGGCGGCGGCAAGACAACTGGCATTTGGCCAACTGCCGATCAAGCTCTGCTACTCCAAGGTGGTAAAGCCAAGGCAGACTATCTCCAGTGCTATGGACTGGAACAAGATCGTCAATCTTCCTCCCAATGCCGATACGTCAGATATTGACTTATCCTCCTGGTCACCAACATCCTTCATCACGAATGAGTATAAATTTTGGTAGCAAGAATGGAGATATCAATTATTTGCTAAGTCATCACACTACTATCGGCATATAATTGACGCCAACCACATCATCCCCGACGACGCAGTAAGTTTTTATCCCGACGCATTCCTTATTACTTTACTTTTGTCATCGGCATCTGACCCCCTTACGCTTAACAGGTTGACGATCCGATTCCCAAGATGAGCAACAGTGGCAAGCCCTTCAACCTTCGAATGATGAGTCCTATATCACTCATCGGCAACAACGCCCCCACACTGGCTGCTTTCACTCCTCAGAAGGTACCCAAATCGACGTCTGTAAAAACCAAGGCTACATCGGCTGCTGCTGCTGCCTTAACACGGGTTTTTGCAGTAAACTCATCTTCACTCATACCGATCACATACTGTTTCATCGGCAACATTTTATTTTACGTGACTTGCACTATATTTTCAGGCAATGAGGTCATCGGCAGCTGCTCCCAACACACAAGTATCTCCAAGTCCTGCTGCCGATGCCCCCCAGGCTTCATCGAAACGGGCTGGATCTCCCGCTGCTGCACCAAGGAAGAAAAGGCGCTTAAGATTGGCCACCCCATCTTCGCCATCGACTCCAGTTGCATCACCAACTGCCAATGCACCAACGGCAGAACCATCATCGGCCCCTATCCCTGATCATCCACTGGACGATATCCCCGATCAGGAGATAACACCACCCGCTGCAGCAGCGGAGGCGACATCGGCATCGGCACCTTCACCAGCCGAAATCCCCGACGAGAGAACGGTGTCGCCACCACGGGAGCCAGCTACTACATCGGAAGCAACGCCAGCAACAACGCCACCAGCACCAACGGCGTCAACTGCTTCCCCAACAGAAGCTCATTCATCGGCAACTGCTGCCAATCTCCAGGATGAGGCTGGACCATCCAACATGTCAGGTCCTAGGCAAGAAATTCGTTTCAAGATGGTAAGTCGGTTACCTAAAAATTCATAGTATAATTTTATGATCGGCGCATCTTAACTTCTTCTTTTTCAGGCCCAAGACTCCCCAGATATCCTGTTTTCCTTCGGCCTCAACCTCCAAGACGAGGATGAACACCAAGAAGGACCCGCTCGAGCAGAGATGAGGATGAGGAAAGTTCTACTCCAGCTCTATCGGCAGAAATTAAATCCAAACTCGAAGCACTGCTTTCCTTGCTGCAACAAGATACATCCCAGCTCGTCCAGGATTCAACCGCAGCAAGGACAGCTTTCAAGGATGTCCAAGGCCAATTACCTGCCGATGCAGAAGAGACTCTCCTCCAAGAAGCCTTCCTTGAGAGCCGCCGACTCCAATACCAACGGGTCTCCCGCCGTATTGCCAACAGGAATGCTCAATCCAAACTCACGGAAGAAATGCTTAAGTTTAAGCAAATTGCCGATGAGAAGCACAAGAACATCGGCCAAGTTGAAGCTTCTGGCACTGATCTTGAACAAGAATTCATCCAATTATCGGCAAGAAAGGAAGAGCTGCAGGCTGAGCTAAGAAAAGTTGAAGAAGCCCTGAACGCAGTCAGCCAGAAGAGAGTCCAACTTCCTGATACCATTGAAGTCCTGCAACAAGAGAGGGACAGCAATGCCCGACAAGCCATCGCTCTGAAGAGAAAAATCAAGTCGGTTGAAGGATCTGCCGATGAAGATGTCAGGGAGATGGAAGAGATAGAACAAATTCGCCTGCATGCGATATCAGTTATCCAATCCCTGTTGTAACTTGTTAAATTTCATCACATCGGCAAATGTAATAAGTAACACCTGATTTTGGCTCTGTAATATAATGTCAATACGTTTTCACTGATGTATTATAACTTTCTTTTTCATCGGCATTCAAACGAGCACACTATGCGTCTACCCAAATACTAGGGTAATATTTTTTCAAGTATTTACCATTGATTGCTCTAGAGAATGCAACTCCTTCGAGAGTTTCTAGAATATAAGCATTGCCAGGAGCAGACTGCTTTATCCGATAAGGACCTTCCCAATTAGGAGACCATTTTCCAAACTTAGAACTCTTAGTCCTAATCGGTAAAATCAACTTCCATACCAGATCGCCATCGGTAAATTGCTTCGCCTTTACCTTTTTATCATACCATCTGGCAACTCTCTTCTTATTCTCCTCAATGCTGATCAATGCCCTCAACCGATGACTTGCTAAGTGCTCTAACTCATCTTTCATCAGAGTAGCATAATCATCGGTCATCAATTGATCTTGAAAAGATAATCGTCTAGAGCCAGTTTTAATTTCCCAAGGCAGGACAGCATCGTGTCCATAGACCAACTGATACGACGATACTTTGGTTGCACCATGACAAGCCATCCGATATGACCATAAGGCTTCGTTTAACACCACATGCCATCTTCTAGGGTTCTCTTCAATCTTGCGCTTGATAAGCTTAATAACTCCTTTATTAGTAGCTTCAGCCTGACCATTAGCTTGAGCATAATAAGGAGAAGAATTCAATACCTTGAACCCCATACCAGTAGTAAATTCATCAAACTCTCCTGATGTGAACATGGTTCCTTGATCGGTAGTAATAGTTTGAGGAATACGGAATCGGTAAACAATGTGTTCTTTAACAAAATCCACCACGTTTGCCGATGTCACCTTCTTCAAAGGAATCGCCTCAACCCATTTAGTGAAGTAATCGGTAGCGACAAGTATGAACTTATGCCCCTTACTCGATGGTGGATAAATCTGGCCGATGAGATCAATAGCCCATCCTCTGAACGGCCAAGGCTTGATTATAGGATTCATTGCCGATGCATGTGCCCTCTGTACGTTACCAAACTTCTGACAATTCTGGCATCCTTTGAAATAGTTGAAGTAATCTTCAAGGATTGTCGGCCAATAATATCCATTCCGCCTGATCATCCACTTCATCTTGAATGCCGATTGATGCACTCCACACACACCTTCATGGATTTCACCCATCAACTCTTTTGACTCCTCTTTATTAAGGCATCTGAGCAAAACTCCATCAATCGTCCGATAATACAATTCATCGTCAAGGAGCACATACTTAGTGGCTTGGAACCTTAGACGCCTTTCAACCTTCTTAGACGGATCCTTTAAGTAATCGGCAATCTGTTTTTTCCAGTCATCGGCAACTGTTACCGATGTCATGACTTCTTGAATCGGCTGATACCCTGAAGCATTCTGTGCTAACCGATTGGCTTCTTCATTATGCAATCTAGGAATATGCTCAAGGAGGTATTCTTTGAATTCTTTTAACAATTGTAAACACCTCTCATGGGTTGCAATTAAAGCTTCACTTCGGCATTCATACGTCCCAATCAACTGGTTGATCACCAACATAGAATCACCGAAGATTTCAACAGCATCGGCACGTACTTCCCTGAGCAATTCCAACCCCTTAAGTAAAGCCTGGTACTCAGCCTGATTGTTTGTTGAAGTAGCAACAATCGGCAATGAAATTTCATACTTTCGTCCTTGGGGTGAAATTAAGAGAATACCGATACCTGCTCCATCCTTGCACGTAGACCCATCAAAGAACAAAGTCCAAGGAGCAATCTCCACAGAGCTCACCATATTGCAATGCTGAGTAACAAAATCGGCCATCACTTGACCTTTAACTGCCTTAGCCGATTCATACCTTAAATCAAACTCTGAAAGTGCCAGAATCCATTTGCCGATTCTTCCACTTAATATCGGCATCGACAGCATATACTTAACCACATCATCTTTGCAGATAACAGTGCATTCAGCCGACAACAAATAATGCCTCAATTTTATGCAAGAGAAATATAAACATAAGCATAATTTCTCTATGGCCGAATACCTTGTTTCAGCATCCACCAACCTTCTGCTCAGATAATATATCACACGTTCTTTCCCTTCAAATTCTTGAATTAAGGTCGATCCGATAACACTATCATCGGCAGACAAATACAATCTGAAAGGCTTCCCGTGTTGAGGTGGAACCAAGACTGGAGGGTTTACTAAATATTCTTTGATCTCCTCCAAAGCTAACTGTTGTTCTTTTTTCCACACGAACTCTTGATTGGCTTTCAGTTTCAACAATGAACTAAAAGATTTGATCTTACCAGACAAGTTAGATATAAACCTTCTGATGAAATTAATCTTACCAATCAAGGACTGCAACTCAGTCTTGTTTGTAGGAGCAACCACTTTGTTAATTGCGTCAATAGATTTTCTGCCGATTTCGATACCTCTTTGATGCACCATGAAACCTAGAAATTGACCTGCCGATACACCAAACACACACTTGTTAGGATTCATCTTCAACCCATGCTCCCTGGTGTATTCCAATATTTTTCGCAAATCAGCAAGATGCTTTCCAAAATCTCCAGACTTAACCACTACGTCATCAATATAGATTTCAGCTATCGTGCCGATATACTTATGAAAAATGAAATTCATTGCTCTCTGATAAGTAGCACCAGCATTCTTCAAGCCAAAAGTCATGACAACCCATTCAAATAAACCGACATGATCTGGACATCTGAAAGCAGTTTTGGGAATGTCTTCTTCAGCCATAAATATTTGATTATATCCAGCATTACCATCTATGAAGCTAATGATTTGATGTCCAGCAGCAGCATCAATCAGCAGATCGGCAACAGGCATCGGATAGCCATCGATCGGCGTGGCCTTGTTGAGATTCCTGAAATCAATACAAACACGAAGTTTTCCATTCTTCTTATACACAGGAACCACATTAGAAATCCATTCGGCATATCAGCATTGCCGAATGAACCCAGCTTCGATTAACTTTGTAATCTCAGCCTTGATGTCGGGTAGAATAGTAGGATTGCATCGGCGCGTAGGTTGCCGATGTGGTTGGAAACCAGACTTGATGGGTAACCGATGTTCAACTATTGATCGGTCTAAACCAGGCATCTCTGTATAATCCCAAGCAAAACAATCTTTATATTCCTTTAATAAATCAGTTAACTGTTGTTTACATTGGGAATCAAACTTAGCACTAATAAAAGTAGGCCTAGGTTTACTACCATCGCCGATGTCGATCTCGAGTAAATCATCGGCGGACGTGAAGCCCTGCCCCAGTTTTCCATCATCAGTGAACCGATCCATTAAAAATCTTCTTCAGGACCGACTGCTTGGATCGGTTTAATGAGGTAATCGGCAACTTTGAGGAACTCCGTGTCCCAAGCTTCACCCGATATGCATCTGGTTTGCTCATAAGTTTCCGATTCTGCCGACGCAACAATCGATGGGGTCTCACTGCAGACGACTTCAATCTTGTCTCCGATCCACTGTACAAGGCTCTGATGCATGGTGAAAGGAATACAGCAATTGGCGTGGATCCAATCCCTTCCTAGGAGCAAGTTGTAAGTGCCTTTGCCACTGATTACAAAAAATGTTGTCGGTAAAGTTTTACTGCCGATGGTTAAGTCAACACATATGGCCCCCATAGTTGTCGACACGTTGCCTTCAAAGTCCTTGAGCTTCATGTCCGTTTTGACTAAGTCTTGGTCGCCTTTTCCAAGCTTCCTGAACATGACATATGGCCTTATGTTTATCGACGCGCCACCATCCACCAACACCTTGGTCACGGGTTGCCCATCCACTTTGCCTTTAACAAACAAAGCCCTTAGGTGCTGCCTTTCATCATCGGCAGGCTTCTCAAAGACTGTTGTCATCGGATCTAGCACCAATTGTGCCATCTCAGCAGTCTCCTCATCGTCGCTAATAGACGCCATGAACTCTATCGGCAACATGACGACCATATTGATTTTTGCCGATGGATCCCTGTCCTTGCGCTTTAGCCTCCACTGCTTTTCCCTTGAAGGCTCCTCATTGTCACACAAGTCATTGTGGCATACGCGCTGAATCCTCCTTTTCTGAGTCTTTGTTAGACCCTTAGGGCACCATTGAGGGAGCTTGGTCTTCCAGATAGGCTGATGTCGCCTCTCATTACTCATATCGGCACTTCTCCCGATGTTGGGATCTCTGGAGAATATTTCTTCATCAAGCACCCTTGCGTTGGCCATCTCCTCAAGCTCCCCTTGATCAACACGCCTGCCAAGCTTGCTATGCGCACTAAGCTTGCCCCCCAGCCGATCATGTGTCGATCTCTTCTCTCTGAGCGGCTTAGCGTACCTGGGCATCCGATCATCAAAACAAGGTTTCTTACCTGACCGATCGGCAGTGTAATATCCATTGCACTCGGGACAATTATTGGCAGTAGGCAGCTTGATGCCTTCTTTCCAACAGTGAACGAAGAAGGGACACTTCCAGTGGTCCTTATGCCGAAGTCATTCCTGGTGCTCCTCTTCTTCTTGCCGATATCACTCTTCACGTGACTGCCGATAGTCTCGCCTTGGCTGTTTATGCGTGATTATAACACCAGGAGCCCTATTGGCGCTGCTACCTTCATCGACAATTTTCTTGCCTTTTCTGTCATCGGGAAACCTCCTTTCATCACGCTCAGTCACTTGATGGTTAGGATCTACCGATGCGTTCTTCCTGGCAGCTTCCGATGTCAGCACTTTGGTTTTTCCACTGGTTTCCACCATATTGTTTGGAAACGGGTGCTGATCAATCTTCATCGGTTTCTGGACTTTAGAATTTTCAAATTTGATGCGTCCAGACTCAATCTCTGACTGCAATTGCTGCCTGAATACTTTGCAATCATTGGTACTGTGCGAAGTTGCATTATGCCACTTGCAGTACCTGATCTTCTTGAGCTCTTCGGCCGATGGAATTACTTGGTTGGGCGCCAACTTGATTCGCTCTTCTTGAAGTAATAAGTCAAACATCCTATCGGCCTTGGTGATGTCAAAGGTGAACCTTTCAGCTTCTTTCTGACCGAACGGACAAGACATAGACTTCTTATCTTTCACCCATTCGGCGGCGCTGATATTTAGCTCTTCATCGGATCCAGACTCTTCTTCTTGCCCAATGAAAGTCACCTTTTTGTTCCAAGTCTTCCTGGGTTTAAAGGTTTTGATATCGGCAATCCTTTGCACCAGATGACTTAGACTTTCAAACTCCTGAGACGCATACTTGTCCTTGATGTGCGGCAGTAACCCTTGGAAGGCCAAATCTGCCAGTTGTCGATCGTCAAGTACCAGGCTGTAGCACTTATTCTTCACGTCCCGCAGCCTCTGAACAAAGTTTTCTACCAATTCGTCATTGTGTTGCCTCAGTTTGACCAGATCGGTAAGCTTCTTCTCATGTATGCCAGCGAAGAAGTACTTATGAAATTGTCTCTCTAGATCGGCCCATGTGATTACAGAATTTGGAGGCAGCGATATAAACCATGTGAATGTCGATCCAGACAATGATGAAGACAACAATCTCACCCTCAATTCTTCCCTGCTGGCAGCTTCTCCGCACTGGATAATGAAGCGATTAATATGCTCCATCGTTGATGTGTCATCTTGGCCGGAGAACTTGGTGAAATCAGGCACTTTGTACCGATTTGGGAGAGGAATCAAGTCATACGCTGGAGGATACGGAGTCCGATAAGAGTATGTATTGACTTTGGGTTTAATGCCGAATTGTTCTTTCATAACTTCGGCGATTTTATCGGTCCAATATGCGTCCTGCTCTCGCCGACTCATTGGCTGGTTGTTGACTGGTGGAGCCGGCTGATGCGCCTCTTGAAGATGATGCGGAGTAGTCACGGGCGCAGCACCAGTTATCTGAACACTATGCATCGGTTGATTTACCAATGGAAGGTTTTGCACACTTGGCAGATTAGGTTGAGTCATCGTATTCATCTGTTGCTGTACCGATGGTCCGCTCTGAGTGTTAGCTGGGCCTCCATAATGATACATTGACACACCAGGCTGTTGAGTTGGCGGCTAGTTAGCCCATCCGGGATTATAAATCATCGGCATATGGCTTACCGATGACTGATAGCTAACTGGAACGTGTTGCTCTTGTATCCTGGAGCAATCAATCATCAGATTACCTTGGGGAACTAGCACTCCGACTTGAGGATTTGCAACCATAGGTTGGCTTCCAGCTACTGTAGCGTGTTGCATCGGCATAGGGCTTGCCGATGGTGGCATCAGAGGTATCTTAGGAATCACTTGAAAATCTTCTGATGACACTTGCACAGTTGGAGAGGGCGCAGAGTAATGCATCATAGGGGCCACCGGCTGTGATTGCGTTGCCGATGCCATAGAGCCCTTCCAAGCTGAGCTATCTCCCTGCACCAGATTAGAACCAGCAGACAGATTTGGAGGCATACCGTATCCCCACCAGTTAGTAGGAGCTGATTGACTCTAGATAGCAGGTCCTGAAGTTGCCGACGCCACTAGATCTGTGTGGAGCTTGATGACGCTATTAGGGCTCGGCCTCGGCGGCGTAGCCACATCGACAGACGGATCCACATGGGTGGATGACGCCATTGGGGCTGCCGATGGGCTTATAGATGCCGATCCAAGTTGATGATACGTTGGACCAACATATTGAGGCGCATGTCCTTTTTTGAATGATTGCATACCAACATTGTAGACAGTATTGGACAGCACGCTGGAGTGGCTAATTAATGCTTGACTTAGAGCAGAATTAACCATCTCTTGTAACTTACCAGGATTGGCGTCATACGTGACCTACCGTGGCAACGGCGGATCTTGCTTCTGGATTACTTCGCCGCTCCTGCTTAGGCTGAAGGATTTCAGATATAATTGCTTGTACTCCTCCATAGCCCGCTCCATGGCCAGCTTCTGATCATCTTTTAGATCGGCCTCGGAGACTTCAATGACGTTCCTCTGGTTAACCTCGGCGTTATCACCCATGATAGATGTATAATTTATATAATCGTGTCCCACCGAGCGTGCCAAAAGAGGTGTTGACACAAAAAGCGTCAGGATCTGTGAACACCTCGGGTTATTACCCGAATTCGATATTCGAGGGCGTGCCAGTCGATTTGACCAGTTAATCGACAAGGACGATAACTAGAACAAGATTCAATCAAGACAACGGCGATACGCCCGGATGTCAAGATTGGGACTTGATCAAGATAACTAGAGCAGAGCTGAACGAGACAACAGCGATGCGCCCGGATGTCAAAGCTCAGAGGTACTCCCACGCGAAACTTGCAAGGGTTTGACGGAGATCAAGGTGATGCAGCACGTCGAAGACTTGAAGAACTCGTTGATAATCTAAGACTAATGCAATAAAGGGTAAATTGCGATAAAAGTAGAATAAGAGTAAATTGATTTGATTTTGATTGGATTCCTCTATTACATGCAGCCCTTGGGCATATATTTATACTCCTGCATGGAGAGTTGTACACAAATACGACTCGTATCTTTCCTAAAACAAACTCCTAACTTTAAGGAAACCTGACCCGCGCAGGAGTCAGATCTAAAATAACAATATTATTTTCCTAAACAAACACGCCTATTTTAAAGGAAAACAAATGACTCATGCAAGAGTCAGACTCAAACTACTATAATAATACTGGTATAAAATCACCAGTTTCCTTATGTCTTTTCCTCGATGAAAACTTTCCATCGGCAGATTCCTTCAATCCGCGACTCCCTTCTTTGGCCACCGGTAATCCCCTGCTGACATCAAACGCTAAGTCACCTTGTGCTCATCGGCACCCCATGCCCATCGGCATCGGTAATACCAATCGACAACCTTGCACTGGTAACTTGCTTTCACCAATCAATTCCTATCAACAATCGGCATCGGCAACATCTCCTCATCGGCAGTCGGCAACTTTGCAATCCTGGTGACCTAACTTCACTAATCAACCTCTATCGGCAAGAAACATCCAGCTTTCATCAGCAACAAACTTACCCTTTTTACAACGCGCTCCCATCGGTAAACTTTTTCCGATGACTTCTTGATGCCAATAGCAAATGGCCATCAATTCACACAAGTCTTAGCTCATTTGACACGTGCCGAAAAACGGTGTCAACACCGGCATAAAATATGTATAACTCCCTTCTTTTAAATTATATAAGATATTTTTCCTATGTATATCTAAGTGCATTCGAGAACTATTATATTTAGAAAAATCAAACAATCTTATAATTTGAAACCCAGGGAGTATCACTTATCAGTGTGAAAGAAGTCACTATGTTCATCGAGAGATCCAAACAATTAAGATATTGATAAAAAGGGAAAATATATGCTCCATTATGTTTTGTGACTGTCTATCATTTAGATTAAACGAAAGAGTCTAGTACTAATATAATTAAATCAATTTAGTCCAAAACATTAAATTAAAAATAGCAATTTAATTTCAATATAAGAGTTGGAAAGAAAACTAGCCTAAACAAAGAGCTCGTGTATAATACTCAAATACTAAAGGCACCTATATAAAAATAGTACATTTATATTATTTATTAGATAGCTAGATTTAAAATTGAAATAAAAAAACAATTTGATTTCTTGAAAGATCTACTAAAAAAATACTACACAACTATAAGTAAAGTTTTTAAAGATAGTACCCCCCCCCCCCCCCCCCCCAATTCATGTTCCAAAATACAAGATTCATGGAGAATGACATTGTAGATTTCTGAATCAATGTTAGTGAAATATGACCATCTCTATCAAATCTAGGGCTTAATTTAGATGGACAAGTTTTGCCACTATGATCGTATCCAACTTAGCTTGGTTGAGCATGATTTTTTTATTGGTATTCCATATGTCCTGAAATATAAAGAAATCAATTTGATCTTAAGTGAAATTACAATAATTGTGACCAAACTTATAGAAAAGAAAAAAAATAAGACTTCAAATTAGTTTAGATTGGATATATGACGAAATATACAATATATTTCTTTGATGTTGTAAACATAGTTTGATTTAGGACAAACTTGAATTTTTTTTTCTCAAATACGCAAAAGATCAAACTTGAATCTCTTATACTTTGTTAGGATGATGAAGGGATTAAAACTAAGCAACAGACCGAAGTTTGTCACCTTGCATGTGATGTGTTTACTTGAGTAATCTCAATATTTTAGCAAACGAATCGCTCACAGACGACGCTTGGACACGTATGTCCATATGCATTTAAATGAAGTTTATAAACATCTGCGTGGCCGGTGTATTTTTTAAATTTTATATAAATAAAAGAAAAGTAAAATGCAATCATGTGTCCGGTCGTCGCAGCTGGGTGTGTCCCCAGCCGAAAAAAAAAGAGGGAGCAGAAAAGCCCGAAACGACAAGCGTGGTACGCCAAATCTTGGAAGCAGTTGCCTGCCTCCCTGACCACCAGGCCCATGGGATGGGCAAATGCAATAGACACCTCCACCGGGCAGCAGCAAGGGCGCAAGGCTGTCATGACAAGCAAAGCGAGGGGAGAGGAGAGCGCGCGCGCGGAGACCAGAGGACAGGGAGCGGACCACACCACATGGCCAGCAATTTGCCCAACTTGCCATGCCCAGATGCAACGCATGCTATACTGGCCATGCGTGCACTGCGTGCATGAGCAGAGAGAGCCAGTTCAATTCAGAGACGATATGAGACGAGACGACCTTCCCCCCTTGTTTTTTCTATCCACCCAAATTCGCAGCCGGTACAGAGAGATCTCCGGATATTGCTAGCTTATTGGATCCGCGGCGATCCTGCCGGATCCTGCCCCTCCTCCCGCCCAACCACCAGTAGTTGCTTCGATGCCGCCGCGACCACGCTCGCCGTCGCCTAAACAATTGCTGCCGTTGTGTCATGCCAGCCAGTATGCCACACGTAGCACGAAACAGTTTACATGTTTTTATTATAACCTACTGTATGTATTGTTGGTTTCACTGAAATTTGGAGCACACTGCAAATCAGTCATTGCTTGCACTTTCTTACTGTTACAGTTCACTCCTACTGTAGGTCGGTGATTTCTCTCATGTAAAAAAGGACTGTAAAAAAAAGGAGGGTCAGTCATGCAGCTGTTGCGTCTGAATGGAGATCTGATCTGTCTGTCTGTCCCTGAAACGTTGTTTCGAGGGGACCGACATCAGATCGGCGTGGAGGACCACTCAACGTTTGTCCCTGAAATGCAGTAGTAGTAGAATTTTTGCCTCCATCGTCAGGCAGAGGCAGGCCCGACAGAGGAAAAGAAAGAAAAGATCGTCAAGCTGTGACAGGCACGGGAAAGAAAAGTTCATCTGCTACGGCGGCCAACAACGATATGAATGAACGTTCAGATCACAACATGTTTTATCTGAATACGGAGTATTCAGTAGTAGTAGTAGTATACATATTGGAAGACGAAGAAGAGTGAAAACACCATCAGCAACCGATTGAACCATCCGTCCATCCATCGACCCACGCAACACACAGGTTTTGAGGCAGCAAGTCAGTAACCGTGATTAATAAGCCGCGCGTTCAGTGAAATTAAAAATTAGCCTAAACAACAAGAGCATCCGAGGCGCTTGCCTGCCCTTTTATCTACAGCTTCCTTTTTTCACCATTCCTCCTCCCCCCCTTCCTTCCTCCTAACCAGCAACAACACAAGGGTGTGCATGTCCATGACCATGAGCACAACAAAAATTTGCAGGCCGAAGCAGCAGCCACTACATAAGAAAGGAACCATCCTTACGCCGTGATTGTTTTTTTCATTTAGACCTAACCCCGCTCCATCCGCAGGAGCTAATGACCCCTCCCCTCCTCCATTGGTTAATTGAGCCCCCAGAAACAAAAAAAATAACCAGCGAAAGAAAGGACGACGCGCGAGCTCTTTCTTGGCGGCTGGGCGTGCCTCTGGACTGCATGCACTAGCACTGCTAGATTAATGTACGTACGTAGTAGTTTCCGAGTTCCGATCAGGTCTCCACCGCCAGGCTGCTCGTGGACAGCCTTGGCTTTGTGCTCTCCGGCGCCGTCACGGTCGTCATCCCCTCCTCCTGCTGCTGCTGCTCCATGGCCGCCGCCTTCCTCTTGTTGCCGCCGTTGCAGTTGCAGTCGCCGACGGCGGTTCCATTGGATGCGGCCGCCACCGGCTCTTCCTCCTGCTCGTGCGCCGGCTGCTGCGTTTGCGGGTCCAGCTGCTGCTCAGGCTCCACCGCCTGCACCTGCTCAGGCTTGTTGGGCTGCTTCCGTTTCAGCAGGTGTGACTTGAGCTTCTTCATGTCGGCAAGCTTCACGGGCTTGAGGAAGAACTCCTCAGCGCCATCTTCCAAGCACCTGAAAACTTTGCGATCGTTAGCTGGAAATGGGATGGAAGCTGCAGATCGCTTGGAAGGAAGGAACAAGGGAGGAAGAGAAGAATCGAATCCTCTTCTTTCCCCTCTTGGTTGGTTTCTGAGAGAGAGACGAGTGATCACATCACTCCAACAAGGACAGGGCAGACGTGTCAGAGATCTTTGCTCCCACAGGGAAAAGATCCGGTCTTTCGAAATTCAGCGCCCTTTTTTGACTCAGCACAGCCACATCCCACTATTCGCCCAGAAACCTTGACCACTGGACAGTGACCACGGAAATACGTACGAGAACTCTTAGCAAAAAATAGTTTTTTTTGGCATATACCAGTATACGTATATAACAAAGATAACAAAAATATATTTTTGTTGCAACAAAAACAAATCCATCCATTTGGTGTGGGTTTGTGTCCGAAAGATTTCGTGAGATCTTGGCCCACCACCACAGCACAGCGAGGAACCTTTCCTATGCTTTACGTCGCTGTCACCGAGATATGGCGATCTATGCATGAAAACGCAGCGCGGCGCATTCAATTGCCCCACCACCACCACCACCACCACCCCAAAGCCTCTCCGTTCCGTTACACGGCAACGTCAAGGGAGCTGTTCTGGGGAATTCCTGGCCTTTTCTCTCTTCCCCTGTCCCGTCAAATCACGCTATTATGCCTCTCTTTTGTTCTTATCTGAAAAAGATCAAATCTTGGACGTTTTGTCGCTGCTGGCTTTAATTTGTTTAAATTGAACCCCCTTGGACCCTTGCGGAAACAAGCGTAATTTTTCTTATGTACTAGTATAGGCGTAATAGGCAGAAATATTGTTGATTTTCATTTTGGCAAAAGTGAAAGGTCTATGAGGCAGAGGAGGACAGAGGAAAGAGATGAGCTGTATTAGCAAGATGGAAAAGCAGAGTTTTGCAGTTATGCTTTATTTACTTGCAAGCTTTATTTAGACCTACTACTAAACTAGACAGGCTTTAACTAGTAGGGGTACTCCTACAACAAGGCACAAATTTTCAGAGGCAAAAGTTGCAAATCTTTCAGTGCTCCAACTAAATTAAGAAATCGATCCCAACGCCTGAAGCCTTTTTTGTGCAACCATTAAACTAAATAATCCCTAGGCGCCTTTTGTCAAAAGGAGAAGAAATTAAATAATCCCTCACACATTCACTCAATCCATTCCCAATCCTTGCATGCAAAAACTGGTAATCTAGCATGATGGCATTATATTCCTTCTGCTCCCTAGACAACCCCCAACCCTTTCACCATGATCTGTACCACGTACCACTACTACAATGTTAATCGCTTCTGTTCAGTGTTCAGAAGAAGCAGGCAGACAAGAACAGCAAAGCTCCAATCATTTTCATCTGGTACATCGGCAGGCACCAGTCACACACTGATGACTGGTTCACTACGCATGAACTACTAGCAGACCAATCTCAGCTGTGCCCTGATTAAATTCCCCTGTCTAGTGTGTACGTAAGTTCTACTAGTGGACCAACTCGATAAATGCTGCTGGTGGCACAGTAAATAAGAACATGATGAGATAGGTTTAAAATTGAATGCGGTTGGAGCTCACCTGCTGATCCGGGCAGGCACGTTCTCAGACGACATGATCACAACAGGAATGTCCTTGAGCGAGGAGGACCCCTGTATCCCAGAATTGGCAAGCAAAGATGAGATTTTTACTCCGCGGCGGTCCGTGGACCAGGAGGATTATTAATGAGAGCCCAAACAGGGAATGAATTTAATTCACCTTCACCCTCTTGAGCAGATCGTATCCTGTCATGCCTGGCATGCAGTAGTCAGTGATGATGAGATTCACATCGATCTCCTGTAGCGACAGCAAGAACAAAGAACAGAGGTCGTAAGTTGGTACAGAACAGCAGGGGTGCCAATCCGAGCAGAGGAATGGGGGTGGAGATCGAAGGCAAGAGGCGAGGAATCCATTTTTCCTTTATTCACCTGCTGGTCAGGGGAGGAGGACGACGGCGACGATGCGTCCTCCGCGTCGTTGTCCCTCAGCCCCAGCAGCTCCAGCGCCTTGCTCCCGGAATCCACCGTGGTCACTGAAGAACAAGGATGCGATTGGGAACAGCAGATGAGACTCAAAAGGGAATTTTGCCGCAAAAAACAAGAGAAAAAGACTCCCAACTCCAAGAAACACGGACGGACACACACACACTGTCCGTGTCCTGTTGAGGCTGAAGGCCAGGTGTCGCCGCGGCGACGGCTCACCTTGGTAGGACGAGTTCTTGAGCAGCATCTCGATGAGCTTCCTGTCGACGATGCTGTCGTCTACCGCAAGGACATGGAACCGCGACTCGGCATCCACCACCGTCATGGCGGCGGCGTGGGACGGGAACAGGCTAACAGACGACGACCAGGACCAGCGCGCACACGCCGACCGCAGCGTCCCTCTACGCCTCAACACAGTTAGGCAGGCAGCCCGGGAGACGCCGCCGCTAGGAAGGGCTGGGCGTCGTCGTCGCGTTCCTCCTCCTCGTGACCGCTGCGGGGCAGAAAGGTAGTCGCAGGGTAGGTGGCTTCTACTGAATGCGGCGGCCAGCGGCGAGGAGAGGGAGGCGGGGGGATATAGGCGAGCGAGCGGCACGTCACACGCAGGGCACCGCTGCTGCTGCGGCGTGGCCTCGATAGCCCCCCGGGAAAGCAAGATCCGACCGGATCACGCGCCCGAATCTCCACAGCAAATCGGCTCCATGATTTCTCCTCTCCTCTCCCTCCCTCCCTCCCCTCCTCGCTTTTCCCCCGCTGTGGTCTCCGCGCCCGATGAGTAGGTTCTTGGCTTTGCTGTGGCGTGGTGGGGGTGTGGTGTGGGTGTGGTGTGGATACCAAGCAACTAGGCCCGCCTGCCTGCACCTGCACGGCCCTTCCTTGGCTTGCTTCTTCGGTTTCTGGTCACTGGTCTCTACCCAACAGGCCAACACCCCCCTCCCCCTTCTATTGTCTCTCTCTCAGCTACAGTACGATTTAGGATGCTTATGGTTGCTTTCACATAAAACCAAATTAGGAAAATTTAAAGATTATTATCATTATAATTTTACTAATTAAAAATATATCATCCCGGTACACGACTTGTATAAGCCCCACATATCAATAAGATACCAATATCATATCTCTAACTTTGCAAAATTATAATAGCGTTGTTTAAATTGAATCATATATTTATATATTGTATATGAGTGAAGCATGGTAAATACAGTAGATATAAATGACTTGGGAGAGGGGGTAACATTTGGTTTGGTGTATACGTGAATGCAGTAACCTTGTACTGTAGATGGAACAATCATGCAAAATGTTTCATTATCTGCATGACGAACATAGAAACTCTTGGGTTAAGAGTGACTCATGGATCCAAATCCAATATGCGGTGCGTTGTATTTGTATCCATCTAGCTAGGACGACTTTTTGAGTATACCATATGCATTAGGTCAAGACATAATTTGCATCTACTCGTACAAACTATATCCACTAAAGAAAACCTTCTTTCTTATATTATGCGGATATGTTCGAAGATGTGGGTAACTAAGAGCAACTTCAAAGTTCTCTATATGTTCTTCTTAATTGAGAGGAATAGAGATTTTGATGAAAAAAATATCCTTCCGTAGACTTTTTAGTCAGTTATCCAAATATAACCATCTTGTATTATAGATTTCATGGTAGCTGAAGATAAAATGAGAATGACTCTCTACAGTGCAAACAAGATAATAGAAAAACTATTGAAAAGTGCAAATATATAGAAAGGGATTTTTATACAAATGGCTTTTTCAATTATGATTTAGAGAGAGTTTTGAAAACACTCTTAGAGATGCTCTAAACACACAAACACTCTTATGGTATGTTTGTTTAAGTCGTAGCTTTTAAACTTGGTTTAAAAGTAGTATTTCGATCTTTTGGCTTTTGCTTGTTGGGGTTGGCTATTGCTATTGGTTTTTAGTAATTTTTTTAGCTTCCCAATGCATAGAAAAAACTAAGAAACCCATTGTCTAGGGCAGTTTGTTTTTAACTTTTATTTAATTTCTCTCAAAAACTATATATTTCATCTATAAAAAAAAACTAGTTCAATAGCTGGATGTTTGTTTTAGTTTCCACCTTTTCCGATGATGACTAGCAAAATACTGTACAACAAAAGGATTGCGTGCCTGGGATACGAGTAGTGATCCTACATTAATGGCTTTTGCTTGTTGGGGTTGGCTATTGCTATTGGTTTTTAGTAAATTTTTTAGTTTCCCAATGCATAGAAAAACTAAGGCCAGTCTCAATGGAGTTTCATCAAAGTTTTATGGGCATTAAATACGCTGATGTGTCACCGTATTGATGAAGAGAGAGATGATGAGAGTTTCATGGAAGTAGAGAGAGTTTCATGGGGATAAAACTCTTCTGCACAGTTACTAAAATATAGTTATGTTGGAAACTGAGACATGAAACTCCCATTGAGAATGGCCTAAGAAATCCCTTATCTAGGGCAGTTTGTTTTCAACTATTATTTAATTTCTCTCAAAAGCTATATATTTCATCTATAAAAAAAACTAGCTCAATTGATGGATGTTTGTTTTCCGATGATGACTAGCAAAATACGGTACAACAAAAGGATTGCATGCCTGGGATACGAGTAGTGATCCTACATTATATTTTATATATATATATATATATATATATATATATATATATATATATATAATATCCCATATATTTATTTTTCCCGGATAGTAGAACCTGATAACTATCGCATACACATGTATATGGTTGGATATTAAACGTTTGCGTGTTCAAACACTGCATATCCATATAAGGGGGTGTTTGGTTGTGTCGGTGGGTCAAGACCACCAACGAGTAAATTTGTATATCACGTGCTCCCTCTCTCAGACGTGATGCAAGATGGATACAAGGTTTATCCTGGTTCGGGCAAAGAAGGCCCTACGTCCAGCGGGGGGAGGATGACTTGTATTATCTCGCACCCAAAGCGTGCTCGTACAGGGGTACAATCTGTGTTACACGGAGTCGGCCACCCGAGGGGTCGATCGAGTGGCGGGGTATGTGGAGCGTGGAGTGTCAGAGTCTAAACTAGGGTCCCTGAGAACGAAAGTCCGATCTCTGAGAAAATGGAAAAGTCCCCTATACTCTACCTCGGCGTCCCCTTTTATAGACCAAGGGGAGGTCCGAGGGTACAGGGCCCTAACTGTAGCAGTATGGGCGGCGTATCCGCGGCACAGTGTAGGCGAAGAGACGTTGAGCACTGTGGCAGCATGGCCTTCCCGTCCTTCAGGTGTCCCCGGTCGTGGCGGCAGTAGAAGTCGTCGCAGTGCAGTGTCCGCAGACGGGCACGAGTCCCACGGCCGAAGCGGGACGGGGCGGATGGGACGGCTTCCGTACCGGAGTTGTTGAAGAGAAGGGGGTCGAGCCCCCCGGTCGAGGGAGGGGGTCGAGCCCTGCGTGGCTCTTGTTGCGTTCCCGAAGTCGTCGTCGAGGGTCGCACTGTTCACTTTCCGAGGGGTACTGTTGGAGTCCGTACTCGCGTAGTGGCGACAGTGGCGGCACAGTTGACAGGAATCGGGGACCTGACGGGGAGTTGGCGGATTTGACAACGGACGCGGGCGCCCATGTCTTTAGGTGGGTTCACTTTAACCCACGCCGGGAGTAGTTGGGTTAATCGAGCCCCTCGTCCGAGGGTCGTTTGCTCGACCCCCGGCCGAGGTAGACCGCCGAGGGGAAAAGCAGGTGGTGGTTATATCGAACTTGGGGACATACCTGTGCCGGAGCTCTCGAGGGAGGCTGTCGAACCCCCGGACGGGCCAGCCTTTACCCCTTCGAGGCCATGGAATGAACTGCAGTTGACGACCCGAGGCCCCGTCAGGCCTCGGGTACTCGAGGGGGGCTATCGAGCCCGTTCGTAGGCCGGCCTTTGTCCCCTCGAGATTTTGGGGGTGGACCGAGGTCCTAACCCGAGGTCATTTATGGTCTCGGGTACTCGAGAGTAGCTGTCGAACCCTCTTTCGAGGGCCAGCTCTCGCTGCCTCAAGATTCCTTACCCTCGAAGACGACGTTACTGGTCGCGCGCCTTTTTAGGCGGTGTCCGTTCGGCGCAACAGTGCGGTTGCAGGGCGGAGTGCGGCGCGGAGCCCGATGATGGGACGGGACGCCTTATCCTAGAGGGAATACGAGGAAGGGAGTACAGGCGAATTAAATGCGGGGATTCTCTTGCCTGTTGCCGGATCCGTCCGTTGGCCTCCCGCGTATAAGTAGTGAAGGTGAGGAGTTGGGTGCTCTTCCCGCGCATTTGTCTTCCCCGCCTCCTTGCCTTCGCCTTCCTTGCCTTCTTATCTCCACCTCTGCCTTAGGCGTCCCGCGAGCAGGAACTCTGCGCGAGTGAGAGAGAAAGAGAAAGATAGGGAACGTACCATCCGCCTCCAAGTCCGAGCAAACCACCGTCCCCATGGCCACTTTCCAGCTCGTCGGCGCCGATGACTGGCCCGCCTCCTCGATTCGTCAGTCGCATCTGACGGGGTTGGTGGAGAGTGGTCTTCTCCGGCCCGTTACCACGACGGAGAGGCCGGAGTGGATAGTTCCGCCGCGGGACCACGCCGAGCCCAACCCGCCGGAGGGGTACGTGGTGTCGTTCGAGGTCTTCCACTGGGCGGGACTGGGGGCCCCACCCAGCCGCTTTCTGCGCGTGCTCCTCTACCACTACGGCGTGGAGCTCCAGCACCTCACCCCCAACGGCGTCAGTCAGGCGGCGATCTTCGCCGCGGTGTGCGAAGGCTACCTGGGGATCGAGCCCCACTGGGAGCTGTGGCTCCACATCTTCAAGGCCAGCATCTTCCACGCCTCGGTCACCGCTGGTACCCGCCGGAGGGTCAAGGTCGGGTGCTGCAGCATCTCCGTCAAGCGGACGAAGTGTTGGCTCCCGGCGAAGCCGTCCTCGAGCCACTCCGGATGGCACTCCGGGTGGTTCTACCTGAGGAACGACGACGATCTGCTCCCGGCGTACACCGGGAGGACATTCGACGCCGAGCCCGACCGCTGGGGATATGGCGTCCCGATGGACAAGCAGAAGCGCCTCGACGGCTTGTTGGACGCGCTCAAGCGTCTGAAGGAGAAGGGGCTTACCACGGAGATCGTCGCGTCGGCGTTCCACCGACGGCGGGTTGTGCCGCTGATGGCTCGACCCCTCCGCATCGACGAGATGGGTCCGGGGGTCGATCTCTCGAGCTGCTGCTTCGTCGAAGAAGAACTGGCCCCGAATCGGGTGGTCGGCCACGTCCGCCGTTTCTTCGCGGGGGGGGGGGGGGGGGGTTCGACCCCAAGAACATCGCGAAGATCCACATGTCGGCGTTCACGCGGAGAAAGTCGACGAGCACGGCTTCCTATTTGGGCTCGAGGGTGGCACTGATCATCAGCACCTTCCCATCCGCGAGGCCGGGGTCGAGCGGGACGGTCTTTGTGTCTTCCGCCGGCTTGAAGTTGCCAGCGTGGCGCTTGGGGTCGGGGATCTCTCTGGACAAATCGTCGAGGGCCGCGAGGATAGCCGACTCCTCACGGGCCTCGGCTTTTTCCACGCACTCGACGTCGCAGTCGTATGCGTGCTCGTAGGAGGTGTCGACGGTGATGACCCCCGAGGGTCCCGGCATCTTGAGCTTGAGGTAGGTGTAGTTCGGGACCGCCATGAACTTGGCGTATCCCGGTCTACCGATGATGGCGTGGTAGGTGCCTCGCCACACGACCACCTCGAAGGTCAGCTCCTCCTTTCGGAAGTTCGAGGGGACGCCGAAACAAACCGGCAGCTTGATGCGGCCGATCGGGAGTGCCTTTTTCCCCGGGACGATCCCGTGGAATCCCCCCGCGCTGGGCAGGAGCATGGTCCTCGGGATCCCCAGGAGGTTGAGGGTCTCGGCGTAGATGATGTTGAGGCTGCTCCCCCCGTCCATGAGCGCCTTGGTGAGGCGGGTGTTGAGGATGATCGGGCCGACGACGAGCGGGTAAGCCCCTACGTTGGGGATGTGCTTGGGATGGTCGTCCTGATCGAAGGTGATCGGCGTGTGGGACCAGTCGAGGTACCGCGGGGCCTGGGCCCGAACGGAAAAAACTTCTCGACGCTCCCTCTTGCGCTGGCGCGTGGTGAGGCGAGTCGAGGGTCCCCCGTAGATCATGTAGCAGTCGTGGATCTCGGGGAAACCTCCTTTTTTGACATCACCCCTGACGTGGGCGTCACAGGGTGGGTCTTCCTTGCCGTCGTCTCTCCTGGAGCCAGGAGGGACGAAGAGCTTTCAGAGCATGCGGCAACGGCGAACGCGGCCGACCACCCGGTCCGGGGCCAGTTCTTCTTCGACAAAGCGGCAACCCGAGAGATCGACCCCCGGACCCATCTCGTCGATGCGGAGGGGTCGAGCCATCAGCGGCACAACCCGCCGTCGGTGGAACGCCGACGCGACGATCTCCGCGGTAAGCCCCTTCTCCTTCAGACGCTTGAGCGCGTCCAACAAGCCGTCGAGGCGCTTCTGCTTGTCCGTCGGGACGCCATATCCCCAGCGGTCGGGCTCGGCGTCGAATGTCCTCCCGGTGTACGCCGGGAGCAGATCGTCGTCGTTCCTCAGGTAGAACCACCCGGAGTGCCATCCGGAGTGGCTCGAGGACGGCTTCGCCGGGAGCCAACACTTCGTCCGCTTGACGGAGATGCTGCAGCACCCGGCCCTGACCCTCCGGCGGGTACCAGCGGTGACCGAGGCGTGGAAGATGCTGGCCTTGAAGATGTGGAGCCACAGCTCCCAGTGGGGCTCGATCCCCAGGTAGCCTTCGCACACCGCGACGAAGATCGCCGCCTGACTGACGCCGTTGGGGGTGAGGTGCTGGAGCTCCATGCCGTAGTGGTAGAGGAGCGCGCGCAGAAAGCGGCTGGGTGGGGCCCCCAGTCCCGCCCGGTGGAAGACCTCGAACGACACCACGTACCCCTCCGGCGGGTTGGGCTCGGCGTGGTCCCGCGGCGGAACTATCCACTCCGGCCTCTCCGCCGTGGTAACGGGCTGGAGAAGACCACTCTCCACCAACCCCGTCAAATGCGACTGACGAATCGAGGAGGCGGGCCAGTCATCGGCGCCGACGAGCTGGAAAGTGGTCATGGGGACGGTGGTTTGCTCGGACTTGGAGGCGGATGGTACGTTCCCTATCTTTCTCTTTCTCTCTCGCTCGCGCAGAGTTCCTGCTCGCGGGACGCCTAAGGCAGAGGCGGAGAGAAGAAGGCAAGGAAGGCGAAGGCAAGGAGGTGGGGAAGACAAGTGCGCGGGAAGAGCACCCAACTCCTCACCTTCACTACTTATACGCGGGAGGCCAACGGACGGATCCGGCAACAGGCAAGAGAATCTCCGCATTTAATTCGCCTGTACTCCCTTCCTCGTATTCCCTCTAGGATAAGGCGTCCCATCCCATCATCGGGCTCCGCGCCGCACTCCGCCCTGCAACCGCACTGTTGCGCCGAACGGACACCGCCTAAAAAGGCGCGCGGCCGGGAACGTCGTCTTCGAGTGTAAGGAATCTTGAGGCAGCGAGAGCTGGCCCTCGAAAGAGGGTTCGACAGCTACCTTCGAGTACCCGAGGCCAGAAATGACCTCGGGTTAGGACCTCGTTCCACCCCCAAAATCTCGAGGGGACAAAGGCCGGCCTACGAACGGGCTCGATAGCCCCCCTCGAGTACCCGAGGCCTGACGGGGCCTCGGGTCGTCAACTGCAGTTCATTCCATGGCCTCGAAGGGGGTAAAGGCTGGCCCGTCCGGGGGTTCGACAGCCTCCCTCGAGTGCTCCGGCACAGGTATGTCCCCAAGTTCGATATAACCACCACCTGCTTTTCCCCTCGGCGGTCCACAAGGCAGGACTCCTCCTGAGGATAGCGTCGGATGACGAACCATCCGTCAAATCTTGAGGGAGCGAAGGCTGGCCCTTACATAGGGTTCGATAGCCGCCCTCGAGTACCTGAGGTCAGGAAGGACCCATGGTTAACGGACTCCGGTCCACCCCCAAATCTTGAGGGAGCGAAGGCTGGCTCCACGAACGGAGTTCGACAACCGCCCTCGAGTACACGAGTCAGGGATGTCTCGGTAGCTCGAGAATGAACTCTCGAGGCTCCCTGGGACATATCCGAGGCATACCTAGGAACACCTAAGGATCCCTACGCTGGGAGGCATCGAGCCACCAACTCCTATCGAATGGGGTTGGCACCTTGGTGATCCACATGGTCGTGCTTAGCAAGCCGTACGGCTTGCTTAACAATGAGAACGCCTCCGGGCCACTAGTCGACCCCTATCGAACGGGGTCGAGTTCTCACTCGGATTTTTACCCGCACAGGACACCATTTCTAATGGACTCATGCCCGAGAACAGCTCACCGAGGACTTCGGGCTCGTCCTAACGAGGATAGCGTGATGCTCTTCACCCCACAACCCTAACGAAAGGATTCGTGGGAAGGACGCTATGAGGTAGTGAAGGCCTAGCTATTCGAGGGCTCGAGGGCCCGACTACGCACGGCACCCCTCGATGAAAGAGGGTCGAAAAACTCGTAACCTGGCAGACAGAGTCGACCTCTCGGGCGGGGGCGCTCTGACTCCAGTGGTGCTCGAGGGAGCGAAGGCTGGCCCTCGGTAGGGTTCGACAGCCGCCCTCGAACACTTCTCTTTTCAGGAAAAGGAATGGAATCGACCCCTCGACAGGGTGCCACGTCTCTAGGTATCCTTAAAAGACCCCACTATACAACGTATTTTAGCCCCCAGAGGAGTTCTTAATCACTCCTCTGGGGCCTCGGGGGCTACCCCCGCGGGGTGCGCTCGCGCGCACCCCGCGGAGAATCGGATTTCTCACTAACCCTACAGGACAAGGACAAAACCTCCGGGCAATCCTTACTCCCTCCGAGAAACGCATATCATAGCCCCCAGAGGAGTTCTAAATCACTCCTCTAGGGCCTCGGGGGCTACTGTCGGGTACGAAGGTAAGGGGTACCCTAAACCCTTCGATAAATTAACGCTAAACATAGCAACCATTTTTAAAGGCAAGGACCAGCCCACTACTCGGTAAGACGCGACCCATCAATCGAGGGCCCCCTCTACACCAACTGCGTTAACAAGCCACGGGCCGGCTCCACCTCGACAACGGACGAGGGGCGAGCGAACGACCCCCGGCTCCACCTCGACGACGGACGAGGGGGAGAGCGAACGACCCCCAGCTCCACCTCGACGACGGACGAGGGGTCGAGCGAACGACCCCCCCGGCTCCACCTCGGCAAACGAAGAACGGACGAGGGGTCGAACGATCGACCCCCCAACCTCTACGTCGACCCTTCCGACCCCGTCGACGCCTCGACCTCTACCTCGGCCGGGGGTCGAGCGGACGACCCTCGGACGAGGGGCTCGATTAACCCAACTGCTCCCGGCGTGGGTTAAAGTGAACCCACCTAAAGACATGGGCGCCCGCGTCCGCTATCAAATCCGCCAACTCCCCATCAGGTCCCCGATTCCTGTCAACTGTGCCGCCACTGTCGCCACTACGCGAGTACGGACTCCAACAGTACCCCTCGGAAAGTGAACAGTGCGACCCTCGACGACGACTTCGGGAACGCAACAAGAGCCACGCAGGGCTCGACCCCCTCCCTCGACCGGGGGGCTCGACCCCCCTCTCTTCAACAACTCCGGTACGGAAGCCGTCCCATCTGCCCCGTCCCGCTTCGGCCGTGGGACTCGTGCCCGCCTGCGGACACTGCACTGCGACGACTTCTACTGCCGCCACGACCGGGGACGCCTGAAGGACGGGAAGGCCATGCTGCCACAGTGCTCAACGTCTCTCCGCCAACACTGTGCCGCGGATACGCCGCCCATACTGCTACAGTTAGGGCCCTGTACCCTCGGACCTCCCCTTGGTCTATAAAAGGGGACGTCGAGGTAGAGTATAGGGGACTTTTCCATTTTCTCAGAGATCGGACTTTCGTTCTCAGGGACCCTAGTTTAGACTCTGACACTCCACGCTCCACATACCCCGCCACTCGATCGACCCCTCGGGTGGCCGACTCCGTGTAACACAACTTGTACCCCCTGTACGAGCACGCTTTGGGTGCGAGATAATACAAGTCATCCTCCCCCCGCTGGACGTAGGGCCTTCTTTGCCCGAACCAGGATAAACCTTGTGTCCATCTTACATCACGTCTGAGAGAGGGAACACGCGATATACAAATTTACTTGTTGATGGTCTTGACCTCCGGGTCATAACACCGACAATGTGTATTGCAGGCAGCATAACATCTTCAGTAGGATGTTTCCTTGTTCACTAGCAAAAATGCAATTTCTCAAGTTTTATAGCTCCAGGCTTGCAGCAAGCAGAGAGGCAAATATTTCAGATTTATCCTTTATCTATTTTTTCTTCCTTTCAGTCATGACATGCAAAATTTGTCTAGTTTGCTTCTGTTCTAGCTAGCTGAATATCACTCATAATATATAGCTAAAAAAACATTAGTCACTATCCCCATATATAACGCAGGAAAGGGTGTTTTCCTCTTTTCTGTTTCCTAACTGCTAGTGGCTAGCTACGCAGTTTATTATTGTAAGCAACCAATACAAAGGACCACACACTCATAAGAAGTAACCGAACACCCTCTAGCTGCCTCTCAGCCAAAATTTTAATTTATACATATTTATTTCAAACAACAAAACATTAGCAAACTAATAAATATATATTTTTATATGATGATGGGGTCGACCCATGATACCCATTGGGTCAATAGGTTCCGACCCTATTGACCCATTTTAATCTTTAATGTCGACCCTTATAACCCATTGACCTTGCTTTTGTGGGTCGGATCAACTGACCAACAAGTCGACCCGACAGCATTCCCATCTTGACGCAGAAACTACCGGACCACCTCACCTGTGTGCCGTTCACTGCTTGGGTGAAACTGGAGTCTGGTCAATTCTTGGACCGCGCGGGGGACGCAAAGCCCTCTGATCTGATTCTGAAGCGTGGGGTCGGGCCGGGGCGCCGCGCCAAGCAAAGCAGAGGAGGGCCAACCGGAGGTCCGGAGCCCACGAGACACCCAGTCCTCTCTCGCCTGGTCACCGTCACGCTCATGGGCGGGGCCCGCGAGGATCCCGGGGCGAGATCCGCTGACGTCACCTCCGCGCCAACCCCTCTCTTCTCTGTCGTTGCGTGACGGGCCTGTCCCTCCGCCAGGTGGGGCCCGCAGCGAAGGTGAGAAGGTTCCATGTGACCCGTCATGACCTTGCTTCTCTCTATCCCGCCTCAGCAGTCAGCAAGCACACCTCGGCGACTTCGCATGGGTGGGCGCACTGGCGGAGCCCTGTGCCCTTACCTCTGCGTTTTCTTTATGCATGTAGGCATGCACTAGCGTGTTAAGCAGCAGCATGCGGGCAGCAGTGACAAGCGCAGGCCAGCAACAGCATGCGGCTGAGCACGTGAAGAGAGTGCTAGGCAGCGCATGCATACATGTATGCTTCAGCCTTCGGTTATCTTGAAGTATTTGCTCAGTCATATAACGTCGATTTTTATAGTTCTTTTATCCACCATATGTGAAACAATTTTAGAGATCATCAACAAGACAAAATTATGTTAGAGTAGTACTTTTTTGTTTGTTTATTTGTCCTTTTGTACAAGGCTGCACTGCACATAGCAGTAGGAGGAGGCCTTTGGCAATCATATTGTCTTCTATGTACTTGCTCGAGGCCTTAATCTACTAAATGGTTGTTGCTTACCAAATCGATAACAAGTATTCATATTTTCTCACCCGTAATTACTTGTCAATTCAATTTTTAAATAATTGTTTTGTTAGTTGTCCATTGCGGTCATTTTAACTTTACATAGCATTTTTTAGTGAAAATGAAACAATTTTATATTGTGCTTTAATTATATATGTAGTTGTTCATTACTATTGAATTGCCCCCCTTCACTTGAAGGCAAGCTCCGCCACTGGGTGGGCGGGCCCTCAACGAGGCTCACCGGCGCCGGGGCTGACCTTTGCCCAACCTTTAGCCCAGTTTCTTTTCTATCCGATCATCCCTAATAGTATTAGCTATCTATATATAGGACATAGGACCATCTCCGCTATTTTTTTTTAAAAAAAGGTAAATTAGTGACTCCATGAGTTTTTCAAGTCGCTTTAGAAAAACAGAACCTATAGTAGGCTTTCTTAAACCATTTTCAATATACTGTTTTTAAAAGTTAAATCCGAAATCCCAAATTATTTCTAAAACTATCCAGCCACTTGAATGATTGTGAGTTGAGATAAAAGTAGATAGGTTTTTTCAGTCTCACCAAAACTCAAGACTAGGAGTGAGTTTTAGAGACCCTGTTCGTTTTGCTGAAATTTAACTTACACTGAATGTTTATGTTCATTTATTGTGAGAGAAAAACAATATTCGTTCGCAAAAATTTAGTGTTGATGAACAGAGCCAAAAAATCTTAAAGATGCTCTGAATATTAGCTGGTTTGGCATAATTAGCAAGAGTTGTTAGTTGGGTGTTCAGCTAGTAATTCGCTAATCTCTCCAACCCAAAATAATCGTCATTCTCAATTTTAGAGAAATGACTTTGACTAACTTTATAAAAAAATATTATTATTTATGGTACATAATTAATATCATTAAATATATCATTAAATCTATTTTCATAATAAATTTATTTGAAGACTCGTATTTTCTATAAATATAATCAAACTTACGACACAATATATATATATATATATATATATATATATATATATATATATATATATATATATATTTTGGAATGAATGGACATGTTTACGACACAAAAATATATATATATTTTGGAATGAATCTATTTTTTAGATATAGCCGGTCCAACAATGTAACCAAGCTTGCCCTTGAGTAAATTACTTGTCTAGACAATGTAAACTAGTGCTTGATAAAACCCAACCACCTTTCTAAGCATATTTATATTGTCTGATATACATACAAGTCATTATTTTAATTTTTTCAAACTAAAATTTCCCTAACTTTAATCGTACTTATCAAGAAAATACACCGACTTCAATAACACTATGGACATGTTTGGTAGTGCTTCTCCCTAATTACGACTGTGGCTCTAGAGGAGGCATACCAAATTTTTATGGAGAAGTCATTTTTAATAAAAGTTAGAGGAGACAGAGACATTTTGGGAGAAAAAAAAATGACTCCTTCGGAGGAGCCCCTCAAGAGGGTTACTAAACAGGTCTATATGTCGTTTTTAGTCCACCACGGATTATGCATTATGTAGTACTGTCCAAGTTGTTAATATATATATTGAAACAACCCTGATCAAAAGTTGTATAAATTATTTCGGTTTGGACAAAACTATAACAATCATTATTTAAAAAAATGTGATATGCGCCAATTACTGCCTTTTTCGTTTATTTTTTCTTCTCCTTTTCCCATTTGGCCCCAAGAGTATTAATTCTGAAAGAGAAGATATCGTTGTTGACTCAATTATATTCTTCAAAGGCTGCCGGCCTGCCTATGCACACCCATATTAGTCAAAGGAGACCTTTTCTCTTGGACAAATGATTTGCCTTTGGGAGACGATGGCGAGAAGTAATGCGTTATCGAGAACCTTAAAAAGTCAGGGTGATCCTCGGTATCATTTTTTGTGGTCTACTAGCTAGATCAGATTCTCCGGCCTGCATTTTTGCCGGTTATTTAATTGCGCACATAAATGTGATTGTGATTTGTGAAGGTGTTTAGAGGAGCAAAACTGCAAAGCGGGCGCCAGACATGGTTGATGCAAGTCAGCAGAGGCTTGGTGCCCCGTAACCATCATCCAGGGTGCCTAATGAACTGTGGTGTTTACTTTCACTCACCAAAAAATGATAGAGCGCATGTTTATGAGTTATGGCTAATTGTTAGCTTTAACTTAAAATTAGTAGTCATAAGTTCTAAATATAAAGGTTAATACTAATTTCGAGTTTAGGATATTTCGAGAATATAAAAGATGCATATGACGTCACTTTATTTTCTAATAAGATGTTACCAATAATATAGTTAATAGGGGTTGGTTGATAAATGACTACTAAGTTTGTGCAACTATTTAATACATAATTTGGTTGATACATGATTGTATATTGAATATATTTGAATACTATTTGTCGGGTACAAATGTAAGGGGTACCCTAAACGTGTGATAATCTAAAGCTCAACATAGCAACCATTTTTAAGGCATGATCCGATCAGCTATTCAAGTCAATGGAGGAAGGCCCATCACGCAAAGGCCTCCCTCACCGGCAACATTGACCAGTCATGGGCCGGCTCATTACTGGAAAAACAGTAGGAGAGACCCCCCTCCGTCTCTACCTCGACTGACGGACAAGGGTCGAACGAACGACCCCTCCGCCTCGACCTCAACCGACGGACGGGGGTCGAGGGAACGACCCCCCAACCTCGACCCCCCGTGACGGACGGGGGGTCGATCGAACGACCCCTGAGAAAGAAGCTCGATCGACTTACCTGCTCCCGATATGGGGTAAAGGGGATCCAATACGCCTACCTGCCCCCGCCTAACGCCATGGACGCCCACTACCACAGTCAAATCCATCAACTCGTCGCCCAAGCCCGGGACTTCCGTCAACCATGCGGCCGCTGTAGCCACATCGCAGGTACGGAATCCAGAGGCACCCCCTCGAGCCATGAACAGGACAGCCCTCGACTGTGTCTTCAGGGATACGACAGGGTCACGCTGGCCTCGACCCCCCTCGACCAGGGGGCTCGACCATCGTCTCCAACCACTCCAGCATGGCTCCCGTCCAGTCCGTCTCGCGTCAACTGTGGGACTCGTACCCATCTACAGAAGGCCAACCGTACTGCGCCATGTTGTACGGCGGTGTCCAGTCTGCTATCGCCATGCCCCGAAACACCGGAAGGACGGGGAGGCCACGCCGCTACAGCGGTCAAAGTCCCCCCGCAAGCATTGCGCCATGGACACACCTCCCATGCCGCTACAGTCTAGGACCCCTGTACTCCTGTGCCTCCCTTTGGTCTATAAAAGGGGACGCTGGGATAGTGGAAGGGGAGGACACAAAGAGACACAGAACTCCACCTCCAAGCCGAGCGGAGGGTCAGATCATCGGACATCCGCCTACACTCGCAACACCACTCCTTACCTGCTTGATCAACATCTCAAGCAATCCACCAACTGACCACCTAGGGTAGCCCTGCTAGTCCTAGGCCTCAGCTCATCCTGAGACCCCCCGTGTAAACCAACTTGTACCCCCCCTGTACGAGCACTTCGATGCAAGATAATACAATCCATCCTCCCCCGCTGGACGTAGGGCCTTCTTTGCCCGAACCAGGATAAATCTTGTGTTCTTCTTGCATCACGTCTGGGAGAGGGAGCACGCAATATACAAATTTACTAGTTGGTGGTCTTGACCCCCTGGGTCATAACACCGATAGTTGGCGCGCCAGGTAGGGGGATTTGCGTGTCGATCAACTCCGAACTACTCTCCCAGATGGATTCCACGATCCCGTCACTTTCATTCGCCACCATCATCTGGTTCGGGAGCCTAGAGTTCATGTCCACGGGCCATGACCACGACATGGTTCTACTCTCAGGTAGTGGCATGGATAGCAGCAGCTCCGGTACGCCGGGGCCAAGGAGGACCAGACGACGGTCCCACCACTCGCGCCTCTCGCCTGCAACCAGGGGGAGGCGTGAACGACGCCGCCGCACTCTTCACCGCACGGATTCCGAGACGCTGGACGCCATCTCCCCGGCCCCGGCTGGTGACACAGTTCCTCCCTTTGGGAGCCTGTTTGACCCATGCTTGCGGGTTGGGGGCGGGTACCTCGCTGAGCCTAACTTTGGCTCTGCCACACCGTCATCTCAGAGGGTCCCTGTGGCTTCTCCGACATACTCGGCCGCGCCGCCGTGCAACCTGCTTCCGCACAGACTTTACAACAGCTCTAGACTCTGTTCTGCCTTTGTAAACTCGCAGATGCAGACACGTTACGGGTCCTCAGGGAACCTGCTACGTGCGACGACTAACCTCGTCAGCACCCCTCCACCAGATGAGCGCTCGGTGCCACGGCGAGCCCCGGCCCCAGGTTACTACACCTGGGGCACGCTACGACGACAACTGGAGAAGGAGCGCAGGGGATCTTTCCCCAACTTCTACCAGGGCAACCCCGACTCAGACTCCCCCGATGAGGATTACGATCCCACGCGGGAGTGCTTCCACCTCATCGAGCCGGTCGACTCCCAGGACGAGACCACCGACGCCGCAACTACGAATGCGAGAGGAGGAGGGCGCAACGCTACTCTTCCGCGAGACGCCGCCCCCCCGGTTCCAGGCGAAGCTGGTCCACCTCAGGATGCCTAGATCACACAAGTCTGAGAGCTGCTCGCCAAGGTCGAGGAGGAGCGCCTACGGCTCCAACAGCTCGAGCATGCCCTCGAGCAAGATCGCAGGCGGCCACCGGGTGGAGGAGCCCGCGAGCGGGCTCGGGATGTCCATCGACAGATCATCAACGAAGGGGCGAACAAGCGCCACGTCTACAACCGCGCTAGCCAGAATGTCGTGGCAGCCGCGATGCTGCTCCGCGACATGCCAGCACCATCGACACCCCAGGCACAACGCATCAGGTATGAAATCCAGGGGCTTCTCCAAACCGCGGCCGTACAGCAGGCGGAGAGCTCGGCCTCGAGGCGCAGAGGAGCTGCCTCCGAGTAGCGGGACATGCCCCCTCGACAAGATCGAGAGGTATCTATCCACCAAGACAAGGTGCCCCAAGGCGGAGCGGAGCGGCAACCAGTTCGAGACCGCATCCTCGACAATCGACAACGCGAGACGCGCGACACGACATCAACGACAACAAACGACGCTGACACAGCGACGCTGAGGCTCGAGGTTACAGTGCTCATCGAGGTGGGCGCTACGATAGTGACGAGGATCGGCGTCGATCTCCGGAACCATCAGGGCCACGAGTCTTCGACAGGACCATCCGGCAAACAGCCTTGCCTGTTCGTTTCCGTCCACCCACCAGCCTGGTCAAGTACAACGGCGAAACCTAGCCGGAGCTCTGGCTTGCTGATTTCAGGCTGGCATGTCAGCTAGGAGGAGCCGACGATGACCATGTTATCATTCGGCAACTCCCGCTCTTCCTCTCCGACGCCGCTCGAAGATGGCTCGAGGAACTCCCCCCGGACTTGATCCATGGCTGGCCCGACCTGGTCAGGATCTTCGAGGGGAACTTCAAGGGCACCTACGTGCGGCTAGGAAACTCCTGGAATCTCCACAGCTGCAAGCAGAAGCCAGGGGAAACCCTCCGTGACTTCGCCCGACGGTTCTCCAAGCAACGTACCGAGCTAACCCACATCTTCGACCACGACGTCGTCACGGCGTTTGTCGTCGGGACAACCTGCAAGAAGTTGGTGCGGGAGCTGGGACGGAACACCCCCCAAGACCGCCAACGAGCTCATGGACATCATCGCCAACTACGCAGCCGGCGAGGAAGCCGTTGGCGCGTTCTTCTATGCATCCCCAGACAAGGGGAAGGCCAAGGCGGACGGGCCCGGGGGCTCGAATAATGGGCCCAAGAGGAACGACAACAACAACAACAAGAAGAAGAACCGGCCAGGTCGACCCGACGTCGATCCCGACGATCTTGTCGCTGCTGTAGACAAAAGGAAGCCTCGAGGTCCCCCGCCCGAGGGGGGCGTCTTCGACAAGATGTTGAAGGAGCCCTGCCCCTATCGCAAGGGACCGGCCAACCACAACCTCGAGGACTGTCGCATGCTCAAGAAGTACTTCGACTCTCTCGGCATCAAGAAAGACGACGACAAGGAAGACCCACCCTGCGATCTCCACGTCAAGGGCGATGGCAAAAAAGGAGGCTTCCCCGAGATCCACGACTGCTATATGATCTACGGAGGACCCTCGACCCGACTCAGTGCGTGTCAGCGCAAGAGGGAGCGTCGATAAGTTTTCTCTGTTCGAGCCCAGGCCCCTCAATACCTCGACTGGTCCCACACGCCGATCACCTTCGACCAGAACGACCACCCCGAGCACATCCCCAACGCAGGGGTCTACCCACTCGTTGTCGACCCGATCATACTCAACACCCGCCTCACCAAGGTACTTATGGACGGGGGAAGCAGCCTCAACATCATCTACGCCGAGACCCTCGACCTCCTGGGGATCCCGAGGACCATGCTCCTGCCCAGAGGGGGGGATTCCATGGGATCGTTCGAGGGAAGAAGGCATTCCCGATCGACCGCGTCAAGCTACCTGTCTGCTTCGGTACCCCCTCAAACTTCCGGAAGGAAGATCTGACCTTCAAGGTGGTCGCGTTCCATGGCATCTACCACGCCATCATCAGTCGACTGGGGTACGCCAAGTTCATGGCGATCCCGAACTACATTTACCTCAAGCTGAAGATGCCAGGGCCCAAGGGGGTCATTACCGTGGACACCTCCTACGAGCACGCCTACGACTACGACGTCGAGTGCGTGGAAAACGCCGAGGCGGTCGAGGAGTCAGCCATCCTTGCGGCCCTCAACGACTTCTCCAAGGTGGTCCCCGACCCCAAGCGGCACGCCGGCAACTTCAAGCCTGCGGAGGACACCAAGACCATCCTGCTCGACCCCAACCACGCGGATGGCAAGGCGCTAACGATCAGCGCTACCCTCGAGCCCAAATAGGAAGTCGTGCTCGTCGACTTTCTCCACGCGAATACTGACATGTTTGCGTGGAGTCCCTCGGACATGCCGGGCATTCCGAGGGATGTCGCCGAGCACTCCTTGAACATCTGGGCTGGATCCAAACCGGTGAAGCAACGACTGCGCCGCTTCGACAAGGAGAAGCGCAGAATCATCGAGGAGAAGGTCGACAAGCTTTTGAAGGCCGAATTCATCAAGGAGGTACATCATCCCGAGTGGTTAGCAAACCCTGCACTTGTTAAGAAAAAGAATGGGAAGGATAGAATGTGCGTAGACTATGATAGCTTGAATAAAGCATGTCCTAAAGTTCCTTTTCCATTACCACGTATCGATCAAATAGTTGATTCCACCGCGGGATGTGAAACTCTTAGCTTTCTTGATGCGTATTCTGGCTATCACCAAATAAAGATGAGGGAGTCCGATCAGCTCGCGACTTCCTTCATTACCCCTTTTTGCATGTTTTGCTACATCACTATGCCCTTCGGTTTGCGAAATGCCGGGGCCACATATCAACGATGCATGCTCCATGTCTTTGGAAAACACATAGGGCCGACCGTCGAGGCCTACGTCGATGACATCGTGGTCAAATCCAAAACAGTCGGGAACCTAGTCGAGGACCTTGAAATCGCATTTGGGCGCCTCAGGGCTAACCACATAAAGCTAAACCCAGAGAAGTGCATCTTTGGGGTCCCTCGAGGCATGCTCCTAGGGTACATAGTTTCACAGCGTGGGATCGAGGCCAACCCTGAGAAGGTAACCGCAATCACTAGGATGGGCCCGATCAACGACCTTAAGGGCGTACAAAGGGTCACGGGGTGCCTCGCCGCCCTCAGCCGGTTCATCTCACAGCTCGGAGAGAAGGCACTACCCTTTACCGCCTCCTAAAGAAAACAAAACACTTCACATGGACCGTCGAGGCTGAGGAGTCGCTCTCCAAACTCAAATACTTACTCACCTCACCACCTATCTTGGTGCCCCCAAGCCCAGCCGAGCCCCTCTTGCTCTATGTTGCAGCAACTACCCAGGTAGTCAGCGCTGCCATAGTGGTCGAGAGAGCAGAAGAGGGACATGCCCTGCTGGTTCAGAGGCCCATCTACTTCATAAGCAAGGTGCTTTTAGAAACCAAAGTGAGATACCCCCACATTCAGAAGCTGTTGTACGCCATCGTCCTCACTCGGCGGAAGCTCAAGCACTATTTCCTGAGGCCACCCGGTTACTTTGGTCTCGTCTTTCCCCCTCGGGGAGATAATCTAGAACCGGGAGGCGTCTGGGAGAATCGTCAAGTGGTCAGTCGAGATCATGGGGGGAACTCTCTCCTACGCCCCTCGGAAGGCCATCAAGTCTCAGGTATTGGCAGACTTCATTGCAGAATGGACCGATACTCAACTACCCCCGGCGCAGGTTCAGGCCGAGCTCTGGACCATGTACTTCGACGGGTCGCTGATGAAAACGGGGGCAGGCGCCGGATTGTTGTTCATATCTCCCTCAGGGGTTCACATGCGCTACGTCATCCACCTCCACTTCCCCGCCTCCAACAACGTAGCTGAGTACGAGACCCTCGTCAACGGTCTGCGCATAGCCATCGAGCTCGGGGTTCGATGCCTCAACGTTCGAGGGGACTCGCAGCTTGTGATTGACCAGGTGATGAAGGCCTCGAGCTGCCACGACCCCAAGATGGAAGCCTACTGCAAGGAGGTCCGAAAGCTCGAGGACAAATTATACGGCCTCGAGCTCAACCACGTCGCCTGCCGGTACAACGAAGCTGCCAACGAGCTAGCCAAAACCGCATCCACTTGAGGTACAGTCCCTCCCGACGTCTTCTGGAGGGACCTTCACAATCCGTCCGTCGACCTAGGCTCGGGGGCTCCCGCCCTCGAGCAAGGGGCCGACCCTTCCTCCTCGACCGATCCTCCCTCGAACGGAGGAGAGGTCATGGAGATCGACGAAACAACCGCAACACCAACCCCCTCGACGGACTGGCGCACACCCTACCTCGAGTATCTGATACAGGGCGAGCTCCCAGAGGACCGCACCGAAGCCCGACGCATAGCCTGATGCGCCAAAACCTACGTCTTGTATGGGGATGGCCGCGAGCTGTATCGACGCAGCCCTACCGGTGTACTTCAACGTTGCCTCACCCTCGAGGAGGGGAGGGCACTACTGAAGGACCTACACTCGGGGGCTTGCGGCCACCATGCGGCGCCAAGAACGCTGGTAGGAAACACCTTTCGACAAGGCTTCTACTGGCCGATAGTCGTCGCCGATGCTACCAAACTTGTTCGATCTTGCAAGGGATGCCAATTCTACGCTAGGCAGACCCACCTCCCCGCCCAAGCTCTTCAGATGATACCCATAACATGGTCATTCGTAGTATGGGGGCTCAACATGGTCGGCCCCCTGAAGAAAACCAAAGGTGGCCACACCCACCTCCTCGTGGTCATAGACAAGTTCTCGAAATGGATCGAAGCTCGGCCCATCGCAAACATTCAATCTCGACAAGCTGTGTTGTTCTTCACCGACATCATCCACCGCTTCGGGGTCCCCAATACCATTGTTGACACCGTTTTTCGGCACGTGTCAAATGAGCTAAGATTTGTGTTGATCGGCAGCCATTTTCCATCGGCATAGGGAAGTCATAGGTCAGCATTACCGATGAAGGTAAAAGCTGTGAAAAGGACAAGTTTGTTGCTGATGGAAGCTGGATAATTCTCGTCGATAAGGGTTAATTGGTGAAGTCAAGTCACCAGAACTGCAAAGTTGCCGATGCCGATTGACGATGAGTAGATGTTACCGATGCCGATTGCCGACGAGGAGATGATGCCGATGGGCATGGAGTGCCGATGGGTACAGGGTGATTGTAACACCCCGGGTGTTAATAACTTAATTAAAATTTGATCATGTCATCATATGCATTAAGCATCATTCATTTGTTTGAAAACCTGGATATGCATTGAACTAAAATGAGTTTACTTGCTTATGTTTGATCAATTGTTTGAATGCAGGTCATCTTTTCAAATTCTCAAATTAAAATTTGGACTCCAAACCCTAATTCCCAGAGGGGGTTGGATTAAACCCTAAACATGATTTTCAAAATCTATAAAGTTTTTGCTTGTGGTTGTTTAAGCAAAGTTGTAGATCATGAAATTTTGAGCATCTTTCGTGTTCAAAGTTTTTCATGAAAACCCCTGAAAGCTTGAGCATTTTGCAAGATAGCCACAGGGTCAGTTCAGTCTTTTCTTCAAGCAGTTGCATGGCGGGGTTGAACTCGACACCGACACCTGTCCGGCCACCTGTCGACACCACCGTGCGACTCCTGTCCTGGACTCACGTCTTGTCGTGTGCGTGGTGACATCGCAGAACCGTTGCCGTCTTCAAACCGGGACATCGTCCACTCTGTCTCCCTTTCCACGCCACGCCTTCGCTCTGTTTTGCTCCGCCGAGCGCTCCACCTTCATCGGTGAACTCGTCCGAGCTCGTTAGCCACTTCCAACCACTCAATCCACTGCCATTGTCTTCGCTTTGACCTTGCGCATTCTCGGGGAGAGTTGGTTCAAGCCATCGAGCCTGCATTTGTCCAGCGCGGCTCCGTCTTCCTCAGCTCCGACGAGAGCGCCGCTGCTCTGGTCAGTCCTCGACCTAGCTACGCAGGAGCCACATTGTCTTTTTACCTTGTGTTTCTTGTTCTTGGTTCATCTCTGAATCTTGTCGGTTTCTCCGTTTTGCAAATGGTGGACCATAGCTCCGGGAACATCTTCGTTGCCGCTTGGTTCTTCGTCTCCGCCGGCACGTTCTCCATCGACGATCGTCTCTGCTTCAGCTCCGGCCACGCTTGCTAGCGCTTCATGACCAGGGTGAGCTCCTCAACCTCTCCGCTCTACTCGTTTGTCCTTGAATCGAGCCTTCAAGCTCCGTCCTCGAGCACCGCCGCTGTTCATGTTCGGCGCGGCGGTGTGTTCGTCGTCTAGTCGTTGTAGTTGATCTTTTTGTGATCCAAGTCTTGCGCTGGCTTTGTCTAGCCGTCCTGAATCTGTTTCGAGGGGTAGTTGCCCTCGAGCGCGTGCGTGTTTTCTCCGGCGCACGTCGCGCAGATCCCCACCGACCGCCGTGGCCGTCGATGAGGATGTTGCGTTTAGCGCTGAGTTCGTTTCGTGCGCGTTTCGCGTTGTTTGGGGGCCGCTCAGCTTGCTAGAGTTGTTGGTCGAGCTAATTGAGGTCTGATCGAGGCCTGTTTTTCTCCGGCATATGTGCGGTCGAGCTCGGGTCGTCGCCATTGCCGTCGACAAGGTCTCCTGAGTAGGTTGTAGCCTCGTTTCTGTTGGGCGTTTTGCTCGTGGTTGTACCCTGAGTCGTTATCGAGGCCTAGCTTCTTCGATCAAGGCCTAGCTTCTTCGATCGAGGTCTGTGCTTGGCGGCGCGCGATCGCTCGAGCTTTGGCCAATCGTCATCACCGTCGATGAGGCGTCTCTGAGGGTTTGTTTGGGTCGTGGCGCACCTCGTTGGGTTCGGCTCGGCGAGCCGAAGCAGGTTCGAGGGGTAGCCGTTCGGTTTGGTCACCGACAGCGACTCGCCGCCGTGTTTTGTGGTCATCGGCGCCGCCGCGAGCGTCTGCGCCACTGACGGGCGGGACCCAGCCGTCAGTGGGTTATATGAAGGGTTTTTTCCCCTTTTTCCTGTTTTTCTCAGTAATAGCTTTTGTTATTTTTATATGTTTAAATCTGTGCATGTTTAATTTCTGCAAAAATTTGTGTATGCTCTCTGTGATGTGTAGTTTTTAATAAAATTTATAACATGTCTTTGTTCAGTATGTTTTTAATCCTGTGAAAAATGCTCAAATTAATTGAAAAATGAGTTTTCCATAGTTTTGCATGCTCTGTAGGTTGTTCCAAAAATTCTGAGAATTTTTGTGTAAGCTTTGTACTCTGTTACCTTGCTTTACAAAAAGGTTGGGAGTTTTTGGATGAGCTTTTATACATGGCTAGTTGTTTAATTAGTTATAAAATGTTTAGAAACCCTAATAACTTTAGGCTTTGAGTGATTTTGGATTATTTGATACAAATGGTCATTGTCCAGTGACAAACATAAGTTGGACATGCTCGATGTAATGTTGTTTGCTCAGTTCTTTTGGATGCAATTATTAACTTAGATAATCAAGATAAATAGGGTTTAATTAATTTACTTTATAACCTAGTGTTGCTTTCCTTCATGAAGGGAAGTGGTACTCAAGGTGTAATCTGTTTTAATCTTCTCTTAAGAACATGTTTGTTTGAGTTGAGCATCATGTTTACTATTCAAGCATCATCTAAAACATATCATTATATCGTGTAGATTGTTTGTTGGTTGGGTTGGATACCTCGAGTGAAGAGGTCTTCTCTCCTGAATCTGAGCCCGAGTTCGTTTATCCCTCCAACCAAGGCAAGCCCCGGTGCATTCAAACATTTCCTTGTATTTAAAATGATTGCTTTAAATACACTTATGTCTATACTATTGCATTACGGTACTTTATTAAATTCCTATTTGATGCATAGCTTTATCCTTGTATTAATTGTACCTTTAACCTTGACACTTGTTTAAAGATGCAAAGTTTTGCAAAAATGCTTAGTATGCTTAGAACTTTTATAGTAGGTGATTTCCGGTCACCTACACATAGCGTATTGCTTCAGCAAATGGTTATGTTTTCTGAGAAGGGGATGTTGTTGTTGGAAGTAATAATCTGAGACCGGGCGGACACGGTGTTGGAGAGCCATCAGCGGTGTCTGGTGAGCGGGTTCTTTCCGCCTGTGTCGATTAGGAACCATCCGTTGTAGACGTCCAAGGGTTGTGACTTTGGAGTACTTATCACATACTCCGAGAAGCTGGACTCTGGCTATTCTCGTCTGAAGAACGGTTAACCCGCACTGGGAGTGGAGAGATGGCGAGAGTAGTGTGTACCCTCCAAGTTAGCGAACTGGATGGAGGTGTACTGTGCTCTCGGGTGGCGGAACCCCGGTCTTGGCGAGAGGATCCAGGGAAAGGTAGTCATATGCGTGCTTTAAGCGGTTGTATATGTCGTGTGATAGGGAAGCCCCAGCTGGGATAAACCGGTTCGAATCGTCGTGTTCCTCGGATATGAAAACATGACCCTGTCCTCTACCGCGTAGTAATACACGTTAACTGAATACTTGTTGGATCCCTTCGTGGATGTTTATTACCCTGTTATCGATCATACATCTAGATCGGTACTTGAGTAATCTTATGGATAACATAAATGAATTTCAATTCTTTTATAAATGCTCATTTATGCAAAATACTTGGTTCTTGCAAACCCCACCTTGAATCCTATGACTTGCATACTGTTTTGTCCACCAAATATTTTTCTTTGTCGGATAAGTCTTGTTGAGTACTCGCGTACTCAGGGTTTGTTAACCCCTGTTGCAGATAAGGATCACAACCCGGTTTGTGTGGCTTCTTGCTGCATGACCGTAGTCAGTGTAGATGAAGATGAAGAATAAACTATCCTTGCTTGACTCTTGGGTAAGAGTACCTCGGTTGTTTGTTCATACTCTATCAGCAGCTTGATGTATTATTAACGTATGACGCTTAAGTTATGTTTCAAAACTTATGGTTTGTAATATGACTTTAAATTTCCGCTACTTTGATGTAATGTAAAAATTTTGTATTACTTCTGTCATGATTGTAATGAGGTGATCCTGTTCGGAAAGAGGTGGATGACCCGCTGCAAAGTGGCGACACCTGATGGGCTAATTAAGATTTGGATCATCTGTTGGGATTAAGTTGGTTAATCCTGGCAAGTGGGCCCTATCTTAAGAGGTTCTGTCACAGCTGGTATCAAAGCTTGGCTTATTACCAATCTTGCAGTTGTAAAGTTTTCAAAATGTTTTTGGATCTTCAATTAAAATGTGATTTGAGTCTAAAAATTTCTTTAACTCCTCTTTTCTCTCTTTCCAAGTTTAGGAAAGTAGACTTTAGGATATCAAGCTGATGGTATGAATATGGTTATATATATGCCCTATATATGTTATGTAAATATTATCGTATTCGTAGGGACGTTTCATGCATCATATCATACAACTTGGGATGGGTTTAAAATTTTGTTCTTAAGCTACTAAAATTTTGACCTATTACTTACTTGCCTCCTTTAAAATCTTGTCTATAGGATGGCCAGAACTAAGTGCACAGCTCGCAAGTCTTCCGGACCTCGGGGCGTCCCTTGTCACAGGATGGCGACACGTGGAGACTGTGCTGAGAGCAGTCAGCAGGGTGCCAGTTGCTATGTTCGTCACAAGGAGAAGATCGAGCACTTGGAGCTTGAGCTGGGTTGGCTGACAACCAACAGGGATGAGTTGGTTAGTAGTGTTGACGACCTGAAGGCCAAGATGGGGGAGAACGAGGCTGAGTTGCAGGCGTGTCAGGCACAGCTGGCAGCCAAGGCGACGGAAGTGTCTATCGCTGAGGGTCTCATGTACGAGGCGATGGGAGAAAGGAATGAAGCCTGGGAATGAGAGCACCTTCTATCCGAGATGTACCACAACTTGGGGCAGTATGTGGGCAATCTTGAGGTGTACAACAATGCTCTTCATGAGGAGGTGCATCACCTCCACAACATGATGAACCTAGAGTACCAGCAGCAGGCCATGGCAGAGGACCTTGGGGAGCTTGTTCAGTCAGAACAGTTCGTTGCACCTACACCTGAGGGTCAGGGTGGAGCTGCACCAGAGCCAGAACTAGTGGTGATCGTCGAGGACGAGTAGGAGGTGGTAGTCCTTAGTGACGACGAGTAGATCATGTATCGCCTAGCTATCTAGTTCGATGCGAGTAGTGAATATTGTGTAACATAATCTACCTTTATCGCTTTAAGAACTCTTTAGTTTTTAGCACTATGATGTTATGATGGTCATGTAATATATGTGTGCACTTTGGTACTTTTATGCTTGTCTCAATAAAAGTATGTTTGTGCAAACAGATGGCTAAACATAACAATGCTGGGGCTCAAGCTGGTGAATTACTTGATCCACCAACCTTAACACAAGCTTTGGCGGCATTGATCAGTGTTTCAGTAGACAATGCTCATCTTTTGAATGAGTTAACTCAACATCACCAGCAATGAACGTCGTGGTCGAAATAACCAGGAGACAACGTATGTCGATTTCACTGACACGCGTCCTCCGGTGTTCACCAAGGCGGATGAGCCTTTGGAAGCTGATGATTGACTCCGCACCATGGAACAGAAGTTCGAGCTGATTAATTGCACAGAGGTGCAGAAGCCCGTCTTTGCAGCTCAACAACTTCGTGGGGCAGCAGGAGCTTGGTGGTCAACCTTTACAGCTATGCAGCCAGCAGGTCATCGTGCCACCTGGAGGGAGTTTTGCGAAGCTTTCCGTGCGCACTATATTCCTGATGGTGTCATGGAGGCTAAGTTGGAGGAGTTCCTGAGTTTGAAGCAGGGGGATTCCACTGTTATGTAGTACGTGGGCAAGTTCAATCATCTTTCACAGTATGTTGTGGAACATGTCAGTACTGATGCTAAAAAGAAGAGATGGTTTCTCAGGGGGCTCTCAACTAAGCTGCACACCATGCTCAATCACAATCCTAATGCTACCTATCATGAGGTTGTGAGCATGCCTATCTCTGCTGAGAATTCTTTGCGCGTCCATAGGGAGGCAAAGAAGAAGAAGTCGTTTGCTGGATCTTCTAGTGGTAATCAGAAGAGACAAAAGATCATCTACCACCCTCAGAACCACAACCGTTTTTAGTATCGTCCTCCTCAGCAGCAACAGAAGTTTGGACAGCAGTTCTCTGGGGGTTCCCAGTATCCTAGGCAGAATGCTGGTCCAAACAATCAAGTGGTTGCCAAGCAAACCAAGAATGCATGTTTCAACTGTGGAAAGGTGGGGCATTATTCTAATGTATGTCCTCTTCCAAAGCAGTACAATCAGAAGTTTGCTGGAAATCAGCAGCAGCAGAAGCAGAGTGGGAATGCTGGAGTTCAGAAGAACAAGAATGAGCAGAAGACTGGGCGGGTGTTTCATACCCAGGGTGAAGGGATGCCAGAAGGAGAACCTATATTGCAGGGTATGTTTCCTATCAACAATCAACCTGCAATTATTCTCTTTGATTCTGGTGCATCTCATTCCTTCATTGATAAGTCATTTGTGCTCAAGCATAGTATTCCTTTGTCTCAGTTAAACATGGACTTTCATGTGCAAACACCTGGTGGTCGAATCTCCACTAAAGAATTGGTGTATCAAGTATCTTTGAGTCTGGGTGGACATATCTTTCCCACAACTTTGGTAGTGCTTCCTTACCAGGGATTAGATGTGATCCTGGGGATGAATTGGTTGTAGCAGCACAAAGCTGTGATCGATGTGCTAAATAGAACTATCAAGGTAGATGTGCCAAACAGTAAATCTCAGCTCTTGATTCAACTTTCGGTGCCAAGGAGGGAAGTAGGAAGAGTCTGTGTTACAGTTGCACTTGGGGTACATGATATTCCAGTAGTGCGTGAGTTTCCAGACGTCTTTCCTGATGATTTACCTGGCTTACCTCCTGATAGAGATGTTGAGTTTTCTATAGAGCTAAAGCCTGGTACCGCACCTATCTCTAGAAGGGCCTATCGGATGCCTCCTAAAGAGCTAGCCGAGTTGAAGACTCAGTTAAATGAGTTGCTCGATAAGGGTTTCATTCGACCTAGTTCATCGCCATGGGGTTGTCCTGCCATTTTCGTGAAAAAGAAGGATCATACCCTTCGTATGTGCGTTGACTATCGTCCCTTGAACGAGGTGACCATCAAGAACAAGTACCCCTTACCGCGGATTGATCTTCTCTTTGATCAACTCGCTGGAGCTACGGTGTTTTCCAAAATCGACTTGCTATCAGGGTACCACTAGATCAAGATTTGACCTGAAGATGTCCCAAAGACGGCGTTTACCACTAGATATGGGATTTATGAATATCTGGTAATGTCGTTTGGTTTGACAAACGCACCGATGTACTTCATGTATCTGATGAACTCAGTGTTCATGTCGGAGCTGGACAGGTTTGTTATTGTCTTCATAGATGATATTCTCATCTATTCCAAGAATGAAGAAGAACATGCCCGTCATCTCCGAATCGTCTTAACTCGATTGCGAGAGCACCAGCTTTATGCTAAGTTCAGCAAATGTGAGTTTTGGCTGAAGGAAGTGCAATTCCTAGGACATGTTTTGTCCAACGGAGGCGTGGCAGTTGATCCTAGTAAGGTAAAGGACATTCTAGATTGGAAGCCACCAACAACAGTTCATCAAGTTCGAAGTTTCCTCGGTATGGCTGGTTATTATCGTAGGTTTATTCCAGACTTTTCTCGAGTCTCGAAGCCAATTACCAGTCTACTGAAGAACCAGACCAAGTTTGTGTGGTCTGCTGAGTGCGAAGAAGCTTTTCATGCTTTGAAGAAGTTAATGACTACAACTCCCGTATTAGCTCAACCTAATATTGAGAAGCCCTTTGATGTGTATTGTGATGCATCCGGTATTGGTATTGGGTGTGTCTTGATGCAAGAAGGAAGGGTCATTGCTTATGCTTCTAGACAGTTGAAGAAGCACGAAGAGAACTATCCAACTCATGATCTGGAGTTAGCGGCAGTTGTCCACTCTTTGAAGATTTGGCGACATTATCTTCTGGGCAACCTTTGTCGTATGTATACTGATCATAAGAGTTTGAAGTATATATTCACTCAGTCTGAGCTGAATATGAGGCAAAGGCGGTGGTTAGAGCTTATCAAAGATTATGATCTTGAAGTGCATTACCATCCAGGTAAGGCAAATGTTGTAGCTGATGCCTTAAGTCGTAAAGGTAGTTGCAATTGTCTGAGCCTAAAGATGGTAAATTCCACACTCTGTTATGAGTTAGAAAGGCTAGGCATATCTATGGTTCAGCATGGCAGTCTAGCTAACATATCTGTGGAACCCAGCATTCGTGATCAAATTATCGAGGCTCAACGGACCAATGTAGGCATCGCACATCTTAAAGCAAAGGTGAAATCTGGGATGCCCACTTGTTTTAAGTTAGATAAATCTGATGTACTTTGGTTCAATGACCGTCTCGTGGTACCTAAAGTTCCAGAGTTACGACAAGCTATTCTTGATGAAGCTCATACTTCTCGTTTGTCCATTCACCCTGGAAGCAACAAAATGTACCAGGATTTAAAGAGAAAGTTTTGGTGGACAAAGATGAAGATTGAGATAGCAGGCTATGTGGCTAAGTGTGACACTTGTCAGAAAGTGAAAGGAGTGCGTTTGAGACTAGGAGGTCAACTTCAACCTTTACCAGTTCCAGCTTGGAAGTGGGAAGACATCAGTATGGATTTCATAGTAGGTTTACCAAAAACCTCGAGTGGCTATGATTCTATCTTGGTCATTGTTGATCGACTTACCAAATTTGCACATTTTCTACCAGTGAAAACAAAATATCCTACGGTTGCTTACGCCAAATTGTTTTTGGCAAGAATAGTAAGTCTTCATGGTATTCCTAAGACCATCGTATCTGATCGTGGGACTCAGTTTGTCTCAGCTTTCTGGAGGCATCTCTATGAATCTTTGGGTACTAAACTTTTGTACAACACTGCTTATCATCCTCAAACCGATGGTCAGACTGAACGAGTCAATCAAATTCTTGAAGATTTGTTGCGATGTTGTGTTCTTAACTTTGTAGAGAAGTGAGATGAATGCTTACCTTTGGCAGAGTTCTCTTACAACAATAGTTACCAAAAAGCATAAAAATGTCACCATTCGAAGCTTTGTATGGTCGGGGTTGCAGGACTCCTCTTAATTGGTCGAAACCCGGAGAACGTGAGTTCTTTGGTGTTGACCTAGTTAAGGAAGCTGAAGATAAAGTTAAACAGATTCGCATCAATCTTGAAATAGCTCAGTCAAGGCAAAAGAGCTATGCCGACAAAAGAAGAAGGCCACTTCAATATCAACCGGGAGATCATGTGTATTTGAAAGTCACACCTATGAAAGGAATCTCTCGTTTTGGAGTGAAAGGCAAGTTAGCACCTCGTTATGTCGGTCCATTCCCAGTTCTGGAACATATTGGCAAGGTGGCTTATCGTTTGAAATTGCCTGACATTCTCTCTGCCGTTCATGTTGTGTTTCACGTATCACAATTGAAGAAGTGTCTTCAAGTTAAAGGTACAACGGTGGAAGTTGAAGGAGTGCAGTTAGAACCTAATGTGACCTATTCTGAGTATCCTGTAAGGGTTTTTGATCAAAAGGATCGAATTACTCGTCGCAAGACCATCAAGTTCTACAAGGTGCAGTGGAGTCAGCACTCAGAAGAAGAAGCTACATGGGAATCTGAAGATTATCTTTTAGAAAATTTCCCAGAGTTTTATGCTTCTATCGTTTGAGCTGTTTTGTAAAAACCTTGTCATAGTGGTAACAAGGATGATGTGAAAAAGAAAAGTTCTTGATACGTTTCCTTTTCCGTTACTTTGTTTCGCTCCTAAATCTCGGGACGAGATTTCTTTAAGGGGGGAGGATTGTAACACCCCGGGTGTTAATAACTTAATTAAAATTTGATCATGTCATCATATGCATTAAGCATCATTCATTTGTTTGAAAACCTGGATATGCATTGAACTAAAATGAGTTTACTTGCTTATGTTTGATCAATTGTTTGAATGCAGGTCATCTTTTCAAATTCTCAAATTAAAATTTGGACTCCAAACCCTAATTCCCAGAGGGGGTTGGATTAAACCCTAAACATGATTTTCAAAATCTATAAAGTTTTTGCTTGTGGTTGTTTAAGCAAAGTTGTAGATCATGAAATTTTGAGCATCTTTCGTGTTCAAAGTTTTTCATGAAAACCCCTGAAAGCTTGAGCATTTTGCAAGATAGCCACAGGGTCAGTTCAGTCTTTTCTTCAAGCAGTTGCTTGGCGGGGTTGAACTCGACGCCGACACCTGTCCGGCCACCTGTCGACACCATCGTGCGACTCCTGTCCTGGACTCACATCTTGTCGTGTGCGTGGTGAAATCACAGAACCGTTGCCGTCTTCAAACCGGGACACCGTCCACTCTGTCTCCCTTTCCACGCCACGCCTTCGCTCTGTTTTGCTCCGCCGAGCACTCCACCTTCATCGGTGAACTCGTCCGAGCTCGTTAGCCACTTCCAACCACTCAATCCACTGCCATTGTCTTCACTTTGACCTTGCGCATTCTTGGGGTGAGTTGGTTCAAGCCATCGAGCCTGCATTCGTCCAGCGCGGCTCCGTCTTCCTCAGCTCCGACAAGAGCGTCGCTGCTCTGGTCAATCCTCGACCTGGCTACGCAGGAGCCACATTGTCTTTTTACCTTGTGTTTCTTGCTCCTGGTTCATCTCTGAATCTTGTCGGTTTCTCCGTGTCGGTGTTATGACCCGGGGGTGAAGACCACCAACGAGTAAATTTGTATATCGCGTGCTCCCTCTCTCAGACGTGATGCAAGATGGACACAAGATTTATCCTGGTTCGAGCAAAGAAGGCCCTACGTCCAGCGGGGGGAGGATGACTTGTATTATCTCGCACCCAAAGCGTGCTCGTACAGGGGGGGGGGGTACAAGCTGTGTTACACGGAGTCGGCCACCCGAGGGGGCGATCGAGCGGCTATGTGTGTGTGTGTGGCGTGGTCTAGGGTCCTTGAGAACCAAAGTCGGATTAGAGTCCTAGATGAAGTGGGAGCCGACCGAGAGAGACTCCAACCTTCTCTTGAAATCGGGAAGAAGAAGTCCCCCTCTCCCTCTACCTCGGCATCCCCCTTTTATAGACCAAGGGGGAGACTCGAGGGTACAGGGTCCTAATAGTAGAAGTATGGGCGGCGCATCCACGGCACAGTGTTGGCGAAGAGACATCGAACACTGTGGCGGCGTGGTCTTCCCGTCCTTCAGGCGTTCCCGGTCGTGGCACCAGTAGAAGTCGTCGCAGGGCGGTGTCCGCAGGCGGGCACGAGTCCCACGGCCGAAGCGGGACGGGGCGGATGGGACGTCTTCCGTACCGGAGTTGTTGAAGAGGAGGGGGTCGAGCCCCCGGTCGAGGGGGGAGGTCGAGCCCCGTATGACTCCGTCACGTTCCCGAAGTCGTTGTCGAGGGTCGTACTGTTCACTTTCCGAGGGGTACTATAGAAGTCCGTGCTCGCATAGTGGCAGCAGTGGCGGCACAGTTGACGGGACTCGGGGACCTGTCGGGGAGTTGGCGGATTTGACAGTGGACGCAGGCGCCCATGTCGTCAGGTGGGTTTACTTTTACCCATGCTGAAGTGGTTGGGTTAATCGAGCCCTCGTCCGTCGACGACGCTGGGAAGGTCGAGGCGTCGACAGGTTGAGGAGGTTGAAGTCGAGGTGGAGCCGGGGGGTCGTTCGTTCGACCCCTCGTCCGTCGTCGAGGTAGAGCCGGGGGTCGTTCGTCCGACCCCTCGTCCGTCGTCGAGGTAGAGCCGGGGGGTCGTTCGCCCGACCCCTCGTCCGTCGTCGAGGTAGAGCCGGGGGGTCGTTCGCCCGACCGCCAGTGGCTGGTTTCCGCAGTCGGTGTAGCGGGGGCCTTCGATTGATGGGCCGCGTCTTACCGAACAGTAGGCTGATCCTTGCCTTAAAAATGGTTGTTATAATTAGCATTAATTTATCGAAGGGTTTAGGGTACCCCTTACCTTCGTACTCGACAGTAGCCCCCGAGGCCCCAGAGGAGTGATTTAGAACTCCTCTGGGGGCTATGATACGCTTTTCTCGGGGGGAGCAAGAATTGTCCGGAGGGTTTATCCTCGGCCTGCAGGGTTAGTGAGAAATCCGATTCTCCGGGGGGTGCGCGCGAGCGCACCCCGCGGGGGTAGCCCCCGAGGCCCCAGAGGAATGATTTAGAACTCCTCTGGGGGCTAAAATACGTTATGTAGTGGTGTCTTTAAAGGATACCTGGAGATGCGGCACCTTCCTTTTCCTGCAAAGAGAAGTGTCCAAGGGCGGCTGTCGAACCCTACCGAGGGCCAGCCTTCGCTCCCTCGAGCACCACTAGAGTCAGAGCGCCCCGCCCGCGAGGTCGACTCTGTCTGCCAGGTTACGAGTTTTCGACCCTCTTTCGTCGAGGGGTGTCGTGCGTAGTCGGGCCCTCGAACCCTCGAATGGCTAGGCCTTCACTACCTCGTAGCATCCTTCCCACGGATCCTTTCGCTCGGATCGTGGGGTGAAGAGCATCGAGCTATCCTCGTTAGGACGATGAGCCCGAAGTCCTCGGTGAGCTGTTCTCGGGCATGAGTCCATTAGAAATGGTGCCCTGTACGGGTAAAAATCCGAGTGAGAACTCGACCCCATTTGATAGGGATCGACTAGCGGCCCGGAGGCGTTCTCATTGTTAAGCAAGCCGTACGGCTCGCTACGCACGACCATATGGACCACCAAGGTGCCAACCCCGTTCGATAGGAGTTGGTGGCTCGATGCCTCCCAGCGTAGGGATCCTTAGGTGTTCCTAGGTATGCCTCGGATATGTCCCAGGGAGTCTCGAGAGTTCGTTCTTGAGCCTCCGGGGACATCCCTGACTCGTGTACTCGAGGGCGGCTGTCGAACTCCGTTCGTGGAGCCAGCCTTCGCTCCCTCAAGATTTGGGGGTGGACCGGAGTCCGATAACCATGGGTCCTTCCTGACCTCAGGTACTCGAGGGCGGCTGTCGAACCCTATGTAAGGGCCAGCCTTCGCTCCCTCAAGATTTGACGGATGGTTCGTCATCCGACGCTATCCTCAGGAGGAGGAGTCCGACCTTGTGGACCACCGAGGGGAAAAGCAGGTAGTTGTTGTATTGAACTTAGAGACATACCTGTGTCGGAGCTCTTGAGGGAGGCTGTCGAACCCCCGGACGGGCCAGCCTCTACCCCTTCGAGGCCATGTATGATCTGCAGTTGACGACCCGAGGCCCTTGTCAGGCCTCGAGCACTCGAGGGGGGCTATCGAGCCTGTTCGTAGGCCGCCTTTGTCCCCTCGAGATTTTGGGGGTGGACCGAGGTCCTAACCCGAGGTCATTTCTGGCCTCGGGCACTCGAGGGTAGCTGTCGAACCCTCTTTCGAGGGCCAGCTCTCGCTGCCTCAAGATTCCTTACCCTCGAAGGCGACGTTTCCGGTCGCGCGCCTTTTTAGGCGGTGTCCGTTCGGCGCAACAGTGTGGTTACAGCGCGGAGTGCGGCGCGGAACCCGATGATGGGACGTTACGCCTTATCCTGGAGGGAATACGAGGAAGGAAGTACAGGCGAATTAAATGCGGAGATTCCCTTGCCTGTGCCGGATCCGTCCGTTGGCCTCCCGCGTATAAATAGTGAGGGCGAGGCGTCCGGTGCCCTTTACGCGCACTTGCCTCCCCCGCCTCCTTGCCTTCGTCTTCCTCGCCTTCCTCTCTCTGCCTCTGCCTTAGGCATCCCGCGAGCAGGAAATCTGCGCGAGTGAGAGAGAAAGAGAAAGATAGGGAACGTACCTTCCGCCTCCAAACCCGAGCAAACCATCGTTCCCATGGCCACTTTCCAGCTCTTCGGCGCCGGCGCCTGGCCTGCTTCCTCGGTCCATCAGTCGTATCTGGAGGGGTTGGTGGAGAGCGGGCTTCTCCGACCCGTCACCTCGACAGAGAGGCCGGAGTGGATAGCTCCGCCGCCGGACCACGCCGAGCCCAACCCGCCGGAGGGGTACGTGGTGTTGCTTGAGGCCTTCCACCGGGCGGGACTGGGGGTCCCACCCAGCCGCTTCATGCACGCGCTCCTCCACCACTATGAAGTGGAGCTCCAACACCTCACTCCCAACGGTGTCAGCCAGGCGGCGGTCTTCGCCGCGGTGTGCGAGGGCTATCTGGGGATCGAGCCCCATTGGGATCTGTGGATCCACATCTTCAAGGCCAACCTCTTCACCACCTCGGTCAGCAAGGGCGTCCGTCGGGAGGTCAGGGCCGGAGGCTGCAGCATCTACGCCAAGTGGTCTAAGCTTTGGCTTCCTTCGAACCCATCCTCGAGCCACTCCGGGTGGCATTCAGGGTGGTTCTACCTGAGGAACGACGACGGTCTTCTCCCGGCGTACACCGGGAGGACACTCAACGCCGAGCCTGAGCGCTGGAGGTACGGCGTCCCGACGGACAAGCAAAAACACCTCAAAGGCTTGCTGGACGCACTCAGGCGTCTGAAGGAGAGGGGCCTTACCGCGGAGATCGCTGTGTCAGCGTTCCACCGACGGGGGTTCTGCCGCTGATGGCTCGACCCCTCCGCCTCGATGAGATGGGTCCGGGGGTTGATCTATCGGGGTGCCACTTCGTCGAGGAGGAGTTGACCCCAGACCGTGTGGTCAGCCGCGTCCGCCGCTTTTTCGCGGGGGGGGGGGGGGGGGGGGGTTCGCCCTCAAGGATATCGCGAAGGTCCCCATGAAGCCGGACGAGGGCTTCTATGAGCTGGTAAGATCCTTTCCTTCAGTTTAAGTCCTCGCGCCCGCCCCTTCCGTCCTTTCTGCTTGTTCTCTGACCCCCTTGCGTCCCGCAGGGGAATGTGTCCTACAAGCGCTCGCATCCGCTGGTGCCGGAGGACCGGGCCACGAGGGAGGCGAACCGCCTCCGCGCGGAGAAGCAAAAGACCGACAAGGACAAGAAGAAGAAGAAGAAGAAGAAGAAGACCAAGAAGGCTCTAGAGAAGGAGCAGAGGAAGCAGCGCCGGGCCCAACAGAGGCGGTTGGGCCTCGATGAGGAGTTGTCGCCCTCGGAGGAGGAGGACGAGGAGGAAGATGAGGAGGACGAGGAGGACGAGGAGACGGCGCCTGAGCAGGCGGCCGCTGCTACTGGTGGGGAGGGGGGTCGACCTCGAAGTCGGCCCCTCCTGTTGAAGTTGGGCCACGGGCGGAGTGCCCCGTGGCCTCGCAAGAAGTCACGCCGCGGCAGACGCGGTCGTGGACGCCGCGGCCCTCGTCGGGGGGTCGATCGAGTGAGCCCCCGACGCCCGCTGCGTTGAGCGCCCGGGTGCCGGGTCCGCCGGCGCAGGCGGAGACCGGCAAGAGGGCGAAAGTGGCTTCGCCGTCGAAGAGTCGATCGAGCGAGCCCCCGAAGCTCGCCGCGTCGAGCGCGCGGGCGTCGGACCCGTCGGCACGGGTGGGGGCCAGCAAGAAGTCGACGGTGGCGCCGCCGGCCCCTGCTCGGGAGAAGGTGGCGAGTGCCGCCTCGACTCCCAACCCCCAGGCAGTGGCGTCCCAGAGCTCGACCAGCCCGGCAGGCGCCGAGCCGAAGCGTCGGGCTCCGAGGGGGTAAGTCGAGTTCGTAGTTGTTGTGCGTTTTTCCTTTTTTCGTCGGTGAGGACTCATGCTTATTATCGCGCACGTGCTCCTTTTTTAGGTCGAAGCGCCGGCTGGGAGCTGCGCTCCCTTCCCCTGCTAAGAAGCTAAAGACGGGGGCTGTGGTGCAAGCCGCCGCCGAGGTTGGTCCGGCAGCCCCGCCCCCTTCAACGGTCGCCCCCGAGGCGGCACAGGCAGCCATGGCCCCGGAGGTGGCTGCGCGTGGGGAGGCATAGGGGGCCTCGGCGCCTACCCAAACGGCGGAGGAGGCGGACCTGCCGGCGGTGGTAGCCGTCGAAGCGATGGTCGCGGAGCCTGCGCGGCCGTCGGAGGGGGTCGCGTCCGGCGCCCCGGGGGGCGTGGAGCTCCTGCCGACAGCGGTCGTGGCCCAGGAGGTAGAGGTGGTCGAGGCCCAGGCTCCTGCGAACGAGCGGGAGGCCCCGGCTCACCCGACGCCGGGGCGCTGGCCCGAGGGTCTGGCGGCGCTGGAGGCTCGACTCCAGCTCGAGCGCGTCGAGGGACCGTCCGCACCGGCTCAGGGCGGGATGCTGATGGAGTCCACCCCCGCCCAAGTGGACGAGATGGTGGCCAAGTTTGTGGACCCGGCGGAACTGGCCATCATCGCGGCTCCTCGGGTGGAGCCGAAGGTTGGGGGGTCGGCGTCTCAAGGTAAGTCGCACTTTGATTCGCTCGAGACGCGGTGGGTTTATCTCGCTGGGTATTTAATTTTTTGAGCTCTTTATCGCGCAAGGCCATCCTATCGGCCGGGATCTTCCTCCCCCGGAGGCGACGGCTTGGTGGGGCCGTCGACGTCCTCGCGAGGTGGCGCCGAGGAGGAAGCCTCGCCCCTCTCCGATTACCAAGGAGGGGGGGACCTGCGCATTGGCGTCACCGGGCCGATGGAGCAGAGGATCGCCGCCCGCAGCGCGGCGTGGGGCCAGGAGGTTCTCGAGGTGGCGGACCCTCGAGACCCTGAGCGGGTCTTCCTCACGCTCGACGACCAGTCCGAGCTCCGACGGTGGGAGAACGTCGAGGAGTACCGGGCCTTATTCGAACACTCGGTACGTCGTGCTGCGGAGGTCGCCGCTGCGGACATACGCGAGGGAATGGAGGTAGGTTCCGTTCTACCTTAGATTGTACTTTGCACTGCATGGTTGCCATTTGTTGACAGTCTTCGTCTTTATCCCTGTCAGTCGCTGCGGGTGAGGTCGTATGAGAAGTCCCAGTACATTCTCCGGGTACAGGGGCAGCTCTCGACCCTCCACGACTCTCTGGAGAAGGCGAGGAATGAGGCCGCTCATGCGAAGGCGGAGGCGGCGACTATCCAGGAGGATGCTGAATCGAGGGTCGCCCATGCGAAGGCCGGCTACGAGGCTATTCAGAAGGAAGCCCGGGAGGCCTTGTCGTCGGCGCAGGCGAAGCTCGATGATGCCCTTCGGTCGACCATCGCCGTTGGGCAGGAGCGGGATGCCGCCGTCGAGGCCCAGCGCAAGGCCACGGAGGAGGCCGCCCGGCTGAGGGGAGACCTCGACGCCGTCTCCCGCGAGCGCGACGCTCTGGCCGCCTCGGAGGAGAAGGCTCGGACCCGCGCGACCTCCTTGGGCATGGTGGCGATGAAGCAGATGGAGACCCTCGGGGAGGCATACAAGACCGTCGAGGGTCTCGAGGCCCAAGTCAGGGACCAGTCCTCCGATTTTGACGCCGTCCGCCACCAGCTCGAGGAGGCCGAGCAGGCCTACTCCGCCTTGGATGTGCAGGCCCAAGGTGAGTGTTTCGGGTGTTTGCGGGGTCTGTCCTGCCTCGACCCTTTTTCTGCTTTCGGGTTTTGATCGTTATGTGCTTGTTTCGGCAAAGCTTGCGGAGGAGAATGCCCGTGCCCAAAAGGACCTGGACAATCTTCAGGGCTTGCTGAGCGCCGAGGTGAACCTCAACGCGACGCTCTCGGCGGCCATCAACACCTTCTGCGACGACCTCTCGGTCGAGCCGGAGCCGGAGCTCGAGGGGGACACTCGGGGGGAATCCCTGCTGCGCCGCTTCTACGCCATGACGCGAGGGGTGACGGAGAACGTCCGAGCCGCCCTGCATGTGGGGGTGAAGCGGGCCCTCGCGGTCGTCAACTCCTTCTACGACGTGGATCTCAACCTCGTTGTCGACGGGTTCGCTACCGACCCGGATCTGACCGAGGAGCAGAACGACGCGAGGTGTCAGGAGCTGATGGACCGCGCGGAGGTGCCCGGAGGCCAGCTGGCGAAACTCTTCGAGCCCGACGTGATCCCCTCGGCGGACGAGTAGCCCTTGGAGATGTCGACGGGTGGTCGCGGGCCCGCGAGCCATATCTGGACAAAAAAGGTCCATGTAATAGTTAGGCCACTGTACCGACACAATGCCAAGCCCCCGAGGGCTTTTTGTATATGATGCATTTTGATCGATGTGCACAGAGTTAATTTCATTCTTTCGAGCTTTCCTTGCTTTTCTTTGCCTGAGTCGACGCCTGTGAACTAAGTGTTCGACGCACGCTCTTATCCTTGGAAGGGGGGTGGCGAGTAGGGATACCGTAGCCCTGGGGCGTAGGTGAGTCCCTGACTCGACGGCACCCTTGACCCTTAGGGAACTCGAGGCGTCTTTACTTAGTTCAGAAGCGTACTCGAGGGAAAGAACGAGAGGGAGAGTCGAGTTTCGAAAAAACGTTCGAGTTTTTTGGAGACCTAGGAGGGGGTGCCCCCCCTGTTAGCCCCCGAGGGAGGCTCGACTTTGCTGAGGCAAAGTCGAGGCTACCTTAGTGCTGTGGATGGGTTCGTCTCGTTACTTCTACTTCTCGAGCTTTCTCTGCCTTTCTTTGCCTGAGTCGACGCTCGTGAACTTAAGTATTCAACGCACGCTCTTATCCCTGGAAGGGGGGTGGCGAGTAGGGATACCGTAGCCCTGGGGCATAGGTGAATCCCTGACTCGACGACACCCTCGACCCTTAGGGGGTTCGAGGCGCCTTTACCTAGTTACGAAGCGTGCTCGAGGCGGAGAAACGAGAGGGGGTCGAGTTTCGAGAGAAAGCGTTCGAGTTTTTCGGAGACCTAGGAGGGGGGTGCCCCCCCTGTTAGCCCCAGAGGGGAGCTTGACTTTGTCCGGGCAAAGTCGAGGCCACCTTCGGGCTACAAACGAACGTGAAATGTGTTTCGAGAACATTTTATTCATTCGAGAATTTGTACATAAATGCGGAAATGTACAAGGCTCTTGGGCCTCAGGGATAGAAGCGACGTAGCTGTTCGATGTTCCACGCGTTGGTGAAGAGCTCTCCCTTCTCGTTCTTCAGTTTCTAAGTGCCGGGCTTCAGCACCTCTGCCACAATGAAGGGTCCCTCCCAAGGTGGTGTCAGCTTGTGACGCCCCTTGCTGCTCGGTCGACGGCGCAGAACGAGGTCGCCGACATTGAGGTCCCTTTTGCGCACGTTCTTGTCGTGGTAGCGTCGTAGCGTCTGCTGGTACTGGGACGACTTGAAGAGGGCCATGTCACGAGCTTCCTCGAGCTGGTCGAGGGAGTCCTCTCGGGCTACTGTGTTGGCTTGCTCGCTGTAGGCTTTCAGTCGAGGGGACCCGTACTCGAGGTCGGTGGGGAGGACGGCCTCGGACCCATAGACCAAGAAGAACGGGGAGAACCCCGTAGCTCGACTCGGTGTCGTTCGGAGACTCCATAGCATAGCGGGCAGCTCTTCGACCCATCTCTTTCCATGTCTGTTCAGCCGGTCGAAGATCCTTGGCTTGAGGCCCTGCAAAACCATGTCGTTGGCATGCTCGACCTGACCGTTAGTTCGAGGGTGGGCAACTGCAGACCAATTCACCCTGATGTGGTGATCGTCACAGAAGTCCAGGAACTTTTGGCCGGTGAATTGCGTGCCATTGTCGGTGATGATAACGTTGGGGACCCCGAAGCGGTGGATGATGTCGGTGAAGAATAGCACGGCTTGCCGAGACTGGATATTGGTGATGGGTCGAGCCTCGATCCACTTCGAGAACTTGTCGATAGCCACGAGAAGGTGAGTGTGCCCACCCTTGGTTCTTTTCAGGGGACCGACCATGTCGAGCCCCCATACTGCGAACGGCCAAGTTATGGGTATCATCTGAAGAGCTTGGGCGGGTAGGTGAGTCTGCCTGGCGTAAAATTGGCATCCCTGGCAGGATCGAACGAGTTTGGTGGCGTCGTTGACTGCCGTGGGCCAGTAGAAGCCCTGTCGAAAGGCACTTCCTACCAGGGTTCTCGGCGCCGTGTGGTGGCCGCAAGCCCCCGAGTGTAGGTCCCTCAGCAGTGTCCTCCCCTCCTCGAGGGTGAGGCAGCGTTGGAGTACACCCGACGGGCTACGTCGATATAGCTCGCGGCTGTCCCCGTACAAGACGTAGGTTTTGGCACGTCGAGCTACTCGACGAGCTTCCGTGCGGTCTTCCGGGAGTTCGCCTCGCGTCAGGTACTCGAGGTAAGGCGCGCGCCAATCCGTCGGAGGGGTTGGCACTGCGACGGCCCCGTCGATCTCCATGACCTCTCCCCCGCCCGAGGGGGGATCGGTCGAGGGGGGTGGGTTGACCCCTTGCTCGAGGGCGGGAGCCCCCGAGCCTAGGTCGACGGACGGTGTGTGCAGATCCCTCGAGAAGATGTCGGGGGGGACCGTCCCTCGAGTAGACGCAATTTTGGCCAGCTCGTCGGCAGCCTCGTTGTACCGACGGGCTACGTGGTTGAGCTCGAGGCCATAGAACTTGTCCTCGAGCTTTCGAACCTCCTTGCAGTAGGCTTCCATCTTAGGATCGTGGCAGCTCGAGTCTTTCATCACTTGGTCGATTACCAACTGAGAGTCCCCTCGCACGTCGAGGCGTCGGACCCCGAGCTCAATGGCGATGCGCAGGCCGTTGACGAGGGCCTCGTACTCGGCGACGTTGTTGGAGGCGGGGAAGTGGAGGCGGATGACATATCACATATGGACCCCTGAGGGTGATACGAATAGCAATCCTGCGCCTGCTCCCGTCTTCATCAGTGATCCGTCGAAGTACATGGCCCAGAGCTCGCTCTGAACCTGCGCCGGGGGTAGTTGGGTGTCGGTCCATTCGGCGACGAAATCTGCCAGTACCTGAGACTTGATAGCCTTCCGAGGGGCGTAGGAGAGGGTCTCCCCCATGAGCTCGGTGGACCACTTGGCGATCCTTCCCGATGCCTCCCGATTCTGGATTATCTCTCCGAGGGGGAAAGATGAAACCACAGTGACCGGATGGCCCAGGAAATAGTGTTTGAGCTTCCGCCGAGTGAGGACGACCGCATATAGCAGTTTCTGGATGTGGGGATACCTTGTCTTGGTTTCGGAAAGGACCTCGCTCACGAAATAGACAGGCCTCTGAACCAGCAGGGCGTGTCCTTTTTCCTCCCTCTCGACTACTATGACCGCGCTGACTACCTGCGTAGTTGCCGCGACATAAAGCAGGAGGGGCTCGGCCGGGCTCGGGGGGACCAAGACCGGGGGCGAGGTGAGCAAGGTCTTGAGCCTCGAGAGGGATTCCTCGGCTTTGGCGGTCCACGCGAAGTGTTCCGTCTTCTTCAGGAGCCGGTAAAGGGGTAGGGCCTTTTCTCCGAGCCTCGAGATGAAGCGACTGAGGGCGGCGAGGCACCCTGTAACCCTTTGCACGCTCTTGAGGTCTTTGATCGGGCCCATCCTCGTGATGGCGGTCACCTTTTCGGGATTGGCCTCGATGCCGCGCTGGGAGACTATGTATCCTAAGAGCATGCCTCGAGGAACCCCAAAGGCACACTTCTCAGGATTTAGTTTTATGCGGTTAGCCCTGAGGCACCCAAACGCAATCTCGAGGTCTCCGACTAGGTTTCCGATGGTTCTGGACTTGACCACGATGTCATCGACGTAGGCCTCGACGGTCGGCCCTAGGTGTTTCCCGAAGACGTGGAGCATGCATCGTTGGTAGGTGGCCCCGGCATTCCGTAAGCCGAAGGGCATGGTGAGGTAGCAAAACATGCCGAAAGGAGTGATGAAGGAGGTCGCGAGCTGATCGGACTCCTTCATCTTTATTTGGTGGTAGCCGGAATACGCATCAAGGAAGCAAAGGGTTTCACATCCCGAAGTGGAATCTACTATTTGGTCAATGCGAGGTAAAGGAAAAGGAACCTTAGGACATGCTTTATTCAAACTAGTGTAGTCTACACACATCCTATCCTTCCCATTCTTTTTCTTTACAAGCACGGGATTAGCTAACCACTCGGGATGATGTACCTCCTTGATGAATCCGGCCTTCAAAAGCTTGTCGACCTCCTCCCCGATGATCCTGCGGTTCTCCTCGTCGAAGCGGCGCAGGCGTTGCTTCACCGGTTTGGACCCGGCTCGGATGTCCAAGGAGTGCTCGGCGACTTCCCTCAGGATGCCCAGCATGTCCGAGGGACTCCACACGAACACGTCGGCGTTCGCTCGGAGAAAGTCGACGAGCACGGCTTCCTGTTTGGGCTCGAGGGTGGCACTGATCGTCAGCACCTTCCCATCCTCGAGGCCGGGGTCGAGCGGGATGGTCTTCGTGTCTTCCGCCGGCTTGAAGTTGCCAGCGTGGCGCTTGGGGTCGGGGATCTCTCCGGACAAGTCGTCGAGGGCCGCGAGGATAGCCGAATCCTCACGGGCTTCGGCTTTTTCCATGCACTCGACGTCGCAGTCGTATGCGTGCTCGTAGGAGGTGTCGACGGTGATGACCCCCGAGGGCCCCGGCATCTTGAGCTTGAGGTAGGTGTAGTTCGGGACCGCCATGAACTTGGCGTACCCCAGTCTACCGATGATGGCGTGGTAGGTGCCTCGCCACGCGACCACCTCGAAGGTCAGCTCTTCCTTTCGGAAGTTCGAGGGGACGCCGAAACAGACCGGTAGCTTGACGCGGCCGATCGGGAGTGCCTTCTTCCCCGGGACGATTCCGTGGAACCCCCCCGCGCTGGGCAGGAGCATGGTCCTCGGGATCCCCAGGAGGTCGAGGGTCTCGGCGTAGATGATGTTGAGGCTGCTCCCCGCGTCCATGAGCACCTTGCTGAGGCAGGTGTTGAGGATGATCGGGTCGACGACGAGCAGGTAAACCCCTGCGTTGGGGATGTGCTCGAGGTGGTCGTCCTGATCGAAGGTGATCGGCGTGTGGGACCAGTCGAGGTACCGTGGGGCCTGGGCCCGAACGGAAAAGACTTCTCGACGCTCCCTCTTGCGTTGGCGTGTGGTGAGGCGGGTCGAGGGTCCCCCGTAGATCATGTAGCAGTCGTGGATCTCGGGGAAGCCTCCCTTTTGAACATCGCCCCTGACGTGGACGTCACAGGGCGGGTCTTCCTTGCCGTCGTCTCTCCTGGGACCAGGAGGGACGAAGTGCCTTCGAAGCATGCGGCAATCCTCGAGGCGGTGGTTGGCCGGCCCCATATGGTAGGGGCAAGGCTCTTTCAGCACCTTGTCGAAGACGCCCCCGTCGGGAGGGGGCCCTCGAGGCTTCTGCTTGTCCGCTGCAGCGACAAGGTCGTCGGGATCGTCGTCGTGCTCGACGTTGGGCTCGACGTTGCGCCGGCCCGGTTGGTTCTTCTTCTTCTTCTTCTTCCGGCCGCCGTTGCTGTCGTTGTTCCTCCTGGGCCCCTTGTTTCTCTTGGGCCCATCGTCCGAGCCCCCGGGTTCATCCGCGTTGCCCTCCCCCTTCGCTGGGGGAATCTGGAAGAATGCGCCAACGGCCTCCTCGCCAGCCGCGTAGTTGGCGATGACGTCCATGAGCTCGTTGGCGGTTTTGGGGATGTTTCGCCCCAGCTCCCGAACCAACTCTTTGCAGGTTGTCCCGGCGATGAACGCCGTGATGACCTCGTGGTCGGAAATGTGAGTCAGTGCGGTACGCTGCTTCGAGAATCGGCGGGTGAAGGCGCGGAGGGTCTCTCCTGGTTTCTGCTTGCAGCCGCGAAGGTCCCAGGAGTTGCCCGGCCGCTCGTAGGTTCCCTTGAAGTTGCCCTCGAAGATCCGAACCAGGTCAGACCAGTCCTGGATCAAGTCCGGGGGTAGTTCCTCGAGCCACCTTCGAGCGGTGTCGGAGAGGAACAATGGGAGCTGCCGGATGATGACGAGGTCATCTTTGGCTCCCCCCAGCTGGCATGCCAGCCTGAAGTCGGCAAGCCAGAGCTCTGGCTTAGTTTCGCCGTTGTATTTGATCAGGCTGGTGGGTGGACGGAAGCGTACGGGCAGGGAGGCCCACCGGATACTTCTTCCGAAGACTCGAGGCCCCGGTGGCTCCGGAGACCGACATCGGTCTTCGTCGCTGTCGTAGCGCCCGCCTCGGTGAGCGCTGTAGCCTCGAGCCTCGGCGTCGCCGTATCAACGTCGATTGTTCACTCGAGGGGGGAGGTCGTCGACGAGGCGTTCCCGAACCGGTCGTGGCTTGACCCGGCCCTGGGGCGCCTTGTTCTGGTGGACAGAGGCCTCCCGATTTTGTCGAGGGGGCGCTGCTTGCCGCTCAGAGGCAGCCCCTCGACGCCTCGAGGCCGAGCTCTCCGCCTGCTGGACGGCCGCAGTCTGGAGTAGCCCCTGGATTTCCTCCCTGATACGTTGCGCCTGGGGGTCGATAGCGCTGGCATGTCGCGGAGCAGCATCGCGGCTGCTACGACATTCTGGCTGGCGCGGTTGAAGACTCGGGGTTCGGCGTTCCCCTCCTCGACGATCTGCCGGTGGATCTCCCGGGCCCGCTCGCGAGCTCCTCCACCCTGAGGATGCCCTCGATCCCGCTCGAGGGCGTGTTCGAGCTGCTGAAGACGCAGGCGCTCCTCCTCGAGCTTGCTGAGGAGCTCCCGGACCTGCGAAATCTGGACGTCGGGGGGTGGATCGGCTCTACGAGGACTTGGGGGAATGGCATCTCGAGGTGGTGTGGCGTTGGCCCCCCTCCCCTCTTCGTTGTCCGCGGTGTCATCGACGTCGTCCTGGAGGACGGTTTGCTCGTCGAGATGGAAGCACTCCCGGGTGGAGTCGTAACTCTCGTCGGGGAGTCCGAGTTGAAGTCGGCGTGGTAGAAGTGGGGGAAGAGCCTGCCCCTTTCTTCCTCCTCCAGGCGCCGCCGTAACGTGCCCCACGTACGGGGCAGTTCTGGCTCGCCCAGTGAAGGGGTGGTGACGGGATCGGCCGTCGCCCACGACGGCGTCCATGGAGACTCGTCGTATGTGCGTCCTCGCGTCCCTGCGAGAGCAGAGTAGAGTCCGGCATCGTTGCGGAGCCCGTACAAGAACGGGTCACGCGGTGATGACGGGATCAAGGGTGTCAGAGAAGCCACAGGAGTAATCTGAGCCTTGACATCCGGGCGCATCGCTGTTGTCTTGTTCAGCTCTGCTCTAGTTATCCTGATCAAGTCTGAGTCTTGGCATCCGGGCGTATCGCGGTTGTCTTGTTTAGATTTTGTTCTAGTTATTGTCCTTGTCGATTAACTGGTCAAATCGACTGGCACACCTTGGATATCGAATTTTGGGTAATAGCCCGAGGTGTTCGCAGATCCTAACGCTTTTTGTGTCAACACCTCTTTTGGCACACCCGGTGGGACCAATTTATACATCTAGCATGGGTGATAACTCCGACGTCAACCAGAGGAACGTCATCGAAGTCTCTGAGGCCGATCTGAAAGATGATCAAAGGCTGGCTATGGAGCGGGCTATGGAGGAGTACAAGCAGTTATATCTCAAATCCTTCAGCCTAAGCAGGAGCGGGGAAGCAATCCAGAAGCAAGATCCGCCGTTGCCGCGGCAGGTCACGTATGATGCCAATCCTGGTAAGTTACAAGAGATGGTTAATTCTGCTTTAAATCAAGCGTTAATTAGCCACTCCAGCGTGCTGTCCAATACTGTCTACAATGTTGTCATGCAATCATTCAAACAAGGACATGCACCTCTATATGTTGGTCCAGCGTATCATCAACCTGGATCGGCATCTATAAACCCATCAGCAGCCCCAATGGCATCTTCCACTCCTGTGGACCCATCTGCCGATGTGGCTACACCGCCAAGGCCGAGTCCTGAAAGCATCACCAGGTTCAATACGGATCCAGTGGTGTCGACAATGTCGGGATCTGATGTTCAGAGTCATCCAGCACCTGCCAACTGGTGGGGTTACGGTATGCCTTCCAATCCATCTGCTGGTTCTAATCTGGTGCAGGGAGATAGCTCAGCTTGGAAGGGCTCTATGGCATCGGCAATACAATCACAGTCGGTGATCCCTACGATGCATTACTCTACGTCCTCTCCGACTATACAAGTGCCATTAGAAGAATTCCAAGTGATTCCTAAAATACCTCTGATGCCACCATCGGCCAACTCTATGCCGATGCAACACACTGTAGCAACTGGGAGCCAACCTATGCTGGTAAATTCTCAGGCCAGGGTAATAACACTTCAAGGTAACCAATTTGTTGATTACTCCAAGATGTAGGAGCAACAGATGCCAGTCAGCTATTAGCCATCGGTAAGTCACACGCCGATGATTTATAATCCTGGATGGACCAATCAACCGTCAGCTCAGCAGCCTGGCGTACTAATGTATCAGTATGGAGGTCCAGCCAACACTCAGAGTGGACCATCGGTACAACAACCGATGAATATGATGACTCAATCTAATCTACTAAGTGTGCAAAATTACCCATCGGCAAGTCAGCCGATGCATAATGTCCATATGACTGGTGTTGCGCCCATGCCAACTACTCCGCATCTTCTACCAAGACCTGAAGAGGCACGTCAGCCGACTCCACTAGTCAACAACCAGCCAATGAGTTGGCAAGATGCATATTGGACCGATAAGATCGCCGAAGTGATGAAAGAACAATTCGGCATTAAACCCAAGGTTAACACATATTCTTATCGGACATCGTATCCTCCCGCATATGATTTAATTCCTCTCCCAAATCGGTACAAGGTGCCTGATTTTACCAAGTTCTCCGGCTAAGATGACACATCAACGATGGAGCACATCAACCGCTTCATTATCCAGTGCGGAGAAGTTGCCAACAGAGAGGAATTGAGGGTGAGATTGTTCTCTTCATCATTGTCTGGATCGGCATTCACATGGTTTATATCATTGCCTCCAAACTCTGTAATTACATGGGCCGATTTAGAGAGGCAGTTTCACAAATACTTCTTCGCTGGCATACATGAGAAGAAGATTACCGATTTGGTCAAGCTGAGGCAACGTAATGACGAATCGGTTGAGAGCTTTGTTCAAAGGCCGCGAGACATGAAGAACAAGTGCTACAGCCTAACTCTTGATGATCGGCAACTGGCAGATTTGGCTTTCCAAGGACTACTACCGCATATTAAAGATAAGTATGCGTCTCAAGAATTTGAAAGCCTAAGTCATCTAGTGCAAAGAATTGCCGATCAAGATGTCAAAACCTTTGAGCCCAGGAAGACTTGGAACAAGAAGGTCACCTTCATCGAGCAAGAAGACTCTAGATCAGATGAAGAGCTGAGCATCGGTGCGGCCGAATGGGTGAAGGATAAGAAATATGTGTCTTGTCCGTTCGGCCAGAAAGAAGCTGAAAGGTTTACCTTTGACATCACCAAGGCCGATAGGATGTTTGACTTATTACTTCAAGAAGGGCGAATCAAGTTGGCGCCTAACCAAATAATTCCATCGGCCGAAGAGCTTAAAAAGATCAGGTACTGCAAGTGGCAGAACATAACTTCACACAGTACCAATGACTGCAAGGTATTCAGGCAGCAGTTGCAGTCAGAGATTGACTCTGGACGAATCAAATTTGAAAATTCTAAAGTCCAGAAACCGATGAAGATTGATCAGCACCCGTTTCCAAATAATATGGTGGAAACTAGTAGAAAAACTAAAGTACTGACATCGGAAGCTGCCAGGAGGAATGCATCGGTAGACCCTAACCATCAAGTAGCTGAGCGCGATGAAAGAAGGTTTGCCGATGACAGAAAAGGCAAGAGAGTTGCCGATGAGGGTAGCAGTGTCAAGAGGGCTCCTGGTGTTGTGATCACGCATAAACAGCCAAGGCAAGGTTATCGGCAATCGCAAGAGGAGCGATATCGGCAAGAAGAAGAAGAGCATCAGGAATGGCTTCGGCATAAGGATCACTGGAAGTGTCCCTTCTTCGTTCACTGTTGGGAGGAAGGCATCAAGCTACCTACTGCTGATAATTGTCCTGAATGCAATGGGTACTACACTGCCGATCGGTCAGGTAAGAAACCTTGTTTTGATGATCGAGCATCCAGGTATGCCAAGCCGCTCAGAGAGAAGAAATCGGCACATGACCGACTGGGGGGCAAGCTCAGTGCACATAATAGGCTTGGCAGGCGTGTTGATCAAGAGGAGCTGGAGGAGATGGCCAATGCAAGAGTGCCTGATGAAGAAATATTCTCCAGAGATCCAAACATCGGGAGAGTTGCCGATGCAAGCAATGAAAGACAGCGCCAGCCCGTTTGGAAAACCAAGCTTCCTCAATGGTGCCCTAAGGGTCTAACAAAGACTCAGAAAAGGAGAATCCAGCGCGAATGCCAAAATGACTTGTATGACAATGAGGATCCTTCAAAGGAAAAGCAGTGGAGGCCAAAACGCAAGGATCGGGATCCATCGGCAGAAATCAATATGGTTGTCATATTGCCGATGGAGTTCATGGCACCTGTCAGCGATGATGAAGAAACTACGGAGATGGCGCAATTGGTCTTGGATCCGATGGCAGCTATCTTTGAGAAGCCTGTCGATGATGAGAGGCAGCACCTGAGGGCTCTGTTTGTTAAGGGCAAAGTAGATGGGCAGCCTGTAACAAAGATGCTGGTAGATGGTGGGGCGTCAATAAACATAATGCCATATGTCATGTTCAGGAAGCTTGGAAAAGGCGACCAAGACTTAGTCAAGACGGACATGAAGCTCAAAGATTTTGAAGGCAACGTGTCGCCAGTCATGGGGGTCGTATGTGTTGAGTTAACCATCGGCAGTAAAACTTTGCGGACAACACTTTTTGTAATCAGTGGCAAAGGCACCTACAACTTGCTTCTAGGAAGGGATTGGATCCACGTCAATTGTTGTATTCCTTCCGCCATGCATCAAAGCCTGGTGCAGTGGGTCGGAGACAAGATTGAAGTCGTCTGAAGTGAGACCCCATCGATCGTTGCGTTGGCAGAATCAAATACTTATGAGCAAACTAGATGCATATCAGGTGAAGCTTGGGACACGGAGTTCCTCAAAGTTGCCGATTACCGCATTACACCGATCCAAGCAGTCGGTCCTGAAGAAGAGTTTTAATGGATCGGTTCGCTGATGATGGAAAGCTGGGACAGGGCTTCACATCCGCCGATGATTTACTCGAGATAGACATCGGCGATGGTAGTAAACATAGGCCTACTTTTATTAGTGCTAAGCTAGATTCCCAATGTAAACAATAGTTAACCGATTTATTAAAGGAATACAAAGATTGTTTTGCTTGAGATTATACGGAAATGCCTGGTTTAGACCGATCGATAGTTGAACATCGATTACCTATTAAGTCTGGTTTCCAGCCACATCGGCAACCTGCGCGCCGATGCAATCCTACTATTCTACTTGACATTAAGGCTGAGATTACAAAGTTGATCAAAGCTGGATTTATTCGGCAATGCCGATATGCCGAATGGATTTCTAATGTGATTCCTGTGTATAAGAAAAATGGAAAACTTCGTGTTTGTATTGATTTCAGGAATCTTAACAAGGCCACGCCGATGGATGGTTACCCGATGCCCGTTGCCGATCTGCTGATTGATGCTGCTGCTAGACATCAAATCATTAGCTTCATGAATGGTAATGTTGGATATAATCAGATATTCATGGTTGAGGAAGACATATCCAAGACTGCTTTCAGATGTCCAGGTCATGTCGGTTTATTTGAATGGGTTGTCATGACTTTTGGCTTGAAGAATGCCGGTGCTACTTATCAAAGAGCGCTGAATTTTATCTTTTATAAGTATATCGGCACGATAGTCGAAATCTATATTGATGATGTGGTGGCTAAGTCTGGAGATTTTGAGAAGCATCTTGCCGATTTGAGAAAAAATCCTGGAATGCACAAGAGAACATGGGCTAAAGATGAATCCTAACAAGTGTGCATTTGGTGTATCGGCAGGTCAATTTCTGGGTTTTATGGTGCATCAGAGAGGCATCGAGATCGGCAGAAAATCTATTAATGCAATTAACAAAGTGGTTGCTCCTACGAACAAGACTGAGCTGCAATCCTTGATCGGCAAGATTAATTTTATTAGAAGGTTTATATCCAACTTATCTGGTAAGATTAAATCTTTTAGTCCATTGCTGAAGCTAAGAGCCGATCAAGAGTTTACATGGAAAGAAGAACAATAGTTAGCCTTGGAGGAGATCAAGAAATATTTGGTAAACCCTCTAGTCTTGGTTCCACCCCAGTATGGGAAACCTTTCAGGTTGTATTTGTCTGCCGATGACGGTGTTATCGGATCACCCTTAATTCAAGAACTTGAAGGGAAAGAACGTGTAATATATTATTTGAGCAGAAGGTTAGTGGATGCTGAGACCAGGTATTCGGCCATAGAGAGATTGTGCTTATGTTTATATTTCTTTTGTATCAAGTTGAGGCATTATTTATTGTCGGCTGAGTGCACTGTTATCTGCAAAGATGATGTGGTTAAGTATATGCTGTCAATACCGATATTAAGTGGAAGAATCGGCAAATGGATTCTGGCACTTTCAGAGTTTGATTTAAGGTATGAATCGGCTAAGGCAGTTAAAGGTCAAGTGATGGCCGATTTCGTTACTCAGCATTGCAATGTGGTAAGCTCTGTAGAGATTGCTCCTTGGACTTTGTTCTTTGATGGATCTACATGCAAAGAGGGAGCAGGCATCGGTGTTCTCTTAATTTCACCCCGAGGACGGAAGTATGAGATTTCATTGCCGATTGTTGCTACATCAACGAACAATCAGGCTGAGTATCAAGCTTTGATAAAGGGGTTGGAGTTACTCAGAGAGGTGCGTGCCGATGCCGTTGAAATCTTTGGTGATTCTATGTTGGTGATCAATCAGTTGACTGGGTTATATGAATGTCGAAGTGAAGTGTTGATTGCACACCATGAGAAGTGTTTACGATTATTGAAAGAGTTCAAAGAGTATCGCCTTGAGCATATTCCTAGGTTGCATAATGAAGAGGCCAATCGGTTAGCGCAGAATGCTTCAGGGTATCAGCCGATTCAAGAAGTCATGACATCGGTAAAGGTTGCCGATGACTGGAAAAAGGAAATCGCCGATTACTTAAGATATCCGTCCAAGAGGGTTGAAAGACGTCTAAGGTTCCAAGCTACTAAGTATGTGCTCCTCGACGATGAATTGTATTATCGGACGATTGATGGAGTTTTGCTCAGATGCCTTGGTAAGGAGGAATCAAAAGAATTGATGGGTGAGATCCATGAGGGTGTGTGTGGGGCACATAAATCGGCATTCAAGATGAAGTGGATGATCAGGCGGAATGGATATTATTGGCTGACAATTCTTGAAGATTGCTTCAACTATTTTAAAGGGTGCCAACATTGTCAGAAGTTTGGTAATGTCTAGAGGGCACCTGCATCGGCAATGAATCCTATAATCAAGTTTGGTAAAGTAATCGGCCAAATTTATCCGCCGTCAAGCAAGGGGCATAAGTTCATACTTGTTGCTACCGATTACTTTACAAAATGGGTTGAAGCAATCCCTTTGAAGAAGGTAACATCGGCAAACATGGTGGATTTTGTAAAAGAACACATTGTTTACTGATTCGGTATTCCTCAAACTATTACTACCGATCAAGGAACCATGTTCACATCGGGAGAGTTTGATGAATTTGCTGCTAGTATGGGGTTCAAGGTATTGAATTTTTCTCCTTATTATGCCCAAGCTAACAGTCAGGCTGAAGCGACTAATAAGGGAGTTGTTAAACTTATCAAACGCAAGATTGAAGAGAACCCTAGAAGGTGGCATGTAGTGTTAAATGAAGCCCTATAGTCGTATCGGATGGCTTGTCATGGTGTAACCAAAGTTTCGCCGTATCAGTTGGTCTATGGACACGATGCTGTCTTGCCTTGGGAAATTAAGACTGGTTCCAGGCGACTATCTTTTCAAGATCAATTGACGACCGATGATTATGCTACTCTTATGAAGGATGAATTAGAAGACTTAGCAGGACATCGGTTGAGAGCTCTGATCAGCATTGAAGAAAACAAGAAAAGGGTTGCCAGATGGTATGATAAGAAGGTGAAGGTGAAGGAATTTGCCGATGGTGATCTGGTGTGGAAGCTGATTTTACCGATTGGGACTAAGAGTTCTAAGTTTGGAAAATAGTCTCCTAATTGGGAAGGTCCTTATCGGATAAAACAGTCTGCTCCTGGCAATGCTTATGTTTTAGAAACTCTCGAAGGAGTTACGTTCTCCAGAGCAATCAACGGTAAATATTTGAAGAAATATTACCCTAGTATTTGGGTAGATGCATAGGACGCTCAGTTGAATGTCGATGAAAAGAGGAGTTATATAATTATCGGTAAAAGCGTACTGATGTTGTATTATAGCAAAATCAAGTATCAATATTACACTCGCCGATACAATGAATTACAATAGGGATTGGATGGCTGATATCGCACGCAGGCGAATTTGCTCTATTGCCTCCATCTCCTTGGCATCGGCGTCGCCAGACCCTTCGACTAGCTTGATCTTCTTCTTCAACAAGATGGCTTGTCGGGCGTTTGTGTCCCTTTCTTGTCGAAGAGCTTTGACGGTATCGGGCAGCTGAGCTTTCTTCCGGTTAGCTGTGTTTAAAGCTTCTTCAACCTTTCTTAGTTCGGCTTGCAGCTCTTCCTTTCTTGCCGATAGCTGAATGATCTGCTGCTCAAGGTCAGCGCCAGAAGCTTCTACCTGGCCGATGTCTTTGTGCTTCTCATCGGCAACTTGTTTAAACTTAAGCATCTCTTCTTCAAGCTTTGATCGGGCAGTCCTATCGGCTATGCGACGAGAGAGCCTTTGATATTAGAGTTGCTTGCTCTCGAGAATAGCTGGTTGGAAGAGGATTTCTTCTGTATCGGCAGATAAATGACCTTGGATGTCCTTGAAAGCTGTCTTTGCTGCCGTTGAATCTTGGATGAGCTGGGATGTGTCTTGTTGCAGCAAAGCGAGCAGTGCTTCGAGCTTGAATTTGATTTTTGCCGATAAAGATGGAGCAGAGCTTTCTTCGTCCTCGTCATCATCGAGAATGTTAATGGCGAAGGAGAACAAGTTGTCTGCTGGAGCAGGGCCTTCTTGGTTTTCGTCCTCGTCCTGGAGGTTGACGCCGAAGGAAAACAAGCTGTCTGGGGAGTCTTGGGCCTGAAAAAAAATAAGTTAAGATGTGCCGATCATAAGGTTATACTGCAAATTTTTAGGTAACTGACTTACCATCGTGAAGCGGATTTCTTGCCTGGGACTTGGCATGTCAGCTGGTACAGCCTCATCCTGAAGATCGGCAGCAGTTGCCGATGAACAAGCTTCTGCTGGAGGGGCGGTTGACATCGTTGGTGCTGTTGCTGGTGCTGTTTCTACCGCGGCGGTTGACTCCTGTGGTGGTGATGCCGCTCCCTGATCAGGGATTTCAATCGGTGAGGGTGCCGATGTCGATGTCGCCTCCGCTGTTGCAGCGGGTGGTGTTATCTCCTGATAGAGGACATCGTCTAGTGGATAATTAGGGATAGGAGCTGTTGATGGCTCTGCTGTTGGTGCATCGGTGGCTGGAGTGGCTCGCCTCAAACGTTTCTTCTTTGGTGCAGCAGTAGGAGAACCAGCCCGTTTTGGTGAAGCTTGGGGGGCATCGGCAGCAGAAGTTGGGGAAGTTGGTACGTTTGAAGCGGTTGCCGATGACCTCGCTGCCTAAAATGTTTGGTGCAAGTTATATGAAGTAAATATTGCTGATGAATAGTTTGTGATCGGTAAAAGTAAAAGTGAAACTTACTACAAAAGCTCGTGCCAGGATGGCAGCGGCGGCCGATGGAGTGGCACTGGTCGTTGCAGGTGTCGACCTTGGCTTCAGAGTGACCTTAGGTGTCCTCTGAGGAGTGAAGGCAGCCAGTGTAGGAGCATTGTTGCCGACGACTAATATTGGGCTCATCACTCGAACGCGGAAAGGCTAGCCACTCCTGCTTATCTTGGGGATTGGATCATCAACCTGTTAAATAAGAGAAGGTCAGATGCCGGTGATAGAAGTAAATAATAAGAAATGCATTGGAATAAAACTTACCGCATCATCGGGAATGGCGTAGTCGGCGTCAATCAAATGCCGATAATGGTGCGATGACTTGGCAAACAGTTGTTTTCTCCATTCTTGCCACCAAAACATGTATTCTTCTGTGATGAAAGATGTTGGTGCCCAGGAGGATAGATCAATGTCTGACGTATCAGCATCGGGAGGTAGATTGACGACCTTGTTCCAGTCCATGGCGCGGGAGATGACTTGTCTTGGTTTTACAACCTTGGCGTAGCAGAGCTTGATCGGTAGTTGGCCGAATGCCAGTTGTCTTGCCGCTACCGATGGGTAATAGAATTCGAAGGATGGAGGAGCATTCTTCCCAGTTCCGAAAATTTTAACTGGAATAGCTCGGGGAACAATGCTGGCCTTCATGATCACTTCGTTCTCAGGCACGTTCCCATCGGTAAGGTTGAAAAGCAAGGGAAATCGGTTGTTTTCATCAATGTATGGCCACCAGAGTCGTTCTGAAGCAGGGATTCCATTATAAAATTTCTAGAAGAATCTGCCAAACTGGTCTGCATCGGCATCGGTTCCTGACAACACTATGATGGCCTCTCCGAAGTTGAGTGGGGGACGAGTTGCCGATTCATCATCATTGAATATATAATTTTCCGATATGTCCCTTGGAAATTGTTGGGCGAACAAGTCAAACTGAAGGACTTTGTACATGTGTGCGTTCAGCCACATGTTTATGAACCACCAGGGACCTCCGAGGTTGCCGATGGGCTCGCCTAGCAGTAACTTCTTGGACACTTGGTGTAAGAGGCGGTATACCGATCCAAGAAGATATCGGTCGAGAGGGAGTCTTGTTCCATCGGCAAGGAGTTCTGCTGCTGGGAGGTACATTGTGGTCGGTCCGACAGTTTTGCTGTAGAAGATAAATTTCTCCAGCCACATGTTCAAGAAGGTGGCATGCTCCCTTTGGCCTACCGATCCGGTCTTTTGGTACTCCTGGATGTAACCGGTCCAGCCGCCGATGTTCCGTGTGTTCACCTTATACTCAGCCTTCCTATGGAACAGGGCTGGGACATCGGCAGAGAAGACATCAAGGTCGGTCAGCATATGCACATTGGCAAGGGTAGGAGTGGCTGGTCCATGTCTGAATAAAAAGGTATTCATTGTGTCAGGCCAGAAGTAGGAGGCCGCTATCATCATGTTCTCATTTTTCTCCATATCGACAATGGAGAGTCTGATGCATTGGTCCAAGTTGCGCTCTGCCCAATAAACCTGTTGTGTTCTAATTACCCTAAGGTACCAGTTCTTCCACCCTTGGTTGGTTTGGGCCATGAACGGAAGGCATCCTTCCATAACCCTAAGTTGAAGCACTCAGATTTAAAGGGGATGCGGTTGGCTTCTGCATTGATCAGAGTGATGGGATCTGGGTTTCCCATTGGGCCTAAACAGTTGAAATTGGATTGCTCGATAGGGATTACTACTCTGTTGTACAGTTCCTAGGTTTCGGAAAATAAAAAGAGAATTAAAGAAAGAAGAGGGAAAAGGGATTGTAAGATTCATACGGAAAGAGAACTTGCAGAGGACAGAGTAAGGAAGAAATGGATTTACTTTGGGGATGTCGACGTGGATCGCCATTGGAGTTGGAAGAGTTCTTGTGGATTGTACTCGGCTTGAAGAAAGTGTTGTTGCTTGAGCTCGCAGAGCTGTTCTTTGGAGTCGCCGCCGGGGTTGAAAACGCCGAGGTTGAAGACGGAGGCAGGTGAAAAGTGAAAGTAGGCCCAGGGTGAAAAGCAGATTGGACTGTGGTAACTTTTATAAGCTTAGTCAGGGGTATTTTGGAATTTCTGCTCGTACTATACAGGAATATGGAAGGGCCTGCGATGAATGTGCGCGATAATCAAAGAGATATTGTCAGATTTACAACTGTTTGCGCTATGATCCAGGGATTTTATTAATAAATTGCGATGCTGCGCGCGGGGATTGAGGAAGTTGTGCAGTTATCTCGGAAGGAACGGCTACAGTGGAGAAAATTTCGGCGCGTAAAATATTATACACTCCGAAATTGGGGGGCATGTGTTGACACCGTTTTTCGGCACGTGTCAAATGATTTGTGTTGATCGGCAGCCATTTTCCATCGGCATAGGGAAGTCATAGGTCAGCATTACCGATGAAGGTAAAAGTTGTGAAAAGGACAAGTTTGTTGACGATGGAAGCTGGATAATTCTCGTCGATAAGGGTTAATTGGTGAAGTCAAGTCACCAGAACTGCAAAGTTGCCGATGCCGATTGCCGATGAGGAGATGTTACCGATGCCGATTTCCGACGAGGAGATGATGCCGATGGGCATGGAGTGCCGATGGGTACAGGGTGATGCGGCGGTTGACGTCAGTAGAAGATTGCTGTTGGTGAAAGAAGGAAGTCGCGGATTGAAGGAGTCTGCCGATGGAAAGTTTTCATCGAAGGAAGGACATAAGGAAACTGGTGATTTTATACCAGTATTGTTATAGTAATTTGAGTCCGACTCTTGGACGAGTCGCTTATTTCCTTTAAAATAGAGGTGTGTGTTTAGGAAAATAATATTGTTATTTGGGTCTGACTCCTGCGCGAGTATGTTATTTCCTTAAAGTTAGGAGTTTTGTTTAGGGAAGGTACGAGTCGTGTCTCTGTACAACTCTCCATGCGGGAGTATAAATATGTGTCCAAGGGCTGCATGTAAAAATATCAATCTATCAAAAACAAATTAATTTATTCTTATTCTACTTTTATCGCAATTTACCCTTTATTGCATTAGTCTTAGCTTATCTACGAGTTCTTCAAGCTTCGATGGGCTGCATCACCTTGATCTCCGTCAAAATCCTTGCAAGTTCCACGTGGGAGTAATCTGAGCCTTGACATCCGGGCGCATCGCTGTTGTCTCGTTCAGCTCTGCTCTAGTTATCCTGATCAAGTCTGAGTCCTCGCATCCGGGCGTATCGCCGTTGTCTTGTTTAGATTTCATTCTAGTCATCGTCCTTGTCGATTAACTGGTCAAATCGACTGGCACACCTTGGATATCGAATTTCGGGTAATAGCCCGAGGTGTTCGTAGATCCTAATGCTTTTTGTGTCAACAACCATCATCACCGACAACGGCACGCAGTTCACCGGCCAAAAGTTCTTGGACTTCTGTGACCACCACAACATCAAGTTGAACTGGTCTACAGTCGCCCACCCTCGAACTAACGGCCAGGTCGAGCGCGCCAATGGTATGGTTTTGCAGGGCCTCAAGCCAAGGATCTTCGACCGTCTAAACAAACACAGCAAGAGATGGGTCGATGGGCTACCCTCTGTCCTATGGAGTCTCAGAACGACACCAGGTCGAGCCACGGGGTTCTCCCCGTTCTTCTTGGTCTATGGGTTCAAGGCTGTCCTCCCCACTGACTTCGAGTATGGGTCCCCTCGACTAAAGGCCTACAACGAGCAAGCCAACGCAACAGCCCGAGAGGACTCCCTCGACCAGCTCGAGGAAGCCCAGGACGTGGCCCTCTTCAAGTCGGCAAAGTACCAGCATACGCTGCGGTGCTACCACAACAAGCACATACGCAAAAGGGACCTCAAAGTCGGCGACCTCGTATTGCGCCGTCGACAAGGCAACAAGGGGCGTCACAAGCTGACGCCACCTTGGGAAGGACCCTTCATCGTGGCAGAGGTGCTAAAGCCAGGGACTTACAAGCTGAAGAACGATAAGGGCGAGATCCTCACCAACGCATGGAACATCGAACAGCTACGTCGCTTCTACCCCTAAGGCCTCGAGGCCTCGTACATTTTCCACATTATGTACATTTATCGCATCATGAATGAATAAAATGTTCTCGAAATACATTTCACGATTCGTTCATGACTCTGAGGTAGCCTCGACTCTGCTCCTGCAAAGTCAAGCCTCCCTCGGGGGCTGATAGGGGGGGACCCCCCTCCTAAGTTCTCTAAAAACCCAAACGTTTTTTCAAAACTCGGCCTTCTCTTTCCACCTTTGCCCCGAGTACGCTTCATGGCTAAGTAAAAAAATGCCTCGAACTCCCTAAGGGTCGAGGGCCGTCGAGCCGGGGACAATCCTACGCCTTAGGGCTATGGTACCCCCACTCGCTCCCCCCCTCCAGGGATACGAGCGTGTGTCGAATACTTAGTCCACAAGCAACGACTTAGGCAAAGAGAAATAGAGACAGCTCGAGAAATAAAAACACACAGATGCATCTCGAATAAAATGCATTAAAGTTAGGAAGCCCCCAGGGGCTCGACATCATATTGTCACAAAAACTAATCTATTACATGACCTTCTTGTCCAGATTTGGCTCACAGGCCTCGACTACTCATCGCCATCGCCGTCCGACGGGGGAAGCACCTCAGCCTCGAACAGCTTCGCCAACTCACCATCGGGCACCTCTGCGGTGTCGATTAGCTCATGGCATCTCGCTATGTTCGCTTCATCGGTCAGCCCCGGGTCGACGACGAAGGCGCTGGCAACGACGTCGAGGTCATAGGAGTACCTCGAGCAGACGACCGCGAGCGCCCACTTCACGCCTATGTGAAGGGCAGCACGGACCTGCTCCGTCACTCCACGAGTCGCGGCGAAGAGCCGACGCAAGAGGGAATCTCCACGCACATCTCCCGCAACCGACAGCTCCGGCTCGACAACCATGCCGTCGCAGAAGGAGGAGATGGCGTCCCCAAGCCTCTCGTTCAAGCTCGTCTCCGCCCCGAGGAGGTTCTGAAGACTGGTCAGATCCTCATGGGCTCGGTCCTTGTCCCCTTCAAGTTCTGCCAGAACAAACAGAAGACTCCATCAAAACCAAAAAGCAGAGGAAGGGGCGAGACCAAGCGAGCTCAATAACACTTCTAAAAAACTCATCTTTGGCGTGTGCTTCCAGGGTGACGTAGTCCTGCTCAGCCTTCTCAAGTTGGTGGCGGACGTCAACAAGCTTTGCAGCTTGGTCGCTGTTTTTAGCCTGGAGGTCCTCGATGATCTTGCCAGTACTATCGAGGGTCCTCTTCTGGTTAGCCGCCACCTCCCCCAGAGTGGCGATCTGGGCTCGAGCCTTCTCCTTTCGACACCCAGCGCGTCGCGATCGCGAGAGACGGTGTGAACATCCACCTGGAGTTCCCGGACCCGCCCCTCGAGGGAGGTGCGGTCGGCAGCCGCCTGCTTTAGGTCGGTCTCGAGCTGCCGGACACGTTCCGCTGCTCGAGCCAGTTCCTCCCTCAGCTGGGTGGACTCCTCCTCTACATTACGCCAGGCCTCCCGGGCAGCGCCCCGCTGCTGCCTAACCTCGACAACCACCTTAAGGGCGGCCTCGGCCCTCGACTGCGCCTGGGAGGCCTCCTCCTGGGCGGCCTTGGCCCCTTCCTGCGCGGCCGCCACCTCGACCTTCGCTTGGTGGCCTCGGCCTCCGCCTTCTCTAGCGAAGCACAGAGGACGGGGAGCTGACGCCATTGCTCCTGTGTCCGCAGGATGAACTGGGACTTGTTGTGCGACCTTGCCCTCAGCATCTACTAAGGATAAAAAGGAAGGTCACAACAAATGACAGCAAAATAACCAAGGTAAATCGAAAGGCAAAGGACGAAACTTATGTTTATTCCTTTGTACAAGTCTTCGGACGCGACTCCCACGGCCACGCGCATCGCGTGGTCGAGCCACGCCCGAAACTCCTCCATGTGCTCCCATTCCCCGAGCTCGGCTTGGTCGTCGAGCTTAAAGAATCTGTGCCCTGGATCTCTAGGGTCGGGCAGCTCGAGCACCCCTAGAGATCGCTGGAGCGGTCGACCCTCCTCCTCACCTCGTCCATGATGCCCTGACCCATCTCGAGGGTACCTCCGTGGGACATCACCCGCTCGGACAGGTTGGGGAAGTCGATCGCCCCCTCGAGCCGGGCGACCCTCTCCTCGAAGTGGTCTTGGAGGGCCGCCATCGACGCCTCCGGGTCATCACTTGGAGATGGAGGGGGCCCCCACCGCGAGAATAGCCCTGGGCGGTAGAGGAAACTCATGTTAGCCTCCAGCACGGTGGGCTCGCCACGGCCTGGCAGCACATCTCCTTCCTCCACCACGACCGAGCCAAGGGGCGGAGCACCTCGAGCAGACGGCTGCCCAACCTCGACGACAGACCGAGCAGCCACCTCGGACATCGTCACGTCCGCCGCGTTGCTTCCTTGCAGTGCCACGACGGTCCCCTCCGGCTCCTACCAAGGAGTCGTCCCCACCACTATCTCCGCCAGCTCTGTCGTCGTTGCCGTCCCAGCCGCGGGCGACGCCGAGGCCCCCTCGATGAGGGTCTCCACCGACGGCGGCACCTCCGGCGCAGCAACAATCGCTCCCTCCTCTTGCCGCGCCTTCTCCTCACGCTCGCGACGCTGACGTGCCTCCCACGACGCAAGGTTCTCGGGCCACCGCATCGGCGTCGGGCGCTCCAGCGTCTCTTCATCGCCGGCGGAGGTCCAGTCGACCACCTCCATCTCTACGGTGGCTTGGGGCTCAACCCCCTCAACCACGGCCGTCGTCGACGCCGGCTCCATGCCTTTCGAGGTTGCTGGCGCGCGCCCCCTCCAACGGGGTGGTGACCACGGCCTCGACCGCCACTCCGGCGGACCCTGCCGATGCGACGGGTCGACCCGCCTCTTCCTTCACTCGAGTTCGCTCCGCGGCAGACTGCGCCTGCCCGCGCTCTATCGCCTCCCGTGCCTTGGCCACCCACGCCGCAGCTGGGGCGGGGGTCGAAGGGGACGAGGCGGCAGGACTGGCCCCGACGGCCATCTTGGCCGCGGCCTCCGCCTTCAGCCTCTTGGCCGGGGTGGGGGTCGCGTCCTCCAACAAGCGCTTCACCCTAAAAAAGGAACTCATACGCGACGGTAATCACAAGTCATAACCAACGAAAAATACTCGGGATCGATAGGGAAGCAACTTACCCCAGCGGAGTCACGGGGGTCCGACCAGTGGACCTCGAGCCGCTCGGGGGCTTCTGCGAGGCACGTCGGGAGCCACTTCTCCCGCCAACGCCGGCCGCGGTAGGGGTTGAGGCTGCTCCCGGCACCGTATCCTTGGCAGGGGCCAACAGCGTCTTCGTCGCCACCGTCCTGGTCTCCTCCTGGGTCGACAGGCCTGATGCCCATGCGCTCGACCGAGTAGGCGCCAGGGGCGTGCTCGACCGACCCCTCGACGGGGACCGCGACGAACGGCTATGCGTCTGCCGCGACACTTCACCTTGAAGAGCCGCGGGTCGCTCGTCCCGCGACTCAATTCCGACAGTTGGGGTCGACCTCGACGTCGACCCCTCTCCTCCTCCAATATTGGCGACCGCCCCCTGACGCTTGGGCACTGCTCTTTCTTCCTCGAGCCCTCGTTGCGGCTCGGCCTCCTCCTCCTGCTCCGGCTCCTCTTCCTGCATAAGAACGATACCTGTCAGGTCAAAAGCGATAGGCCTAACCCGATACCGTCACGTCATGACATCATCTTTAACAACCTCGTCACTGCTCGACCCCTCATCCTCATCCTCCTCCGAGGGGGACTCCTCCTCGGGAAGGTTGGCCCGCCTCTGTCGTGCCCGGCGTCGTTCATGCTCCTCCTTCTCTCGGGCCTTTTTGCCCTTATCCTTCTTGACCTTGTCCTTGTCCTTCTTGTCCTGCTCGGCCTGAAGGCGCCTCACCTGGGAGTCGTTTCGCTCCTCCTTCACCGGTGGCAGCGACTTTCGGAAGACGACGTTCCCCTGAGGAACACAAGGCGGTTAGGAGGCAGGCAAAGGAGACAAACGAGACGGACAAGAGGACATTAACAAAGAAAGAGATATCGTACCAGCTGGACATGGCCCTTATCCGGCACCATGGGGACGTTGGCGACGTTCTCCTCCTCGAACGCGCCGGCGAAGGAGGCGCGCACCCGACGGACCACCCTCTCGAGGGGCAGCTCGTCCCCCACAAGACGGCACCCCGTGAGATCCACCCCCGGGCGCATCTTGTTGACACGCAGCGGGCGAGCCATCAACGGCACGACTCGCCGCTGATGAAACGCCGACGCCACGATGGCCGCCGTAAGCCCCGCCTTCTTCAGACGGGCAATCGCGCCAAGCAGGTGGTCGAGACACTTCTGCTTCTTCTGCTCGACGCCGTACCTCCAGTGGTCGGGCCTCGAGTCGATTGTCCTCCCGGTGTAGGCGGGGAACAGGCTGTCATCGTTTCTCAGATAGAACCACCCGGAGTGCCATCCTGAGTGACTCGACGTGAGCTTGGCTGGGATGATGCAGCACCCAGCCCTGACCATCCTGCGGCTACCGCTCTCGGCCGAAGCGTGGAACAGGCTCGCCTCGAACAGGTGGAGCCATAGCTCCCAATGCGGCTCCATCCCCAGGTATCCTTCGCACACGGCGGTGAAGACCGCCGCGTGGCAGACGCCATTGGGGGAGAGGTGTTGGAGCTCCACGTCGTAGTGGTGGAGGATCCCATGTAGAAGACGGTTGGGGGGGATCCCAGCCCCGCCCGGTGGAAAGCTTCGAAGCTGACCACGTAACCCTCCGGCGGGTTGGGCTCGGCGTCCTCCCTCGACGGCGCTATCCACTCCGGCCGGTCCACGGAGGTGACAGGCCGGAGGAGGCCTCTCTCCACCAAATCTCCCAAGCGCCCCGTGGTCGCCGACGATGGGAGCCAGGCGTCAGGTCCGCGCAAGCTGTAGCTAGCCATGGGAGCAGGGAAGCGGATGCGCTCGGATGCGGGGTTGGAAGGTATGTTCCCGATCTCTCCTCTCCCTACTCTCGCGCGCAGAGATCCAGCTCGGTGGGCGACGAAGGCAATGGCGAGAAGAAGGAGGCAGTGAAGGCAATGGCGAGCGTGAGGGAGCCGACTCCCCACCCTCAATATTTATAACCGGAAGCCCAACAGGCGGATCCGACAATAAGGCAAGTAAGTCTCCGCACTTAATGCGCCTACCTACCGCCCCCTCATATTCCATAAAATAAGGCGCACCCGTCGCGTCATCGGGCTCCGCGCCGCACTCCACGCCGCACCCTACGCCTGCTACGGCCACAGTCGAACAGACATCTCCTAAAAAGGCGTGCCTACGGCGCACAACGTGCAACAGTGGGCGTTATCTTCGGAGGTAAGCAACGGACGTTGACCTGTCCGTCAAAATCTCAAGGGAGCGAAGGCTGGCCCTTGAACAGGGTTCGACAGCCGCCCTCGAGTACCTGAGGTCAGGGAGGACCCAGGGTTATGGACTCCGGTCCACCCCCAAATCTCGAGGGGGCGAAGGCTGGCCCCACGAACAGGGTTTCGACAGCCGCCCTCGAGTACTCGAGTCAGGGATGACCAGGGGGGCCGGCGCGAGCCCCTAGCTTGAGAACGAACTCTCGAGGCCCCTCGGGACATATCCGAGGCATAACCAGGGAATACCCAAGGATCCCTACGACGGGAGGCATCGAGCCACCAACTCCCATCGAACGGAGTTGGCACCTAGATAATCCACACGGTCTTGCTTAATGAGAACGCCTCAGGGCTTCTATCGACCCCTATCGAACGGGGCATGAGTTCTCACTTGGATTTCTACCCGTTACCAGCTCACAGAGGACTTCGAGGCTCGTCCTAACGAGGATAGCACGATGCTCTTCGCCCCACAATCCAAGCGCAAGGATCCGTGGAAAGGACGCTAGGAGGTGGTGAAAGCCCAGCCACACGAGGCTCGAGGGCTAGACTACGCACGACACCTCTCGACGAAAGGGGGTCGAAAACACTCGTAGCCTAGCAGACAGAGTTGACCCCTCGATAGGGCACTATGACTCCAGTTTAACGCTCGAGGGAGCGAAGGCTGGCCCTCGAAAGGGTTTCGACAGCCGCCCTCGAGCACCCCCTTCCCAAGGAAGTGAAATGCTCGTAGCCTGGCGAACATAATTGATCGCTCGATACGGCGCTCTGACTCCAATTAATCCTAACTCCCCTCGATAGATCACACGTCAAAGCCCCCAGAGGAGTTCTGAATCACTCCTCTGGGGCCTCGGGGGCTAACCCCGCGGGGTGCGCTCGCGTGCACCCTGCGGAGAATCAGACCTCGTACTAACCCTGCAGATCATCAGCAAAAACCTCTATGCGGACTTTCCTTATCCGCACAGAGACTCGGGGGCTACTGTCGGGTACAAAGGTAAGGGGTACCCTAAACGTGTGATAATCTAAAGCTCAACATAGCAACCATTTTAAGGCAGGATCCGATCAGTTGTTCAAGTCAATGGAGGAAGGCCCATCACGCAAAGGCCTCCCTCACCGGCAACAGTGACCAGTCATGGGCCGGCCCATTACTGGAAAAACAGTAGGAGGGACCCCCCTCCGCCTCTACCTCGACTGACAGACATGGGTCGAACGAACGACCCCTCCGCCTCGACCTCAACCGACGGACGGGGGTCGAGGGAACGACCCCCCAACCTCGACCCCCCCGTGACGGACGGGGGATCGATCGAACGACCCCTGAGAAAGAAGCTCGATCGACTTACCTGCTCCCGGTATGGGGTAAAGGGGATCCAATGCGCCTACCTGCCCCCGCCTAACGCCATGGACGCCCACTACCACAGTCAAATCTATCAACTCGCCGCCCATGCTCGGGACTTCCGTCAACCATGCGGCCGCTGTAGCCACATCGCAGGTACAGAATCTAGAGGCACCCCCTCCAGCCATGAACAGGACAGCCCTCGACTGTGTCTTCAGGGATACGACAGGGTCACGCTGGCCTCGACCCCCCTCGACCAGGGGGCTCGACCATCGTCTCCAACCACTCCGGCATGGCTCCCGTCCAGTCCGTCCCGCGTCAACTGTGGGACTCGTACTCATCTACAGAAGGCCAACTGTACTGCGACATGCTATACGGCGGTGTCCAGTCTGCTATCGCCATGCCCCGAAACACCGGAAGGACGGGGAGGCCACGCCGCTACAGCGGTCGACGTCCCACCGCAAGCATTGCGCCATGGACACACCTCTCATGCCGCTACAGTCTAGGACCCCTGTACTCCCGTGCCTCCCCTTGGTCTATAAAAGGGGACGCTGGGATAGTGGAAGGGGGAGGACACAGAGAGACACAGAACTCCACCTCCAAGCCGAGCGGAGGGTCAGATCATCGGACATCCGCCCACACTCGCAACACCACTCCTTACCTGCTTGATCAACATCTCAAGCAATCCACCAACCGACCACCTAGCGTAGCCCTGCTAGTCCTAGGCCTCAGCTCATCCTGAGCACCCCCGTATAAACCAGCTTGTACCCCCCTGTACGAGCACTTCGGTGCAAGATAATACAATCCATCCTCCCCCGCTGGACGTAGGGTCTTCTTTGCCCGAATCAGGATAAATCTTGTGTTCTTCTTGCATCACGTTTGGGAGAGGGAGAACGCAATATACAAATTTACTAGTCGGTGGTCTTGACCCCCTGAGTCATAACACCGATACTATTATTAGCAAGAAAATTATAGTTGTAGAGTAAAAACATGGTATGGTGATTATAGTTACAATTTCTATCTCTCATACTATGAATTTTAAGATAGACTTATATGTAAACTTGAAAATTTATAGAATATTAAATTTCAAATAACTTAATTTATTAAAATAGATTTTAATTTCTTCACTGAAATGATCCAAACGACTTCTTATATTTAATTAAGGAGCACGAAGCAGTACAAGAGCCATGCATCTTTTCTTCAAGTCATCATCCGCTAGCTAGCGTATATATCCCATCCAGTAAATGTAAATGGATGGAATTTTAAGTCACTTTGAGGGGTGGACTAATCTAAAACCGTTGCTTAGCTGCTACTAGTGCTGACGATTCCTGATAGGTACTGTATGATCCCACACTTGCTCCAAGGACAAGCTCGTTCGTCCTACTAGTTATTTTATCCTCCAGTGGATGGATGGATGCATGGATGTAAATAAATGTGTTTTTTCTTTCCTGTTGCAACTGTCCTTTGGTTTTCGAAAGGGTCGCGTGACTAGAAATTGCATTGCAGACACGCAAGTACTCCTAGTCCTAGAGACGACGTTGTATAGGAGTATATACTTAAGAATAATTAATTACTATACTAGTATGCAGGAGCACTATAGTAGTGTGACTAGTGGATGTGGCCTTTACAGTAAGTACAGTAGGAGTTGGCTGTGCATCGTCTGCGTCTTCAATCAGTTGTTGGTGGGCGCACGCACATGGTGACATGCGATGCGTGATCTGCTTACGCAGATGGGCGATACGGACACATCCATCCGAATCTGCCTGCACATACTCCTATGTATATGATCTCCATCAGAAACGCCATTAAAAACGGAAACGGAGAAAGAAAGATTTGCGACGTGACCATCCGAGAACTGTGGCGGGATTCGATACGATACGCCCGAGACTGATCGAGACGGATCGGGATTGGATCGAGACGGCAGAGGACGCATGGAGAGTTCCGGATCAAAACAAAAATCAAATCAAATCTGCCATGCATGGTTTGTCTGAATTACTGAACGATCCATCCACATCCACCCGTCCTATCTCATCATCGCCTCAACTTCAATTCTTCAGTGTTGATCAGGCTGAACTTTCAATTCAGCTCAAAATGGTTCCGGCTGCCATCTCTTCAGCAGTTCAGCTACTATACTGTCACTTTAAGCCGATCGAACAAACGAACAAGCTGACAGTTCTTGTTCAGGCCGAACTGAAGCTAGCTCTGGTGCCAAAGTTGATTCGTGATTTAACCGGCCACGGGTCTCAGCCTGCGTTCAGGCCCCGTTTAGATTCTACCCAAAAACCAAAAATTTTCAAGATTCCCCGTCACATCGAATCTTGCGGTACATGCATGAAATACTAAACGTAGACGAAAAAAAAAATAATTACACAGTTGATCGAGAAATTGCGAGACGAAACTTTTGAACCTAATTAGTCCATAATTGGACAATTTTTACCAAATAACAACGAAAGTGTTACAGTAGCCAAAAGCCAAAAAATTTTGGATCTAAACGCGCACTCAGTGTTCTCTTTCGATTTATCCCGTCCATGATTTGCTTTTTCCGCACTCTAGATATGCTCTAAGAAAATCTCTTCCCATTGAGAGCTACGTACTCGGTTTGAGAGCTACGTACTCGGTTTGACTTGGACTTGTTCGTGTCACTGCAGAAGCTAGGAGCTAATTTCCTGTCTGTCGTATGAACTAAAGAACATTTGCTTTGATTTTTCATCTCCGATGGGAAAGTTATATTACTCCCTCAAGTTATATTATTATTATATCATGTATAAGCAGCAGTGCATGGTGCATGTGCTCCCTATACTTCTACCAAGAGGAGTTTCTTTTACCCTTTCGGTTTATTTTAAGAAAAGAAAATCGAGCAGAGCTGTCAACTTGCTCGCCCTCCGAATCTGCTGGTATGAACGAGCTCGATACTTTACTGAACACGTGATACGCGTTCACAAGTTGTGCGTATCATATCCTCTGAAGATTCAAATCAGATTCACCTCGGTTTAGGCCTCGATCGAGGTCCTGTTTCTATATGTTCTAGTTTGTCTGTATATGTTCTAGTTAAGATACCATGGTATCAATAAACTGCAGTATATGCAAAATCATAATTCTTTTTTTTTAAAAAAAAAGGTGTAGAGTGAAGTATTTATAAAACTAAGAAAACTCAATTCTCAGAGCCGTAAAATTTGTTGTGTCCAAACACCTAGTAACACTCCAAATATTTACGAAACCACGATCTAAAACTAAAAAAAAAAAAAAAAAAAAACAAAAAAAACAGGAGGGAGCCCAGGCCCATCTAAATTATTACAACTCTACTTGGATCCTCTAGTTGCAGCTTGCAGGTCCAGTCCGGTTCGGCCCGGCCCTGACCCGCCGACCTCGTCACCTACACAGGCCACAAGGATGCATGCTCTGAAAATTCCACTGCAGTCGCAAGCAGGCAGGAAGATCTGTCCGTCTCTGTCCCAATCCCAAATCCCAATCCGCTCAACATCCGGCATTATAGGCTAGGACGGCGAGCGTAGACCGAATCATCAGAGTCACCAACTGAATCTCGTACGGCCGATTTCAGGAGGATTTGGCTCTCTGTTTCTCCTCTCTTCTCTTCCCTTCTTTTGGATCGGAGGAAAAGGGTACCGGAGAAGGAAGGAAAGATGCACCGTATCTTCAGCAGATGATGGGCACAAGGACAAGCATGCCTGCCGCTCTTGCTGCTTGTGCCGCTGAGCTGAGATGACACCTCATCGGATTCCTGGGACTCAGAGGCCTGGTTACATTACTACAGTACATGCCTAATAGGAGGACCTTTGAGTTTGAGCCGTGCTAATACAGAAATACTGTTTGAGGCTTGACCTACGTACTTCGTACTAGGGCGCGTTTAGTTCCAAATTTTTTTTTGGCTTTTGACTACTGTAGCACTTTCGTTGTTATTTGATAAAAATTGTCTAATTATGGACTAATTAGGTTCGAAAGTTTCGTCTCGCAATTTCTCGATCAACTGTGTAATTAATTTTTTTTTTCGTCTACGTTTACTACTCTATGCATGTGCCGCAAGATTCGATGTGACGGGAAATCTTGAAAATTTTTGGTTTTTGGGTGGAATCTAAACGGGGCCTAAGAAAAAGTCACCTAGAATTTTGTGCAGGTCAACATTTTTCTAAATCCGACTAGATTTGTGTAGAAACATTTATTTATACAAAATAAACTTCTTATAAAAATATATGCAGCAATTAATTTAATAATGTTTATTATGTAACATAAATATTAATAATTTCTTATATATATATTTGGTAAAATCAAAATATATTTGACTTCTTAGCAAGTGAAAATGACACTCTTTACAAGATTAATAAAGCCGTACAAGAGTGGTATTGATTTAAGACATGAGTCTATTTTTGGACCACCAAAGTCCAAATTTTTAGCTACTAAACTTCAAAATTATTCTTTTCGCCATCGTCCTAATGAAATCGGACAACTTTGCCACTCGAGGTGGTTTTGCCTATACGCGTAGTTTTCTAAAAATAAGAAAACATGGTCAGATCTCTAAAGACTCATAACTAAATTATTCTAAATAAAAAATATGGAACTGGTATCATTTTTTTTCTGAAAGTATAGTTGTAGCTAGTGTTTTATAGCTCAACACAGTCGCAATTGCTATTAATTTAAACTGCTATTTTGCGTTATATTAGATGGTCTATAAAAAAAGGATCCATTGAATTACATATCATGGAAGATCTCGAAGGTAACACTAACCTCATAGATGTCGTCTCCACCGCATATATATTTATATAAAAAAGTCTACTATGTCTCACTCAACTATCACAAAAATCTTTTTTTCTTCTCCAAACCAGAAAAATCAAACATGACTCTTCCTCCATGTTTTCAAACCGGATATATGACCTCACTAGTTGTTTCTATAGGTGGTTTTCTTTTTCTTTTGTATTTATTTCACTAAATCTTTAAAAAATCATAGTAAATTAAAAAAAATCACAAAATAGGAAATCTATGTTTGTTGGACTCCGTATGAAAGATCTATATAATAAACATATATTATTATATACTTTAGTATAAATATTTTCTCTAGTCTTGGTGAATTTTTTATGGTGGACTAATCATTGTATGCTTAATAAAATGTAGTAAAAATTTCATGTAAGTGCTAGCACAACGACAGCACTAGGTGTTGTTCGACACTAACAAGGCGAATAATGCAGGCAGACAAAGTTAATTTCCCAAGCTCTGCTATACTAGTTCATGGACCGACGAGACAATTACATCCACAACACCCACACCTACACTAACACATATATGGAGACGTGAAGCAAGATTGAAGACACTAACCACATGAGCAGAACCGAAACGGTCTTGTCATGTCATGCGAAGAAAAAACTGTCGCAAAAAAAGACTAGGACCAAATTTTTATTTTTTGGAAGTGATCTTTTTTCTTTCAATATTTTTTTAGAAGTTGGGAAAATTGTATTTTGTGGAAGAAAATTTAGGATACTCCTCGAGATGCTATAGAGAATTAATGAGAATTCGTAGGTAGGGATAAAAAATGATGCATGAATATATATTTGGTTAAAATAAAAATGATGGCAAATCCTCAACTAAACTTTGGGCAACAACAAACAAATGAAATGAACAAGAAAAGATCGCAGGATGCACGTGACGTCGGTGCGTGTGTTTGGCCCATTCGTCATTCGTGGCTTCTCATGAGAGGGCCACGTCGTTGGTGAGAGCGAGCGCCCCCTCGACTGACTGCCAGTGCAACGTCCTGGTGGGCAAGGTTGATCGATGAAACGCTGCGACGTTCGCCCACCACTTGCCTACCCCGTAGCCGGCCGGAAGAAACCAAATCGCGGCCTGCACGTACATTGACAAGGAACGTGGGCTCCGCCATTGGTGTTGGCGGTGGCGCGACGGAGCTCTTGGTTGGCCTCCGGCACATCGGCGTCGACACTGGTGCCCCTAGCTTGCTCGACGCCGGGAATGGGCCGGTCGAATGCATGGTCGCCGCCTTCGTGCACGTTTGGGCGGCACAGCAGGTTCACGGCTCTGCAGGTGCTGTCGCGTCGGAACGGCGACAGAGACGGCGACGGCTTCGTCATGGATGAAGGCGCCAGAATACTGGTACGCCTCGGCGTCATGGATGACTTACAAGAACGCATTTTGTGCTCGTGGTACTAGTACCTGGGCTGGGCATGCGAGTTGAGGCCCGCCGGACGTGCGTGGTTGTGCATTTGACTGATCGGATTCGGAGCCAAAATGTTTCGCTCCATCACCTAATGATTTGCCTGCGGAAGCTTAACTTGGCCTGCTTGCTTTACTCTCTCATGCCCTGCTTTCTTTTCATATTGGGCCCAAGTAGCAATGATGATGATGATATAGGTGGATGTTGTTACTCTTCTTAATATATATACTCCCTCCGTCCTAAAAAGAAGGTCGTTATGGGATGCGTGTCAGTCAAACTCTGTCAACTTTGACTAGTTTATAGAAAATACGTGTAATATTTATATCTCCAAATAAATTTGTTAAAAAAACTAGACTTAAAGATCTTTCCGATGATACTAATTACTCAGCATAATTATTTATATATTTTAATATATAATTTTTGGCATTTTAAAAATATTGACTTCTCAGGAAGCGAGAATGATATCTATTTAGGGACAGAGGGAGTAGAATAATTGTTAGCTAGCTGTATAATATGCTATATATCTATGTATTGGGCCTAATGTTTCGCTCTTTCACCCCTACTTCAGGTGACAGCCGAAGCTCGTGGAAAGGCAGAGACGGTAGGGGCTATGGCTAAGGTGTTGCTCCACTGATTTCACTTCGGTGCTACGGAAATTGACATGTATATTGGTCACATACAGAAATTGACATGTATATTAGTCACATACAGATTCAATCTTGTTCTTCTCAGCATTTTGGGCATGTAGAAACTAGTGCCAATTAAATGATTAAATGATCCTAGCAGTGAAGACATTGAAGCAGAAATTAAATGCTTAAATGATCCTAGCAGTGAAGGCATTGAAGCGCGTCACTTTGAGAATATCTCAAGTCCTGACATGGTTCAAAGATAGTCAAAGCACATGCAAGTGCAGTTTAGTCCTAGATGATGCCTCCTAGATGATACATTTCAAGTCCTGACATGGTCCAAAGATAGTCAAAGCACATGCAAGTGCAGTTTAGTCCTGATGATACCTCCTAGATCTGCTTCTCCTCCCATATCAAATTGGGATGAAGCCGGGATCGGGTACATTCTCCCACACAGAAGCAAACCGAGCATCCTCCATCATCTCTTCCTCAGTCAGCGTCAGGTCCTTTCTACGTTGCTTGACAATCAACAGCTCACCCTTTAGACCAATTAAATCACTAAGAGTCTTGAATGGTAGATGAGGTATGTTGTAGACAGGCTTTGACACATCTCTTGGTGAGAGTGGTCCTTTGTTCCTCATTCATAGAACTTCATCGGATACAGAGCCCCACATATTTTTTGTCTTATCAAGCAACTCGGACAAGGTTGCATAGTTAGACCTCTTGGTCATACGCTCTTTCATCTCTTCCTTCATTGCTAGGCTTCGACAAACTTCAGCAAACAATACCATTGTATTATAACATGTTTTCCTGAATTTAGGAGTCACTCTAAGATTATCTTCGTAGGTCGCCATCTCAAATAAGATCTCACGGAGTGCCTTAAAATTCCCTCCTGGGCTTATGTTAATGCAAATATTAGTTCATTACTTTCATGTTAGTCATAGAAAATGAAGAACAAATATAATATAAGATAAAGGGTCAACATTTATAATGAGTATAAATAGTCATACTCACTGTAACCACTATTCATCTCTATCTTGGTGGCTTTGATGAAATCAGATATGTTTTTAAAGTTATTATAGAAGACAAACCATTGTCCTGGACCATTTTTTCTGCCCTCTTTTATATCTAGAGTATCCAAACTGAGCATATGACGCATGAAGGCCACAAAATATAGAGTGTCATCCTCTTTTAGAAGATCCACCCTATATTTTTTCAAAGAGCTACCATGAGAACTGTAGAGGTGAATCTTATGATGGCTAAATCTTTTTAGTTTGTCTTCTGAGCTCATATGCAAACTAGCTTTCGCCAATACTGCCGGCAACACAAGTGGATTATCCAATAGGGTTACATGGACCCTGTGACCTCCAACCTCGACAATGCTTTTTCCGTGATATGACTCTCCTCCATGCTCACCAATTTCGATAGAAGGAATATCCTACATAAGAAGAACCAGCTAATATTATTGGAGAGGTTGACTAAAATCTAGCAATTGACTTAAATCTTTGTAGATGTTGTTATAATCTATCATACCGCCTAAAGAGTGGAACTCACACATCGCTTATATAGTGTAATATATTGCTTAGAATGTGAAGGACATAAGTTATTGCAATGCTCTATGCTTCCAAACAAAAGGGAGGTAAATCTATGTTTGATTTCTCCGTGTGCACGAGTTTGAACTCTACTGTAAGTGATCTTGAGCTTCCTGATAAATTGTAATTGAAAATTTCAATTTACAGGAGGTGAATGACGTGAGAATTAGAACAAAAGGACCAAAGAATGGGTCATCTAGAAAGAAGTGTGCAATCTGTGTTGGTGATTCTAATCTTTTCATTATATTACAATTCTTGTTTATTAAGTGGAATGTATAATGAGATCGAGTACAACTAAAAAAAGTCTAATAAAATGAATCACAAATATGAAGCAATAGCAGTTTTCCAGTCAACAAACACACATCTCAAAGGAGAATCTAACGGATAGAAATTCAGACACTAACTAGAAAAAAATCATCGAGATTCAATATAGGAAATGTGTACTTATTTGCTCACGTTACACACAAGCACATACACTAAAATACTAATCTTTTTTAGTAGTACAACATGTTTAAACTTAAATTATCGTAGTATTATTTTACTTCCGTTGCAACACATGTGTGTGAGTCTATACAAGAAAATTACAGATTATGAGCTTTACCTCTAGTCGGCGCTGGACTGGACAGTGGTAGGACCTCCTTCCTAACACACTTCTTGAAACCTTCTCCGTTTTTTGGAAAGCTTGGATCTACATCTTTCCTACAAGTCATCAAACATCCCGTCATTAAAAAATCCCGTGCACAAAGACAAAGGCAATGACAATGCACAACCGGCGAGGAGTTGTGGGAGGCGCGGTGGACTCGGGTACACATGGCCACGGCCGGAGCGAGCGTGGTCAGCCTGAACGACTTGACTAGCGCACGTTGGCGGTGACGCGTAGTAGTCATGTGTGGATGCGATGGTGAGGGCAGCGCCAAGGTTGAGCACACAGTAACATTTGCGCAGTCGACGGCGAGCAAACGCGCGCGGAGGCGCGAACTGGGAGCATACCACCCGAGCTTCATGCTTTTCGAGTACATTATCTAGCACACTGTCTCACAGCGTAACTAGCATACGCCCGTCTCCCCTGTTCATCTCATTCTCCCTGCTGGTGCTGGCTGCAGCTACGTGGACTATCTAGTACTCGAATAAGCATTCTCCTAGCAGCTGCGGGGGAGATGTAACTCGCACGCACGTGCTCGCGAGCTCGATCGCCTGCACTGTATCGATCGAACCATCTAATTGTTTCTCCTCCATCGACAAGAGCCACCGCCACAACAAGTAGACCGGCGTGAGCGTGGGCTGGCGGCTGGCGCATATGCTTCTGCATACGTCGTGCGCCGCCACCACTACCTCGGCCACCGCCTTCGTCGGCCTCGCAGACCACATCACCAACGCTGCGGCCGAACCGCCGCCTCCTGCTCGCGCTCGTCCTCAGGGCGCCCACGTCCACGAGCCACGGTTGTCGAACGTCGCATGTTCTTCATGTTCCGATCCCCTTTTGCATAGACAATCTGGATCCCTATTCTTCGTGTCTGAATAGATTGACATCTTGAAAAACAGTTATATGCAGAGTAGAGTTCTTTTTTCCATAAACTTGTATGCACAGTCGTCTGCAAATGCCATCACAAGTTTGAAGAAATGCATACTGTTCATGGTGATCTACTGATAGTCTGATTTCGTGACGAAATAAATCAAAGTTTTAACTCATCGTTTGATTACTTTATGTTCTTGCTCTCAGTGCAGTTTGAGCCACTGCCCACTGGAAGCCGTGGTCTTTGGTGACTATAGTAGCGATTTTTCTATAAAAAAACTATGGTAGTAATCTTGGTTCGGGTCCTAAAGTTCCTGGTAATGCAATTCATTCATTGTACTATTAATTAACGTGATGCTTACTTAATTTTCGAGGACACATTTGATAGTACAAATGGAAAATTTACTTGAAAATTTTTATCATCGATACATATTAGCTGTTTTTCTGTTAGACAGTATACACTATTCTTACTTGGACCGTCTTGATGTGGTGATTGGCTTTTCAGTTGACCCAGTCAGAGCTCGTGGAAATGAAGGGATGGTGGGCCTATGGCAACGGTGTTGGCGTCCGCACTGGTGGGATCTCTTTGGCTACAGTACGCCTTCAATGATAGCAAGCAAGGAGATTCCACTTTGGTGCTACACAAATTGACATGTATATTGGTCGTATTGAGATACAATCTTCTTCTTCTGAGCATTTTGGCCTGATAGAAAAACTAGTGCCACAACCTTCCATTTTTTTGGCGATGTCAAAGCAAGTTTTCATTTTTTTTTTTGGTAGACCTTTTGTGGAAGCTAGAGAAGTTAAATGATCCTAGCAGCGAAAGCATTGAAGCGCGTCACTTTGAGAATCTCTCTTAAGCTCTGACATGGTTCAAAGCAAGTCAGAGCACATGCAAGTGCAGTTTAGGATTACAAAGTAGATGATGCCTCTTTATGCCGCCTCTAGAAGCACATGGCGATGTCAACCGCCACTAGATCAGTTTCCTAGAGATGAAGCTTTGCAGTCCCGGTAACCCCTATTGTTTAGGTAGCTATGTACTGCCTCTATTCCCTTTTATAAGACGCACACGTATATCAAGATTTGAATTTCCAGCTTTAATTAATAACTTGGCCAACAATTTACTATCCACTTATCCCATTATGATTATAGTAAATTTACGATATAAACAACATAGTTAAAAATGTAATTTGAAACACAGGTTTATCCTAAATTGCGTGATATAAAAAGGAATTAAAGGCAGCTCGTTTAGCAGGCCGGTGCTTAAAACGATGTTTCCCACCTGAATGATTTTAGATATATTCTGATTGAATTTGATGCTTGTATGTTTGAGCATGGGGAGTTGGTCACTGCCTGCCTGCCTAAGATGGATGGATCTAACTTGCAACTTGCAAAAGGCGTGATCATGCACCATGCATGCATGATACTAGTAGTATATATCTACCGTCTTCTTTGGAAGCTTCCTAGAAGGCGACTTAACCATTTGTTAATACCCGTGCCGTACGTACCACACACTAACTGACCGATCATCCAGCGTAGCGAATGAAATGATTAACCATATACTGCCACTTTTAACGCTTTTAGTTTCCCATATAAATTCATGATACTAATACGACTAATACATACTACTGACTAATACTAAACATTGTTTACTGTTTAGTATCGTTTAGTATTTTTTAATTAATTTCAGCAACTGGATGTGTTGTGTGATAATAAAAAGCTAGTGCCTTTTGTTCACGCCTGCCCTGCCTGGCCAAACCAACACCGTCACCGAGGAGAGGCAAATGCCTCATCACTCAGTCCTTCCCCTCGTCGCACCACCCAACAATGCCGTCTCCGAGGGGAGGAAAATCCCACATTGACCATGGCTCACCTCACGCACGCTTCCCCAGCCCCTCTCACTCATTGTTTAATTCCTAATTCTTAATTCCCCTCGGCCAGTGGGCTCATGCAACGCATATAGCACCGGGTCCGGGGGTGGCTTCCTCCTCCGCTCCACCTTTAAATACCACCCCACAATCCTTATCCCATTCATTCCATTCCATGATTTCCATCTCACCCCACCCACCCACACACACTAAAGCAGAGACCTCTCTCACTGAAGGCGAAGGAGATGAACTAAAACTACTTATCCTATCCCTCTCTTTCTAAGGCAAAGTAAAACACTCCCTCTCAGGCGAAGTAAAATTGCTTCTCTCACTCATTAGGATGAAATCAAGATGAGATACATTCTCCTACATCCAATCGATATTGGGATAGAACCTGAATTGGATTTTTCGCACCACACACACCCTATGTGTTTAGATTGCTTCACTCACCCTCTAAACTAATAAGTCACTAAGGATTTTAAGTGCTAAACTAACAAATGCTAAAGGATTTTGATGATCAGACATGTTTTCGAGCTCATTAGAGAAAGCATACCATTGTTTCGGGCCAATTTTTCTACCCTATTCTATATTTATATCTATAACATACAAACTAAAAATATGACGTCTGAAGGCCATAAAATATAGAGTGTCATCTTGTATGAGAAGATCCACCCTATATTTCTTCAAATATCTCTCATGAGAACTGTAGATCTGAATGATGTGATGGCTACATCTCTTTGGCCTGTCTTCAGAAAAAGTGGATTATCCAAGGGGGTTACATGTACCATGTGATCTCCAGCCTCAATAACGAATTTAGACAGGGCTTCCTCCCTCTTCTTCATCACATTCATCTTTTTTGTGTCATGTGACACTCCTCCAGTAAGAAGAACCATACACCGCATAATTAGTATAAATCATAACTTATTTGAAACTTGATTTTGTTGTAGATTATATATAAGCAAGTGAAAGTATCTCATCCATCACGTAAAAACTCACTTTTTTATACTGAGTCATTCCTAAAAGCATTCCTAAAAGCTAATATTTTGGAAAGGTTGACTAAGATCAAGCAATTGACTTAAGGGTTTGGTAGGGCTTTAGCTTCATCAAAAAACAACTCTTGCTCTAGCTTCTATATAGGAGTGAATTAAGTGATGAAGAGGAAACTGTTTTGATGCAACGTTTGGTAAAATAGTTTCTTGGCGTAGGTGAAAAACATGAAAAGTCCATACCCTTTTCTTGTTTATCTATTACTTTCCTCTATTTATTTCCTTCTTTCCTTATCCTCTTCCCATCGCACGGCCACGCTCCATGTGACCATGTACTTTCTTGGTGTCGACGCCGCTCGAGACGAGGTCTGTCGTGCCCTTCCTAGCAATTCCATCCAGTGCCAGCTCGTATAGCGTGGGCACGCCGACTCCGCCTGAGCTCCGTCCCCGACGCCGAGCGAGGTCCGCCCTGCAACGCCCCTGCAACGTGCCGACACCGCGCGAGCTTTGCTCCGACCTCCGCAAGAGCTTCACCCCAGCACATGCATGCCTTGACGCTGGATGAGCTCCATGGCACTGCTGCCGGCATCGATACACCTCGAGGGAAAATCAGGCCACAGTCGGGTTCTGGGCCCACTCTCTATCCCAAAACTGGAGGAAGCTACAATTTTTGGCTCACACTCTCTCTCTCTCCTTGCGTCTCTCAGCAGGTTTTCCGCGACTTCAGTGCCGAAGCAAAGCGATGAATTACCGTTTCCCTGTCGCAGCAAGAAAACAACTCCTAAAGCTAGTCAGGGAGTCGTACCAAACGGCCCCTAAATCTTTGCAGATGCCCTTATAATCTATCATACCGCCTAAAGAGTGGAACCCACACATCACTTATATAGTATAATATATTGCTTAGAATGTGAAGGACATAAGTTATCGCAATGCTCTATTCTTCCAAACAAAAGGGAGGTAAACCTATATTTGATTTCTCTATGTGCACGAGTTTGGACTCTACTGTAAGTGATATTGATCTTCCTGATAAATTGTAATTGAAAATTTCAGTTTTCAGGAGGTTAATGACGTGAGAATTAGAACAAAAGGACCAGAGAATGGGCCATCTAGAAAGAAGTGTCCAATCTGTGTTGGTGATTCCAACCTTTTTATTATATTACAATTCTTGTTTATGAAGTGGAATGCATAATGAGGTCGAGTACAACTTAAAAAAAGGCTAATAAAATGAATCACAAAGATGAAGCAATAGCAGTTGACCAGTCAACAAACATACATCTCAAAGGAGAATCTGATGGATAGAAATTCAGGCACTAACTAGAAAAATTTCATCGAGATTCAATATAGGAAAAGTGTAGTTTTTTGCTCACGTTACACACAAGCACATACACTAAAATACTAAACTTTTTTAGTAGTACAACATGTTTAAACTTAAATTATTGTAGTATTATTTACTTCCGTTGCAAACACATGTGTGTTAGTCTATACAAAAAAATTATAGATTATACGAGCTTCACCTTTAGTCGACGCTGGACTGGGCAGCAGTAGGACCTCCTTCCTAACGCACTTCTTGAAATCTTCTCCGTCTTTTAAAAAGCTTGGATCTGCATCTTTCCTACAAGTCATCAAACATCTTGTCATAAAAAAAATCCTGTGCAGAAAGACAAAGACAGTAGCGATGCACAACCGGCGAGGTGTTGTGGGAGGCGCGGCGGACTCGGGTAGACATGGCCACGGCAGGAGCGAGCGTGGCCAGCCTGAACGACGTGCCTAGCACACGTTGGCGGTGACGCTTAGCAGTCAGGTGCGGATGCGACGATGACGGCAGCGCCAAGGTTGCGCATACAGTAACGTTTGCGCAGACGGCGAGCAAGCCGCGGACTGGGAACAGCTACTCTGCTCGACCACCCGAGCTTCCTGCTTTTCGAGTACACTGTCTCACAGCGTTACTAGCATACGTCCGTCTCCCCTGTTCATCTCGTTCTCCCTGCTGGCTGCAGCTACGTGGATTATCTAGTACTCGAATAAACACTCTCCTATCAGCTGCAGGGGTCATGGAACTCGCACGCACGTGCTCGCGAGCTCGGCCTCGATCAAGGAGGATCTCATGGCGGCAGTGAATTACTTCTATCGACAACATGACCAACATTTCAAGACCATCAACAATGCACACATGATACTAATACCAAAAAGAGCAGATGTCAACAGAATTAATGATTATGGACCTATCAGACTGACGCAGTGTGGCTAAGATTTTTTCAAAAATCTTCTCCAACCGGCTGGCAGGTCATCTAAATTACATGGTGTCACCTAGTCAGGGTGCCTTTATTAAAAGGAGGAGCATTCACGACAATTTCCTCTACACGACTACACCCAAAAACATCAGTAAGGAACTGAATAAGTCCAGGTGCCCGACATTGTTCCTGAAACTTGATATATATATATATATATATATATATATATATATATATATCAAAAGCGTTTGACTCATTGCGTTGGGATTATCATCTGGGCCTCCTGCAGCAACAGCAACATGGAAGGAGAAAAACCGAATATTTTTTTATGGCAAGCTGAACTCACCATTGCCATACTCGAATTAGCTTAATTTGCTACATATACATGTACAAAGGCCAACTAACCAGTATTTCCATACGACATGTAAAAAAAAAACTCTCTGCTTTTTGTATCCAACTCTGGTTTTTCCATACGACAAGGTGGACCCCATCTGCAGCACGTGTATGCATAGAATTTGTTTTTCCATAATATTATGGGGGGTGCGGCCGATTGTTTCAATGTCGCGTGCCAACGCTCGTCCGCTCGCCGAATTGACCTCGCGCCGCCGCTGTATTGAGGTTCGCCGGCACCGGAGAGGGAGACGTCGGAGCTGTGGACGGTGATGGCGAGGGAGAGGGAGAGGATGGAGGCAGAGAGGGAAGCGGTGGTGGAGAAGGCAGAGAGGATGGAGCCTCGTAGGCGGAGGCGGAGGCCGCGACGGAGGTGGGCGGAGATGGACGAGGAGATGATGGAGGCGAAGAGGGCGGAGCTCGAGTTGGAGAGGGCGGCGAAGAGGGCGGAGTTGGAGTTGGAGAGGGATATGGATGAGCAGAGGAGGGAGGCGGAGGTGGCAGAGTTGGAGTGGTGGTTGGCGGAGTTCGATGAGGAGAAGGCGATGATGGAGGCGGAGAAGAAGAGGCTGGATGAGGGTACACGTATATTCCATGTCTGGTGGGATGCTTGGTTGCTGCAGGCTGAGAAGTAGCAGAAGGAGGATCATGAGTCCGACGAGGGGGAGGATCACGAGTGGGGGAAGGGGAGGCCGTTGGCGCTGATGGCTGTGTGGAAGTCTTGGGAGGAGTATGATGAGGACCTCTTTATTGAATTAGATGACTCTATAGTATTTCTGAAGAAAGTGAATGAGCTCAGTTTAAACAATTGGAAGAACGTAGGATTTGGGAAAAAGGTTTTCCAACAGGAGTTGGAAGATGTGGAATTGATGACATATCGTAGGAAATACATTGGTTTTCGTAATTGCTGGGAAGAAAAACACTCTAATAAATATGGTCAATTCGAGGGCATAAGTAAGTATACTATATCTCGAAGAGGAATCACTCTTAATTTCATGTCTTATTTTTTATTTGTTACGTACTAGTTTAGAACTAATTAAATTGTTTTTCTACCTGCAGCGACGATGAGAAGTATGCATTATTCATCAGACGTCCGTGTGCCCCGTTTAATGCTCGAAGGCCCTCGGCCCAGAACTTTCCAAGTCTTTTCAGTCAAGGTTATTGGAGGTTCAAATTGGCCGCTGCAAGTGTATGGCTTGATTGCTCTACGTGACTTTGTTGATCCTCAACGCAACATGATCTTCAACAAGAAGAGGCATGAGTGTCAAATCGTCACCGAAGAGGTGATCTCATATATGTGTTCTTTCTTTCAGTTCTTTGTTTCTTAATTTATTTTCTATTTTACCCTTTTTTTATTATCATCTCTTGAGCTGATTTTGCTTGTTAGCTCAGGATTTTGTCAGTATGCAAGTATACTTTATACTTTGATTTGCTACTCTTTTTGTTTGCTTTGGTTCGTACTATATATCATTTACTGAATGATATTGCACATTTGCAGGATCCATATCTGTCACTAACAGGCCCTACTCGTGCTGTTGTGTTAAATATGAATGAAAGTATGGGCCCTGTGACCATTGAGGCTGAGCTAAAAGTGAAGGGGGATGTGGAATCCGAGGACAAATACATAATCCTTGATGCTATTTCATTGCCAACTCTAGTTGGCTCAGGATCGTTTGAGTTGGCTGGTCCGCATATGAAGCTTGAGATATCGCTTGGAGCAATTGAGAAATCTGTGGAGGCGACAGTATTCGTTCGACTCATTGATGGTACATGGCCCACTAGATTTCACGGTCAGTTTGTCGCCAAGACTGCAAGTATTGAAAGTAACGAAGTGCTTCTACTTGAGTATGATGGTGATGGCGAAATGAATCAGCTACGTTCTGTTATATCTGTTGAAGCTTCAGGATTTCTGATAGTAACTCTGAAGGCGCAGAGTGGGGAGGAAACGGGATCTGTGATCTTCAAGGCCTTCAATAGGGGAATAAGCTGTGAGACTCTAAATCTACACTCCTGTAGTGTGCAAGTTCTCGCTGCATGGTCTCTTATTTCTCCCTATTTTGAAGAGTTTGTGCCTCCTGAGTGGATGAAATTGTATGATTTCTAATCTTGTCATCAACATGGTAAGCTAACAAATTGCTATATTTTCTGGTGCTGTCTTTTCATTTGTTTATTTCTGCTATTTTGTGACAATTTGCCGTTGATTTCGTGCCTTGGTTCTATCTAGCAAATGAGAGCAGCAGGAAGTGAAGTCGCATTTGAGACGAGCAGGAAAAGTCTATCCAGCAAATGAGAGCGCATGGACATTATTTGCATCCATCAATTCCTACCTATTTATTGAATCATGTCCATGTGGACCTAATGTAAATATTCAAATGTACCTACCTACCGTATGTGTGAACCTGATCTGTACGTTAACCGGCCTTGCTGAATGTCTCGCCTTGATCTGTTAACCTTACTGAATTATGTCTCATTGATTTGTGAACCTTAATGTCTGTGTGCATCTTAATCTTCTCTCAATCTCCGGCAGCTGGCTTGAGCTATAGCCGCAATCGTTATTAATTTAAACTGCTGTTTTGCGCTAAATTAGACGATCAGTCAAAAGGATCCAATGGATTACAAATCCATGGAAGATCTCAAAAGTGACACCAACCTCGCACATGTCATACCCTGATACCCATCACATATATTAGGCATCGCGCTTTGCTTTATTTTGACCACTTGACTAGAGAGCATGTTTCAAATAAGGCAGCGGTTCGAATATCATGCAAACGAGTAACGACATGAAGTAAAGCGCAAAAACAACAATTTTAAATAAATTACGACCGCAACTAATAAGAGCAATAAAGCACTACCGTACCAATAGGGATAAGTAAGATCTAAAAACTCCGAATAAAGCCCCAACAGATAGGTATGTTTCTTTTAAAAAAAAATCGGTACAAGTTTTGTATATTTTCTAATTTATTTAAGATGAATTAGCTATGTTTTCTTAGATTTAACCATATTTTTTTATTTATTTTAGAGAAATATATACATAGCCAAAACCAACTGAGGGCCTGACTCGTCCAATTTAGATATTTTGGTGGCCAAAGAAATCCGGTTTTAGAGTTGATGACTAAAATAAAATCAAACTCAGGACTGGTCCAAATTACATTGCTTCCTTCTTTTTAATGAACGATATAAAATGCTTTCAAGAATGGAATTGAAAAGTTCAGCCATGCACTAAAGAATGTCCAAGCTATTAAGATGCTGTTTGATTAAGTTGCTCAATAAGCGAATCACAGCAGAAGCAGACTACAAGGAATAACACAAAATAAGAAGAGTAGAGCAATATTTTCAGAAACTTTACTTTTTGTGTTAGTCTAATTCAAGAGCTCAATATTAGTGGCAGTGCCTCATGCAGCTTAATAAGTCACGCACGGTAGACACACAGTGACAGAACACATCCCCAAATAACAGTTTTATTGATTGTCTGGTTTCCCGGTGTTTCTGGCGACATAATTCGGCATTCAACCAGGGCCTGTTTATCAGAAACTGGCATCGAGCCAATGCTATAAAGTTTGATAGACAGGTCCCGGTGCAAACCAATCACATGTTTTTTTACGAGAAACCAATTACACATGTTGCGCCAAGGTTTGGTGGCTATACCAAACAAGCCGCAGCTTGCTCAATCTTGTTTCTCTTCTTCCCCTGATGCATCAACCTTTGCTGCTGCGGATGCATAGCTCACACTGCTATCCCTCATGTTCTTGCACTGGCTCGACTGCTCGTAGCGAACAAAGCCAATCTTAATTTTTGTTGAGCAATGTTTCAACATCTGGGGGAAAAAAAGAATTATGCAGTGAACGAAGACGTGGTAAAATGAAAAGATACACATTGACTAGATTGTTGACAAGAAAACCATTTACATGAAGGAAAACGCTGATGGGATGGCGTCCACATATGGTATTCTCATACTCCTGCAGGTATTCTTTGAATGCTATAGGATCACCAGTCTCTATGATCTCCATGCCCATACGGTCCAAGGCCTCAATAGATTTATGAATGGCACCATGTTTCTTTTCGTAGTATGTATAACTAAACCTGGTATGAGAATGGGATCAATAAAATAATTTCCGTTTACTAGATGATAAAACAAATCAACAAGAATTTTTCAGATGCTAAAATAGGCAAATAACAAGAGCTTTATGCACTTGTGCACCTATATAAGTATATATTTTATTGATATAAGAAGCACCAATTGTTTTATTTTCTATGTCCACCAAGCTTTATGTGCACAGCCACACAGGTAAATTCTAGTCATGTTTATTTATGTGTATCGCCTGTCTTTAACAATTGAATAACACTAATATACAATCACTGTAATCTCTCCGAACAATAATAGTAATACTCAGAGACAAGGAGTACCTTGGTCTACAATTGAGACAAAAATACTCACTAGCCAGGTCAATAAAGTACAGCATAGTTCAGCATACCATCATTGGAGCAACAGACAAGCTAAAGGGTTAGACAATTGTCTGCAAAAGAGCTAATTTTGCCACTAAAAAGATACTGGTGAGATAGAGTTCTCATGGTTATTCTTTGGGTGTCAGTGTGGTGCTTGTAAGGGTTTCTTTCCACTTTTTCTTACCACCATAATGATAGACAATTCTCTCGCGCGTTCGAGAAAAAAAAAATGTTTTGTAGCAGCAGATTGTGGACAAGCTGCATCACAAAGGGAGGGTGCTGTCATGCTAGGTGCAGCAGGAAACAAGTTTGTAGAAAGTAAAGTAGGAACACTTTAAGTTTCTCAACTCTTGTGTAGACTTGGGGTTGTGCTGTAATGAGGCTTGGTGTGGTGTAAGAGTCATACCTTCTGAATTTAAATAGGGGAAGATTGTAAGAGGAAAACACATCAAATAAAATTACAAAGGCTGTCTTCCCATCTTATGTATATTCTATAGTATTTTTCTCAGTCCTCTCAAATTTCTATTTCCATTGAGAAATTATCCTAGTTATACTTGTCCTGATATTTCACAACAAATTCATGTAAGCTACACACTGCAATCACAAAAGTATTGGACTACTTGACATATAAATTAATTTATTCTGGCAATGGCGTGTGAATGTTGGAATGGTCCCTTATCTTCCTGATTGCTAGCAATAATGAGTCAAAAACTGACAATGGCAACTGTTCTCTCACGACTTGTCAGATATGAAAGATGGGGATGGAGTATTGGAGTGGTAGTTTTTTATGGCAATTAAGCTGTGCAGAGGGGCAGGTGAGGTCAACCATCAGGTCCCACATACCATATGCCAAAGGCACGCATGCAATGCACTCAAAGATGAACATAATTCATAATTTTTTTCCACTGTCATACAAGCAAGAGACATGAGTAAGCAGACACAAAAGCTAACCGCTTACCGGGTTCCCCAATGGCAGAAGTCCGATGACACAGAAAAGAAGTTTTTTGGGTCATCGATATATTTGGAGAGCAGCTGTCCATACATGGCTTCATTTTGGGAGCTAAGCGAACCAACAAGGATAGGGACGACTTTCACAGTATGTCTGTCAAATCAACACAGAAAGAGAGAAAATAAGTATGTGTAGAGACAAAAGTTTTGTTCCACAGAGACCACTAAATGGATACGACATATTGATAAAGGATTTACCCTTGAAATACTTTAGAAAGGTAGGGCAAATGCATTTCCATGCTATGTTCAGCTTCATCCACACTAAGATCCATAAATTCAAATTTTCCAGTAGCACTGAGTTCCTCGATGACTGGAATGGTGGAAATCAGTAGAGTAAGATGGAAATATATTAAATTCAAACTTTCATGCAGCGTTGGGTTTCTCAGTATCTGGAAAATAAGTATAATAAAAATATACTCCCTCTGTTCAAAATTATACATCATTTTCGCTTTTTTAGATACATATTTTTTACTATGTATCTAGACATATTGTATATCTAGTCTAGAAAAGCCAAAACAACCTATAATTACAGAGGTAATAATACAATATTTAGAAAGGGGAGGAATGGCCCCATTTGAAAGGAAAACCCATCATGCCAAGCTTAATCAACAGAGTGGGCTAAACAAGATATTCCAGGTTGTCACAAGCTCAGGCGACACCTACTGGCCCCAGATAAAATATCTCGAAATGTCTCAGAATGCAAATTAACCTCACAAGTATATGTGCTTACAGTGATGCATCCCAGATTATGTAGACAATGTAGTTTTGCATCCCTCTAATACTAAACATATTGCATCCATATTAGAACCAGATATCAATACATATTAGAACCAGATATCAATACATACTGGTACATGAAAAATATGCAAATAAAAACTTAAACAGGACACCATTAGCAAAAAATAATATGCGCTCTTAATATTTAAACTGTTTGATTGATTAACATTCACAGTTCATAATACAGAACTAGGCTAAAAAAAATCAACCATTCAGATTGAGTAAGCACCCACCTTCCTGGTCTACTGGCAAATCCCCAATTGGGGTACAATAGACAGCAGCCCTGGTTAAAGCACATTTTGGAGTGTAGTAGTGATGAGAAGGGCCAAGCAGAAACACCCGAGAACTGAATTACATGCAAGAAAAAATAGCAGAAAGTTAATATTGAGCATTCTGAAGAGAAATAGTTATAATAGCCGATTGAAAGTTGCTAGAATGATATTAGAGTGTAGAATGAAGTGCATTTTTTGTGAGGGGTGGAATGAAGTACATATATGGAAATAACATTGAAATGATGTATGAACAACTCCTCACTTATAGTATTTACCGGTTACAAAGAAATAAATTCGATTTCAAATTTTAAGAATGTTGAAAATTCATGTCTTGCATTGACTAAAGACCAGCTTTTACAAAGATATGGATTGCATAAGAAAACATCCATGATATTAAGTACTGTACTGATAGGATCAACAAGAACATTGATTTGTTACTACTAGACCAGGAAACACTACCAGAAAACTATAGTAAATGTGATAAATAACTCACATGTTAGTTGGATCGATGTTGCCAAAAGCATAAGCTGCACATCGGCCTGAGTATGAATAACCAGCGTGGCTGTAGAAGCAAGTAAAACATGTCAAAATGGAATAGTAATCAACATACATCCAACATCCTACAATAAATACCAACTTACGGTGCAATTACAGCCCTAACATCAGCAGACTTGGTTAGCCCAGCTGCCTCCAGCCAACCACTGAGTTCCTCTTCCAGCTTCCTGGCTAATTGAAAACATGGAGCAGTACTTAGACTTTAGGAAATGACAGCCCAACCCAAATAGTAAACCAAAGACTTAAGCAAAAGGAGAAATGGGAAAAGGAAGCATCTTTTCATATCCCTTAAAAGTTTATTACCAGTTGAAACTCTGCATTTGTTCACTGCATCGAAAGGATACTAGGTGCAGATGCTGCAGCGATGAATTTCACTTTTATATAAAAAAAATATATATGTTTTTTACTGAACAGGAAAAGACAATGCAGTGCATGCATCAATTATTGATGTCCTGGGAGTTTACAGAACTATCAGTGGCCTGATACTCAATGTGTCACCCACGGAGTAGCAATTCTGCAGTACAATCAGGCCGATTATTATGCGGCCCCCGCGTAATATAGTAACATTAGAGGCAGCAATACATTACTCCACTGCAAACAAAGAAACTACCTGGAAACTACACCAACGATGTCCCTCAACTAATAGGCTATGCCTCGAACAAGGCAGGCAGAACAAGTGTAGAAAAGCAACATGATAGGAGAATTGTGAAATTGCATAGTACCATTGTTCGTGTACCAAGAACCGGCGTGCGAAGCCCTCCTGACGCGCTCCATCGATCGATTCAGAGATTCCTCCTACCCACCTGTCTGGCTGCCTGCCTGTGGCTGCTGCAGTCAGTGCAGACCGGCCGTGTGCTACGTGCCGCCTCCGGCGCCCCCAGCCTGCTGTGCCTGTGCGGCGCGCCTCCCCTGCCGGTGGCGCTGCTAGGGATTGCGAGTCGGGTGAGCGGGGTGCGGGATTGGGGATGGATGCCGATCGAGTCGGGACGGCCGTGCCCGTGCGTGGCGTGAGTGCGCTGCGCCAGTTGTGTAAGCAACTCAACTGCAAGCAACAAGCTGCCTGGTTGGTTAATCGATCACCAAGTGACAGGTAGTTTGGGCTGGGCCGCCTGCACGATACGAGATGGCACAGGTGGAATGAAAGACGGCCCGCAGCCTTGTGAGACACTAGCTCTGGACGTCCGTTCCTCAAGATGAGCCCCTGACAAAAAAAAAAGTATATAGGCCCGAAATGAATCCATCGGCTTGGGCTGGGCTGGTACTTTCAGTGATCCTGGTGACAAAATCACAGTGGCAAACATGCCGTCAAATCAAAAGAGTTTGAACCACCCGTGCTGCAGTCTGAACCACAGGATTTCCTCTGACATGCACGACTGCACATGCCCAAACAGAGGCCGGCCCGGGCGTGGTCCTCATCAGAGACGCTGACAGAGCCACTTTACCCAGACGAATACGATGATTACCGGCATGATGGTAGATGGATGCAGCCTGCATGCGTATCCAGCCTTTTCCGGGCATGGCCAGCGACAGCTTGGATGTGCTGCTGCTACATCTACTGTAGTACATGGAGTGCGACCCTGCGACTGCGAGCGCTGCTGCTGCAGGCTATGATGCCGCCTCATCTGTCTCCGCCGTTCATCAGTGGCTCGCTATTCCCTCGACAACAATTGGAGCGAAAGATGCGATGCAGACTGGCCCGGAAGCGAGATCTCACCTCTCTCGGCTTCGTCGGTGTCCGTGTGACCGGTGGTGAAGCCTCCTCTGGCACGATCGATCCCAACCGCGTGTCAGTGTCACTCGCCAGGCTGTTGTACGGTTGCTTCCCACCCTGGAAAGGGGCCGCCTCTGGCCAGGCAGCCACGCCACAAGTTCGACCTTGTTCACTCCAGGGGATGTTTGGTTCCCGGCTACCGATTGCCACGCCTAATCTTAAGTCTGTCACGTGAATTTTGGTAGTCATTTGGTTCGTGATACAAGCACGGCACGCCACCGCCACAGACTCGTCTCGCCGTAGATTTTCGCCACAGAATTGTGGCGGACGTTTTTGCCACCGCTGAGTCCCGTGACGCGTCAAAGCCCATCCCGATCGAATAAAGAAAACTCCTCCACCGTTTCCTCTCTCCACTTCCTCGTCTTCTCCGTGAAACAGATCGAGCAGCACTCCCATCCGACCTCCCGCGGCCAGGCTGCCGCGCGCGCAAGGGTCAGCGCTGCCGCGTGCGCAGTGGGCCGCGCCGCCGTGCCTGTAGGGGCCGCGCCGCCGCGAGCCTAGGAGCCGCGTCGCCGCGTGCGCAAGTGGCCGCGTCGCCGCACGAGAGCAGTCTGTGTCCATCTAGCAGTGTAGCAATGTGCTGCTATCTTTGCATATTTGCTTTCAATTACGTACATGTGTCTGCACTAGCAGTGTCGTTACTTGTAAACTGTTGTTTGCAAGGGAGTACTGGTAGAAGCAACATTCAAGTTTGGCCCTGTTGTACGTGCTTAAGTCATGATATAATTTATGTAATTTATATGTATAATCTAGTTTGTACATTACCATGTTACATGTTGATTTACAACTTATAATTTTAATTGTTACATTTTGTTTACTAGATATGAAAGGCAATTTCAAATGAATAGTCAAGATAGTAGTTTCCTTCATGTGATTATACTAAGATAATAAGGCATTTTCATTCATTTGTGGTTGCAAACCAAACACATGCCACAACATTTTGTCATGGTTTTGTGGCTACAAACCAAATAGCAACCACAATTATTTTGTCAAACTTTAGTCACTAACCAAACACCCTATTTTTGCCACAGTTTGTGGCTTACCACACTTATGGCTGCTACTTAAGTTTAAGCGTGGCAAGTTGTAGCCATGAACCAAACAGGCTCTCGGTCTCAAGTCCCAAAAAGGCTCCCTTTGGAACGGAGGATTGATAAAGGATTTTTTTTTAGAGGATTGAGATTTCTAAGGAATTTTTTCTAACAGGCCATTTGGTTCATAGGGAAGAATAGGAAACATTCCATAGGATTGTGTTTCTTTGGCTTTATTTCACAGGAAAGTAAGCAAGAGGTCTAATCTCTTGGAAAAAATTCTGGCCGCCTCCTTGCATGCGTGTGATTGGCTGCCCGATCACTTGTGTGTGTTGGCGCGAAGTGGTCATGACTGCACGCAAGCTGTTCAAATTAAAATAACACATCAATCCTCTATTTCCCCTGTAGTTCTACCAAAGGCCATCTCATCCTACTTCCTGTACTTTCAATTCCTATAGGGTTAGATAAACATGCCAAACTCAATTCCTTCAAAATTCATATTCCTATGTTTCTTCTATCCTGCCTTCCAAAGGGGCCTTAGAGTTAAATTGGTGTTAAGAAGAAGAGGATGTTGCATGTCAGCATGTGCCCTACCAAAAATATCATGCAAATGTAACGATTTCATTTAAAGAAATGGAAAAAGACCAAGAACTAGAAATGCAATTAGTGTAAAACAATTTGGAGTCTAATATTTTAGGGCGGAGGGAGTAATTAAGTATAATAGTAATTTGCACATATGTGTTGATTTGGACTCCTATCGGTGGAGTAATTTGCACTTACTGCCAGGTTTAGTCTCACTACGTCTATAAACACGATGTAAACATAACATTTTGATGTAATAATACCAAATAAGTATATTCTTAGGGTGTTTGCATACACCAACTAAACTTTAGCTAGCTAATTTTAGTTGTCATATATCCAAACAGCCTAACTAAAACTCCAGCAAAAATTTAGCTGAGTTTAGCTATTTCAACCTAGCTAAAGCCAGCTAGAGTCTAGTTGAGTCTATTAGCTGACGTATTTAAACATCCAGCTAAAATTTAGTTGGAAGAACTTTTAGTTAGCTAAAGTTTAACTCTAAAATTTTAGCTAGCTAAATTTTAGTTGGGTGTTTCCAAACAACATCTTAGTTATACTTAGTTTTATTAGAGCAAATCTATTGGTATAAGTTTACTCAAATTTAGAGTTATCATAATTTATTGGAGGGATCGGAGTACACCACCGCTTCCAGTACGTGTTCCATGCGTGAACCTTGCAAGTAGTAGTACGTAGCCATCTGTCTTCTCGCAGGGCCAGCCAACTCAAGTCACTCCAGCTTCCGGATTTAAAGGATCTGTCTCTGAACTTGTCTCTGTCCCACTTTTTTTCCAAAAACAAGAAGAAAGAAGAAAAATTGTTGCTGTCAACCAACGCAACGTGCCCTCCGACCCGTCCCAGTCCCATCACATCCCGTTACGGCGTTGTTTGCCCATGCAATGTCATGTTCCATGTTTGGGCCGCGGCGTACATGAATGAATGTACGGCCTACGGCGCCTGTCTGCTTTGTACAGTACCTACTACTACTACTCCCTTCCTCTATCTCAAATTATAGAGTCAAACAATCTTAAATTTAATAAAAAATTATAAAAAAAATCATAAAAATTTATGATATTAAACAGACATACTCTAAAAATATAATAAAAAATATAATAATATTTATTTAACATTATAAATGTTATTATATTATCATATAAATTTAGTCAAACTTGAGACCTACTTTAATTCTCCAAAAGATGTGGTATGTTGCACCGTGCGAGGTAGTACGTACGTACGTATCCGCGCTGGATTGGACTGGATTGGATGTCGCGTGTCTGCTGAATTTGTACGTACACATGACATGCACATGCTTCAGGCCGTCAGCATATACGGAGTAGTAGACGCCAATACGTACGTACGTATCCGCGCTGGATTGGATGTCGATAGTCGCATGTCGTGGACACGTGGTGGTGATGGCGTCCTTGAGGTTTTGTCATTTTTGCCTCCGGGTCCGGGTCCGGGGTCCGTGTGGCGTCGCGTCGGAGAAGAAGTAAGCATCATTAATCGGCGTGCCTGCCTGCCCGCCCGGCCCGACGACGATATTGATGGTATCGATGCTTCGTCTGCGTGCTGCTGCCGGCTTCCTTCCGTGAGGAAAACATGTGCCATGCTACGATGCCGGGCCGGGGTCTGCCACTGGCACTGGCAGGCCCCCGAAAGCATGCAGTACCAACCCAAGTGAGGTGAATGGTGATTAATACGACTCATCATCAATTAATAATAATAATTGCTTATAGACAATCAAATCTTTGCTTCATCCATGACGCCAGCACGTGGCCTCGTGGAGGTGGAGCCGGCCGGCGGTTTCCTGGGTCCTGGCAGCTAGCAAGCAGCCTGCTGGCCTCGTCCGGGCGGGGGGCGCACGAGGACCGGACCGGACCAGACGACGACGATGTGACGACGTAGCGCGGTGCCATTCCCGATGGGAAGGGAAGACCGGCCGGTCAGCTCGCTTTTTTAACGTACCCGAAGGGACGCGGTGCCGTGCACGTACGATATCGCGGCCCGGCCCCGGCAGCGTAGGAGGGACCCGGGGTACCAGCAGGCAGCAGCGTCCTGCCGACGCGTCGTCCGGCCGCAGCCGGCCTCGCGCTGTGCTGTGCTGTGCTGCCAGTGGCAACGCGCGGCTGAATCGGAGATCCCATTGATATCCCCCAGAGAGCGCCGCGCCGCGCCTCGCGCATTGGGCTTCCCGCCGCACGCTCGGGCCGGCAGTGGAGCAGATGGATATCCTACGGCGAATCGGCGGCAGCAGCACGAGCTAGCGCGGTGGAGCAGGTCGGTCGTACTTAGGAGTACGCCGAGGCACGGCACGCGCACGGCGCCTGCTGCCAGCGAAAAGAGGGCGTCGCATTTGCGCTCGCACTCGAAACGCGCGTCTTGGTTGACGGACAACGCCGCTGGGGAGTGGGGACCTGGACCACCACCGAATCCACTAGTATTGGTACCTGTCACCCGCGCGCGCTCGGTGGACAAGACCGACCTTCGTATGTACTCCCTCCCCAGTGGACACAGCGTGTGTCCATGTTTATAGCTAAAATTGTAAATATTTTGGGACAAAGAGTGTACTGTCGTGTATTTGGATTGCGGGATATCCCAGGTTGTCCTGGGTTGGACCTAGATGGACCTGAGTTTGGATTGAGGGTTGGGTGTAAGGGGGGCGACTCGGGTTGACATATTCCCCTCAGATGCGGGTTGATTTGGTTCCACCAAAACGAGGGGACCGTGTGGGTCGAGCAGGGGGCGAGCGGCGCTCGGGGTGGGCTGAGTAGACCCGTGAGTCGCGAGGGGCGCGCGCATGGCCGACTGCCGAGTCGCCTCGTGGCTTGCGGCGCGCGGCGAATAGCGTGGAGCAAGGCGAGGCCGCCGGGCGCGTCGCGGCCGTCGGGGCGGGGAAGGGCAGGGCGAGGCCACTGGGGCGGGGCGGCGCGAGCCGCGGTGTGGGCGCGCGATGCGGGGAGCGGCCACCGGAGCCGGGTCTGGGCGCCGGTCAGAGGAGCGGTCGCGGTGAGAGCGGGCAGCCATGCGGAGGGGAGCCGCTGCCGGTGCGACGAGAAGCGGCGGCGAAGCGAGCAATGGAGCAAGGCAGGGGAGAGGAGGAAAAGGAAGAAGAACAATAAGACAATGACATGTGGGCCCTATGTGTCATTGATTCAACCCTTTTCAATCCAACGCAAGAACCAAACAAGAAACATGGGATAAACCACCCATCCCTAAAAACTGGGTTGGACCTAACCCAACCCAGTTGGCTCCCAAACCAAACACACGGTAGGAGTATTATCGTATAGCCTCGCCTGTGGCGCTTGCCGACAAACCACGCCCGCCTGCCCGGCCGAGCTGGTCATCACCATTCACCACTTCACCAGCAGTACTAACGACCCTGGCCAATGGCCAAATCAAGAGTGCTCCTCCTCCTACAGGATCGAGTCATCGACTCCATCTAAACATGGGCACATGGCATTCAAACTTGAACTCTGATCCTATGCTTTATGTGTTTAGCTAGTGGTGATGAGTAATTAGCTAGTGGTGATGAGTAATGAGGCGATTGTGGTGACTTCGTCAAGCTCGAGTTCAATTCTTCAAAGATGCTCATATGAGTACTATATGAGTACTGACGTGTACGTATGTTCATAAGAGTGAGTGCGCGTATGTACGTGACGTAGACATCGTCATTATAGTGTGTACTTTTTTAAGAAAAAAAAAACTAGCCAGTGATGGATCCGATCCACCCCGTGCGTGCGTGGACACGGACAGCGATTAAAGGCTAGCGTTTTAAAGGGCGCACAGTGGCAGTGGCGTCCACGTCCTGCAACTGCAACACCAACACCAACACCACGAAACGACGCAACAGTGCGGTGCGCGTCCACCTCCAGCAGCAAGGTCCCTTGTTCCTTTCTGTCTTCCCTTTCTCCGTGGCCACTTTTGCCGCGGCAAGGCAGTAGTGATGCCCGCTCCGTGCCCGCCCATTGTTGCTTTTAATAAAATGCTGCTACGTATAGTAGTACGTTTTACGTTCCATTTTTAGTTTTTTTTACGTACTAGTGATATATATAACAGCCATCGTCGCGTACCATTGTTTCTCTATTAGGGCAAGGATTATTGTCTTGTGTGCTTAAAAAAAAAGTGCACTACGTACTTCACGTACTGTATTTGCATGGCAGAGGAGACGACGACGACGGGTAGGGTGGGTGTGGCAATTAGGCAAGAAACGGCAAGTGGAAAGTGTCCACTTCATTTCTGCAGTCATAGATAGATAGATAGGTGTGGTCAGTGGAAAGTGTTTGTTTTTTTTAAAAAAAAAAGAAAGAAAGAAACATTGATGTGTTGCCAACGTGACACCATCAAAACCAAGCTAGCAGTGGTCCGGCCATTTGCATCTCGATCCTTGCCGTCGTTAGTTATAATATTATGAGCAGCTTGATAGATGATCGATTGCGTCGCCGTCCCCACCGCCAGATCGTCGATCGCCCGTCTCTGTGCGGCTAGCTGGGGCTTGATTGCATCGCTTCCAGCCGCCCGTCCAAAAAGTTGCAACACCAACGAAAAAAAGGCGCATGCACACGAGACCTTGGACCATGCATTATATATATATTGGACCGTTCCGGTTCCGGCCTGGATCGAGGAGGATTAATAAAAATAATAATCTACAGTGCAGAGATATGCATGATGGACTGTTTAATTGGCGCATTGTTGCTACTAGTACGAGCTGCTGATAGACCTCTGCATTCTCCTGTATGCTTGATTACTCATTTCGGATTCATCTTGGATCGGCCTCCGGCCATCGATCTTTCTTCTTTCATCATCTCGATCATCGATGAGTGAGAGCGCCGATGAATGAATCGAAACCGACCTTCTTGTCTGCGGCCGGCCCCATGATAGTTGATAGCGCCGCGCTTACGTACGTGCTCTGTCAGGAGCAATATATATCAACAACCACCAGCTCCTTTCATTTTTTTATATTAATATTATTAAATATACTTATATCCGTGTGCACATCGATCGCCCGGGAGCTGGGCCGCCGGGTGGTGATGGTGATCACGTCAGGCAGGCAGGCAGGTTTGGCAATGGCACATGTGCCTCTGCCGCTGCGCCCAGAAATTAGGCAGCCTGCTTGCTTGCGTAGTTGCTTGCTACTGGTGGTACGTACGAAAACAGAGAGAGAGAGAGGGATGGGGAAAAAAAAAAGCACAGAAAAGGCCTGGCTGCGGGCCCGTACAAGGGTCTATACTAGTAGTATGCTACTGTAGTGTTTATTATTTATTATTATTAATATGTTCCCTCCACGACGAGGCGGTCGCAAAGTTTGGCGATTTCAGTTGCGATGCGGCCGATAACGATGTTTGCAGCAGCAGTTGCCACACTACCCGAATTCCGAATACGACACCTGCTGCATCAGTAGTAGTAGGAGTAGCTGAGACCGAAGGAGGAGTGGTTGTTGTCATCACGCGGTAGATGCCCCACCGGGGAATTCTACTGGACGGAGTACCCACACCACAATTCTCAAGCGAGCACGGTGAGCAGAGGCATGCGGCGGCACGTGCTGTCGAGCGACTGACTGGGCGGGCGCAAACGGGGCAGCCAGAGCAGCGGAGTGCTACGCGGCGGCGTACCGCTACCACACGAATGGAATGGAATGGAATGGAATGGATGGGATGCTTGCTTCGTTCCTTGTGTCACTATGAGCATGAGCTGCTACGGGTACGCCACCTACAGTGCAGGGACCTCCCGCCGTCACTGCAGGCTGCACAGCTGCGTCCCGACTCCCGCCGGCCGCCGCCGCCTGCTGCGAGTAGAGTAGAGTAGAGTACTCCATGCCGGGTTGGACAGACAGACAGACGGGCAAGGGCCAAGGGCACGTCGCCGGCCGCGCAGAGTACGACGAGGTCCCAGCCGGGCAGAGAGAGAGAGAGAGAGTGAGCTTTCTTCGTTCCCAGTTCCCAACGAGTGACACCGCATCAAAGCGCCCAAAGTCAGGCCGTGGTCCGTGGATATCAGCATCGTCATGAGATACGTACAAAAAAAAACAGAGCATCTCCAGAAAAGTTTTTTTTTTAAAAAAATTGTCACTGAAATTTCAAGAGAATAAGGGCTCCTTTGGAACAAGGATTGGGAGAATAGGAAAAATATAGGATTGCATGTGTAAATCCGAGGATTCAAAAACTATTACAGTGGTTGGTGTTTGGATGGACACAGGAAATTCATCCTCGTTTGGAATGTAGGAAATTTTTCCCTTTCCTGCGTTTTTCCTTTAAAAATGAACTGATTCCTTTAAAATTCCCGCGTAATTTCTGTGAAATTCATGCGTTCCAAACATGCCCTAAGCAAGAAACAAATATATAATCTCACGTTTCCGTAAGCAGGCTGGCTTTCTCTCTCCCAGATGCATTGTTTCTACACGGAGTAACAGTTGTTGCAGCTATTATTGTCTGCGTAATCTACTTTTGCCTCTCATTTACCTGGATCCTACATAAAACAAGAGCCTTTGACTGGATGTTTGTTTTCCTATGTTTCACATAAGAAACAGATGACAAAGGATTCATTCCTCCAAATTTCCTATAGCTCATTCCTACAAATCAGAGGAGGCTACAGTGACAATTCCTACGGGAAGCTGAATCCTATATTTTTTCTATGAAATTGCTTTGATCCAAAGGAGCCTTAAAAAGTTGATGCCTTTTCCAAAATATCGCTTCTAACTAAAAATGCAAAATTGGTCTCAAGAGAAGGAGCCGACAATCCAATCTTCTTCGTGCCTAGACCACGCTCACTTCCCGTAACCTTGCCGTAGCCGGCCCTAGCAACACCACAAACGTCTTAAGCCACATTTAAGAAGACACATTTAAGCACACCCTACACCCTGTTCGTCTCATCGTTTCGGTGGCTAATATCGTTTTTGACTGTTTTGTTGTGAGAGAAAAACACTGTTTCAGTGGCTGATAAGTCGACTGATAAGCCCAACGAAGAAGGTGCTAATTGTTGGAGAAAGTTTTTAATCTTTTGTCAAAAAATACTAACACTAATAGAGTGAGTTTGTAAAGTACTCCTTCCATTTTAAAATATAAGTTATTTTATTTTTTGTACATAATAAAAGTCGTGTATCTATAATTTAAAAGGGAAGAAATATTAAAGATACTATAAAGGATGGACCAGACAAAAAAATGTCTTCCACAGAAACTAAAATCTCGATTTTTAAGAAGTACATTAATCAAGATTCACTAGGTTTATAGAAAATATATCAAAATATCTATTTTTAATAAATTTATTGTAAAATTATCTTTCAAGATTAATCTATATCATAAAAGATGCCTTTTTACTCCCCTCGGCCAGGGTGAATCAATTTATTGAGATTTCTTTTTGTTAAAAAGTTTGACCACATTAAGGAAAATATCTTTGTGATAGAGAATCACTAAGCCTATACTCATTTCGTTCCAGTTACATGTCGTTTTGACTATTCTACTCTAGTAGCCTCTATGTACATAACTTTTATTGTGTATCTATACTAAATTTTACAATGCATATAGAAAAGTTAAAATACCTTTTAATTTGACACATCATACAACATTAAATATGTTTACATATTATCTTTCTTTGTCATATATGAATATGCTTATAAAACCGACAAATTTTTAAAAAATAACTAAATATTTTTAGGTTAATTTATTTAGAGATAGCGAAAGTACATATTTGAACAAATTTATATTTGATTATATTATTATAAAACTAGATTTACGCTCTCCGGGGACTGAAGGAGTACTCCCAATAATAACAAAACGAACACAGAAAAAAGGTAAAAAGCTTCATTCCCCTCCATCCCTCCCTCCCCACAGCCTCTCTCTCCTGACTCCGCGTCGCGATCTCTCTCCCCTCCCCTGCCCCTCCCACCTCCTCGCACTGCCAAACCCCTCGCCCCCGCCGCCTCCTCTTGCCTCCGCCGCCGCCGCGCTCCGATCCGGTCTCCCGCGACCCCGCGGCGTGCCCCGAGCTCGTCGCCCCGCGCGCACGCGAGCTGCCTTGCCCCACCGGACCTGCGCCGGCGAGCGAGCCCCCCATTGCGGCGCGCCACCTCCCCCGCACGCGGCGGCAGGGCGCGGGGAGCGAGGCCGGCGGTCCGCGTGCGCCTGGCTGTTATGGGGCGGTCCCGGCGTCGGGGCTGATGCGGAGGCTGCTGCCATGTCGGACGTCTCGTCGGATCTCGGCGGCATCCGGGCGGGGCCCGTGGAGCGCGACATCGAGCAGGTGCGTCCTGCTAACGCTTCTCTGGGTGGATCGATTTTCCCTCCCCTCGTCCCTGGTTATACTGCGGGTCGGGTGCAACTGAGATGTGGATGTGTAGATCATCATCTATCTATCGCCTACGTGCTCTCCGCTCGCGTGGCGCGGATCGATTTCCCCTCCCCCGTCCCTGGTTCTACTGCGGGTGCAACTGTGGTATGGATGGGCAGATCATCGTTTATCGCCTACGTGCTATCCGCCCACGTGGCGCGGAATTTCAAGCGAGTTCGTGCTCTTTTGTGCGCCTACGTGAAATGGTGCCTGATTTCGGCGGAATTCATGGGTGCTGATGCTGTTTTCTTCTTCTTCTGTGCTACAATGGAGCTCAGACTGGATATTCCAGGTCGCTGTTCCCCTCCCTCTGCTGAAATTCCGGGAGCTAGGAAGGTGGTTGACTTATTGGGCGTCCAACCACTGATTCGAGTGTTTGGAGATCAAGCTAGTGTTATGATACTTCTCATTCCCTGTTTTCTGGAGCTGAGGGGATCAGTCATCAGTGGGATGCTTTGGTGAACATAAGATTCATTCTGGGAGCGAGGACCATTAGTTGATAGTTTAGTTCTTTCACTTGCATGCTCGTGTGGTCGTGCCTTCTCTTTCTGTCTTGGCCTTGGTGCTGTGTTTGTCCATTCTATTGTAGCTGCTACATGGCACTGAAGTAGAGCCGGGTTTGACGGATGTCACATTGGGTTTCGTGGATTTGTGAAGAATTGTTTGGGGATGGTTGTTGTGCCTTTGTGGATTCTAACTTTTGTGTTTTGAGAGGCATGTCCGACCACACACACAAATGTACAGTTTAAGCTGATTCTACTGCTGTAGCCCTATACTCCTATTTTTGGCACCAAGGAGGGTGTTGCAGTGTGGGGGGCTTTGGAATCAAGCGATGATTGATTTGTTTTTTCTTTATGTACAATATATGTCCAAGATTCCGTTTGTGCCAAACTTATAAGACATAGAGTGAAGATAAGGCTGGATTAGGATACTTGAATACAACCAACATGCTTTAACTGATTGTGCTGACAAGCGCTAACATGACATTTTCATTTGTTTCTTACTAAATAATGCATTTCACAATTCACATATTTTGCTTTTAAGGGACCACATTTGTCATACCAGATAATGTGTAACATAAGAGCTGCTGGGGGCACTGATCAGGACCCTATTTCAGTTCTGGAGTTTATTGTGAGATGCTTCATAAGCTTCCTTCCAAGTGCATCTGACAAGATTCTAATAATACAAAGTAGTTAAAACAAAGGCAGTACAGGAAAAGATCATGAATAACTGAAAATATCACAATCATCGATATATTCTTATCAAATCGGTAAGCTTAGTGGCTGTAGTTGCACTCACCACTAGAATTTGACTAGTGTGATAGGGGTTATTTTGGTTTTATTTTTGTTTGTCAATAAAGGAAATCATAAAAGAAGGGGACACATACCAGTTGCTTAGTGAAAAAGGTCGATATGAAGAATGAGCTGTATGGCACCAGCAGCAAAGCAGAAGTAGTAAAAAAATTGTTTCATATTGTAGATTGAACCATTAGCAATTTAGCATCTTCTGACACTTGCCTTTGTATGTGTCTAGTGTTATGTTCTAGTATTATATTTCGTTTCATTAGTACTATAAAACCAGTGATTTACCTTAGGTCTGTTTTATATCTTCAAAATGTGAAGTATGGAAGTTAAATGCTTCTGGTTGCTTGTTTTTTGTTCCATATATTGATGACTTGATAAGTTGATATCTGAGGCTTGACAGCATCCTTCTTTGCAGGCCATCACTGCTCTCAAGAAAGGAGCATACTTGCTGAAGTATGGGCGCAGAGGAAAGCCAAAGTTTTGTCCATTTAGGTTATCCAATGTGAGCCTTATTTGGACCCTCCAACTTAACAGTGTTTCTGGGCCTTCACAATCCTTTGGCTTATATGGTGTATTTTTGTACTTTTTTTTGGCTCCTTCAGGATGAATCTGTACTGATATGGTTCTCAGGGAAAGAAGAGAAACATCTAAGGTTGAGCCATGTATCCAGGATAATTCCTGGGCAACGGACTGTAAGTTAATGTTCTTTGGAGGCCTAGACTCATTTTCAAGAAGATTATCTAGTCTAGCAATTTCTCCCCAATAATAAGTTACTTTGGTCAACAACAAGCTTCATATTAAAAATGTTTTGATTTTCTGGTGATGTTTGCTTGCCAACCCATATGGATGAACTTAATAGCATTTCCAAAGTCCTTATTTTTTCACGTTAGCATGGATAAATAATATTGTGAAATTAAAAATAACTAGAACAACTCTTCTGTATGTATATGTCTTGCTACTTTTGACACCTATACTAAGGAGTTTAGAATTCGTGTTAATGAACAAAAACCATATGTTTTCTTTGTAGTATTTCCAGTTTCCATTTGTGATGAACTTGGTTGTCCGACTTACTAACTAGACCCTTTTTGGATAATTCAGGCAATTTTTCAGAGGTATCCACGGCCTGAGAAGGAATGCCAGTCTTTTTCTCTAATTTCACATGATAGGTCATTGGATATAGTAAGTTATCCCTGGTTCATATTTTTATATGTTTTGTCTTTGTTGTCTCTGTTGCTACAACACCCCTGATGGTTAAGCTTATCACTTGTATCTTACTTTATGCTTTACTATTAGCTGTCTAGCATTTGCCGGCTTGCTTTAGCAGCCTTGTAAGCATCTGCTTTAGTTGGTGGCTGCCTCTTTTGCCTATATAAGCAGGAGCATACCACCCTAGGATGTAATCCTGAATTCTGCCTTTCAATTCAATCCAAGCGGCCCTGGGTAAAGCTGCCCTCCGGCCTTACCCTGATCCATGTGTGGCCAACAATTGGTATCTAGAGCCTAGGGTTTTGGAAGAGAGGAGAGGATGTCCACCGAGAGCTCCAAAGCCCGCGCCGCCGCCGCCTCTGCGGTTGTGCAGGAGGACGCAAGGCCAACCGGTGCGAGGGCTGATGACCGCGCGACGTGCCTTGCTGCCGCTGCGGCAGCGGCGGCCGCTACGGCAGCCACAGCGCAGCAGGCAGCAGCCGCGGCCCAAGCCGCGGTAGCCGCCGTCGCAGCTCTACGCCTGGAGATGGAGCGGGAGGACGTGGACTCCGTAGTATCACACAGCCCCGAGCGCCGCCGCCGCCAGTCGCCGTCTCCTGAGCGACGTCGCGGCCGTCGCGGGCGCTCGCCGGTGCTGCACACCGTCTACCGCGACTCCGGGGCCAGCACGCCTTGGCCGATGCTCACCAAGAGCAACTACCACGAGTGGAGCCTGCTGATGAAGGTAAAGCTTCAAGCTCGTCATCTCTGGCAGGCGGTGCACGTCGGCGGGGTCGGCTTCGACGACAATCGACGAGCCTTGGAGGCGCTCTGCGCATCGGTTCCAGTCAACGTTGCGGCCTCCATCGCCAACAAGGCCACGGCGAAGCTGGCGTGGGACGCCATCGCGCTGCGCCACACCGAAGGCGATCGGGTGCGCCGCGCCACGCTCCAGCGACTGCGCGGAGAGTGGGAAGCTCTCAGCTTTCAGCCCGGCGAGCAAGTCGAGGACTTTGCTGTGCGGATGAGCAACCTGATGGAGCAGATGGCGCGGTTCGGCGACACCGACCTGATGGAGGAGCGAGCAGTGGAGAAGCTGCTCCGGTGTGTGCCGAAGAAGTACACGCAGATCGTCAATTCGATCGAGACGCTGCTCAACTTCGACCAGCTCACCATCGAGGACGTCGACGGGCGGCTCAAGTCGGTGCAGGACCGCGAGCAGATGCCGAACCCCGATCCCGGCGGGAGGCTGCTGTACACTGCAGAGCAGTGGCGCGCCTACGACAAGAAGAAGCAGGACGCTGCCGTGGTTGGGACTGGGCGAAGGAGCAAGGTGAGGCTGCACCAATGCTGGAGGAGTTCGTCGTTGAGCATGTCTGGAGCGGCGAGGCTGAGGACACGCAAGGCACGCCATCGCCGGCCGGCTCGACTGCTCCGAGAACACCTTCTCCGGCTCCGGGGGAGTTGGAGAACGCGGGAACAGCTGCGACCACGTCTTCACCGACCGCTGTAGGCGCGACAACGCCCACGACTGTGACAACCTCCACCACCAGGACGCCTCCACCGACCGAGCAACCCCACGTCGAGCTGTGTACGCCGCTGGAGGATGATGAGGACCGTTTGGACGCCTACTACGACGACGAGCCTCTGCGGTACCGGAAGGTAACCGACATCATCGGAAATATGTCTCCTCCAGGGATGGCGCCGAGGCTGTTCGCTCAGCTGCATCTCTCACATGCGGGCGAGCCGACCAGCTATGCCGAGGCGCAAGGCGACCCGGCGTGGCAGGCGGCGATGGAGCAAGAGATCCGATCGGTGGAGAAGAACAAGACCTGGGAGCTTACGGCGCTCCCAGTTGGCCACCGCCCTATCACCCTGAAATGGGTGTTCAAACTGAAGAAGGATGAGAAGGGGGCGGTGATCAAGCACAAGGCGAGGCTGGTGGTGAGAGGGTTCGTCCAGCAGGAGGGCGTGGACTACGACGACGCGTTCGCACCAGTGGCGCACATGGAATCGGTCCGGCTTCTCCTCGCGCTGGCGGCGCAAGAGGGGTGGAAAGTCCACCACATGGACGTGAAATCCGCTTTCCTCAACGGCGACCTCAAGGAGGAGGTGTACGTCCGCCAGCCGCCGGGCTTCGTCGTCGCCGGCCAAGAAGACAAGGTCTTCCGCCTGCGAAAGGCTCTCTACGGGCTGCGACAAGCGCCGCGCGCCTGGAACGCAAAGCTGGACGCCACACTCAAGGAGATGGGCTTCCAACAGAGCGCGCATGAAGCGGCGGTGTACCGGCGGGGCACGGGGCCGTCAGCTTTGCTCGTCGGCGTCTACGTGGATGATCTCATCATCACTGGCGCCCAGGAAGAAGAGGTGAAGAAGTTCAAGGCGCAGATGATGGCGAAATTCGACATGAGCGACCTCGGGCTCCTCTGCTTCTACCTCGGCGTCGAGGTGCGCCAGGATGCCGAGGGCATCAGCCTGCGCCAAACGCACTACGCCAAGCGGATTCTCGATCTGGGGGAGATGGTCGGCTGCAACCCAGCCCACACGCCGATGGAGGAGAAGCTCCGCCTCAGCCGAGAGAGCAAGGCGGAGGAGGTCGATTCCACGCACTACCGGCGGCTTGTCGGCAGCCTCCGGTACCTCGTGCATACCCGGCCGGACTTGGCGTTCGCCGTCGGGTTCGTGAGCAGGTTCATGGAACGGCCCACGGTGGAGCACCTACAGGCAGTGAAGCGTGTTCTCCGCTATGTGGCGGGAACACTGGACTACGGGCTCCAGTTCAAGAAGGCCCCAGGCACGGCGCGTCTGCTCGGCTACAGCGACAGCGACCTCGCCGGGGACATCAACACAAGCAAGAGCACCAGTGGAACCATGTTCTTCCTGGGTGGATGCTTGGTCAGCTGGCAGTCCATCAAGCAGAAGGTGGTGGCTTTGTCAAGCTGCGAGGCAGAGTACATCGCCACTACAACTGCAGCAACACAAGCGCTCTGGCTGTCCAGGCTGCTCGCCGAGCTGCTGGGCAGAGAGGTGGATGTGGTGGAGTTGAAGGTGGACAACAAGTCTGCCTTGGCCCTAGCCAAGAACCCAGTCTTCCATGATCGAAGCAAGCACATAAGGATTAAGTACCACTTCATCAGAGACTGTCTGGAAGATGGGAGTATCAAGGCTGACCACATTGCTACCACTGATCAGCTTGCAGACATCCTCACCAAGTCGCTGGGCAAGGCCAAGTTCCAGGAGATGAGGGGAAGGATTGGCCTGAAGCAGATCACCTAGTGTTAGGCTTAGGGGGAGATTGATGGTTAAGCCTATCACTTGTATCTTACTTTATGCTTTACTATTAGCTGTCTAGCATTTGCCGGCTTGCTTTAGCAGCCTTGTAAGCATCTGCTTTAGTTGGTGGCTGCCTCTTTTGCCTATATAAGCAGGAGCAGACCACCCTAGGATGTAATCCTGAATTCTGCCTTTCAATTCAATCCAAGCGGCCTCTGGGCAAAGCTGCCCTCCGGCCTTACCCTGATCCATGTGTGGCCAACAACCCCCTCCCCTCTTACTTAGTTTTGTGTTGACATGATGACATAATTTGTTTTGTTCATTAATATCAGATATGCAAAGATAAAGATGAAGCTGAAGTATGGTTTGCTGGGCTGAAAACACTGATTTCACGTTGTCACCAAAGAAAATGGAGAACTGAATCTAGAAGTGATATCCTTTCCTCTGGTGCAACTAGTCCAAGGACTTACACACGACGGAGTTCTCCTTTGAGTTCACCTTTCAGCAGCAATGACAGCATCCACAAGGTATTACTGTCTCCATTGTATTAAAATCCTACCTAGATGGCTAGAAGACTAGAATAAAACATTCGAGTTTCAACCCTTAATAATGCTACGAAGGCTCTTCATAGTTAGAAGCCATCCTGTTTTCATGTTGCGGGTTCAATCAGCAATTTCTCCACTCAAATAATTGTGGAAGTACCTTGTTTTCACTGATGTGTTCAATTAGAGTAGAAATCCATGCCAGAAAGTTGATGACACTAGAGTGCAAAGCCAGAAAGGATTTTTTTTTGTGTGTCAAATTGCTTGTGTACTTAGTAACTTTTAATGACTTCTCCTTCCTTTCACATCACTTTGCATTATATGTCCTCTTTTATGATATTGCCATTTATTTTTAAAAATGACCTCTTATTTCAGGATGGCAGTGAGAATTACCGACTCCGTACTCCATATGGGAGCCCACCAAAAAATGGATTGGAGAAGGCATTTTCTGATGTCATGTTGTATGCAGTTCCTCCCAGGGGTTTCTTTCCATCAGATTCTAATGCTGGATCAGTCCATTCTATGTCTTCTGGACACTCGGATAACACAAATGGGCACCCCAGAGGCGTCCCAATGGATGCTTTCCGAGTCAGTTATTCAAGTGCCGTTAGTTCATCTAGTCATGGTTCTGGTCATGATGATGGTGATGCTTTAGGCGATGTTTTCATATGGGGAGAAGGAACCGGGGAAGGAATTCTGGGCGGTGGTGGTTCAAGAGTTGGAAGCTCCTCAGGTGCAAAAATGGACTGCCTTGTACCAAAACCATTAGAATTTGCCGTGCGACTTGATGTGCAGAACATATCTTGTGGAGGAAGGCATGCTGCACTTGTTACTAAACAAGGTGAGATATACTCATGGGGTGAGGAATCAGGGGGACGGCTTGGTCATGGTGTTGATTGTGATGTGTCGCAGCCAAAACTTATTGATGCTCTTTCTCATATGAACATTGAGCTTGTAGCATGTGGCGAATACCACACTTGTGCTGTTACACTATCTGGAGATCTTTACACATGGGGGGATGGCATATTTAAATTTGGGCTTTTGGGTCATGGAAATGATGTCAGTCACTGGGTACCAAAGCACGTGAATGGACCATTAGAGGGTATACATGTTTCATCAATTTCATGTGGACCTTGGCATACAGCCCTAGTAACTTCTGCTGGACAACTTTTCACATTTGGTGATGGATCTTTTGGGGTTCTTGGCCATGGAGATCGTGAGAGTATCTCGTTTCCCAGGGAAGTTGAATCTCTCAAAGGGCTACGTACGGTGCGGGCAGCTTGTGGTGTTTGGCACACTGCTGCAGTTGTAGAAGTCATGTCTGGGAATTCAAGTTCTAGCAATTGTTCTTCTGGTAAGATATTTACATGGGGTGATGGTGATAAAGGTCGCTTAGGTCATGGTGACAAGGAACCAAAACTTGTCCCAACTTGTGTGGCTGCTTTGGTGGAGCCCAATTTTTGTCAGGTTGCTTGTGGGCATTGCTTGACAGTCGCCCTAACAACTTCTGGGCATGTGTATACAATGGGCAGTGCTGTTTATGGTCAACTTGGGAATGCACAAGCTGATAGTATGCTTCCTGTGCGTGTTGAAGGGAAGCTACACAAAAACTTTGTGGAGGAGATTTCATGTGGTGCTTATCATGTGGCTGTATTGACTTCTAGGACTGAGGTGTACACATGGGGAAAAGGTGCAAATGGACGATTAGGTCATGGCGATACTGATGATAGGAATACTCCTACATTGGTTGAAGCACTGAAAGATAAGCAAGTCAGAAGTGTTGTTTGTGGAATTAATTTCACTGCAGCAATATGCATTCACAAATGGGTATCTGGAGTTGATCAATCAATGTGCTCAGGTTGCCGTCAGCCATTCAACTTGAGGAGAAAACGTCATAATTGCTACAACTGCGCTCTAGTATTTTGTCATTCCTGCAGCAGTAAAAAATCTCTGAAGGCTTCATTAGCACCTAATACAAACAAACCTTACCGTGTCTGTGATACCTGCTACAGCAAACTGACAAAGGGACTTGAGACAGATATGCATTCTTCAGCGAAGCGGGCTGCTACTGTACCGGGATTCAGTGATACAATCGAGGAGGATGTGGAAACAAGGTCAAATGCTCAACTATCAAGGTTGTCATCAATGGAATCTTTTAAGCATTTGGATAGCAGATATTCCAAGAAAAATAAGAAGTTTGAGTTTAATAGCACCCGTGTTTCCCCTGTGCCTAATGGGAGTTCACATTGGAGTGGACTAAACATTTCAAGATCTTTCAATCCTGTATTTGGATCTTCAAAGAAGTTTTTCTCATCATCAGTTCCTGGATCTAGAATTGTTTCTAGGGCAACATCACCTATTTCAAGAAGAGCAAGCCCTCCACGATCTACAACACCAACACCTACTCTGGGTGGTCTAACATCTCCAAGAGTTGTTCCCAACGATGGCAAGCCAACAAATGATGCATTAAGCCAAGAGGTTCTGAATTTGAGGTCTCAGGTACACATTTTGCTCCATATTTTTAATGCTATCTGATTGATATGGTGATATTTGTATTTTGCTTTCAGTAGTTGACAATTTAAATCTAGAGTTTTAGCTGACACTGCTTGATAGACATCAGTGCCTTTTGTGTTGTTGTACCGAACTTTCGATTCTAAGTTCTAAAAGATAGCTTGCATGTTTCTTGTTCTGCTTACCCCCTGCAACCTTGCACTGTAGACATATATACCCTTTTGTTCTTTAAGAGTAACAGAGTATAGAGAATGGAAGTTCATTAAATTTGTTACCTGCCTACTTGATACTAATAGGCAGACAACATATTGTCCTTTGGAGTTCAAGATTTGAACCTCCCTTTTCCTTAAAGCTAAGTATCATCAGAACGAGACTTGCTGCTCATGTAGTTAGCTCTTGACTTACAGGTGGAGAGTCTTACCAGGAAGTCTCAACTCCTAGAAGTGGAGTTGGAAAGAACTACCAAACAATTGAAGGAAGCTATATCTATTGCCAGCGAGGAAACTGCAAAGTGCAAGGCGGCAAAGGAAGTAATCAAGTCACTCACTGCACAGGTAAGTCTGCTTACTGTATGGGCTTGCAATTTCTATGCCCACATGTAATTTTATTAGAATACTTTCAACATTAGCATTTAGGATAAAGGCTGTTGAGCTAGGTTGTACATTACATCCTATATTAAATAGCTCCATGTTAGTGTGTTACAACCAGGATACGAAACTTGAATAAAGAAGTTTGTTTTAATGGAAAATCTGAAGGCCTGAACAATTTTGAAACAATGATTGGCTATAAGATTCCACATTTAAATGTAGCCCTATATATTCATGGCTAATGGCTAATAGTAAAGGGGCAAAAGAGCTTTGTAACTTGTGCCACTTATGACAGCTATGATCTGATGGCCAACTCCATTCTTTATGTAACAGTTAAAGGGGATGGCAGAGAGATTGCCTGGAGGTGCAGCCAAGAACACTAAGTTGTCACCTCTTCCTGGAATTTCCATTCCAAGTGACATTTCGTCTATGGCTACGGAGAGTGTGGGTAGCCCAAGCAGCTCTGGAGAACAAATCATAAATGGTCATAATGGATTGCTTGCTTCTAATGGACCAAGTTCTGTTAGGAACAAGACGAGCCATCCAGAAGTAGGCAAGAATGGAAGTAGGCCCCCTGATGCTGAATCTTGCCATGATGCTGAATGGGTAGAACAAGATGAACCAGGTGTTTACATTACTCTCACCGCGTTGCCTGGAGGCGCCAGAGATCTCAAGAGGGTTCGGTTCAGGTAGGTGCATTTGAATCCTGCTCAGCAGGCAACTTCTATAGCTAGTGTCCAACTTACATAGTGTTCCTGTTGAATTATCATGTGGTTCAGCTCTTGACTTGTCATTTTTTTTTTGTAAATATAGCCGGAAGAGATTCAGTGAAACACAAGCAGAACAGTGGTGGCAGGAGAACCGGGCGAGGGTATACCAGCAGTACAATGTCCGCGTGGTTGACAAATCAACCGCCAGTGTCGACAATGACATTGCGGCTAACTGACACTAGATTGACCTGGAGAAACATACTTGATTACAAGCGGAGCTGAGGCCATGTACTCTACCTACGTGAAGGCTCTCTCTCGTCAGTCAAGCTGGGTTGCTAACGTGGCCACCATTTTACCTAGCCCCTTGAGAAGAGGCGGTTTCCGCTCCCAGGAAAACAGGAAGGATTTTTTATCTTCGGTTTTACATAATTCTTTACTCTTACCCCCTTCTCTTTTCTCCTTGTGTGAAAAGTAGAGTCCTTGAGCAGAGGTATGTAAATGCTTTAGTAGAAGCAGGCTAATCTATCTTGTAAATGCATAAGCAAGCATCGATTTTAGAATGTCTTGGAAATTTTCCGATATGGTTGCAAATGCAAATGTCAAATCTGGGCTAAGTGGTGATGTCCCTGACGTTTGTTGTAGACCTGCAGCTCAGAGATTCTGTATGCATAAATCTGAAGCAAACGTCTCGATGGATCAATACTGGATGTCGTTTGTCCCAACTGATTCGCCTAACGAGACGAGAGCAAAACGGAGGTGGACCGGTGTCTGCTAACCCTACATAATTATCCAGACTCAAGACATTACTTCAACTTAAATTGTTCATAGTAGCTTCAACTTAAATTGTTCATAAGGTTAGTACTAAATGAAATGTGAATACACCGATTAAGTTCGACAGAAGCTGTTCCAGGTTAAAAAGTCTCGGCCGTGAGCAGTATTTGAGTCCAAATTCTGGCTAATATGACGCAGCTGATAGGGTTTTCATCACAGATGATGCCCGGAACAGGCTTGAACAAAAGGATGGAACTGAGTTATTTACACGAACGAATCCCGGTCAACACTTGCTTTGGAATCAAGAACTGACTTCCAAGCAATAATTATTACTATTGCAAAGGGAGTGATCAAAAGAAAGAAACAGAAAAATTAAGATTTTAGTTAGTGCTACCAACAACCAATGTGTGTTGCTGCTTTAGATATTGTCTACACAGAGCTGAGTTGCGCCAGATAGCTGCTTTCAGCAAAATCATGAAGGCTCCGATGAGACCGGCTTCCTTCATTGTCAGAGCTGCCTGATCCTTTATTCACTATTTTTCTGCAGGTGCTAGAATCCTGCAGACAAATAAAAGCACTCAACCACATGTAAAATTTGACAATAATATTGGCATCAAAATGCCATGACATGTAATGCACACCAACCTGCAGAAGCTTAAGCATTTGCTCTTCAACGGTACCACGCATAGCCAAAGTTTCAACATGTATTGGACGCGTAGCTCCCATTCGATGTGCCCGACTAATAACCTGTTCCTCCATACTGATCAGAACAGAGAAAGTTTAAGCGTCAGTTACAGATGATACATGATAATGACAGTGATAGCAAATATCCTAGTCAAAAGTATGACAAAAAGACAAGGGCACAGCATTGGCCAATAAGTTCACACTTCACATTACATTACGTCTCAAAAGAATCTATTTACCCTATGGAACCATAATGATTGGTAAATATACTGGAACTGATGCAGCTGCATTTTAGTTATATTACCTCCTATCCCATATTGGTTCCATGAGAAAAACATGAGTCACAAAACTCAAATCAAGCCCCAGTGCAGCAGTTCCATCCATGACTAAAGCCATACATGTTGGGTCCTCCTGGAACTTCATTAGTGCACTTCTCTGCAAAGAATTGCAGCAACATCGAGATAACCCTTAAAATATGTTTCAGATATTTGCCAAGGAGAGTTTACATGTATTTTTGCCAACTAGGAAGGTATATAAGACAATTTGGCTTTTCTTGATACATTGCTTTTAGACAGTGTATATCTAAGTGCATAACAAAAGCTACATATCTCGAAAAGCCAAAACGTCTTATAATTTATAATTTGGAATGGAGGATAACATGTGAAGTAGTGAACTAGGAGGGACTTGAGATACTAAGTGGGAGAGATCGCAATTGAGATACCTTACTAGCTAGAGGCATCGGACTATACATTCCCGCATATATTATTCCAGCAATAGTCAACTGACCAGAAAGAAGATCAATCATCAACTAATTTCACATACTCCCTCGTCCCAAAAAGAGTCGTCTCAGCTTCCAAAAGTCAACATAATCAACTTGACCAACTATATTTTACAAAATATTAAATTAAGCATATATTAGTTATCATTAGGTAGATCTTTGATATACTTTCATAATAAACTTATTTGGAGATATAAATGTTGTACACATTTTCAAATTCTAGTCAAGTTGAGAAAGTTTGACCGCACGATCCTAGCGACTTTTCTGGACGAGGGAGTAATTATAAGAAAGACAAGAGTATAAGCATTTCAAACTAACTGCTGTTCAATCACGTGAATAGCTCTAGAATGAGAAAATTAACTTTGTCAAACACTGCCTGTGGTTGATAAGATAGTGTATTAGCATGACCAACACTGTTGGTGTTATCCCAGTTTCTCGCAGACTTCTTAGCTTCTCAATCAAATAAGCAACTTTGCTGCTAGATGTTGATTGCCAATCAGGATCCCAGTCATCCTAAAAATTACAAAATTACAGAAAACTTATTTTCAAGAGCACACAGTGGATAAAATGGGCAAGATAGCACAAGCACAGACCTGCTTATATGAAGGCTGCAACTCAATTAGATCCTTAGGGACTGGCCACTTTGGGTTAGGATTTTCTGGCCTTGCACGAGTCTCAGGAGACTGCATCTCATAATGATTACCACAACCAGGTAATGTGCATTTTTCACTATCAAGAGCTACACAGTCAATGCACAAAAGATGTCGACAGGGTGTGATAACAGGCAAGCGACACCAAACTCTACACCTGAAAGCAACATGAATATTTGAATAAAGTGAATGCTGTGATTGATACATATGTGATCTTATTACAAGACCTCCTGTACCTGAGACAACTGGCACCGTTTAAAAGAGAATATCTTATCAACTGATATTCATCTGAAGAAGGATCAAGGCCATGCTGCACCAATTCATCCATTGTTTCCTGTATATCATGACCTGCCTCTGCTACTTTGATATGCCCGGCAACACAGCAAGACAAACGGACATTCTTCAAAGTAGTAGCACGGAATTTCCACTGCTTGGGGTTAAGAAGGGATTCTACATGAGAAGGGTCATTCCAATCAGCCATCAGTATATTTCGGCGTATAGTAACTACCAGCTCATTGTAACTTTTTGCATGCCCCTCATTGAAGTCTAGGTAGGTTATCATCTTTATGCAAGGAGGAATATTTTTCAGGTCTGCTTTTCTTGCACTAATCATAGTCCTCTGAAGCAGCTTCACAAGACGAACACGCCCCTCTTCCATTTGCGCCTCAAAAGGCCTATGGATCCCAGAGTCCCATGACTGGTAGTTCTGACCATAAGTTTCATCATGAAGAAACTTAAGCATGGGATGAAGATGAGCAACCTGACTAGTTGGTGTATTTGGTGTAGGTGTACCAGTTAATATCCACCTATTTGATGCAACCAAAGCGACAGCCATCTGTAACTTGTTTGTCAGGGCAAGGCTAGAACCTAGTGTGTGCCCTTCATCCAGTATAACCCTGAACCAATGGATCTGCTTTAGTGGGCTCCTCTTCTTTGGACCCCATTCTGCACTTAGTCTGCTGAATGTGGTTATGACAATGTCATAGTCCCAAGCAAGGTTGTGAGCAGATGGCTTCTTGTGGTCTCCCCACACAAAAACATTAAGGGTATCCGAGAGACACATGACGTTGTATCTGTGTTGTCCAGTGATCAATTAAGTTAGCAGGTACCACTATCAAGGTGGCTGTAGATAAATAAAATCTAGTTGAATCCAGTGGTTTTTCAAGAGCAGCTCCAAGTGCAGCCGAATCAAAAGATAAATCATCAAGCATAGAGGGATAGTACCAGCGCGTCACACCTTTCTCAATCTTTCTCACAAGGCCAAATGCTTGGAATATCTTGTAATATGGACGAGCACCCTTGCCAGTAGTTGCACGTGTATCTAAAACTGGTCGAGTCAAACCAACAAATTCCATCTCAAGAAGTTTTGTGGGAGAAAGTTTTGCTAACCATAACAAAGCCTTCTTGGTTTCTGTATTGATCATAGTAACATTATCTTTCAATATGTTTGTGAAAAATGTCACGTTTTCCTCATTACCAGGCAAAGAATTTTTCTTGTAAAATCCGGGCAAATAGGTTATCTTTCTCTTAAAATCCCAGGATTCCTCCGGGGCAGTGCATTTCTGTCGTGTAGGATCAGTGTTCATAGTGCAAAACCACACTGTGGTAGAATCAAGAACTGTTCCATCGGATAACCGTCGCCACTTCTTGCAAGCATCACACTGAACCCAGGTCTCACTTATCTCAGTGGTGGTGCCAATCTTCCTTTTATTGCCAACTGAAACGTCACTGTATTCATCCATGAGGTTTTTCCTACCTTGTCTTGAGTTTTTAGTGAACTTCAGCATATGCGTAGCTGGCATTGGATGCAATTTGCTTTGTGATGACGATGGGGAATTCTCAATCGCAGCATGCGACATTACCTTGGTTGGATCAGGGCTCAGTAACCTACCTCTCTTTCTTGAAGATCTGGTACTGCAGACAGAATCATCTGGACTTAGATAATCTGTTATCACATCCTCCCCCAAAAGCTTTTTTGACACAGATGAAGAGCTGTTTCTATTAAAAGAGGAGCTGGCACTTAATTCATAATAACCACATTTTTTATCTGGCTTATGCATGCACCAACTCACATCCACCCCTTGTGGAGAGTACGCCATTGTTCCATGGGTTTTCAGAATCAGAGAGAGTGTGGTTACTGTCTTCCCTAACCCAGGTTCATCACAAAACATACCTCCACAGAAATCATTTATGGTTGGAGCATCATTGGTAGATATTTCGGCAGAGATGACATTTATGTAGAATGGGAAACCATCCTCAGTGCAGAAATCCTTGTACAAAGGATGTGCTAGGACATGCACGTTCTGCTCTCTCTTCAACATCCATTCGACAGCAGCCTCTTGATGGGGGAAGAGCTTAAGCTTCATGCAAGGCATAACAGAGGCAGCAAGAGTCCTTAGATGATGACAAGTTGCTGCCACCCTTATCAAATCTCTGGGTTTAAGTAGAATTAGTACATTATGTAATACATCGTCAGGGACAGACCAAATACCCAGTTCCAGTGGTCCTGCATCTGGTATTATTCTTGCTACCTGCATGTTCTTCTCCATCCTAACACCAGGGAGTGTCTTGAAGATTTCATGCAGGTCAAATGACTTCTCTCTATTTGATATTGATGCTATCTTATGGTCCTCGCAACCAAGCACGTGACAATCGGTGCAGCTCCAAATGGATTGGTCATCATAGTGTGTATTGTCATGAGAAGTCCAGTCAAAATCAAGCAACGCTTTCCTAGCATCCCAGTTGCAACTGCCAGCCAAAAAAAAAGGGGTTAACCTCAGAGGAAGGTTGACAACAACACATGAAATATTACTGACATAATGAATAGTTGTCGCATTGCCCAACTCTCAGGATTGACATATCTTAGGTCTCTGAAACTACATTTTTGGAACTAACGAATTAAAAAATTAATAAACTCTATAATTGCAGTTTTGCTCAAATTCGCATAATGTGCATGGCTGGATGCAAAATTTGAATAGAGACTTCATATGGAAAAAATAGCCATATCTATTTGTAGTAGAGGTACTGGCATTAACAAATCAAGTAGTGGAAACAACACAATATGTGGAACCTATTACAATTTACAAGATCTCATCACATAGTCAGAAGGGAAGCAACTAATAGCCATTTACAAGATCTCAAGAATCAGAGGCCAGGAAATACAAGGAAACAAATTTAAATGCTTGGGAATGACTTAATACTCCCTACGTCTCAGGATAGTACTGTAGTAGGCGCTACTCAAAAAACGCTAAGACCAAGATGCACCTTAATTACCGCATGAGTCTCTTCGGTTCCGTCTCTAAATAAATGATGCCCATTCACTTCCACCTCCAAATAAAACTGTGGGAAACGTTGCCGTTAACCAAATCTCTAGGCCCGCGGGCATGCACGTGCATGGAAATTTGCTCCCTGGCTACTCTAACAACCAGCGGCAGACAGCAGTAACTTCTGCATGCACGCCGAGCAAGGATACGCAGGAAAAACAGTTACGCCTACTATCTTGGGACGGAGGGAATAATATCCTATGTATTCTGTCATTTTTTGGGGTTTGATGCTGGCTAATTGAAATTTGGAAAATGAACTAACTAGTGTCAGATATGAGAATGGAGGTCGTAGCACAGAGATGTGTATCAGTATGGGATGCATACAAAAAAAAAACTCTAATATGGTGATACATTTTAATATATTTTTGAAAATAAATAATGTATGGCACAAACATATGTAAAAGAGTGTATATCCACAATAGGGAACACGAGGAAAGTACGAGCACTAATAGGCCACAATACTACTAGCAGCCAGCCCACTAACTCAGTAGAGCCCAATCAACTCTATAGCCAATAAAGCAACCCCCTCCCCTTTCTCCTCAATCCCTAATCGGTAGATGCCTCCTCCGCTCCTTCCCAACCCCACTGAGATGGAGCAACGAATTGGGCACCGGTGCCACCCCCTTCCATATAGAGGTCTACTTGTATGTGGACCGAGTTTTTGTGCTTCCCCTTCTATATCAAGCTATACAGTTGAACAGTGAAGAAAGCTGTGATGCCATGGGCGCCAGAGCAGACCGGGATGATAGCAAGGGTAGGTTAGGCCTTGCGTTCTCCTCCTGCTCTTCCTCTCTCCTCTCCATCCCTCCCTCCATGATAGCGAATTCCCTTGGTTGAGCGGATAAGTATAAGATCACGTATGGAAATATCCCATATTTATTTCCCCGCCAATAATCAGCGGATACATATCCAGCGAGTACCCGTATTGGATACGTGTCCTATACGGGATAGCCAGATAAGAGGTCACTCCCATGTACACGTGCAGCATAGCCAATGTCCCAGAATATTTTTGGCCTTTATCTTTTCTTTTCCTGATCTGTGATGGCTCATGTTGGGTTTCAGCTCTAGCCTAACCCAACTTGCTTGGGACTAAAAGGCTTTGTTGTTGTTCTTGTTGTTGGAAAAGACCAGAAAGTGGCCATAGCAGTCCAAACTCCAAATAGTAAAAAGAAATAATAATAATAAGCAGGAATGCTTGGAATGAATGAAAGGACAGATACATTATGTATTTATGTTTCAAAGTTTTTTCCCCTCTGAATATTCCATCTGATTATACACACAATAAACAATAAGTCCTACATACTAGCTGGCCTAATAAATTCTGACCTCATGCCTTCCAGGCATCATCTCATCTCAATGTTAAAGGCCACCAGTCTCACCAGCCCATGGCTCTTGCATCTCTCACTTCTGTTGCACATCGACCACTAGCTAGTAGGATTCAATTGTCACATCATGTATAAGCTGATGCTTTTATCATGTTTGTTCATATATCCAGAGCCTCAGGGGTGAACATTTGATGGTGCAATTTTATTTATTCAGATTTCCTAGGACCAGCTCTCCAGATTTGAACTGTTAGTTGTTTTGAAAAGACATATACCCAGAACTCTGGATCAGGAAATCCTTTGGAACCGACAGGCACTTGGCTAGTACAGTAGTAATTAGGTCCTACAGAAAGTCCCAGAAAGAAATATAGAATACAATCGAGTAGGATTCAGGAATTAAATTCTTAGTATAAACAGAATTATCGACTCAGAGCAACTGCAGATATTTTTTATCACAAAATTTAAGATACATAACCTTGATAATGCCCGTATATATAAATAAAAATGACATAAACATCAGTAGCCCCTACGCAGTCAGAACTCCAAAACTTGGGTGCACAATGCAGGTGCCGCCCCACCCTCAGAAAAATCGCAATATATATATATATATATATATATATATATATATATAGACGGATGAGATGCACCTGACATGCTTGAAGACGGCGGCAGCAGCGGAGCGCGATCGCGGGAACTGCCACCCGGACCACGCGGCGACGGGCAGGTAGACGTCGAGCAGAAGGACGGCTCTGGCCTCCACCGCGACGCCGTCGCCGTCGCCGTCCCTTTCCCCAGGGGCCCTCCTGGTCACGACCCGCAGCAGCGTGCCCTCCACCTCGACGCAGCGGTTCGCCACGAGCGTCCTGAGCAAGCGCACGACGCCTGGCGCGCGCCACCTGGGCCACCGCGGCTGGGTCCCCACGTCGTCGGGGAGCGGCGCGAGGGCCACGGCCCCGCACGCGGAGAGCGTGCACGGGGACAGCGGCGGGATCGACGCCGCCGCCGAGGCGTCCCCGCCGGTGATGGACACCACGGCGCGTAGGTAGCCGCTGAGCTTGCGGCGCTCCGCCGCCGCGGCCATTGCGAGGTGAGGTAGGGTAGGGTAGGGTTAGGTCTTGCGCGCCACCATGGAGTGCGGTGGGTGTTGGACACCACGATGCTCGCTGGGATCGTGTGGTGGTGGGCTCGGCTTCCGGGCGGTGGGGAGTGGAGCGGAGATTGCGATGAGGTGGGGAGGCGAGGGGAGGCGACGACGAGGAGGAGGGAGGAAGGGTACGGGCGGGGCGGGGTCAAGCGTAACTACCGGGAGAGATGTGTGGGGTCGGTTGGAGTGTGCGACTAACGGATCGGATCTGCTGACTATGGGCCGAATCGGAACTGTGGGCTTCGATCGAATCGAATCCTTTTTTTTGTTGGGCCAGCAGCTCACTGTGGGCCGTTTTCGCAGTACGTGGGCCACGCACGACGGTTTACGGCACACGGGTACGGAACGAGTTTCACGGACGTCTGAAGTTGGCACGTCTCAAATTTGACACGTTGTAAATTGCATAGGATACAAGCCGATATTGCAAATTGCATCCCCACATCCAATTGAAGACAGATCAAACGTTTCCGTACGTTATTTATATATAAAAATATAATATAATATAATATAATATAATATAATATAATATAATATAATATAATATAATATAATATAATATAATATAATATAATATAATATAATATAATATAATATAATAGCAGGGAGTTACATGCACATTATATGATGGAGTACACCAAGCTGTCCAAGCATGCCATATATATATGTACACGTACACACCAAATAAAGGGAAAGCAAACCAAATAAAAAGGCGTAAATCATCAGATTTTAATTAGCGCGTGGCCGGGTAAGGTAACCACACGTACGTGTCCTTGCAATTGCAACAATTGTACTGTCATCACTCTTGCAACAATTGTACTGTCATCACTCGTTGGAGGGAGTCATGTGTATGTTTACGCCGTAGTACTACTTGGGCGGGGGAGAACTTGGACTTGATGGTGTCCACGACCCCGGCGTCAGTCTGGAACGCCCGCGCCAGCACGTCGGTGGGCACGGGCGGCGCGGCGCCGAACAGCGCGGCGGCGGCCGTCTGCGTACCAGGCAACTGGCTGTCGAACGTGGAGATCGCCACAGCGGGGGCGGCGCCGACGCTGCGCTGGAAGTGGAGGATGCCGCGCGGGAACACGAACACCTCGCCCCTGTTGACGGTGCGGCTGAAGAGCTGGCCTTGGCCGCCGCCGGCCCCAGTGGTCACGACGAAGCCCACCTCCAGGGTGCCCTCGGCGACGAAGAGGATCTCGGTGGCGCGCGGGTGCGCGTGCGGCGGGGACACGCCGCCCCACGGCGCTTAGTCGGTGCGCGCCATCGACACGCCCAGCGTGTTCAGCCCCGGGACCGCCCACACGTCCGCCGCCGTCGCCGCTGATCCCATCGGGTTGCCCGAGTACACGTCGGCCGCCATCGCTAGGCCACTGAAGAAGAAGTCGTCCGCCGTCACGTTCGCCTCCAGCTTGCATGGGAACCCGTTCACACGCAGCGCTGTTGTATATATGTCGTCGTACATATATATGCGAGGCAGCGAGAACGAGAGAGATGACGAATGGATGAAAAGTATATCATATCTATACAATGAAAATGTATGCATGGGGTACGTGGTACGTCACTTACGGCCCTTGAGGGATTGGTAGTCGGCGACGCAGATGTCCTGGAGCATGTCGGAGTCGCCGGCGACCACAGGTGCGGTGATGACGAGGAGGCTGACGGCGGCGGCGAAGCAAGAGCCGAGGAGAAGGGCGGGGAGTTTGAGCTTCTTCATCATCAGAGCCATGTTGTATTAATTTCTCGTGACGACGATGCTAGCTTTTGTAGCTAACTGAAGCTGGCGCGCACAGTTAGCTTTAGCTAGCTGTGTAGTGTAGTACGTGAGTGAGTGTGTGAGCCGCTGTAGCAGCTGGCGTAAAGGAAATGTTAGGTTTTTTTTGTGTTGATGGAAAAGAAGGTGTAAGGAGCTGCTATTTATGCATGTAGGCATCGATGCAACAACAGGCCGGCAGATCGTGTTGGATTACAGCTGCTTAATGATCGATCGAGAATAATGGAGTGCGCGCCACCACGATGACGACGACACGACGGGTCGTCTGTCCGTACATACGTACGTACGCGTGCAGTACGTACGTCGTACACAGCTGGGCGGCGTAGCTAGGTGATGATGCATGTGAGATCCGATAGAGAGATCGACCGCAAAAGACGTTACTTGTCACGTCAAGTTTCACTTGAAAATCGTACGTACGTTACGTACGTGTGTGATCGTCCTGCTGCCGGGCCGGCCGGCCGTTTTTATGCAGATTTTGACACGCATATATGCATTGCTTAATAATGCCCGGTTGTAATAACTCGAAGTTTTAGTATGACAGTAACTTACACGTTAGTATAGTATGAGAGTTGAGAGAACTGCTTTAATTTGTACGCGTGCCGCAGTTATTTTGTGTCCGCAGATCGATTTTTCGCGTGACTCAAGCAACGTGAAAATGACATGCATGCATACTCAAAAAGGTACCGGTGTGGATGAAATCGACGTTTAATTATATCCTCAAAATCATTCACATTGAATAACTTTCCGTTCGATTTAATTTCCACATATTTTTGCATGTTCTCACGGCACAAAATAGGGGTGGACAAAAAAAAAACGTGACCGAATAGCCCGAGATTTCGGTATAACATAGTCAAATAGGGGTGGACAAAAAAAACGCTTAGGATTGTCAGAGACCATCATGGTTTCTTCGTGATGGCACAAGCAAAATGTAGAGCTCCTCATGGCTATATTGGAGAAAGGAAATGAAGAGCTTGAGCATTGATCTAAGGTTGATGACGATGTTGGACCATTGAGCTGAGCTTCATGCCTTCGTCCCTGTGTGAACTTAAGCCCCTTCAAACGTTCTCCCATAAGCATAAGTGCAGCTTGGTGTGTCTTCCACACAGCTGAACCACCAAAACTACTGGAAGTAGTACAACCGACTGGTGCAGCTCCCTTCTCTCACTAGGGTAAGCACTAGCAGGCAGGAAGATGTGGCTAGGTTATACATGCTCCGAGAGAGTGGCAGACAATCGAAATAGTGAAGCTGCACAGCCTCACCTCCGCCGTGTGTTCAGGCTGGCTGCAGACTAGTACGTAATTGTTTCACTTTATAAAACAAATAAATTTATAACTACAAAGTACATAAAGTTGTAACTGAATAGTAACTCATTCTGTAATCATGTCCTTTTATCTGGTTGTAGTTGTATTTTTGAGACTATGTAACTGTTTTCCAAAAAAAAAAATCAATTTATAGCTACAAACTACACACTAAGTCTTGTAGTAACTGTGTCTCTTATTTGGCGTTGCAATTGCGTCAAAAAACTTTTATTTTTTATTTTTTAAAAACATTTTTATTTTTTTTGTCAAAATATATCCTTCATGGGTCTCATTTTATTCGGCATTATTTCCAATAATAATCTTCAAACGGTTGTTAACACTGTTACACGCGTTTGAGAACAATGGCGTTAGCTGCTGCTTAATTTCTTGATGTTGAATGACGATGTGTATATATGCATGTGACAGTATTTATTATCCGATGAATATGTTGCAAGCTAAGAGGGAACCATTAATGTTCGATCAGGCACCAATATATCAGGGAACTCATTATTCTGGATTTGCACATTGACAGAAACAACACACCAGCTTACACATACAATTAAGTGGCTCATGCAGAAATTGAAATTGAAACGCAACAACAACGACCTGTCGGTGAAGCCATGCATGCATGGCCATCATGACCTCACCAAGAACTAAAGAAAGAACCCAACGAAGAATTGACCCATCACACACTTGCTTTACAGCTAGAAAATACAAATAGTAAGTGATAAACGTGCATGCATGGTGCCTGCATGCATTGCCTGCATGACAGGCCTAGCTTACTTGGGCGGGAATTTGGACTTGATGGCCTCCACGAGTCCTCCATCGACCTGAAAGCTCCTAGCTAGCACGTCAGTGGGCACAGGCGGCGACGCACCAAAGAGGGCCTCAGCGACGGGCTGCGTGCCAGGCAACTGGCTATCAAACGCGGAGATCACCGCGGCAGGACCACCACCGTTGTTCCTCTGGTAGTGGACGAGGCCGCGGGGGAAGACGAAGACCTCGCCGGCGCAGACGGTGCGCGCGAACAGGCGGCCGGCGGTGGTGACGAAGCCGACGTCGAGGGAGCCCTGGAGGACGAAGATGAGCTCGGTGGCGCGCGGGTGCACGTGCGGAGGGTTCACGCCCCACGCCGCGAAGTCGATGCGTGATACCGACACGCCCAGCGTGTTGAGACCTGGTAGTGTCTCCACGTTCGCCGCCGTTACTGAGGAACCCAATGCGTTACCTGTGTTGCCCGCGCTTGATAGCGCGTTGGAGAAGAAGTCGTTCGCTGTTACGTTCTCTGGCTTCTTGCACGGGAACCCGTTCAGCCGCAGTGCTGTACGTCGTGCAGGCAGGGCATGCAGTATTATTACAAAGTGTGTGTGGAGCGAGCTGAGATCACCGGAAAACATTGTCGCTAGCAGCTAGTGTGGCCGGAGGTGGATCGATGACTTACGGCCCTGGAGGGATTTGTAGTCGGCGACGCAGATGTCCTGGAGCATGTCGGGGTCGCCGGCGAGCACTACTGCAGGGGCGGCGAGCGCCAGGACGACGATGGCGGCGAGGAGTGAAGTGGCGAGCTTGTTGTTGGCCATGATGGTTGGATGGTCGATCCACGTCAAAAAAACTGCTGGTTCGATCTTGTGATGACCCAGCTAGCTAGCGCGCTGGTTGCCGCCTGTTGGCAGTTTAGCTATGTGAAAGTGCGAGAAGGGGAAATGGCTGGGTTGGCTGAGGATGATGATCGACGAGGGAGGGCAGCTGGTATTTATAGCGGTGCGGTGGCTCCCAGACCTAAAGCTAGTACTAGTGCTAGTAGAGTAGCTAGCAGGAGTAGTTGCCTAAATAAACACATGACCGGCCGGCCGGTCCATCGCACGGGCACGTACTACTACTGCATGGATGATGGATCGTCGGATCGGACGACGCACACACATGCATGCATGCATGTGAACAGGTTAATTGGAAAGGTGCATATATGCATATCGTATACAGTAATAAGGTTGTAGGCTTTCTTTCTTGTTGTACGTCTTGTCTCCGTGTTCTAGTTAGAGAGAAAGGTTTAGGTACGTATACGTGTGTGTGACGATAGATATCAATATATATATGGTATCCAATCCAATCAAGTCGTTCATCAATACTTGGATCTCGATCATGCATGGATCACCAAGAATTAATATACACACACATACACATAACAATATATATATATATATATATATATATATATATATATATATATACTGTATATGCTACAGCTGTCCATGAATCATGCATCATCGATTCATCGTACGTACTACTAACGTAGTAGCCTCGCCGTGTCTGGCCCTGAAATTGTGCGATCGAGTGCATGCATGCACTCAGTGGCGGGCTGAGACTAGGGCTACTAGGATGCATTGATATTTGTTTTGTTAATATCCTACCTTTGAATGTTCGGATGATAATTTATGCTGATGATAAATCCACTGATATTGTTTTGTTAATACCCTACCTTGATGTGACTGAAGACCTGTTTGGTGAGACTTCTTTGTGACTTCAGCTCTGGTTCCTCTAGAGGAGCCCTGTCAGCAGACGTTTTTTTGAAAGAGCCGTTTTTTTAGTAAAAAACAGAGGAACCGGAGTCATTTTAAATGAACCGTAAATTGTGACTTCTCTAAAACGTCTCTATCTCCTCCGGTGTCAAACATGCCTTCAATAATACTCGATCCTATACATGCCTTCAATAATACTCGATCCTATGCATGCCTAAGATCGTGGCTACGAGCGTGGAGCCATGGCCAGCCGTTATACGAACGGTAACCTCCTCCTCGTTAACAGTAAATACACTCTCCGTCGGTTTCTTAAGTTGTCGTTATGGTATTCGTTGTGAATAAACGTTTTTAAATTTAATTAGATTTATAAAAAATATTAGCAACATTTACACATCTAAATAATTATTAAAAAATAGATTCAACGATCTGTTAAATGGTATATATCGAAAATACTAATATTTTTTATTTATATATATTTAGTCCAAGTTAACCACGGTAAGAGACGGAAGATGTAAATTTATAGGATTATAGCACGTACTAGTACGACGTACGTACGGTTCATACAGATCGATCGAGCAACCGCGTGAAAATGGTCTTCAACTCGAGCTATATGCTGAACGCTGCAGAGGAAGAGAATCAATTCGAGGAGATTGACCGCTGGAACTTTACAGGAGCTATATATGCTGAACTAATAATGCATGCATCGATCTGCATCCTGCATATATATCGATCGCGATCGTTTCACTAGCTTAGCTATGCGCGCATGCAGTAGTCGGGTCCTGTGCATATGCGCGCATGCCGTGTACGTGTACGTGTGCCACCAAACTTTATATGCATACGACGTTGTATGGTACTACGTGAGAGTGGCTGAACAGCCGACAAACCGTTAAATAAAAAGCTAGCTACTCTCTCATCGATCTCCTGCATTAATTATGTGTATCCTCCAATGACTGATCAGCAACTAAAGAAAACTACTCCGGCCTCTCCAATCCTACGCAGAACTGGCCGTACGTACGTAATTATGCAGAAACGACTGTATATGTACGTACAGTTTATATCGAGTATATATATTGATATATCGATCGACTAAGGAGTAGTACGCTATGGTGATGAGACGTATACCCAACAAATCACGTACGTGTGCGTACTACGAATACACATATCATCGTGCTTCGTGCATGCATGTACGACGCGTACGTAGTACGTACACATGCATGCACTTGATCGAGTACTTGACCACAACTACAGAAAATCTGCCGGCCGGGTGCTTACACCTGTCCAACTGGTTATCTATGAATACGTACGTAAACATGTATGCACCAATTATTAGTGTGTGTATGTATGTACTAATATGTATTGTACACGCGTCCTGCATGCGTACGTACGTGCATGTCCTTTATGGTCAATATAATACACTCTTGCTTTCACTTCTCCACAGGGATCAATGATATATGATGACATGGACTATATATGGCGTGCGTAGTCCGTACTGAAAGTACGTATTATTGTGCACTTTTTTTTTTGCGACGAGTACGTATTGTGCCACTGCCAACAAATGATTAAACTGTGCATGGATATATATGCATATTATATACGGGAGCGTATGCTATGCAAACCTCCTAACTATGCAAACTATGTAAACTGTAATCAAGTGCGCACGATTGTAATCCAATGGTTTCATATGGAGGTGAAATAATTATTCACTTCAACCCTCCCACTAAAAACTTTCTAATCACTTAAACTCACCCTCTACTACTCCGTTACTCCAATCTCCCGTTACTTCGAGGCGCCGTGGAAAAAAAAACTCCCCGACGCGCCGCCCCCGACCCCCCCCCCCCCCCCGACGCGCCGCCGCCCGAGATCCCAGACGCGCGACGCCCTCGGACACATCCTACTCGTACGCCAAGTCTGTCCATATCTCCGCCACCGCGAGGTCGGGCGCTGTGCTGTTGATGTACCTGCCGGCGACGACCGGGGAGTAGCCGTTGGCGAAGTCGAGGCGCCAGCCGTCGAAGCAGACGGCGTCGCTCTTCATCCACTGGAGCCACCCCGTGAGGTCGCTCCGGACGACGTCGTTCAGGTGGTCGATGTCCGGCGGCGCCGGTTTGTAGTCCAGGCCGGTGTCGGCGTTGCCCGTGCCATCCGAGTAGCTGTCGTTGCGGCAGATCATGTGGGGGACCCAGTCGAGGCGCCCGTCCGGCGTGCCGCCCTCGAAGATGCAGTAGACGCCGCGGCTGTCCTTGCTCTCCGTCGTGCGGTGGTTGATGACGATGTCGGCGATGCACTTGACGCCCTTACCGTGGAACGCCGCGATGAGGGCCCTCAGCTGTGTCTCGTTCCCATACTGGGACACGTTCAGATCGTACAGCCACCCCGGAAGATAACCTTGCGCGTCGACGGAGTGCGACGGCGGTGGTAGCCACACATGGGTGAACCCGGCGGCGGCGATGTCGTCGACCTGACTCTGCAGGTAGTCGTACCATCCGGCTCCTCCCTGCTTGTTCCATGACTCCCAATTGAAGGCCTGCGTACCAACGCACATGGATCATATCCATCGGACGGAGTCCATTCAAGTACTACGTACTACAGTAGAAAACTAGCTCTTTCGTGATTTAATTGCAAACTAGCGAAACGTGAAAAAAGAACAGTAGCATGCACATGAGTCCGGGGCTGCCGCGTGAGGCGTGAGGCGTGGGGGGTGCCGCGTCGGCGGGGGTCGCGCGTCGGGGACTCGCGGGCGAGGTCCGAGGGCGTCGCGCGTCTGGGATCGCGGGTGGCGGCGCGTCGGGGTCGGGGCGGCGCGTCGGGAGTTTTTTTTTCCACGGCGCCTCGAAGTAACGGGAGATCGGAGTAACGGAGTAGTAGAGGGTGGGTTTAAGTGATTAGAAAGTTTTTGGTGGGAGGGTTGAAGTGAATAATTGTTCCACCTCCATATAAAATCATTGGATTACAATCGTGCGCGTTTGATTACAGTTTGCATAGTTTGCATCACCAATCGTCTCTATATAACAATTATTAATTTGAATAAATTATATAAGATCCGGAAAATCTGCATGCCAAAAAAACCCAATCCAACTGACAGGTACGTGCATGGATTATACTACTATTGACTTTTGGCGCGCGCTCGTAACTGACAGTAGTTCGCAAAACTAGTGATTTGAATCGCGTGACACGGACATGGCGCGTGCTAAACCGCGAAAATTTGCGTCCTCGTTGTCGGTTCGAAGCTCTTCCTCATCTATAGTGATCACACTAGCTGCTCTTTTTCTTTCTTTCTTTCTTTTCTTTTTTCTTTCTTTCTTTCTGCTTTGTCTTATTAATCAGCTACGCGTGATCGATCAGATGGCACCATCATACACGCGTATGGTTAGACAGCTGTAGTGTGTACTGATCTACTACTCTACTAGCTACATACAGAGCTACTACTAGAGTATGCTCGATTTCATTAATTGCATCTAACTAGCTATAGCCACCATTATTTCCGCCTCTTAAATAACTGGCGAGGTGCACTAGCTAGCAAGTGATCCATCAATCTCGTGAACCTCATTAAATTGCGCACCAGCAGTGTGGACAGTGGTATTCTCGCTCTATATACACAGACTTTATGCTCACAAATTGGTGATCTGCACTTTACATGAATTTGTGCTGTGTTATTAACACACTTTACATACAGTATGTGTAAAAGGATCTCCACGTTCATCAATCAGGAGTGTCTATATAAGAATCATGAGATTAATCATAAAAAAAGAATCTAGACCTTTAGATTTTATGATGATCTAATGGCTTCGATTAAAAAAAATAGTCTATGCTTAATACAAATTACGAGATTAATAAAAAAATAGAAAGGAAGAAAAGACCCACATCATTGGATTTTAATTTATGAGGATATCTATGATGTCAGATTATATCAAACTATCAATGGACAAAAAATATACCTAATACAATTAATTTAAGGGAATAAAACAAATTTATTTCTGTATTAGTAGGAAAGAAAAATATCTAGATGCAAAATCCGTGTAAAACACAATTACTGAATTCAAAATATGTAATGAAAACTTAACAGTTTTCTTTCCAAATGAATGTAAAGAAAAAATACCTACATAAGAAGTCCATAAAAATATAATTAGTAAATTGCTAAATTCAAAACCAAATTTATAGATAAACAATAACAATTTATGTACAATAGAAAAGATACCTAAAAATGTATTAATAAGTAAAATCATCACATTGATAATATAATTCTATATTATAGGGATATAGATTTATCAAATGTTCTAGGAAAAATGAAGACTCCAATATAGACATAATAGGTATGGAAAGAGATAGCATTAGCGTATAATTCATTATCACCGTTCCATCTAACTAGAATTTTCCATATAGTAATAAAAATCATGGAAACCATATGAACATTATAGGAGAGGTTACGAGCATGCACACCACCTATTGAACATAGACACCAATGTATTTAACATGCCTACAAAAAACCATCGAAGCAGTAGAGTAGCATACATAGCAGGCCTGAAATTAAATTAGCGCATCTCCAACAATACAATGTGATATAAAATTAAATTCAAAAGAGGGTTAAGGGACACAATTTGTGAGAGACATGATAATAGTTTTAGCGAGAATAGAGTTTAAACTAAAACCTACCTTGATTTTGCACCAGTAGAATAAAGCACTGGCAGTATGGATAGTAGTGGGATATATAAAAGATGAGAGAGATATAGCTTTAACCCAATAAATTCACCGACAATAATAGCCGTGTAGTTTATGCGACAATGAGACGTATGGAGAAAGAACCAATAAGATCAAGCAAATTAAAGGGACAAAATTATTTATGAAAATATTTTTAAGTAAGAAAAAACTAATTGGTGTAGAGAGAAACGCTAGCTACCTAGTATATGGTTATATATGTTACTATTTGAGACTGAAAAGTGGGATTCAATTAGGCCTCTTGTCGTCTGAAGCTATAAAGTTGTTGTTAGATTGCGTGCAATTAATTAAGGGACCCTTCAAATCAGATTATTATGATTATATTTCTGGAACTCGAAGCAAAAGGAAGAAGAATAGCTTGCATGTAATATAATTGCGTGCACGGGATGATGCATGCATGATATGACTACGTGTTCGACATTTTTCCACCGACAAAAAAAAAAGAACATGATTAGCCACCTAATTCCCCAGACGTGCATGTCCTCCTAACGGCGGCCGTACGATGATAAGCTAATTGCCAGGATCACACGCCTGCTAATTGCTGAGATTAGACAATTAACACACCTCTTAGTGAGGACGGTATCAACAACCGTACTGTCACGTACGTTTTTTGTAAAATAAAGAAATTAGTTTTGGTAGCAAAGATGTCACTTCATTGTTATTATTTGTACTGTATACAGACGAGGATGTAAGATCCTTTAATTTATAGCAGCTAGGAGCTCTGGTAATGGTGGACCAACTCAGAATTAATATAGCTCTGGTATATAGATGAGATATTATTACATATTCGCTCGTTCTAAATTATAGTTCATTTGACTTTTTGACCTAACTTTAAACACTAGTCTTATTTAAAAAAAATTATATAAATATAGTTAAAAATTTAAATCATTCTTAAAGAACTTTCATTGCTAAGCAAGCCACGAAGCGCCCGGGCCCTGCATGAGCATGGCCCCGGAGTTGACGCAGCCGTTATTGATGCTGCTCATGTGCTCATGCTGCTAAGGATGGACTGGGCCCGCCCTGCCCTTCGACCCGGGCCGTCTCCTTGCACTTCCACGTACGTGATCTAGCTGGTGGGCGGGAACAGCTTCGTCAACGTCAAGCCGGTGCGTATCGAGATAAAAAAAAAAAAAGCCGGTGATTATCTACTCGTCGGAGATCGGGCCATCGGGGAGTGGGTTTGTCAGGAAAAACACCGAGTGGAGGCACGTCGACGTCGCCTACGCCGGCAGGCACGCCTACCTCAACGGCTTCCTGCTCTCGAGAGCTGCGGCGACGCGGAGCGGTGGGTCTTGAAGCACCACCGCGCCATGTCGTCGCTGGCAACAGCGTGGTTGCGATCCATCCGGACTGCGATGTGGTTTTCCTCTTCGACGCTCGACGGCGGAGCCTAATCGCTATCTTCGCAAATGACATGAAGCTGCTTCTGAAGGAACAACGCAAGTTGCTAGAACCCATCAGAGATCTACTGAAAAAACATATGTTAGATGAGTTTGATGTTTTTAACTTGAGTTAGATGAGTTTGCAAGGTTCAGGACCCCACTGGTTTATCATCAAAATATTTGCTGATAGAAGATAACAATGATCGTAATCTGGTCTAAAGCCACTTTTCCAGCTTTGCGATATCCACTTAAGAGTTCTACAGTGTTGCAGTTTTACAGTTCCTACTATAAAATCAATGTTATACGCCAGACACTATGCTCTCTTCCAAAACACAAGCATGCATGTTGCTTGTAGTACATCTACGGAACGAAATGAAAAATGGAAGCCCACAAACAACTTGTACGGGTGGAGAAACGGAACCAAGTGTTCAAATCCCAAACAACTGCCAACCATCAACAGCAAACGGATAGCACAAATATTTCGTGTGCAATACATCTGAATGACAATACAGTGACAACCTACCAGGAAATGCGCCCATACGTAACAAACTGATGAAAAAAACGATATACACATATGGACAATCACAAAGCAAGCTATGAGCATCTTAGGACCTCGCAAGCAGCACAACTCAGGCCATGTACAAATAAAAGAATTGACCTATAAAATTGGTTGCAAAAAAACCAACCGAGCAAAGCCACCAGTAGCCCGTCCTCAGAAATGACCAACAATATATAATAGACTTACTCTCATGGGACCGACCATTCACGACACATTTTGTAGCAGACACTAGAAACAAGGCTTGTTCTCTTTAGAAGAGATCTGCTTTTCGCTTCTGTAGTTCTTGCTTCCAATTTGGCTGTTGGTAGAATGCATCCTTAGTCATGCCAAAAACAGTCTGGAATTCACTATCTGATAAGTATGCCTGCAGAATCAATAGAGTAATAATTCAATAAAATTGGCCCAGCTCGGTTCGATGTAAACCTCTCTTCTAGCAAACTCAAACATGAATAGGCTTGGCTAAAAGAGCAACAAAAGAATATATGTGGATAAATGTGTGCATCAATATAACAGAACCAAGCAATCTAGCTGCGAAAGGCTGTGGTTACTTATGGATGCATGGAACCAAGAAATAACTCCAGAACTATTCAAATCACTAAGTCACTAGACAATTTAACCATTTAAGGAGAATAGGGGATAGATGAACGGAACAAACCTCTCTACGTTTGTAATCTATCCCACGAACTGGATCGGTAGATTTGGATATCAAGCGGTCATAGCCAAATGTCGCTTCTCCAACATTCTCTGTTGTTTCTTCCACTGGGGCCTCAGCCACTGCTCCATCTGTGCCAGATGGTGCCCCATCTACTGCAGCATCTTTTTCCTGGTGAAACACATTGGACTCCCCAGCTTCAGACTGAGGAGAAGATGGACCAGATGGACCAGATGGAGTTATGACAACCCTGTCGACATCTGCATTGATCAAAGATGTCAAATTTTTAAGTGATAAATAAGCCAGCAAAGCGGTAGTGGCCTTCATCTATGTACATTCCATTAGCCATGACTATAAAAAAGGCAAAGTTGTAACAACAAAATCAAATAGACATGACTCGAGTTTTCCAAGGCTACATTTGCAAAGAAAAAAAGTCAAAGACTATAAAGAAAACATTTTGAAGAAACGAGGAATACAGATCAGAGAACTCAAAATGCCTAATGACTATAAATAACGATAAACTGAAAAAGAATACAAATTAGAAAAATCAAAGAAAGTAAGAAACTTTCGGCCCTGTACATTTGCCTAGCTATTCTTTAACGAATGATAAATTGACAAGGAAGGTGCAACTCTACCAGTCTTATCAGCTGTACTGCTAGCTTTTGCTCGTAGATTTTCTGATGATCCAGATTGCTCAGCAGTCAGCACAGAGGATAGTGCAGCTACGGCAGCTGCTCTTTGAGAACCTTGACCTGAGCGAGATGGAGGTGGTATTTTGTTGGGTTTTGAGGATGGATTGAATGCATTAGATAAGGCAGCCAGTGCTGAGGCACGCTGAGTGGGTCCATCGCCTGTGCTTTTAGGCCTCTCATTAGACTGAAAAGAAGGATCAAAAGGTAGTTACATCGATGTTTTGTTTTATACAAAATGTAGGCATTTTTGTGAGATAGTTACATCAATGTTTTCTTAAATAATGTATCATTCTTTTAGACGAAATGTAGACATTTTTGTGAGAAGTCAAATCAACGGTTTCAAACCTACCAGCCTTTGTTGAGACAATGGATTGAATGCGGATGATAGAGCTGCTAGTGCAGATGCCCTCTGAGTTGGTCCACCATTACCAGAGCTCCTAGGTGCACCCTACAAAAGGACTGATGTAAAGATTGTACTATCTTAACATGTATTTGCATTTCCAAATAATGGTTCAATGTATCCTTTCTACAGTTCAAGAAATAGTTATTCATGCAAATATCAAAGTCATCTTATAAAAATAATTTAGCAACTGACTTGAGAACATAAAAAAAAAACTCATTAAAGAAAACAAAAAAAACGTTAGTTATTCATGCATCATGTTTACTAATATATGCATGTGTTTTTTCAATATATAACTCAAACCTAAAATCTCAGATTTACCTCAGAACGCAATCCAAAAAGTAGCGAGAGTTTCTTCTGGAAGGAATTCCCATGAACCTGTGTAAAGTATGAAACTTATTAGTAAACATGATACAGATTATACAAGAAAATAAAATCGACTAAAGCATAATAAAATAGAATAAGATAACCAATATCATACCAATGATTTTGTGTTATCCCAAGAGAAGTACGTCTTGAAGAAGCATGGCTCATTCCCTTCCATGACTTTATATAGTGGTACATATGGAGAGAGATCTTCAATAGAATTTGCATGCTCCACATATTTCTAGGGGAGAAGTAGTCGTTACGCATACAGAATAACGGTACTACAACAGCAAACAGAAACTGACCACTTGAATAATGTCAGGGCTTCAGTTGATACCTGGCCGATATCAAATGCTTTCTGTTTCTCTTTTGATTCTACGCACTGACCAATCCAAATGAAAACCTCACCATGTGTGTCAAGTATCATCATGTCTTCAGTTAACAAATCATCTTGGGAAAAGTTGAAGATCTCAGTAACCTGAATAAGGCCATAAAATCAGATACCCTGAATTTTGCAAAACAAAATATAGATCTAAGAAGAGCAAGTGTAAGAGGACCGACCTCCAGTCTCCCTGGTTAATGACGATGATCGTAGCATAAACAAAACCGAGCAATAAAATGATAATTAGGCCAGAAACTTGTATAATATAGATATCTCAAAAATGAATGAAAGGAAACAGAAACTTCATGCTGATATACAACTGCAAGAAAGTATGTACAAAAGTTTACAGCAACTGACCATTCTTGAATGAGAATGCATACAAATGAGGCTCTCTAGTAATAACATCCTGTGGAGCATTTTTATTTGTATAACTCTGTTTTCCTCCAAGTGCAAACCAGAAAGCAGAACTCTCTGTCCCCTCCTTGCAGTGTTTCACTGCAACGCCAGGCTTTAAGATTGGAAATATTCAAATGTTAGAAGCGAAATTTTTTTCTCGAACTACGCAGGAGAACTGCATGTCATTTCATTAAGAAGATAGAAATACAAAGAAAAGAGGCTAAGTGCCTTTTCCAGACCCCAAAATAACACAAAAAAAGGCACCACACAAAACAAAACAAAACAAAACAAAACAAAAGGAACCACCAATAGCCCCTCAATTAAATAAGAGGTTTAGTTGACCAGGGCAAGTGACTTCAAGAACAACTCTTGGAGTGCTAAAGCACTGGAAGAACACCAAAGGGTGGACTCATACACAGAAGCAGAATTTGAACAAGAGAAAAAACCTCAATTGATTTATAGAACTTAAAATGTGCTAGAAAGTTTAATTGGTTGGCTTAAAGCTGTCTAAAGGTGCCCTCATACCTTCAAAAATTCAGCAACTTTTGCTGCCCATTGTTGTTGCTCATATGTGCTAGAATTGCCAAACCATGTAAACATAGAGTTTCCAGATTGCAGTACAAAACACTCCGTTGAGCTTAAAGACGTTGCCACCTATAAAACAATAGCCGATCAGCTCAAAGGATAAGCAATTGAATTTCACTGATAGTAAATGTTGAACCAATCTATTCTAATTTCTAAATACCACACCACACAACTAGAACATTATTATATTTATAAATCAAAGAGCTTTCAAGAGAAAAAAAAATTGGCATCCAGTAGAAAGAGCTAGGTAGTACCGCATCGACTTGAAGAGTCTTGTTGTTGTGGATAGATATTCCAGATACTCGAATTAGAGCTATGCCTTCAGTAGTATAAGTCTCACCCGTTGCACCCTTTTCTTCTATGAGCTTCTTGTATCCAGATCCAATTCCGCCCTAGATAATTTATTTTGCCAGAAACATATTATGCATATATATTGTTTAGATTGCATACAAAGGTGAGCTACAAATCCATTACTGAAAAATAAAATAAAATAATGGAAGCAAAAAAATATGTTTGATAGTCTTAACATGTGTACCTTCAAGATAACCATGGGCTGGAAAAGAGCAACAAATTGTGGTGGCTCCTTCCCTTGGTATATACGACCCTACAAAATAACTATAAATAACTCAAAGTTGTCTTGCGAACAAATATTGTAGGCACATCTGAAATAAAATGCAGCACCAGAACTGGCCGTCCTTTCAATGAATTCCACACTGTATTAGTTATTTGAGGTGCTGACACTTGATCGTCCTGCAAAGCAAACGCCAAAACAGTAAATATAGATCAGGCTCAGCTGTACAAGTGCAGGACTTGATACTAAAAAAGGACAAGAACAAGTGCAAAGTAAATTCAAGAGATTTATGCCAACAGCTAAGCAGAGGCACAAATTGTTTGGTTTTAAATACAAGAAATATGTTTTAACTTAAAACAGTAAATTTTATCGGCAAACACTCCACAATAACAACAATGCCACATTGCTGAAAAATTTTAATTAAGCACAAAAGTAGAAGACAGGATGCCGAAACAATTTAATTAAGACAAAAAAAAAGAGAGCAAGTGCAGTAACATGCAATACCGCCAAGCTATCCTTCCCAATCCAGTAGCTGAGATAGTATTCTTCTTTCTTGTCGCCCGAATGATACGTATAGAGAATGATATAACAGTCTCCACTGTAGAACTTTCCAATATCCTCTTTTGGCAGGGCAGTCTTAGCATTGCCATCAACACACCATACCTGTTACAGTTTGGTTTAGTAAGGAATGTATATATATGACTTGTCTGTTTACTTGTTTTATAAACAACTCAGCTCATAAAATGGAATATTGATCAATGCAACCTCAAGCTTTCCGCCGCCTTCAAGCAAAGGAGGAACTTCCTCATTAACTGGAGTGGCGCTTTTTGCAGCTCCCTTGACATCAACACCTTGTTGCTTCAATAAAGCTGAAAAGATACAAAATTATTATCAGCATACAAAAGGGAGCTTTCAATATCCTCATAATTGAATGACATACCTGCAACTTTTCCCCGCCCTTCTTCTGCGCCAGGCTCCCAGCAGCATTACCCACTGGCCATGATTCAAACTTGGACTTGAAAGCATGACTCTCATAACCTTGAATCACTTGAGTTACCCTCGTTGTCTTTGGACGCTTTTGATTAATAAGGAATTCCTACAGAAGAGAAAACACTGAAAGTGTTAACTACAAGAAATGGGGGAAAGGGTGAGAAAAGAAAAATTGTTCAAGAATTTACCTCAACTGCTTTAGTGGCAGATTTTCTATCCTCCATTTGTGTTACCCGGCCAACCCATACATATATTTCAGCCCCACAGTCAAGTAAGAAACATTTGGTATTTTCAAGCACAGCTTTTGTAAGAGCTTGTTTCTTCCAGCTTCAATTGGCCATCATTGATGCTGCATGAAGAACATTTCATAATGTAACTGTAAAACACAGAAGACACTATGGGGACATAAATAAAGAACTTAAAAAATGATAGAATCAGTAGGGGCATGGTAAACCACAGAAACTCGCCATAGCATGGACTCACTAAACATTTTCATATATATGGGCATGGAACACAGAAATATATTTAGCCACAGCATGGGCTCATTAGACATTTTCTTATATGTGGGTATTGCTTCTAACATTGATTGATGCTGCAACTATTACAATTTGATAACTTAGCAGTGCAGAATAAAAATAAAAGCATTTAGTAAAGAATACAGGGTACATTGTTATGGCCCCACAAGCTCAAAGTAGGTAATATTTCAAAAGTAGTGAGACACAAGTGCAGATTAAACCAAAGCAATGCCAAGCTGCTAAGACACAAAAAATCTACAGGTATCTTAGATACACCAATTGGTCTCAAAGACCAAGTAGAAGCTTAATATGTAAGAGGTACTATTGCAGGGAAAACAACAGAAACTAAGCATTCATATGATTTACAGCAGTTGATCAAGATTCAAAGAATTTAAGTCTTTCATTGCTGTAACTTTTATCTGTATGGTACTAGAAGAGAATTATGCATCACCTACCACATGATTTTCATAACAATGATTGCCATAGGAAATACCTGTACAGCTTCGGTGCTGTAGTTTCAAGTACAACATCATCATCACTCACAGTTTTTTTCCCAATTGGTGCAAAACCTCCAAAAAGGACCCAGAATTCACCAGAGTCTGACTCTGCTTGCAATTTCCCATCATCTGGCATAAAAAACCCATAAGAATAGTGACAGAGAAAAAAAGCAGACGACAAAATTGCCAGTCCAAATATCATATATCCCTCACCAACGATTGCAACATCGCAAACACCCCCATGGTACTTATCCTTTAAATGTTGGATTACTTCCAACGCTTTGGCCCTTTCTTGGATATTGGAGTTGGCACCATTAAACTGGTATATCTTATTTTCAGTATCTAAGACAAACACATCATCATGGTTTAATGATGTCCGGGCAAAGGGAACCTGAACAAAGAAGGCGCATCCGCAATTATTGAGCTGAAATTGTAAATGATGTGCAGTAATGGGAGTGAATTTCCCATACCTCTTTAACCCGAATAGCTCTCTTCCCTCTGCAAATATACAACCGTGTTTCAAACTTCTCCTCTTCAGGCTTTTTGAACCCAGAGGCGAAACCACCCTCCAAAGGTATAATGCAAGGCTTGAAGTATGACAGGAATTTGTCAGATTCATAACCTTGGAGTTCCCTATGTTGGATTGCACGACCCCCAAGGATGGCATCGAGTTCAACTGTCTTGATGGCTGCAGTCCCAGCTTCATCCTGCAATACAGATACATAGTCACATGGAAGGCTAGAACTAGTACTTATAATAACACAGAATTTAAGTTCACAAGTGTGTACTTGACTCGAATCTTTCCCAATCCAGAAGTGGATATCGTATAGGTAGGCACCACCTTTAGTACAGGTCGTCTACAAATGAAACAGAAATAGCTCACAACTTTTTGTCTTATGAATGGAAAATCAAAACTGTTTTATGGGATACAAGAATAAAGGGCAAGCAGGCACCTGAAGAACTATGTATGAATCTCCGCAGTAGAATTTACCATAATCAGATTTTGGCAGCGCAACTGGCTTAAAATCTTCAATCCGCCATATTTCTGTCCCACTAAATTATGTTAAGGGATACATATACATTTATAAACACATTCTAAATTGCAAGCTTGAGTAAATAAAAACAAAATCTATAAGTTCCTCAAAAGAGAACCAGAATAGACTGACAAACACGTGAAAGGATACACTTTTTGGCCAGCCCCTTGAAAAGCAGGATCTAACACTTTTGCAGTTGACATCTGGAAGCAACTTTACTTGGATTACTTTGAAGAAAACAAAATGATAGCAGATGGTTCTCCTGTACAAGTGTAATGAATATTAGAGACACAAAAAAAAAATAAAGCAATAAGTTTACATTGAAAATATGGAACTGTGTTTAATTAAGCCAAAAATAAAAAAGGAAAATTTATTAAACCAAAATACCAACAGCAAATAAGGCAGGTCACATATTCTATAGATATCGAAGTTAGAGAAGTTTAACTTAGGCAAAGCTTAAGTGAACTATAATTAGAAATGGGGGAGTATAAATGCACAAGGTATGGAAAAGATTCAGAATTACATACTGAGCTAGATATAGCTCTAAAATTAACTGAGTGAGATTTCAGATTTATCTTTGCCTTATAGATGTCCACTACTGAACTATTTTCCATAAGAAAAGAAACCCAATCATCTCCAAACCCCATTGAACAGAAGCCTTGGACCTCTACCTAATTCCTCTACATAAGGATGAAAACTGTTGGAAACGATCAGAAGAGGCCAAAATTGTTTCTGATTTCAATTTTTTTCAGAAACAAATCAAAAACGATATTGTCAGAAGCAAATATTGGTTGGTACTAGATAATGCATGTACAAAAACAGCATGCATAGGAATGGTTAGCCAAGTCTTCAAGCATGCTTTACTGTTTTTTTTTGAACTAACAAACATGCTTTACTACCCATACAAGTTGAACACACATGTAAAGTGATATGTTAAAATAGCACAAAAAACGGTCAACGGGTGTTTCCGTACCAAAATGGTAGACCACAAAGGGATTAGCCTGGCACAGAACCCAAGAACCATTGTGGCTAGGAAGCTTATACAAATTAGACAAGCAATCCAGCCTGGATTAGTTCCAGGCCACGGTCCCCAGGAACCAAACAGGCCCTAAAACGGTTGAAAACATTATCATTTCCATGTTTGCTGTTTCTGTTTCCATTTTCCCCAAGATCATGGTAAAACTTCAATAAAATAATAAGCCCTGGTAAACGATATCTTCCATTTCCGTTTTCATCCCTACCTCAAAGCAAAGCACTTTATTCATGACAGTCATGTGTGTTACCATAATAGTATATTAAGATATTTCTTAAGCATGGTAACGTCTATGTGAGCAAGTGATGCTATGGTGCTACCCTTTCCCTTGTTTCTTTGTTTTAAGATTCGCCTCTGCTTGTAACCTCAGCTACGTAAATAAGGTATCGATTTCAATTATTTCACTAATTTATTCATTAGTTTCCTTTTGATGTCAACTCATTTCTATCAATCTCAGTCAGGTCCTTTACAGGTGCTTATCACTTGGCACAATCAAACATTTACCTCTTTGGTCAGTTTGGTCTTTGCTCTCAGATTTTCAGTATCGGTTATCTAAATTATTCACCCTGTCATATAACCATGGTGTTGGTAATGCTTTGCCCAAATGTAGCGGACTGGAATGAGAAATGTTCATACCAAGTGTGCAGACAGCCTGATTGGAGCAGGTGTCTACATTAAGTGTCTAGAAGTGAATTTGATTAAGTTACAAGTGTCTTTTGTATTTAGGTGTCTAGATTAAGTGACTTCTTGCTCATTCTTAAAATATGGGTTAAGTTACTGCTAATAGACTAAAAAATGGTAAAAAATAAAACTTTGTGTAAATGGTAGGCAACACTTTTTTTTTACTATTGCCCTTAATCAATTAGTAGGGAGTGGATAGCAAGTGCTTGGGCTGGTCCAAATGCATGATATTCCAAGTACGCGATGTTTTGTATCCCTTTCCATAAACACTAGATAGCTGCTCATAATTCAAGTTATTAGTACAAAGAGTTGCCTAAGTGCGAGTTTAGCAGTCTCAACAGACAGTCTGCAAGACCCAAAACCTCTGCTGTAACCAACAGCCTACGTGTAAGGAAACCCCAGCTTGTTCCTCTAAGAAGCACCATACGCTATCTTGTAGCATTGGCCTTTTTCCCTTTGACTCCTCCAAAAATCGGCATCCATCATCCTCCGCATATCCATGGTCTTCTTGTCACCTTGTTCATAGCTGGTACTAATATGATTGGCCAGATACCGACACTGGGGCACGTGTCAGTCTTGGCTTTGTCACCGCCTTGGAAGCCTTCCACGAGCCTTGAAAAAACAAACATCCTGCTAGAGCAGCAACAAGGTCTGCAGAGAGCTTCAGTATTTCCCCTACCTATGATAGAGACAGCGATTGCTCGAGGTAATGGGCAGAGTGTCAAATGTTGATGTCAATCATGCGATACGCCACTCTCTTGGCTGCCGGATCATGAGATTTTTTTTTTCTTCCAGCGAGCAAGACAGCACGACGGACGACAGCTAACGGTGGTGTTGAGCTTGAGACGGTCCAACAAAAAATTTGGAGAGTACCAAAGCGATCGCAGATTCGCAGCACTCCAGCACACGCCAAACAAACTGGCAACAAAATGGACGAATCCGAAACGGATTGGATTGGATTGGATTTCATCCCAGGACTCGCAGGAAACAAGCGAGTCGAGTCGTCTGGAGAAGCAATTAGTCCGCCATCGAACTAACCAAGCAACCAGACCCGGGGCGGGCGGGCGAGCGGGCGGATGGATCTATCTCCACGACCACGAGGACGCTTGCGTGAGCAGCTGCGCAATTGAGGTGAGAGGGAGGGAGCGAGAACAGACCAAATTACCTGGATCTAGATCGTCGGGCGTGGCGGGCGGCGGAGGGCGGAGGGCCTGCGGCGTCGCCGGATCTGCTGCGCTCGCGGGGGAGAGAGAGGGAGAGAGAGAGGCGGGCGCCCCGCCGATCGCGGGATCAGGGGAGGGAGGGGGGAGCGCAACGCGGGGAGGCGAGGTCCGTCACTGATCAGTGGATCAGAGACAGCGGGCGGGCGACAGGCGGAGGCCGGACGGACAGAGGAAGAGAAGAGAGAGAGAGAGAGAGAGAGAGAGGGCGGAGGGAGGAGCCACCTGGAACAGAGTGTCCAGCGTAAATAGGGGCAGCAGCGGAGGCGATGATGATGATGGACGGGGACGGCACTGTTGGCTCGGCTCGGCTCGGCTCGCCACCCCGGCTCGTCTACGTGCTGGTAGTACGTAACAGAATACGTACGGCCGACGGACCACCGTCCACCGCCCCTGGCCCCCTGCACCGAGCAGGGCGGCAGGGGGGCTTTGCTTGCCTTTTCAAATTTCGTTCACCGATCCGCTGCGTGTTTGGACAGTGGACACGTTCAACAAAGTCAAAACATAGCCCCCTTCCCCGGGGAACACCGAAATTTTACAGAAATTTAGCAAGGAAGTTAAAAAAAAGGAAGAAGAAGGTTAGTATAGTAATTTTTTAATAGACGGCACGATGTGAAAATTAAAAAATAGAAAGGAGGCAGGACCAAAATAATGTTCTTAAAATGGCCTACTACTATATACAATTAATATAAGTAAGTATAATATAATAATTATATAATTAAGTAAAGCACGCGACAGGAGGGCAGGAAAAGCGACGGCGGCATCGGTAGGCTGATTCGGCCATGCGGCAGCCACAGGGCGCAATAATGGCGGTGCTCGTGCACGCAATCGATAGATAGATGGATCCGATCACCCATCCCCGCCCACCCAGCTCACGCCCAGCGGCGACGGCGCTCTGCTGGGCTTGGCTGGCCGGGCACACGAGCAGCCGCGAGTGGGCGCGGACTCCTCCTCCCTCGCCCCCCGCCGCGCGCACGCCTGGAACGGAATAGAAGCCTTTTTGCTGGGGGCCCTGGCGGTGGCGGGCATGCCATGTGCGTCCACGGCTGCGTGCGAGCCGGCGAGGTACGCCACGCCATGAGGCAGGGCAGGGGCAGCCCGCGCGCGTCGCGACACTCTGGCTGGCTCACCGGTCCACTGGCAGAGTGAGTGAGAGTGACAGCACGCACCTGCCTGACCAGAAAGCAGGGCCTATCTATGCCGCCCGCCGCTGGCCTCTGGGCACTCGAGTTTGGTTGGAGCTCTTGGGAACCAGGGAATGGGAGGAGCAATGGCAACCGCCAACAAGCAAGGAGCTCGAACAAACTTGAACAAGTGTCTCGATGATTGCTTCCATGCATGCATTGATGCATGTCCCATCTCACGTGCTCTTGTTTGCTTCCGGATTCCGTCCCGCGATCAATGTCGCTTAGCTTCCCCCTTACCACTTTGCCGGTTCCCCCGATTATAGTAACCTACTTCGCGGCACAACTGCCCAATTGCCGGTGCGCCATTTCCCGCCGTCGCTGCTATGGCGACGTTGCCTCGGCAGCCGGTGGCCGGTGGGCCGTCCCGTTCCTCCTCCAGCTCCGGATAGGCTGCCGCTAGCACTCCTGCTGCCGTGACCGTAAAAAAGCGCCGTGGTGGTGTGGTACGCTGAGACAGTGCATTGCGGAATTTGTTCTGGCCGTGGCTTGCCCTGCGTTGCCGGTGCGGCGGTGCCGGCTGCGGCCCGGCCCGGCCCTGCTGCATCTGGCTCCGTGGACCATCAGCCAGCCGCCCAACCGGCCACGGACGTCAGGCGGACCGGACTGGGCCGAGTATGAACACGTCAAAGCAGGCACGTCCCAATGGTCGGCGCCAACCAATGTGGACATCATCAGCTCTTGTGGCTATCACCACATCACACACAGTTCAGCGCGTCTCCTTCATTCATCAGGACGGACGCTAGTACTACATCTTACGGCGAAAAATAGGAACAAGTGTTCGGGACGCGAGAAGGTGATTTAATAAGAAAAACTTCCCCGTTGAACTCAAAGATAGATGGAAGGAATGGCTTGTTTGGGAAAAAAAACACATTAGAAACTCAGGAAGGAACTCAAACCGGTGGCCGTTGATGATGCACAATTCTCATAGAATTATTTTCAGTTTCTCACCTTGAAGCATATTCATCCTATCTGATGATTAATATACATGAATATAAATGTTATCAAACATAGTCTATTCTAGAACGCTATCAAACTAATAAATAGCAAAATATTTTAGTCAGCGTAATAGATATGGATAATAATGAAGTATGTAGTGAATAGCGAGCAACTTTTCTGCCTCTCCAACGCTTTCGATGCAGTTTTCAGCGTAGCCACCAACATGATCTCCAGTCTCATATCTAGGTAGGTAAATAGGACTCATTAGCAATCTGACGCCTAATTTAACAATAATGCATGTCTATTGTCGACTGCTATTTTCAAAATTAAGAGATCAATTTAACTTACTTTAGGCCAGTTCCAGCAATTCAGGATCAGTCGGAGGTGGGTGTGTGAAGCTCTCGCCGTACAGCCACATTTGCTCTGCAACAAAAGCACGATCTGCATCAGCTCATACAAAGCCAAATTTCTAGGTACACGAAAGTAAGGAAAAAAAGTCCTCCCCTGCAAGGATGTTGAATGTCATGATAGACAAAATGGTCAATACTGAGATTAGAAGACTTGTTAATTCACACGGCATACCCTGGTTTGACAAATACGACTCTATATTCTGGAGTAGCAGCTGTGTAAGGAGTTAGTGCAGTTGAAGAATCATCTTCCTATCTGGTGCGGGGATTGATAGTGTTATTCACGAAATAGATGTAACCAAGAATTACATATGTTTTTATAATCGAAAAATCACATCACGATGCAAAAAAAATGATACAACTATCTTTTTTTTTCTTTAAAAACATATGTGCGACATCTGTGATAAGATCATGACCACGGATGGGGCTTAAGCTAGTTCAACAAGGGCTACTTCGGCAATCAAATAGATAAAGGCCAGAAAATATTTATGGAAATTCATAGTTGAAAATCAGGGTGGATCTCATGGATCTCGCAAAGGATAGGGATGCAGGGCTCGTAGCATACCTCTATCCCGATGAACATGCTATTGTGTCCCACAGTCAGATTGCGTTGCTTCTCAACTAAATCAGCAGCCTCCCTCCCGGTTTCTTCTGATCTTTCTGAGTTTTGATCGATGATTGATGACCGATTGTCTTTTCGTTCGACTTATTTATAGATTATTCCAACAGTTAATAATAATGCTGCTTGTCAACAATAACATCCTGCTACATGCATATGCATGCAGAGGCGTGCTTACAGGATAAGCTGTTTTTTTTCCGAAAGGAACGGCAAAAGCTTTGCCGTTGTCTATATTAGACGAAGAAAAACAAGAATAACTGTACAAAACAGCCACCCTGCACGAGAAACACAAAAACAAAAAAAAAAACAAAAAAACACAACTATGTACAAACAACTACTGAAAACATCCTAGTCCCTGATAGCTCTGATTATGGCCCATCGAAGAAACGGCCCATTTGGAGCACAGGCTACATCGTTGATCTCCCGTCTTTGTCCTCCATCGAGAATTTCTTCAGTCCTCGCTCATCCGCAACACTCCTCCTGTTCTCCTTCGTACCTTCGCCGCTTCTTGCGCAGCTGTTGAGGCTTCTCAAAGGTCCTATGCGATGGCTAGAGGGGGGTGAATAGCCTAATTTAAATTTCTACAAGGAATCTCAATAACAAGGTTAGATAACTAAGAAGTGAAACGAGTTTTGCACTAGCCTAATGGGTGTTGCGAAGCCACCTATCCACAATTTCTATCCTAATAGTTCTAGGGTCACACAACTCCTACACAAGCTAATAAACTACAAGCTAGAGAACTAACTAACACAACCTAATATCTCTACTAAGTAAAAGCAAGAGTGAGATAGGTGGGTTATACCGCCGTGTAGAGTAGTGGATGAACCAATCAAGTGATCACCAAGAAATCCAATCAATCACAATGGAGACAAGAGGTTGACACTTGATTTTTCTTCCGAGGTTCACTAGTTTGCCAACTAGCTAGTCTCCGTTGTGGCGAGTCACTCACTTGGAGGTTCACGCGCTAATTGACATCACACGCCAAACCCGTCACCGGGTGCCACACAACCAACACAAGATGAGGCTCACACAAGCCACGCGCAATCCACTAGAGTTGCCAATTGCGATCTCCCGTGGGGAAGGCACAAGAACCCCTTACAATCACTTGTAGTCGACGAATCACAATCACCAAGCTTCTCGAACTACCTCCGCTGCTCCAAACCATCTAGGTGATGGCAATCACCAAGAGTAACAAGAAATCCGCAGCGAGAACGCCTCTCAAGTGCCACTAGATGCAAGCTATATGTGAAATACACTTGGATCATTCAATCTCTTTTGGGAATTCACTAACCAAGTATGGAGATGAGTGTGAGGGAGTTTGCTCAGCTCTAGAGAGTCTCAAGATGTTCAAATGTGCGAGAGAGATCACCCCAAGCCAGCCACCACATATTTATAACTCCCCTCAAAGTCTTCTATCCGTTGGGCTGATAAGTTGACGACGGACGCTCTTCACGGGTGCGACGGACGCTCCGTCGCAGCGTTCGGCGCCTTGTCAGAACTAGCCGTTGGCTTCTGTCTTTGAAAACTTCGACTGACGAACGCTCTTTCGAAGATCCTCCAGCGTCCGTTGCGACCGAGACCAGCGTCTGTTGCGATCGTCCACCGCGCGAGCAGAGAGCTCTAGAAACCTCCAGTTTCCGCCGGACGCGTCTGTCGCCTCACCGACAGACGCTCCTTAACGTCTGACGCTCCAAGCAGAGAGAACCAGAGAGCACCCGAGAGCTTCACTTTCCGTCGGACGCGTCTGTCGCCTCACCGACAGACGCTCCTCAGCGTCCGACGTCAGGTCTTCACTGATACAGAGCTAGGGTCTACCCGTCGGACACTCCGTCGCGCGCTGGCCAGCGTCCGGCGCTAGCGTCCGATGCCCTATTCTTGTCCAAAACTTGTTGCTTTCTTTTCCACCCTTGCTCCAAGTTGCCAAACACTAAGTATTCACTTTAGAGAGCATGTTTTGGCAAGTTTTACTTGTCACTTAAGCAGGGTGTATGTCACTAGGTCCTAAATGCATATGCAATATAGATAACACCTAGTGGCACTCGACAAACCGCAATCACTTTTGAATTTCCCCTCTTAATAGTACGGTTGTCTATCCTAAATGTGATCACACCCACTTGGTGTCTTGATCACTAAAAGAAAATCCCTAGCTTATACCTTTGCCTTGAGTTGCTTAGGGACTTCTCCATTTCTCCCTTCTTCTCCAAGTGTGAGCTTTAGGCCTTCACCACCTTTGCTTTCTCCACCACTTGTCATCATCATCCATAAGTGTACTAAACCTACTCAATCACTTAGAGCTAGGTTAGTACTTAGGTTTCATCAATTACCAAAATCACCATGGAGTCTTCAATCTCCCCCTTTTTGGTAATTGATGACAACCCAATGTAAAGATATGAAATATGATTTTGATTTCAACTTGAAATGCTTGTCCAAGCAAGATACCAATTGAGAAGAAGTGGACAATCATTTAAAAGTTGGTTTGATAGTGTTTACTCCCCCTACATATGTGCACTTCTATGAATACGAGTCAAAGCTTTGCACATATGCTTAGATAGAACTTTTGGAGGGGTGAAACAACTAGCAAACTATGACATGATGCTAAGGTATAAGAGATGGACCTTTGAAGCGTGATACCAATCAAAGTGCGCCAAACATTCATCCCTTAGCAACATGGTTAGCTTGAAACCAATTGTAAACACATATGAAGCTCTAAGGTTCTAGCTAACTTCCTATGCATGCTAGTAATCAACTCATCAAACAAGGTTATAGCTAAGCATGCACCACACAAGCATATCATTTTGAATGAAATACAATGCAAGCAAGCATATGTGTGAATGCACATTCAAATGCAACAACTTGTTCATAGGCTTTCTCCCCCTACTTGTGTGCTCAAATTTTAATTTTTCACTTTTAAAATCTCCCCCTTTGATCTATCTTACAAACTACTCCCCTCTTTAAGTTCATATTTTATATCACAATTTCTCCCCCTTTGTCATATATTACCACAAAGGGTTTACTTGTTAAAGTTATATCAAGTCAATTCATAAAAGGAGTGGGGTGAAGATTAGTTAATTTTGTTCATTCTAGATCACTTGTCCTATATATTTAATATGGTTTAAACCATGAACAAGCTTTTTCACACATATTGCAATGGTTATCTTATCCATGTTGGTTAAATACAAGAGCAAATGTTCTAGACTAAACATGTGAGGTTGCAAGCTTATCAACATGTCATATGTTATCACTAGATCATACAAGACATAGAAGAAATAGTGATAGCATATGTACATCCAAAACATTTTGTTTTCCATGAATGAGCCTAATTTAGTCAAAAGATGATGCATATATGCTCTACACATTTCTTAGCGAAGGCTGCAATGCAAATGTCAACCAATTGTACCTTGCTTTCTTGGAGTAGAGGCATGTCAAATAAGTGGGAGTGCATCAACTCATGTTGGAGAAATCCAAGATATTCAACTCATTCCTTAACTTGCAAAACCTCTTCTCATCAAGTGGCTTGGTGAATATGTCGGCTAATTGATCATCGGTGCCCACATTGTCAATGTAAATGTCACCCTTTTGTTGATGATCTCTTATGAAATGGTGTCTCACATCTATGTGCTTTGTTCTAGAGTGTTGGATGGGATTGCTTGTAAGCTTCACCGCACTTTCATTGTCACATAGCAAGGGAACCTTCTTGAATTTGATTCCATAATCATTCAAGGTGGCCTTCATCCATAATAGTTGTGCATAACAACTCCCCGCACTAATGTATTCGGCTTCGGCGGTAGAGAGTGCCACACTATTTTGCTTCTTGGATGACCATGAGACTAGTGATCTTCCCAATAGTTGACATGTTCCACTAGTGCTCTTTCTATCAACCTTGCATCCCGCATAATCGGAGTCCGAATATCCAACCAATTCAAATCTTGACCCCTTAGGAAACCACAATCCAACATCTTGTGTATGCTTCAAATATCTCAATATCCTCTTTGTGGCCTTCAAATGACTCTCTCTAGGAGATGCTTGAAATCTAGCACACATGCATACACTAAACATGACATCCGGTCTTGATGCGGTCACATAGAGTAGACTTCCAGTCATTGACCGATATAGTGTTTGATCAACCATCATACCACTTGTGTCACTATTCAAGTGTCCATTAGTCCCCATGGGAGTACTAATGCCTTTAGCCTCTTCTAATCCAAACTTCTTCATCATGTCCTTGATGTACTTGTCTTGACTCACAAATGTGCCATTCTTCATTTGCTTGATTTGAAGTCCAAGGAAGTAACTAAGTTCACCAATCATGGATATCTCAAATTCATTTGCCATCATTTTACCAAACTCTTCACAAAACTCTTGATTTGTAGACCCAAAGATAATGTCATCAACATAGATTTGCAAGACAAACAAGTCACTTCCAATCTTCTTGGTGAATAGGGTGGTGTAAACCAAACCAATCTTGAATCTCTTAGAGAGGAGAAAACTTCTCAACCTTTCATACCATGCTATAGGTGCTTGCTTCAATCCATAGAGAGCCTTCTTGAGCTTGAATACATGGTCGGGCTTCTTTGTATCTTCAAAACCGGGTGGTTACTCAACAAGTCAACATATACCTCCTCATTGATATACCCATTCAAGAATGCACTCTTGACATCCATTTGATAAAGTTTGATGTTATGTGTACAAGCATAGGCCAATAGTATTCTAATTGTCTCTAATCTTACAACCGGAGCATATGTTTCTCCAAAGTCAAGACCCTCTACTTGAGTGTACCCTTGTGCAACTAGTCTTGCCTTGTTTCTCACCACTATTCCATCTTGATCTTGCTTGTTCTTGAATACCCATTTGGTTCCAATGACATTGTGATTTCTTGGTCTATCCACTAGTTCCCAAACTTGATTTCTTGTGAAGTTGTTAAGCTTTTCATGCATAGCATTTATCCAATCCACATTCTTCAAAGCTTCATCAATCTTTGTTGGCTCAAATGATGAGACAAAAGAATAAAGCTCACAAAATGAAGCCAATCTTGACCTTGTTTGAACTCCACTTTGAATTCCACCAATCACTTGATCTAGAGGATGATCTCTTGCAATATTTGTAGGTTGAAGAACTTGCATGTGAGAATCTTGAGCATTTGGTTGGGATGATGGACTAGCTTGATTTTGATCTTGTACTTGAGCTTCACTAGTACTTGCTTGATCTTGAGTTGGAGAGCCACTAGCTTCTTCTTGTATGGGAATGATCACTTTATCTTCATCTTCATCTTACACTTGTCTTGGTCTAATATCATCAATATCCATATCTTTCATTGCATTGACCAACTTGTCATCTCTCATATCATCCAAGTTTTCTTGTTCATCTTAAGAGCCTTGTGTTTCATCAAATTCCACAGCATGCACTTCCTCAAGAATTCCACTATATGAGTTCCATACTCTATAAGCCTTGCTTGATGTAGAGTAGCCAAGTAAGAAGCCTTCATCACATTTTTTCTCAAACTTGCTTAGCCTTGTACCCTTCTTTAAGATATAGCACTCGCATCCAAACACTCTAAAATATGCAATGTTTGACTTTCTTCCATTTAAGAGTTCATATGGAGTCTTCTCAAGCATTCCATGACAATAGAGACGGTTGCTAGAGTAGCAAGCCGTGTTGATAGCTTCGACCCAAAAGGAATGACTAACATTGTATTCACTCAACATTGATCTTGCCATGTCAATCAAGGTTCTATTTTTCCTTTCAACTATCCCATTGGATTGAGGAGTGTACTTTGGAAAGAATTGATGGTTGATACCAAAGTCATCACATACTTCATCAACTCTTGTGTTCTTGAACTCACTCATATTGTCACTTCTAACTCTCTTGATAGTTGTTTCTCTTCTTGTGATCATTATCATCTTTGTCACTATTGTATGGGCAATGAGCAATGAGATGATCAAAACTTCCACACTTGAAGCACTTTCTTGGCTCATCATAGTTCTTGGAAGAGGTCTTCTTTCTTCTAGCCCGGTAGCCCTTCTTCTTCATGAACTTGCCAAATCTCTCCACAAAGAGAGTCATTTCTTCTTCATCCACATCACTTGCACTTGAATCTTTATCCTCACTTGATTCTTCAATCTTAGCCTTGCCCTTGCTCTTGTGTGATGAAGTAGCTTTGAAAGCTATGCTCTTCTTCTTCTCATCTTTCTTATCTTCTTTCTTGACATCTTCTTCCTTGTTGTCCCGATAAGCATCTTGAGTCATCACATCTCCCAATACTTGATTCGGAGTCACGGTGTCCAATCCACCTCTCACAATCAAGGTCACAAGAGTCTCAAACCGAGATGGAAGACTTCTCAAGAATTTGTGAGAGAAATCCTTGTCCTCAACCTTCTCACCAAGGGTCGTGAGATCATTGACTAGTACTTGCAACCGATGAAACATCTCCGGCACATTCTCATCATCCTTCATCTTGAAGCTTGCAAACTTTTCTTTGAGGATGTATGCCTTTGTACTTTTGACAGCTTGAGTGCCTTCAAATGATTCCTCAAGCTTCTTCCAAGCCTCATGAGCACTCTCTATATTCTTGATTTTCTCAAACACCTTCTCATCAAGAGCCTCATGAATAGCACTAAGAGCAATGTCATTGTGTTGCAACTTCTCTTCTTTGGTTGCGGTGGGAGCTTCCTCATTTGCCACTTCAAACTTCTTGTCCACCACAAGCCACACCTTCCGGCTAATTGACTTGATATGAGCGGTCATCTTGACTTTCCAATAACCATAGTTTGTGCCATCAAACTTGGGTGGTTTCTTCATGTTGTTGATATGAGCCATCTTCACACCGTAGGTTGTTAAGCCTCAAATCAACGGTGTCCAAGCTCTGATACCACTTGAAAGGTCTTATGCGATGGCTAGAGGGGCGGTGAATAGCCTAATTTAAATTTCTATAAGGAATCTCAACAACAAGGTTAGATAACTAAGAAGCGAAGCGAGTTTTGCACTAGCCTAGTGGGTGTTGCGAAGCCACCTATCCACAATTTCTATCCTAATAGTTCTAGGGTCACACAACTCCTACACAAGCTAATAAGCTACAAGCTAGAGAACTAACTAACACAACCTAATATCTCTACTAAGTAAAAGCAAGAGTGAGATAGGTGGGTTATACCGTCGTGTAAAGTAGTGGATGAACCAATCAAGTGATCACCAAGAAATCCAATCAATCACAATGGAGACAAGAGGTTGACACTTGATTTTTCTTTCGAGATTCACTAGTTTGCCAACTAGCTAGTCCCCGTTGTGGCGAGTCACTCACTTGGAGGTTCATGTGCTAATTGGCATCACACGCCAAACTCGTCACCGGGTGCCGCACAACCAACACAAGATGAGGCTCACACAAGCCACACACAATCCACTAGAGTTGCCAATTGCGATCTCCCGTGGGGAAGGCACAAGAACCCCTTACAATCACTTGTAGTCGACGAAGCACAATCACCAAGCTTCTCGAACTACCTCCGCTGCTCCAAACCATCTAGGTGATGGCAATCACCAAGAGTAACAAGAAATCCGCAGCGAGAACGCCTCCCAAGTGCCACTAGATGCAAGCTATATGCGAAATGCACTTGGATCACTCAATCTCTTTTGGGAATTCACTAACCAAGCATGAAGATGAGTGTGAGGGAGTTTGCTCAGCTCTAGAGAGTCTCAAGATGTTCAAATGTGCGAGAGAGATCACCCCAAGCCGGCCACCACATATTTATAACTCCCCTCAAAGTATTCTATCCGTTGGGCTGATAAGTTGGCGACGGACGCTCTTCATAGGTGCGACAGACGCTCCGGCGCAGCGTCCGGCGCCTTGTCAGAACTAGCCGTTGGCTTCTGTCTTTGAAAACTTCGACCGATGAACGCTCCTTCGAAGATCCTCCAGCGTCCGTTGCGACCGAGACCAGCGTCCGTTGCGGTCGTCCACCGCGCGAGCAGAGAGCTCCAGAAACCTCACGTTTCCGCTGGACGCGTCTGTCGCCTCACCGACAGACGCTCCTTAGCGTCTGACGCTCCGAGCAGAGAGAACCAGAGAGCACCCGAGAGCTTCACTTTCCGTCGGACGCGTCTGTCGCCTCACCGACAGACGCTCCTCAGCGTCCGACGTCAGGTCTTCACTGATACAGAGCTAGGGTCTGCCTGTCGGACGCTCCGTCGCGCGCTGTCTAGCGTTCGACGCCCTATTCTTGTCCAAAACTTGTTGCTTTCTTCTCCACCTTGCTCCAAGTTGCCAAACACTAAGTATTCACTTTAGAGAGCACGTTTTGGCAAGTTTTACTTGTCACTTAAGCAGGGTGTATGTCACTAGGTCCTAAATGCATATGCAATATAGATAACACCTAGTGGCACTCGACAAACCGCAATCACTTTTGAATTTCCTCTCTTAATAGTACGGTTGTCTATCCTAAATGTGATCACACCCATTTGGTGTCTTGATCACTAAAAGAAAATCTCTAGCTTATACCTTTGCCTTGAGTTGCTTAGGGACTTCTCCATTTCTCCCTTCTTCTCCATGGGCGATATGGCAGCAGCCCCGGATGTCCCTGCGGAGGTCCTCACCCTCTGCGCCATCGTCATCTAGGAGCCCCACACTGGCTAATGCGGGCTGACCGGCGGCCCGGATGTCCCTAAGGTGGTCCAAACCGCCTCGCCCCCTGCGCCGTCGAGGAGACGCGCCCTGGAGTTGCAGCCAGACCCTCCGGAGATTCCACCGATTGAGGGCGGACCAGGTCATTCTTTGTGTCTTTGTAATCCGTATTCATATCAATGTTTATATTCTCCCCGCTGCTGTTCTAGTGGTAGTCTTGCCCTCTCGACGCTTTTGCTAGCTGGTATTGTGAAATATCATCCTTGCATAGGGAGGCTACTTGCAGTGGTTGCAATTGTTTGTGTTGAAAAATTCTCTGATTTCTCTCCTTCCATACGTTCCACCAGAAGTAAACAAATATGCCATCCACCTTCTTTCGTTCATTCTTTCTGATTTTGCGTCGGCATTTCCACCAGTAAGAATGTATTGAGCCGACCTCATTTAACGAATTCAGGGCACCTAGATTGTACCATTGTTTAATGTAGTTCCACACCATCTTTGTGTATGGGCAATCCTTACAAAGGTGCATCGGTGTTTCAATTACCTGATCGCATAATTTGCAGTTCGATTCCGATTGTTGTGTCCAACCTTGTTTGAGAAGGTTGTTTGCCGTTAGGATCTTCCTATGTAACAGGGTGCAGGCAAAAAACCGACACTTCGGTTATGCGTGGGCTTTCCAAATTGGAGTCAGATTCAACCTGCTGAAAGTTCCGTTAAACTGTATTAAGTAAGCACTCTGAGTGTTATAAAGCCCATCTGGCGTCCATTTCCATAAAATTTCATCTTCCACATCTTCATTTAGTTGAGCGCTTTGCACAACCCCCCATAGACGCACAAACTGTCGTACTTCCTCTGCTGATGTTGGCGGATATATGTGGTTGATCCATTTGTTAGCTGTTATAGCCTGATGGACTATGATGTTCTTGCGTCTTGTCTTTTGATAGAGTAAGGGGGCTATTGACTTGCCCATGGCCCCGTCCAGCCAATTGGAGTACCAAAACGGTGCTGTTTTCCCATCCCCCACAGTAACAATCGTGGAGGCATAGAAGAGATTGTAGTCCACCTTGTCACACGGTATCTCCAATTTATTTCACGCCCTTTGTTTTTCTTTCCACTTAAACCATAACCATCTTAATCTAAGAGCTCTGGTGAAACGTTCCAAATCTAAAATGCTCAGGCCCCCTTTTGACTTAGGAAGGCAGGTTGTTGGCCAATTAATCAAGGAGTGCCCCCTACTAGGATTGTCCGGGTTTTCTCCTCGCCAAAGGAAGCTGTGTATAATTCTATCAATTCTCTTTATCAGGATAAGTTGTTGCCTCATCCTCTTCCCGGTGCTCGTCTGCGGCCTGCTCGAAGGGCTACAGACTAGTTTTCTTGTCTATTTGTTTGCCAGCAGCCTCAAACCTGTCCATTTGGTCAAAGTAGGAGTATCATTCCAACACCTAGCAACTTAGAATTTAGAAACTATAACATAGGAGTCTGGTAAATTTGGTTGAACCCATCAGTTGCACAATTAGAATTTAGGGAAATAAAAGAAAAAACAGCACCCACAAGTGCTAGCTAGCTTCTTTCCCTGATTAGAGCTAGACAGAAAGTAGTCTATCAGACCTTATTTGACTTTGTGAGTGTGAGCAATAAATTAACGGATATAAAATTGGGATACTCTGGATACATGTGAACACATGGCATTCAGTAGAGAACAACACCAATACTGAAGATTTTATAGCAACAAGTGCTAATACTAACAAACCATTGATTGTATAGGACATACAAACATCAAACCAACTTGAGGCAGCGGCGGATCCAAAGAGGGGGCTGGGTGGGCTCCAGCCCCCCCTTAAGCTTGATTTGTCCATTGAATTGCTATTATTAAACCTTAAATTCACCATTAATCTCTAGTTCTACCCCTAAACCTCTATTAGTTAGCCCCCCTTTAATCTCATCCAAGATCCGCCACTGACTTGAGGCATCCCTTGTCATTAGTCATGTCAAAATCTGCAAATGTCTCATATAGAATAAAGTTTAATGCAGCAATCCTGAGTAACATCTATATTCAACTAATTGACATGCTGGCCATGGGAATGGAAACTTCATAAAATTGCAGGTGAGTGACCACAACTCCAGAACAAGGTTGCCTCACTTGTACCCTCTCACACCCTTATCCTACATCCTTCTGCTGACCGGTCACTATGAATCTAGCAATTTGTGTGCATGCATGGAGATGGCGCATGAGAGGTCTCCCTTTGTTGATGCTCGGTCAGCAAGATGTCAAAGAAAGCCCCATCCTTGCTAATTGAGGAACCATGATTTATGGCCTGTTTGGTACAGCTCTGTTTCACCAGTGAAGTTATTTTTTAAAAAAATAACTTTATGAACAACTCTCTAGGTGAAGTTGAGCTATTTTTTTAAAAAAATGTTTGACAAAATAGCCTCACCAACAACTTTATGCATGAATATGAGAGAGATGGGGGGGGGGGGGAGTTATGATAGACTACTATTTTCAGCTTCTTCCAATTCATCTTTTTGTGAGAGGGGAAGAGAAACATCTTTTATAGGTGAAGTTGTTTTAAAAGAGGTGTTTGGCAAAAAAAAAAAATTACCAACAGGCCCTTAATTTTACTCAATCATCTCCCCGCCTCTATGTACACATATGTACGATTTATTTGTTTTGTTTGTTGTTAATGAATAGCTGATGAACATTATCGAGTTCACTCAATATTGATATTCTGAACATCACACTCGTAATATCTTTTTGCGATAACAATACAATACACATTCATACATATATTACTGTGGTACTAATTTTTTCATTGTAACAGACGGATATTCACCTAAAATACACATAAAAAATACTGAGGTGGAGTATCACGCGTTAACACCCCTCCCTGGGCTTGTCTTGTTTCAGCGGGCAAGACCTTAGTAGCTATGTTCCCGCCAAGGAACGGGAACGTGAAACGGAAACGGAAACTTGAGGTGTTACTTTATAATGTGGGAACAGAAACATTCGCGTTTCCAGGACGTGGACGTTCCCGGAACGTGGAACATGGGAACGGTTACCTGGCTTCTAAGGGCAAGACCTGTTGAATCAACGCTTTATATGTTTATTAGGTCTCTGTTGTCTCTTGACATGGGCAGGCGCGAATTTGCTCAACAATTCGGCCATTCGTTTGTGCTCCTCCAGCAGTTCCACCACTTGGGTGACGGGCCTACCGGAGCCTCGAGCGACCCGGTTGATCCGTGACTGCGGCTTCTGTTTCGTCATCATCAGCTTCATCGGGTCGTCCCCGTCAAGTTCTGCAGCACTCATGGAGTCCATGATCGTCAGGTACATCTTGATCTTGCCCTCCTGCCTCCCTTCCTTGTCTTCCAATAATAATCCAGCTGGCAGGATGGAGACGAGAGGCCCTAGAAATCGAGGACCAAACCGCTGCACCGCCCGAAACAGACTGTACAGAGCCCTGAGAGTGAAAGTGAAGCTGGTGGCTCTGGCTCCATTACCCGTCAGCTCGTGCAGAAGCTGCTGCTCCATTCCTTGTCCTTGTCCTTGTCCTTGATCAGCAGGCATCATGGCGTTCGCCTCGATCTTGTTCATGAAGCCAGCAGGTAAGTCTACCACTACCATGCCTAGCAGACGACTCACAAAGGAGCTGGCGTCGAAGGCCACCAGGTCTGCGATATGCTTGATGGCGCGGCGCCTGTCGGTGCCGGCGGCGAGGACAGCGCTCCTGATGCCGGCCTGCACGGCCCGGACCGTCTCGAGGCGGACGTCGGCCTGCAGAAGCGCGCGCGAGACGTCGTTGAGGCAGTCGGCCACCACCTTGTCGTCCACCACCGTCGCCTCGGCCATCCGCGCCAGCGCGCCGACGAGGCTCTCTCCCAGCTGCTGCGCCGCCAGCACCATCTCGATCTCGATCGACTGGGGCGCGCGGTTCTCCGATCCGTTCGATCCTCCGGCTCCGGATGAATAGCTCTTTCTTTTTTGGGAAAATTTGTTTTTTTTTCAGATGGATGGATAGATGGATCGGAGCAACACGTTACTTGCGATATATGCGAGTATGTTGGGTGAAAGACCGACCTGAAACCGACCCGATCCCGTACGTGTTGCCCGGCCCTAGCGGACAACGGTCACCACGTGCCTTGCCCATTGCCATGATCACATACTCTGTGTGGATAACCAAGTTTGGCATATTTTGGTGGACATGCACGATGATGCCTTGTTGTTGCCACGGACCAGCTCGCGGCTGCAGGAGGCCGGAGCGCAGGGCGCAAGGACCGAGGAGTCCAATCATGTCCCGACGGAAAAAGAAAAAAAAAACTCAATTCAGGAACCTTTCCTGAAGCTGAAGGTTCTGAATTCATTTTCTCACTAGAGTCACAAATCTCCTTGCCTTGTTTTTTATAGATTGCTTATGTCCGAACCGAGATTCAGAGTTACCACTTGCATTGCACGTTGATGGACGATATGGTGACTAAACATGCATTTGGACTATTTTTTTTCTCTGTACCCAACCAATTAGACAAACCATGGCACGTTATTGCTGTGCTGACATATCGGACCAAATTTCTCCAAATTCAGCATTCTGTTTGCATGGTCCAAGGAACAGCAATAGAATCCCCACACAAGACCTCTGCAAAACTCAAATTTCCCCGCACGAGTGGCAGAGGAGATCAAGAACTCAGGACGACCTCTTGCTCACGTGCTCGCCTGCCTCTAGCTAACCAGTATAATAATAAACAAAATAAAATCTCACTATTATTTTTTTTTCTCATGGTCAATCCCACTATTAATTGACGCCAACTAGATTTGAAATTTGCTTTTTCACAGCATTTGAAATTTGAAATTTGTTGGCTGAGCAATTAATGTACGCAACGCCATTTTCAAGCAATTGAAAGATAGCCGGACCCTTTATGATTATTAAAACCTGTTTTGTTTGGCATGATGACACAATACACATATGCAGCTACGCAAACAACCATGGAGATTCCCATATCGATATCGCAGGCCACTTCTGTCTCAAAAGAGTCAACGTCACTGTCACTGTGAATGGTGAAGGTGGGCAGGTGGCAAGTGGATTGACACGAGCAGCAAGCCAAGCCACCTAACCACACGACTGAGCTGAGCACAGCCACGTGATCACGCCATGGACGCCGCCGCTGTCGCGCCGGCCCTCGTCCTCGCCGTTGCCGTTCTTCTCTTCCGGGGCCTCCGGCGCCGCGCGGGCCACCGCAACCACTGCCCCTACCCGAACCCCGTGCTCGGCAACGTGGTGCCCTTGGTCCTCAACCTGCATCGCTTCCTCGACTGGGCCACGGACCAGCTCGCGGCCGCCCCGACCTCCACCATCGAGGTGCGCGGCCTTGCTCGGCCTCGGCAACGGCGTGGCCACCGCGGACCCGGGCGTCGTCGACCACCTGCTGCGCCCTGCGCGCCGGGTTCCCCAACTACGTCAAGGGCGTACGCTTCGCGGGGCCCTTCGCCGAACTCCTCGGCAGCGGCATCTTCCTCGTGGACGGCCGCCTGTGGAGCCTCCAGCGCAAGCTCGCGTCCTACTCCTTCTCGTCCCGCTCGCTGCGCAACTTCTCGGGGCGCGTCCTCCGCGCCCACCTGCACCGCCACCTCCTGCCTCTCCTCGCGGCCGCTGCCGACTCCGGCGAGGCCGTTGACCTGCAGGACGTGCTCAAGCGCTTCGCCTTTGATAACATCTGCGGCGTCGCGTTCGGGGTCGAGGCCTCCACGCTGCTCGAGGCCGGACACGGGCACGATGCGTTCTTCAAGGCGTTCGACGACGCCGTGGAGATCTCCTTCGCGCGCGCGCTCCATCCGACCGCCGTTGTGTGGAAGGCGATGCGGCTCGCTGGCGTCGGAAGCGAGAGGCGGCTCCGTGAGGCCATCCGCGTCGTCGACGGGCACGTCGCGACGATCATGGAGTCGGAGGAGTGGTCCCGCGGCGACGGCGAGGACGACGAGCAGCACCTGCTGTCGCGGTTCGCGGCGGCGATGGAGGAACACGAGGGGAGCGAGCTCGGCGCCATCTTCGAGTCCCCCGAGGCGAAGCGCCGGTTCCTGCGGGACATCGTTGTCAGCTTCGTGCTCGCCGGAAAGGACTCCACGTCCTCCGCGCTCACATGGTTCTTCTGGCTCCTCGCCGCCAACCCGCGCTGCGAGCGGCGCGTGTACGAGGAGGCGGCGTCGCTCTTGCTCCACGGACACGGACACGGAGACGACGACCACGGCGTCGACGACGGCTACGACGAGCTCAGGGGGATGCACTACCTGCACGCGGCGATCACTGAGGCGATGCGGCTGTACCCGCCGGTGCCCATCAACTCGCGGGTGGCCGCCGCGGGGGACGTGCTGCCGGACGGCACGACGGTGCGCGCCGGCTAGTTCTCGGACTACTGCGCGTACGCGATGGGGAGGATGCCGCGGCTGTGGGGCGACGACTGCCGCGAGTTCCGCCCCGAGCGGTGGCTCGACAGCGGCGGCGAGTTTGTCGCGGTGGATGCGGCGAGGTACCCGGTCTTCCACGCCGGACCGCGGGCGTGCCTCGGGAAGGAGATGGCGTACGTGCAGATGAAGGCCGTTGTGGCCGCCGTGGTCAGGAGTTTCGCAGTCGAGCCGGTGCGGGCGGCGAGCATGGAGGCTCCTCCGCCGTACGAGATGGCGGTGACGCTGAGGATGAAAGGCGGGCTGCCTGTGCGGATAAGGAGGCGGGAGAGCGACGCGGGCAGGCACTGATCATGACAGGAAGCCCACTTGCGGCAACTTCGGTTGGGCCATCAGTGTCAGGACTCAGGAGCCCAGACTCCAGAGTAGCAAGAACAGAGCTTTGAAACAGAGAAGCACATCGCAATGGTAAAGTCGAGGTCTCGAGGAGATACAGATTTGAAAGAGACAACTTCCTGGATATTCTTGTAAAATTATTCCCTCAATAAAAAAAATGATATTCCTTCCAAGATTATTATATTATTAGCAATACTGACTAAGTGTGCTAATGATATTGACATCCGCCCTGTTTGCTTGATCGTTTCGGTGCATGATAAACCGGCTCTAGCTGTTTTTAGCTGTTTTATTGTGAGATAAAAGTACTGTTTCAATGGTTGATAAGTCGACTGAAACCAAACGAACGAGGCGATAAATACTATTTATATTATTGTATGAGTTTGATGAAAGTTGAAATGCTTTTACTCTCATATTATTGGAATAACTTATGATTTGGAATGGAGGGAGTACTCATGATACAATTATAACATTTTTAAATTCAATTATATCTGTAAAAAATAATAACATTTATAACAATAAACAATAATTAAATTAAATTAAATTAAATTGTAGAATATATTTGTAACAGCATATCTATAATCAATAAATACTAATATTTTTAACTAGAAAAGTTTGACTCAATTCAAATCCAAATTTGTTTTTTTAATGGAGGTAGCACGTACTACCACCTTTTCAAACAAGATTGAGTTTTTTTTCTACGACTGAAGTGTACAGCATTCCAGATCGAATGGTTATATATGACATGAAATTGCTCTACAGAGCTCCGATCGAAACAGGTTATACTATCACTGCGTGCCAACGAGAGACATACATATGAAAAGTTCAGATGCAATTTGGCATTACCTTATTTCAAATTCTATCATCGGGGGCACAGTCAGAACCATTACTGGAAATCACTGCGTGAGCGACTGAGCGTGACAATGATGGACAGGTGAAAGTGAAAGAACGCAGTTGCATGCATAGATGGGCATACTCTTATTACATCAACACTCTCCTGAATGTCCTCCGTCTACGTTTGGAGAGTTTAGCTTAAACAGCCTCAGACAAGCTGGATTGATACGCCTGCCACCCTTGGATGCGATACTGCCTCGCGGTCTCTGCAGGGTTACTGGCCTTTATAATCCCTCGTCCAACTATAATTATATCACTGCCTGTATCGTTGATGACCTGGTATCATACAATGTTGCAAGTCAGAAAAGCTCGGCGCAATGGCAAAGGCCATTGGTTTGGGGCTCCCACTCAGGGTTCAAATCCTGGGTGCGACACTTTATTCTGGATTTATTCCAGAATTTTCCGGCGCTACGCATTAAGTGGTAGGCGACGTTCCCAAATCCTGGGTGCGACACTTTACTCTGGATTTATTCCAGAATTTTCCGGCGCTACGCATTAAGTGGTAGATGACGTTCCCGTCGACAGCGAGGCGCCTGTGGTGACTTCGTGAACTTCAAGATTTGCTGACTCAGTCCTTCGAAGGTGCTCATAGGGTTAGGGTTTGCGCGCGTGTGTTCGTAGGGGCGAGTGTGCGTGCGTGTTGAGTGTCTGCGTTGTACTGTGTACTCTCTCTCAAAAAAAAAGCTCATAGAAACGTGGAATGCATCGAAAGAAAAACCTGAAGCTTTCAGAAATCAGACCCCAACAGATATCCACTTAAATTATAACAAGCAAAATTAGCAGATTAAAAATGAAAAAGGAAAGATTATGATGCAGAGTTGCAGACGCCAAAGAGAATGCCCCCCAAGATAATTCAATATTCAAGCACCCAGTTCATGACATGCCATAATTTGAGTGTGAATCAAAACATACGATACAGTTTACAGTTAAATGCAGTCTCCTAATAACAAGTTTATTCTTTGTTTTGAATAGCACTAATCTCATGTCAGAAGTTCGTATCACTCGAGTAAGAACAAAGAATTAGGCTAGTCTTATGACATCGTACTGAGAAAGTCGCTTGTTTGGTGTCTCAATATAAATAAAGGGAAAGCATATTATCATTCAATTTGCAAACTAAAGGGGGTATCTATTCTGAAGTGGTGCCACTATGTTATTTAATTTTTTCGAGAACTGGCACCACAGTATAAGATATAACCAACCTAAACAACTGTGAAGGATTAAAAATAAAATTTCTGAACAAAACACCACAGCAGTCACACGAGAATCGAATGGCAAAAGTGCACTCACAGAAAAGGGAGTGTTATATTGTTGCCCAAGGGCATCTCCTCCAGCAGCCATCTGAACTCCAGGAGTGGCATGGATAAATGCTGGGCTCGACGGTACTGGCGACCAAGATGCAGGATTTACTGATATAAATCCTACTACAAAGTCAGAATGTTGCTCGGCAATCTTTACAGCCGCAGCAGTGTAGTCTCCATAAGCAAGGTTGCCAGCTGAGCTCATTTCAGCAAGCAAAAGTAGGCCCCTTCCTTTAGGCAAACCCTTCAATGCCAGAACACAATAGTTACTGTGAGCAACACAATATATGAGCTATTAGCAGCTGCAACATTAACTATTATCTTTAACTCAGTAGTTGCGTATGTCATAAAGTACCTTCAGCTTCAAGCCATCTACAATCCCAGGTCCAGGAACTATATGCGCATTAATAATATCTGCCCAGTCTAATATGCGGAATATACCTCTGAACCAAAGTTAAAGAAAAAAGTCTAAGCATATTACACAAATGTATAAGAAGGAAAATAAAGATAATAGTTTATAATTCCTTTTTCTCACCCTTCAGCTTGCATAGTTACTGTGTTCCCAATGTCAGCAAACTTGCGGTCTTCAAAGATCAGAAAGTTGTGCTTCCCAGCAATCTTCAATTGAAAGTTAATAATCAGTGCAATACCAAATAAGCTATGCAGTAACCAGACGCAGAGTATAACTTCAGCAATTGGAACAGAAATACGCAAAACACCTCTAGTAATGAATAAAATAAAACCAAGCTAAAGAACCAAGTGACTGGCCTGATATAGGGATTTTGCCTTTCAGTAATGAACAACCCATTCCGATTACACATAAGAATACCGTGTCTACATGATAATAAGAGGACCCGACATCTGATTTTTGACAGACAAAGTACAACTTCCGAAGTCCAACTGGGCTATTATGGACACTTACCGACCTTTTCGTGAACATAGAAATCAAAACATACCACCCAATAGAAGAGTGACCACCAGTGATACAACACAAGAGAAGATAAGAAAGGTGCTGTCAGAAGAGAACATACTGTGCGAAGCTTGGTCCCAAAATCTGGTGTAAAATCAGACAAGATATCAACATGGGTTTTCAACATACAGATCTCTGGACCAACCTACACAAGTGGGGCAAACATATTAACACATTGTTAGCAAATGTAGAAAGGCATCCCAAATGGGGAAAAAAAAGTCAACAATACAAATACCAACCACCAATACAGAAACTAATACTAGCATGTATACCTTGTCAGCAAGCTCAAGTAGCTCCTTGGCTGTCCCAACATCAGCCGCAACACACAAGTTGCTCTGCTTCGCCTCCATCATCTCGAACAGCTTCCTCCCCATGGGGTTCGTGGCCAACCCCGCCCTCTCCGCAAATGACTTCCTAGCAGTAGCCGACGGCTTGGGCGATCCAGCAGGCACGCCGGGCACAGCCACCTTCCGGTTGGCGTCGAGGAACCGCCTGACCTCCGCGACCTTCTCCTCGCCCACCCTCCCGTGCCTCACCAACACGGCGAGCATCTCCGTGAGGGTCATGAGCGAGTGCAGCGTGACCCCGTTGGCGGCGAGGTTCTCCCGCCCACCTTGCTCGCGGTCGATGACGACGACGGCGTCAGCAACCACGAGCCCCTCGGCGCGGAGAGGGCCCACGGTCTCGAGCACGGAGGCGCCGCTGGTGACGAGGTCCTCGACGATGAGCACGGTCTGGGCGGCGCGGTAGGCGCCCTCGACGCGCTTGGTGTCGTAGCGGCTGAGCAGCATGGGCACGGAGGCGGAGACGGAGAGCGCGGCCGCGAAGGGCAGCGCCGTGTAGGGCACGCCGCAGAGGAGGTCGTAGGGGCGCGTGGCGAGGAGGGAGCCGAGGAGGGACGCGACGGAGCCGAGCAGCCGCGGGTGGGAGACCAGCACGCGCAGGTCTAGGTAGATCGGGGAGGTGATCCCGGATTTTAGCACGAAGGTGCCCAGCTTCACTGCCTCCACCGCGTGCAGGTCCAGGATCAGCGCCTCCTTCGCGCCGGCGTCCATGGTGGTGGTGTTCGTGGGCGGGCGGGGTTTGTGACTGTCTGAATTCTGAAACCGTGAGTGTGGGACTGTGCGAGCGAGGGGGGCTTCAGAGTTGAGACTAGCGTAGTGGGGAAGATAGGCAGCGAGGCCAAGTGATTTGATTGTTTGCTCAAGCGCAACAATTCATTTTGAAAATCCTACTGAAAAACCGATTAACATTAATCTCGTTTGGCATGATTCCCATGAACACCACAACCACAAGTCGCATGCAAAAACTATGATAACATCAAATTTACTTCCGTTCCTGTGTCGACATTTTTCTCTGTGGAAATGAGTAAGTACTGTACGTTTCCGTTCTTGTGTCCACATTTTTCTCTGTGGAAATGAGTAGTGTAGAAAACTAGAAATGCTCTTCCACCAACACACAAGCCAACAAGCAAGCTAGCTCGTCGGTCGTCGCGATCGCGATGTCCGAGTCGCCAGAGCGAAAGCGTCCCGGAGAAGATTGTTGCCCGCACAGGCCCACACCGGAGCGGCGTAGTGCGCCGCCGCCGACGGCAGTTGAGGTCTGTCGTCACTCGTCAGGTGCGACAAGTGAGTACGACGATGCGCCACCCACGTGGCAAGCTTTTGCAGCGGAATCTGGACGCGTGGCGAGCGTGAAAAAATCTCGCAGCGTAATCTGCGGCAAGCAACCTCGGCTACCTATAGCTGGTGCGGTAGAATTTTTTTTCCTCCAACACCTGAATGGCGCTAATGCGTTGCTGCACGGGTGACACCTGAATGGCGCTAATGCGTTGCTGCACGGGTGACACCTGAATGGCGCTAATGCGTTGCTGCACGGGTGACGACGTGCAGTAGGTCTACATACAATTTTTTTTCAGGATCTTGTTTTTAGATGTAAAAACTTTTCAAATTTTTTTTGAGAATGTAGCACTTATATTTATATTTAATAATTATTGTCTAACTATTTATTTAGTAATTATTATCTAATCATAAAGTAACTTAGACTTCAAAGATTTATCTCATAATTACAGATAAACTATATAATTAGTTATTTTTACCTCCTCCATACATACATTAAAGATTCGATATAACGAAGAATTTTATAAATTTTGAAGGCATCTAACAAAGCCAGTCCAAGGCACAGCCGTTCAGGCCGTCGGGCGGCAAGCATTGTCACCACAGAAGAAGCACTGGGAGTGAGAGGTGAAAAGCATTACGCGAAGGCCAAGTTATAAAAGCACACGTGGAGTCATACGAATTTCGGCATCGACAGCATCACATTGCTCGGGAGTCCGGAGCTAACCCAGCACAGGCATCACAATGCCTATAATAACTCAACCAACAAGAACCGAGTGAACCAAGGGAAAAATATTCTAACACAAACGATGATGGAGCATGCTCTGGATGAGTCTCCTCTGCAGTGAGTCTGATTGCAATTAGGTCCTGACTCAACTGTAGGGGACCTTTCCGCATGCTCTTATTACGCCAAATTGCCTGGATTTGCCCTTATACTTGGAATGCTCACGGCACCCCCTCATAGCAAGCTGTTCTTGTATGCCTGCCACCCTTGCAAGCGGTACTCCCAAGCCGTCTTCATAGGATCACTCGCCTTTATAATCCCACGTCCAACTATGATTATGTCGCTGCCCCTGTAGTTTATCACCTGAATTGCAAATCCATGATGTATCAGGGAATGCTAAAGTTATTACGAGAAAAAAAAAGAGTACTCGGATTGTCATAAACGCCAAAAGCAAGAAAACCTCCAACTGAAGCATATATCAAGATTTGAACTTTTCAAAAGGAGAATAGTCTCACAGCAACAATATTTGTCCATGCTACAATATATACCAACACAACTCCAACAGTATGTACGGTAATTTCGTTGCTGTTGGGTAATGAAATTCGGTTTGTCCGAAGTGGAAAAAAAAATGTACGGTAAAATTTTGGTACTAAACAAAATGACAGATTTTTAATGCCTGTGACCATTATGATCTAAATACATTTCCACATGGTCAAAGGAAAACATGTCTACCAAAAAATTGATGTTTTACAAATTGTATAATGTATGTAGTGATGTTACCAAATTCAAATTCTGCAAGGATGTGCACAGGTATAACAAACTAAAAGCATTAAGATGTATCAATAAACAGTTAAACACCAATATTCCAATAGCCACACAAACAGACAGTACAGCCACAGTTGTACTTACAGACTTAGGAGTGTTGTATTGTTGCCCAAGATCATCTCCTCCAGCGACCATCTGGACTCCAGGTGTGGCATGGATAAACGCCGGGTTTGATGGTGTTACTGACCAAGATGCGGGATTTACTGATATAAACCCCATCACAAAGTCCGAATGTTGCTCAGCAATCTTTACAGCAGCAGCAGTGTAATCTCCATGAGCAAGGTTGCCAGCAGAGCTCATCTCAGCGAGCAGAAGTAGCCCTCTTCCTTTAGGCAAACCCTTCAAGGCCAGAACACAACAGTTGGTGTGAGTACCACGGTTCATCAGCTCTTCTTAATTGCAACAGTAACTTATTCAGGTCAGTATTGATAGTTGCCATGCAAGTAATATACATAAAGCTAAAGATACCTTTAGCTTCAAGCCATCTACGATTCCAGGTCCAGGTACTATATGCGCATTAACAATATCGGCCCAGTCCAATATGCGGAAAATTCCTCTGAACCAAAGCAGGAAAAAAATTATAGCGAACAAATATAAAGATGCAACATACAAGTGAGCATGTAGACATTAAAGTTCTTTTCTCACCCTTCATATTGCATGGTCACTGTATTTCCAATGTCAGCAAACTTGCGGTCTTCAAAGATCAAGAAGTTGTGCTTCTCAGCAATCTTCAACAAAATGTTAGAAATCAATTAAATAGAAGACATGTAAAAGGGAAGCCAGGTAATGATTTAAGCATCTTAAATAGTAACATGTCATTATTACAACAGAAAATAATGCTGGTAGTTTATCAAACAAACAAAGTATGGTTTACGAAAATCTGACATTGTCTTGGTATAGGTAGACTGTTCCCGTAGTGAAAGTATTAATGAATATGGAAACCACGACAGGGGGGACTGAATGTATCAAAGAAACTTCTAATTACAGCAGAAATTGAACATACTCCCTCCGTTCCAAATTATAGTTCACTTTGGCTTTGTCCTAAGTCAAAATTCTCTAACTTCGGCCAAGATTTTAGAAAAAAAACATATTAGGATCTACCTCAAATAAATGCAATAACGAAACATGTTTAATGAAGAATTTATGAAACTAATTAGATATAATATAAGCTTGATCAAAGTTAAAGAAGTAAACTTCTTAGGACAAATCCAAAATGAACTATTGGAACAGAGGGAGTACTACCTAATATAACCGTATCATCAGAAACACTGTATTCTGCTGATAGTTGTTTTGATACTCTGGCCAGCCAGTGGACCAAAGTTGCATGTACAACCAGCGCGGCCTACCAAATTTGCACATATATACTACCACATGTACATATGAGCCATACAAGACACTTTAATAGGACACTATCCCATGCAGGAGCGGAGCTAGGAACGGTGGTGAGGGGGGGTTGCTATTAGCACCAGTCTGGCCCAAAGAATCTCCACTAACTCTATTGACTAAGAGCAGTCATGCCATGAACAAAGGCTTAGCAGCCTCCAGAGCACATCTCCATTTGCACAGCACCCTTCCTTGCTCTTTACTGGCTCCACAGCTGCACCCCATCCCACTCAAGCCATCAGCTCCCTCCTAATAGGCTAATATCACCAGATGCCTTACCTCCTCCTAATGCATGCGCAACTCCCGCCACGACAAGGATCTCTTTACAGATGAATAAATAGAAAACAAGAGGCAAGGAGCACCAAATATACCCCCCCAACCCACACGCAAGTGCACAGTTGCACACAGGGAATGTGTGGATGATGGCCACTGTTCCCGATCTAGGAAAAAAGGCATGGTGTCTACTCAGGATACTGAATGCACTAATGCAGCCTAGGTGAAATTACCACAACAATGACACTGATAGACATAAAAGAACCTACATCTTTTTTTTATTAAAAACAAAAGAAGAAAAAATAGAACCCAACTGTAGATATGGATCGGAGCTATCATGTAGCATATGATTGTAGAAGTAAAACACAAAAGCGACATGAGCAAAAACCAGTATAGTATCATGAGAGCACGTACCGAGCGGAGCTCAGAACCAAAATCTGGTGTAAAATCAGATAATATATCCACATGGGTTTTCAACATACAAATTTGAGGGCCGACCTGCAAAACAGTTGGATAATAGTGTTAAGTACATGTGCGTATCAAATCCAGGGAATCATTCTTCCAAAAGACAAGAGAACTGCGAACAAGAACACAATTGTTTTACTCTTAAATGCTGATTTTACTATTTTTAGCAAATTCAGAAAGGATTGTAAGCAGACAAATGGTATGCTGTGGTATAATGACTAAATCAGGACACACTATTCACAATGCCAAAGGTTGAAAACATATGGCAGCACATTCACTTCTCAGTATTTTCCAATACCTAACCTTGAGTTAACAGATCAAGAGCTTATGCGAGTGCCTATAAATTGCATCTCTACTTTGTGAAGAGGACAGAGATTACCTTATTATCTAGATATTCATTGATAGCACATTGAAAAGTCAGTTAATTATGTGCATCCAAGAGTATAAAACAAGTCATGTTGGTCTATTCGATTAAGTCCTTAATAAGTCTTACATAAGCTCTCTACCAACCAACCAACCAACATCAGAAGTCCAAAACTACTAAATAAAGCAATACGCTCCTACCTTGTCAGCCAACTCAAGGAGTTCCTTTGCAGTCCCGACATCAGCAGCGACACACAGGTTGGTCTCCTTGGCCTCCATCAGCTCGAAGAGCTTCTTACCCATAGGGTTGGCAGCCAGTTTCGCCCTCTCCAAAAATGTCTTCCTGAGCACCCTGGGTTGAACAGGCGCCACCCCCGGCACCGCCACCTTCCGGTTCGCGTCGAGGAACTGCCTAACCTCCTGCGCCTTCTCCTCAGTCACCTTCCCGTGCTTGAGCAGCACGGCGAGCACCTCGGTGAGGGTCATGAGCGAGTGCAGCGTGATCCCATTCGCGGCGAGGTTCTCCCTGCCGCCCTGCTCGCGGTCGACGACGACGACGGCGTCGGCGACTACGAGCCCCTCGGCGCGGAGCGGGGCGGCGGTCTCGAGCACGGAGGCGCCGCTGGTGACGAGGTCCTCGATGATGAGGACGGTGTCCCCGGCGCGGAAGGAGCCCTCGATGGACTTGGCGGTGCCGTGCGCCTTGACCTCCTTGCGGCGCATGAGCATGGGGATGGAGCGGTCGACGGAGAGCACGGCGGCGATGGGGAGCGCGGTGTAGGGGACGCCGCAGACGAGGCCGTAGGGGCTCGTGGCGGGGAGCGCGTGGAGGAGCGAGGCGACGGCGGAGAGCAGGCGCGGGTGCGAGACGAGCGCGCGGAGGTCCAGGTAGATGGGCGAGGTGATGCCGGACTTGAGAACGAAGGAGCCCAGCTTCACGGCCTCGATGGCGTGGAGGTCCAGGATGAGCGACTCCAGCGCCGCGGCGTCCATGACCTCGGGCTTCTTCGCGGCTGCGGGGGCTTTGGTGACTGAGACGGGGAGGAGGCGGCGGCGGCGGCGGAGCGGGAGGAGGTGGTGGCCGGCTTTATTGGTGCGCAAGACTAGAGCAACGCCTGGGGGCAGTGAATGGGCGATTGATGCTGTGGGGTTAGGGGTGGCCCTGGAGCTTTGGATGGACGGACAGGATGAGAGGATGCCCCCACAGACGACGTTACAGAGAGAAATTGTACCCGTAGAAAACGCATTTGAACCTGTTTCTAGTGGGGTTGTGAGTTTTTCTTTTCTTTGTCTCTGAATTTTGCATCTGAGGCTGAGCAAATGATTTTGAGAACTTCGGTTACTCCAGTTGACATGCAATTCTGTACGTGAAGTTTCTTTCGGAAAAAAAAATCCTGCACATGAAGGCAGTGGTGAAATCTTTGTTTTGATGAGAGCATCTGGTGGATTATCTTAAGTATTCCCTTGACAAACAAAGTTCAGCATGACTTCGCATCAGAAAGGGACAGCAGCCGTCGGTGATGTTGATGGTGAAACTATGGCAGAAACCCGGTGGATTATTCCACCCACACCCACTTGCAGTAAAACGCAGATGCCTAATGCAGGCATCAGGCCATCAGATAATATACTAGGCTCGCATTTCAACAGGAATAGGGCTGGTTTTCGTTTGTCCACACATGCAACAGAGAATCGTCATTCCCATTTCCCAATTCGTTCTAAAGTATTTGCATCAGTTCAGATGGCTGTCACAAACAGAGAGGCTAATGAAGTAGTAGTACGCAACCAAGTTTTTTACGCAACCAAGTGAAGCTGGACTTCTACCGAACAAGCCTGAAACCAAGGCAGGGCCGTGCTAAAATGGTCTTCACTTCTCATTCCCCTGAACCTGAACAAATCAGAAATTCCATCCTATAATATCCCTTCCCAGCTTTACAGATACAAATATACAACCCACACATGGAAACCTCAGCGCATGGTTGAATTCTGGTCTCATCATGCATTTCTAACGAAATTGTTCGTGTGATGTGAGCAGCCCCACTCTGCAGGCACAGCTATTGAGTGAGAGGGACGCACTCGAGCTCCATTTCAAGCTGGCCACGCTCAACGTTCTGAAGCCTGACATTCACCACCTGCTTAACCTTGCCGTTAACGATGGAGATGGCGCTGTCCCTCGGGATCCATATGCCATCTTTCGCCATCCATTTGTTAAGCTGCGCGGTGTCTACCATGGCTGAGGTCTCGTAGGCTATGGCTGCGGCAACCAGCGGCTGGATGTTGATCTCAGCCTCCCCCATCCGGTCGTCGGTAGTGAACGTGTCTTTGTCGTAGACTTGCTGTCAGGAGGTCTCAAGCACATAAGGCTGGTAGCCAAAGTAATTAAGCACAACTGATAAAATCTTCTGTGTACCTTAAACCTTAAGAGAGGCAGTAACTGTGCTTACCAGTTTAAGCAGCGGTATCGGGTCGGGTATCGAAAGCATGAGCCTTTCATTCCATACAGGATTTAGACTGCTCTTTACCACCTTTGTTTTCATTGTCTGCATAGGTGAAAAGAAGGAACCAAGAGTCATGAAACAGAAAGCCTTTGCATAGCCCTAGGATGCATATGTTTGGTGAATTTGGGAGTTGCTTACCTGGTGTCCTAGGTTAAGTATAACATAAGGATCGCTTGACATGACATCACGGATAGCTAGATTTGTGCCTTTTATGATGTCGACCTTAATCAATCCAACAAATTCTACCATACCCACCTCGATCTATAAGATATCAGAGAGTCAAATACAATAGTTTTTAACATTTAAAGCAGACTAAAGTGAATTTGGAATAATGCAATCGTACTGTTTTCTTTGCTGTTTTGGACTCATGTTCTTTTCTCCACCAGCTGTTCCTGAATGAAAGACCTAAACCATGTCGGTTTGAACTTGTACTATGGTGCTGATTAGGTTTCTCGTTGCGTCGTGGAGGGCATGAAATTGAAAGCTGGGGGTTAGTCAAAAACTGTTGAGCCTCGTATTTTCGCCTGCACATATATGCAGATAAGAAGGTGGAAGATCATTTATCTGGCAAATGTATATAAATAAAAGAAACATGCTATGCAAATGTGCCAGGAAAGACATCAAAAGGTCCTTTTGAAATTAATGTCTACCTAATAAAATCATTGCGCTCCTCTGCTGAACAATCTTGCTTTGGCTTCGCGCAGTTTTCAGGCACAAATGCCTCATAGATCATGTTTACTGCAGCATTGCCACCTGAATCGGCCAAAATATCAACTTGCTCATCTGCCCACTCATCTAGCTTCACTGAAACCACCTGAAATAGACAGATTTCTGGTCAAACCCCGAACAGTGAATCTTCGAACCACTAAACTAAGGTAGATTTGAGCATGCTCTAGCTCTCAGCCTCTCACTGAACTCGAGTGATTCATGGTGACAACCGTGTTGGACAGACATTATTCAGGACTAATTCATGTGCATTGCTGTTTGATTTTTTTTTTCTGGATTCATAAATATTTCTAAAACAGGTCATAATAGAACACTTTAGGCATGTCTTACCTTGGATATATGTACTCCAAGACTTCTATGAGCTCCTGAACACTTGATGCAAATGAAAACACCAAAAGTCAATGACCTGCAAACATAAAAAAACTTGATGAAACAGTAACATGCAGTATGCATGCTGTTCACTGTGTTGATAAAGAAAAGATATTTCTACCACAAAAAGACCTGTAACACAGGAGAATTGTCACATGAGCCTATGCGAATAAAAAATGGCCAGGTGGAGATGGATCCTCAAGTTTGCATTTTAATGTTTTCAGCTCAGGTTCAGTAAAGCAGAGGGACATGTAATTCAGTGCTTCTTTCAAATCAACAAACATATGTTTTTTTTTCAAAGTAATGCATGGATAAAAAGAAATTCCACAACACAAAAAAAGTATCAGTAGAACCGATGGATACTTACACCCATTTTGGATCTGGAGCACCACAATCAGCACAAGATCTGTTTGCTGGTTGGTTCAGAAGATGATCTAACCTCTCAGCTGCCTTAAAGGGACCTGTTATTAATGATGGAAGCACATAGGCTCAATAGTATTTTCGAGAACACACAGATTCACTCAATATGACATACGGAAGATGTATATGCAACAACTTTTACTAGTTTTCATGTAGCACGAGGCCAGGCCAGCTCAAGATTATTATTTTTCTTGATTTCGTAAACACATATAGCCAAAATAAAATAGACTTACACATTGTTAACCTAGCATAGTTGGGGTGTGGATTCACACCTAGACCACTCAAGTTCAAGTCTCGATCAAAACGAAATTTGATTCTTGTTTCTTATAGAGCAGTTTAGTTCATCCTTGGTTGATCTAGTTTTAGTTTAAATAATTAGTAGCAGTATTTTTTCCATGATAGTTATGCTAACAAAAATAAGATTAAAAAGAAAAGGGAAGGACTACAGTTTCATTATTAAAACAGAGAAGTATCCAGATAATGCTAAACCTTGAAATTCTAAAGTGCTTCGGTCATTAATGAGATTGCAAACTATATCCATCGGGAATAAAGGTATAATTGCAATGAAAAAACACGTTAGGATCTAGGTTTATCCAAAGCGAAGAATGCAGGCTTACAATTTACAAAGGGAGCAGCAGTATAGAAATAGGAGCAGTACATGTAACAAAACCTTGGTTAGTGCATTGATCATCAGCATCTGCCTTGGTTGGCATTCCACAGACTTTCGAGCCTTGGTGATCGGCATGGTCGTTAACATCCATCTTGGCTGCCATCCCACATACTTTGAAGCCTTGGCGATCGCCTTGGTCATTAGCATTAGCATCCATCTTGGTTGCCACCCCACATACTTTGGAGCCTTTGCGATCGCCTTTGTCGTCGTTAGCATCCATCTTGTTGGTTGCCAATCCACAGGCTTTCAAACCTTGGCAAATGCCTTTCTCGTCACTAGCATCCATCTTGGGTTGCAGTTGCAATCCAGAGGCTTTGAGACCTTGACGGACGGGGTGGTCATTATCCATCTTGCCTGGCAATTCACAGGCTGCTTTGCCTGCTAGCAATTCGCAGGCTTTTGAACCTTGACGATCGTTGTCCATCTTGGCTGCTGGGAATTCGCAGACTTTCAAGCCTTGACGATTATCGGCACGGTCGTTATCCATCTTGCCTGGCACTTCACAGGCTCTCGGACCTTGTCGGTCGCTATGGTCACTACTAGAATCCATCCTTGTTTGCATTCCGGACGCTTTCCTGGAAGAGGGAAAATGGCTGCAGAAATAATTCACCCCAACAGGAACAGATGCACAACACGACAACCGCATATACAGTTGCAAAATCGGGGATGCAAAGAACACACCTTCTGTTATATGGCTTTGGGCTATCAACGAATCTCTTCATGGGATTGCCGCGCCCCTCCATCTCGTGTCTCGTCCCCAACGCCGCCTCCCGTCCTTGCGCTCCTCTACATCGTCCTCGTCGGCGGGCGGGCTCAGCGCGGGCGGTAAGCGAGCAAATCCGAGGCAGACCGGATGAGCATTGGCGTCCGATCCATCCCAGATTCCCAGGAAGGATCGTCTGGATTTCAGGGCCCACGGGGCACACGGCAGCGCCGCCGAGATTCTGTAGGACAGAAGGAATCGATGGAGGTCCGAAAGATCACGTACGACTCCGACTCCTTGGCAGAGGCGACGACGTCGAGGAAGAGAGGCGCGCGCGCGCGGTTGCGGTCGAAGGATATGATACCTGGACGTGCGCGGAGGGCGGCGCAGGGCCTGCGCTGCGATGCTAGGCTAGGCTGGGGCGGGGAAGGAGCGGTGGTCGTTGGAATCGGAGCTTTCTGGGCTGGAGATGGACGAATGAATCCGAGCGAGGAATGCACCGCGCGCGTGCGGGGGGGGGGGGGGGGGGGGGGGGGGGGGGGGGCGGGGGTGGAGGTGGGTCGTGCTCGTGTCGTGCCTGAAGTCTCGATGGTCGTCGTCTGAATCTGATCAACTGTCTGAATGTGGGCATCCATCATCAGGGAATGCTGATCGAATACGACCACAACGTGGGGATCATCACCGCTCCAATATTATTGTAGTCTAATCCAGATCAATAGCGAAAGGAATACAACTGGATACACTGACAATGTAACTGTCATTTTTTCCCCAAATTTGTTTTCTGGCATTTGAATGACATTTCCCCAAGTTTAATTTTGCAAACTACTTGCCTGCTTCTCACCGTCTCAAAATAAATAACTATTTGAAGTTTAGAATTCGTTTCAAAAATAATAGTCTAGGACGTTGTATCCTAATGCAGAATCTAATCATGGTGCATGTAGACGGTAACTATGAAATTCAAGAGATATTAGAAAAAATGATGATACACACATATTTCGCCAGCAATCTATCTGATTTTTTCAGGAAGTTGTTTGTTTTGGATAGGAGGAGTAGATAACTAATTTCTTCTATTGTACTGTTCTTATGAAATCCTTCACAATTATGAGCTCTTAGTTTCAACCTAACAATATTGTACTGTTTATATCGAGTATTTTAGGATTTAGTGGTGGTCAATATTTGGAATGACTTCTGCAATATCGATATTTGTCAGTTCATTTTAGCTTTGCTAAAAAAAAGTCATCATAACGTTTTCCAAAGCGTGTATCTGTGTGAAAATTAAATAGCAGGCTAGTACTGTAGGATTTTTTTTTTGTAAAAAATGATTTTGTAGAAAACTAGCCGAATATGTTTGGGCTCCATGGCGTGTGGGAAGTGAGTGAGTCGGCCCACATTCACCACAGATGGCCTAGACGGCTACGGCTAGACCCCGAGTCCGCAGCTCATGATTGGGTCGTTTATAACTCGAGCCGACTCTGTATCGAGCTCTAGTGGAAAGCCTCGAGTAGCGTCTGAGCTCGAGATGGGCAACTAGGCTCGCTCGACCTCGGCTCATCGACAGCCGAACCCATCGTCTCGACCCGCTCACGCACGCCGAACCCAGAAGCCGCCGACCCCTTTCCCGCCGCACGGATCCAAAACCCTAGCCCCGCCTCGGCGTTTCTCCCCTCCCGGCGGCGGCGAGGCGGCGGAGATGATGCAGCAGCAGCAACAGCACCCGCCGCCTCCGCCGCAGCACCCGCCGCCCCAGGCTGGCGGCGGGGAGTTCTACCGGGGCCCGCCGATGCGGCAGCTGTCCGCGGCGTCCTCCACCAATCTCCCCCTGACTACGCCGCACACCCGGGCCCCCCGCCACAACAGCAGCATCAGCCTCCTTATGACGGTAACAGCTAAACATCTGATTCATTGGTAGCCGCTGTTCCATTCTAGTGTCAGGAGAAGAGTAGCTAGATACCTATATTAGGTTGCAGGTATTGCCTTATTACTGTCAGTCCGTCTTACCTCAAGAGTGTGAGCTCAACTGCCACTTAAATGTTAAGCATACGGGGAGTTCCTTGTGATTTAACTGTAGACCTTTTGGTCCTCCTTATCTTATCATAACTACTCAAATCACATTGTAATTTTGATTCTCTGCAGCTTATGGTGACAATTTTGGTGCTAAAAGGATGCGGAAGCCTGTCCAGCGACGAACAGTGGACTACACAAGCAGTCTTGTCCGTCATGTTCAGGTATTGTGGATTGCTATTTTTTGATGTTTGGATTTCCATAATGATACTGAGTTTATTTAGGAGCGCTCTGAAATGTGCTGACTTCCACTATGTACTATTGCAGGCTCGCATGTGGCAGCGAGACGCTAGGGACAGATTCACATTGCAGCCAACTCCAGCTGCTGTCCTGGATGTATGTTCCTTGACTCGCAATATATTAAAATTATGGAGCAGTAGTTGCCTATGCTATGAATATTGACTGGTTTAAGCTTTAGAAGATAGTGCCTATGCTATGATAAATACCTTTATGTGTGTGAAACCATGAGCAATCAGATGTTACACGAAATTCTTATGGATTAAAGTGTAAAATGTGCATCTAGCATACAATGGACAGCTGGACACAATACTATTGTGCACCATAATACCAAAGTTTGACAAAACAGTGCATACAAATGATTATCATGCTAGTAATTCGTCTATTAATTTTAACATGGATAGTGTACTCTTGTTCTGCAGAAAATCCTGTTAATCCTAATATCTAATCAAAGATCTTGATGACTACTTGTTACAAACATATTTTGATAGCTGTGAGCCTGTGACAATTGCAGATGTTACCGTCTGTCGCATATCCAGACAATCCCTCCACAAGTTTTACCGCCAAATTTGTACATTCATCAATCAATAAGAACCGGTGCTCTATTAATCGTGTCTTGGTGAGTAACTGAGTATTGGAATACCTATTTTTCTTGCATTCCCAATAATCCACATTCATTTTATGTATGGCATAATATATATATGAAAAATAAATAAATGCTCTACAAAGGCATGGGCCCTGTTTGGATCCTAGGGCTAGAGCTAGTTTGGGTTAGTTTGCACCCAACTAGTCCAAAAGTATCCAAACATGAGAGTTAGATTGGGCTAGTTGCAACTAGCCCACCCCAAAAAAACTAGCTCCCCAAAGAGGTGATTATTTGGGCTAGTTTGGGCTGGTTGTGGTGGAATGTGGGACCCACCTCATATGCAACTACAAAAATGTTATAACTAACAAACCAAACATCCAAATAAAATTCTGATTACACCATTGAATTCGTTACAATAAATACTTTAAAATAAGATCCCACATGGATATATTTGGATGATTTGTAAAAATAATTTATGATCAAACTAGCCCAAACTAGTCTTGAATCCAAACATCTCCTTGGCTAGAGCTAGTTTGAGCTAGTTTACAAACTAACTCTAACCTCTAGCTCTACTGAGCTAGAGTGATCCAAACAGGGTAATGATGGCAAAAGGAAAGGGATTTTTTTTTCTTAAAGTAGAGATACTTGAGCCAAGAGAGGGTCCAAGAGATACTTTTATCCTATGTGACTGCAGCAAAATATCATCCTTGAAGCCTTTCTTACACTTACTGAAATCTGATTGTTTTCCTTCAAAACTGTTATCGTTTTCTAACTGCAAAGCTAGCTCTATCAGGATTTCTATGAAATCTAATCCATCTCTAGGTGTATATTTCAACCATATGGGTTATGATTTAGTATTCTGAAGTTCTTATTAGAGCCATTAACTGCTTACAGTTGGATAAATATGTTCATTGATATGCCATTCACGATTAACAGTAACGCAATATTGGAATCTACCACTTATATCCTGGACTGATTACTAGTCAGAATTTCAATATTGCAATTCTACATGCAAATTACTATTGCATTTTGGTAAATTCATCCAAGCCTTGTCTTGTGATCTTTGTAAAAATTGCCGCAGATGATATTTTATTTTTTTATATGCATTAGTACAAGCCAAGTAAATATTGTCAAGAAACTGTATTGTCTTATTAATTTTGGCTATTTTAATGCATTGACTATTGTCAATTATGTAGCATAATCATCACTTCAATCAACATCCACTTTTATTATTTTCATCCACTTCGGGTATAATAAAATTTTTATTTGTGGATAAAGTGGACCCCTACAGGCCGTCGACTTATCACTGGATCACAAAGCGGTGAATTTACGCTATGGAATGGGCAATCTTTTAACTTTGAAATGATCCTTCAGGTATTCCACATTAATTACTTTTGGACTTACTAATATGCTGGTAGTTTTAACTTACTTTGTGGCAATCAGGCTCATGATCTACCTGTGAGATCAATGGTTTGGAGTCACAATGAAAACTGGATGGTGACGGGCGATGATGGTGGTGCAATCAAGTACACATCCCATTGTTTTCGTACCTTCCAGAAAATTATCATTTTGAACTGTACATTGTTTAACCCTTCATCTGAACCTTGGAATTCTTTTCCAGGTATTGGCAAAGTAACATGAACAATGTCAAAGTGAATAAAACAGCTCATAGAGAATCGGTTCGTGGTTTAAGGTGATGGCTGTCTGATGCACCTTTTCTTGTTTGCTACAAATTTAATGTTCAATGTGTGCTGAAACATGCCCGTCAAACAGTTTTTCCAGAACAGACTTGAAGTTCTGCTCCTGCTCCGATGACAGAACCGTGAAGGTTTGGGACTTCGCAAGATGCCAAGAGGAAAAATCATTAACTGGTAATGTTGCTATTTTTTTCTTGCAAATATTAATCTGACATACAGCTGACCATTTGAAGTTATTATGTGATATTACTTTGTTTTTCCGTCAAATAACCTGAATTTCCCTTCAACTCAGCCAGGCCACGGTTGGGATGTTAAAACTGTCGATTGGCATCCTACAAAGTCTTTACTGGTTTCAGGTTAGTATATGTTTGTACTTGTTTAATGAGATTAATCATGCGGAACTTATTCAATTCTGTGCTCCATAGGTGGCAAAGACTATCTTGTGAAACTCTGGGATGCAAAAAGTGGCAGAGAGCTGAGCTCATTGTCGGTATTCCTGCCACTTCCATATTTTGTTAATTCTTGAGATCTGTGTTACATTATGATTTATATCTGCAGCCATGGTCATAAAAATATTGTGCATTGTGTGAAGTGGAATCAGAATGGGAACTGGGTACTGACTGCCTCAAAGGATCAGATTATTAAGGTCTGTGGCTTGTGCTTTTGTATCTTGGTCTGTTTTTCTTGTCTTCTTCAAAGAATTGTTGGATGGCAGTGCACACTATATAAACAAAATTCTAGTGCTGGCTATTGAGATGGGTCAATTTATCCTTGTGATCAAATGATCAATAACTTTGTTTTCTGATGCCAGTAAATTTTTATTTTTTTGGTACATTTGCTAATTCTATTGCCAATTCATTTTGCAGCTGTATGATATTAGATCCATGAAAGAACTGCAATCCTTCCGTGGGCACACTAAGGACGTCACTGGTTAGATAGCTGTTTCAATATCAAGATTTTTATACGTTCCTTCACATATTTTAAGCTTCAAAAATTGACACAAGTTTTAGATGTAGCATTTCATTTGTTCACTGCAACCATACATTCTATGATTGTTAGAACAGTGGCTAAAAAAAATTCTAGGAAAATATGGTGCCCACTCTTGTTTGCCAAGGTTGTATTGAATATGTATTTGGTTACTTGTTTCCTTCATTTTTACAGCATTGGCGTGGCACCCATTTCATGAAGAATATTTTGTTAGTGGGAGCTTTGATGGAGCTATATTTCATTGGTTGGTCGGGTAAGATATCCATAGCATAATTGAAATTACTGATCTTGGTTGCTGGTGTTTGCTACTTTGTGCTAAGTTATTCAATTTTCCCACCCTCCAAAATTGACGCACAACTTTTTACATCTTTTGTTGTCTGAAACTAAAATCTCAACTTGATGAACAAGTGTTTCATTTATTTGGCAGCCATGAAGCTCCACAGGTTGAAATAAGTAATGCACATGACAGTAGTGTCTGGGATCTTTCGTGGCATCCTGTAGGCTATCTACTTTGCAGGTACTTGGCTTGCTTTTGAATTTTGTGATTTAACAATTTCCGATATGCTGCCTGCTTATTTTTATATTCTGCATAGTTTTTAGATTGTACTGTTATGCATACATAATCTGAATTTCTTCTTGAACGCAATTTTCTGTGTATTGTGTAGCCTTATTTGTTTAGTGCTTTAGTTGTATGTGAACTCATTAAAAATCATTTACACTTTGATTTCTTTTGTAGTGGGGGCAATGATCATGCTACAAAGTTCTGGTGTAGAAACAGGCCTGGTGATCTTACCCGCGATAGATACAACAGTGGCCAGATTCAAGGTTGCCTTTAATTTGAATTTAGCTTGTTATTTCATCTCATTTATACTGGTCATATAAAACCTTAACATATTAGTAGACAAATACTCTTGCACTTGCATGTACATACACACACATGCCTTCCAATATCACTATTTAGTTAGATTAAATAATTATTCTCGTCTATTACTTGCTTCACACAGACATAGGTGCTTAATGGTGTGTTGTGCTTCCAAAGGAGGAATTCTTAATGCATAGATCATCACCTTTTTCAGGTTATGGTGACCAACATGCTGCTTTTGGTGCTCGTGGTATGGGTGGATTCCAGATGCCTGAACCTCCAATAACGCCTGGACCATTTGGTCCTGGATTGTCACGCACTGAAGGTACAATCCCTGGCATTGGGGTTGCAATGACCTTGGCAGGCCAGTCTCTTGATGGATCTGATGCAGAGCAGAGGCCATCTATTCCGGGTCTTCCACCTGGGCAACCCCCGCTGCCACCAGGTCCTCATCCATCACTTCTTGGGCACCAGCAACAGTATCAGCAGATGCCTCAGCAGCAACATCCCCAGTTTTCTCGGCCACCACCTCCAAACATGCCCCAACTGCAGCCACCAGCTCACATGCTTTCCCATTCACAAGGATCTCGGCCTACTCTTCCCCAGCTTCCACCTATGGGTGGACCATCAGGACCATCACAAGTGAACCCACCTCTTCCGCCTATGCCTCACCCAACGGTACTGTTCACCAATGCCTTTACCATGCTGTTAAACTGAGGGAGGCATAGCTGTTTATTTAACATGTTCTGTCTCTATTTATCTTAGCTGATAAATGATAATTGAAAACCAAATGGCTTGTCTGCACACCATTTCAAGTTTGCATCAAAAGAATGTTTTCAGTGATTTTTTTTTTCAAAGAACTCCAATTGACCTTCAAAATTGTTTGCATGTCTGCTGTAGTTTGATATGTAGCATGAATATATCTGAATTTTGATATGAAACATGAATACATCTTAGTTTGAGATGAAGAATGAATACATCTAAAAATGTTGCATCACCAAGGCAGAGTTATTTGTTGCAGCTGGCTAATTCCAAGATATAAAAACTTTGAGGTGAAGAATGAATACATTGAATTTCAGAACCATGATCAAAACACATCAGCACTCCAGCAGGCTAATTCCAAGGCATTCTCCCCTGTTTCTGGAAAAGCCATCTTTTCTGCCTTTTACTTTTCTAGTGTTGGTTATCTGATTTGCTTCTTGATTTCCTTCCTGCATATCTAATAACTAATGAATAATACTGCATTACCTTGGATGCTTTTTAAGAAAAAAGGGTGTTGGCTTGTTGGTTCTTGAACATGCAGTAACTGCTATGCTAAGTTTTGTAGTCCAAAAACCTGAATCACTGTACGCTTATCTTCCACAACACTGCCTGTTGCATGATTGTATTTTACTGTGAATTCACTGTTTAATTTGATGCTACATGTCAGGAACCAGATTAGAATATATTTGGACGCTTTGTGCTCCTTGTTAAGTTACAGCTACTGTGACATTGGATTTGACAATTCTAATATTTCTAGGCAATGCAAGGTTCACAGAGTCAGATGATGCCCCAAATGCCACAGCACATGATGGGCCTAAATCAGATGCATCCTGGTTCTGTACCTCCAATGGGTGGGTTCCCAAGTGGGATGGGAAACATCCAAGGAGCGTCAGGTTCGTCTGGCATACAAAATTTTCCTATGGGTGGCATGTATAATCGGCCTCAGGGACAAATGGCTCCACAAGGACAAATGACATCCATTCCCGGTCTAAGCTCTTACCAGGTAAGGCTACATGTTGCATCTTGGTTTTGTTATACCTAGAGGCCACTTGGTATTTTTAGACTTTTGTGCATTATCTAGCAACATTACTATAAATTGATTATATTCACTGAAGCATTGGTGTTGCTGATTGCTTCAGGGAATGGGCAATGTTGGCCTTACACCACCGCCGCCACAGCACCCGCCTCCTAGAGGAGGCTCGGCACCACAGTGACCTGGAGCAAAACAAGGATTATATTGAACCTAGAGTTTTCTGTGACACTGAATTTGTAACATGTAATCCATCTCGAGCAATGTTAGCATGTCTAGACTCCCGCAAATTCAAGGGATTTCTGCCCGATATTTGCTCAGGCAGCTAGGATTTTTGGTATCTCGTGCTGTGATTTACAATTGGGAGGCTTCTGTTCAGTGCCACATTTATACTGTAGTTCGAATTGTGTCTTCACTTGTCGGCTGCTTAATGTGGAGCATAGATCATTCTTTCCCGCTGTTTTGAGAAACACGAACTATACTTGTGCCAGTTATCGTAATGCCTATGCTTGTGCGTACATTACTACATTACAAGTTGACAGACAAAGGCGACACCTGCTGCTGTCAATACGAGATCTATTGCATGTGCTTTCTTCTGATATAAAAAAAAAACATAGTTTACATTTACATTAAATAACAAAACTGACATCAGCACAAGTATTGCTGGTGCATGGTGCTATTGTGCAATACGATCAAACAATTAAAGGCTGCACAGAACTAGATTCCAGGCTTGTTGGACGCATCCATGGTGGCCTATAAGCGCAAATTGCATCGTCCACATCGCCTTCAGTCATATCCTCAACCTCATCGCTCTGTTTGGCAACCTTATGAGGATATCCAAGAGAGAGAGAGAGAGATCACAAGGTTAGTTATGACAATTTGTGAATCATGTTTAGTAGAAGCACCAGACCTAATAAGGGAAGAACAACGCAAGAACTGTACAAAGTTAATATGCTTTAAGTTGGGAATCAATGTACCTGGACTGGCCGATGGCTGAAAGTTGGAAGAAATCGGACCTTGCAGTACTCATTGAAAAGAATATTCAACACAAGCAAGGGAATTGTGGCAAAGGAAGCTCCTGGCTTTGACTTGAGCCCAAACAGTCCTATCATCGTGATTTGCATGAGTGCAACTGATAGGAATATGTAGTGGTGAATGTTGGGCCAATATTGTCCGCATGTGTCATACGTGATCTCATAAACATCTTCCATCTGTATAACATAAACCACCATAAGTGGGAATCTAGGTTAAACGGCTACTGATAACATGAAACTGATACTGACACAGGTTGAACATATCTGAATTCACAGAGTAGAATACAAGAGTTGTGTATTTGTTTCTTAGATTGGAACTCTAGAATGACTCGCACTAAACCCCACAGAAACTGATCTCTGTACAAAAATGGATCATGTGAACAGTGAACTGAACAAATTACCTGGTTGATGTACACTGCATAACCGAGCAGGAAGTATATTAAAAGGATCGGGAGTAGAAGGGGTGCAACTACAGCGTAGACCACTCCAATCAGTATTGCAAGGGAAACAATGGGCACAACTCGGAAATAAGGGAAGCCATAAAGATATGGTTCCTCACTGTGTCCAAGTGAACGCGCCTTTAAAAATTGCCACATTAACAAACCAAACTGAAGAACCTCCAAAGAAAACCCTGACATGCCGTTGGTCAAAATGTATGTGATGAAGAAATCTGACTGCATCACAAGGAAGTAGAAAAAAAAAATAAGGGTATGCTCCATGTTCCCTGAAGTTTACACATAGCATCTGCTATTTCAAGAATCAAGGATGTGATGTGATACATGAATCTTCTTTGTAGTTAGTAGTTACCTGTGCAGAAACAGCACTTGCAAGACGGTTAGGGATGTTCTTTGGGTGCGTAAAGGATTCTCCTATCTGATCGAGTAGAGAACCCGAAAGAATACTGAGGAAGAAAACATTTCCAAGCAAGAAGTAGAAGACCATATTGCAGGCCTTAATTTCTTTTTGGCTGTTGGCAATGCAGCCTTCAAATGAAGCCATACCAAGCATCGCAAAAGGAACCAAGTAAATAAAGCCATTTAAGATCATGCTCGGAAGATACCCAGTCACAACAGAATTCAAACCCGGTCTGCAAGATAATAAATTTCACATATAGCAACATTGTTATACCCACAAGTGCCAACTGAACCAAAATCAAATTCAAGTTTCTGGTACTCACATAAGTTGCACAGCTCTCGCTGGTGGGAACCACATTTTAATCTTCTCAAATTGCACTATCCCCTGCACGGCTGTTACAGGGATGGTGAAGAACACTGTTAGCAGGAACGCAGCAACGAAGACTCCAAGTTTGTACATAGCCATGCGCCAAAATGGAATGGACAAATTTTTCCATACTATATCAGTCGGTTCAGGGGCATAAGTTGTAACCAATGACAGTGGATTCACAAGCTGTTGCATCTCCGCAGCTTGGGCAGCCTCCAACCGGGATTTGAATGAGACAAAAGCTACAGGTACCTCCTAGAGTTAAACTGATATTAAACTTTTTAAATACCAATATGTCTGTTATGCAACATAAACTACCAAGAGCCAACATAAACTACCAAGGAACACTCTTGGCACACGCAAATGGAGTAAATGATACACAATTATTACCTTTTGTTTAAGAATATTCTCACACTGTAGGAGGCGGATAGTCTCTTGCAGATTTTTCAGTTTTTCTTCATGGTTGTGAATATTTGTTGCTTCTGATGTAAACTTGCTCCAAATCCGTCCCAAAAGATTACATTTTCTGGTCTCTCTTTTCCTCTGTATCCGTTTCTCAATGGAGGATGCCAACTTCTGTAATGATGATTACATGACTAGTCAATAAAAAAACACTATAATGTTAAGCTTGTTTTGACTGAACCAAAAAAAAGTTAAGTCCCGTATAAATTTTGCATTCGAAAAGGATGATGCACAAGTAATGTCTGCAGTTGTTTTTCCATAATGCTAAGAAAGAATGTTTGACAAAGAGTAGCATCAAAACTTTGATGTTCATAATTCACTGGTGCACTGTTAAGAAAATATGATCACAATTTATGATTTGATAACCTGCTAGCCAGTCACAAATCAGAATCATGGTCCTAATCCACTAACCTGCAATGCCTCAATGTGTCCTATGTCATGTACAATTTGGTATGATTGGTAAGTCTGATAATGCTTTGAGAAGAAGTGATCAACATAGCACCCATAAGTTCCATGATCTGGACATGTTGGAATTCCTCGAACCAAAATGGTGTATTGATCATGTCTTTTGTAGTGATACTTCAAGTGCTCAATTCTTCTCAGAGTAATTTCACTGTATTCCTGCTTCAAATCAAATTGAAGATTTCAATGACACCATCCGGATTATCCTTGCTTCAACAATGTAGCTTCAACTAATGATGAACCAACACTTCTCTAACCAAATCGCCTAGTGGCCTTTCTAGTTAATTTGCACAAGGCTACACTTTTCAGCGATGGATTTAAGTAACTGACAAAAAATAAAACAAATCCTAGTTTGGGGATTACAGAGCAATAATCTGCTTTAAGATTCCAATTGCTGGAATAATAATTAAATAGATAACAACCCTAATCCCATGCCACCAAATTCCTGTTTTCTTAATTTAAAAACGGAAACTGCTGGGTTTTCCAGTTTTCTGTATGAAGGATGGAATAGCTATACATACTAACAAGAAGGAGATTGGTTAAGCATTTGTTGGGCCTTAGGCATGATACTAACAGTACCTTTAAAAAAACAAGTGGATTGATTGAAAGGTTTTCAAAATCACTCACCTTATGAAGCAAATATACCACATAAAAGGATATAAAGCAAAGGCATGAAAAATGGACCCAAAGCCTGTCATGCACAACATGAACTATTTCAGTTACAAAATCAACACCATTTCCACTTGGTAGGCGATACCTTTCAAACTCTGGTCTTTCCAACTTGTTAACATGATTCTAACCACATTAGAAACAGTATACAATTATTCTATATAAGTGTAAACTAAAACATCATTTCATATATATAATAATCAGAGAGCAATTCACAGTGACCTGCTTTTCTTGGCCAACATTGCTCAATATATGAACTGAAACAGTACTCGAACTCTGAATAGTCAAAGGAACATCACGAATGTGAAAAATGAAAATACGCATACTAGAGCTGACCTATTAGATCCCGTGTCACATTGGTAACCGTGAATAGTTCCATCGAATTCGATCTTCTGATGTCAGCTCGACCTTCACTAGTATAATTTGTTGGAGCGAGGACCAGTAGTCCAACAATCGAGCAAACACTGAAACACTTGATCCTACACGTCGAACGATGAGATATCAATCAGATAATAATTAACAGTCACAACAAGAGAAGATCAGTTGGTGAAAATGCGTGTCACCAACTCTTCTGGCTTCACGAATCCTTTCCTACCACCGTTCTTTACGTACCCAAACTTGAAGAGGCGGACGACGACGAGCGCGTCGAGGCCGTGGCGCCGCAGCACGTCTTCTTCAGAGAGCCGGAAGGCCGCGCCGATCCACCGGAACGACGGCGTTAGTCGCCCGTGGCCGAGCGGCAGCAAGCCACCACTGCCAGCACCAAGATCGCCGGTCGCCATCCGGCGGGAACGGTAAACGGGCGCGTTCCCCGGCTGCTTCTTGAGCAGGGAGAAGAGCGAGAGCGCCACCAGCGCCAGCCCCAGGTTGATCGCCGCCGACGCCAGTAACCCCTCCGCGTCCATTCTTCTTCGTTCTCACACAGCTGATCCGAGGCTGCACTGCACCAGCGTGGGCACTGCGCTTGTAGCAGCGGAGGATCAGCTTCCCGCCGCCGGGGGAGTATGATTGGTGCGGTGGTCAGATGGCGGGCGGCGACGTGGTGGCCGGAGGAGCCTCGAGGGACACGTGGCCTGCCCGCAGCACGCCGCGTTTGGTTGGCGCCGCCGCAACCCCATTCCTCCACCCGCATGGGCATTTCCACAACTTGGCCCACCTGTCAAGGCCCACGGGGTATGCTTTAACGGGCCCTCCCCTTGTGATCTGGGCTACGCGGCGCGGATCGGCCCGTTTCATCTTGTGATGAGGCGGGGAAGGCGACACGCCGAGCTCGAGGCGACAAACACCAGCATCGAAAGACAGGAGGAGAAAGGAGAGGTTGGTGGTGGCTGACTGGCTGGTGGGGCCATGGCAGCGCCTGCGGCGGAGGGGGCGGCGGTGTCAGCCGCGGCGGCGCTGCGAGCCGTGCTGGCGCGGGCGGGGATGGCGGCGGAGCGATCGGGGCGCGCCGCGGAAGCGGTCCGGGTGGTGGCGGTGGGGAAGACCAAGCCCGTTTCGATGCTTCGGCAGCTCTACGACGCGGGCCACCGCTGCTTCGGCGAGAACTACGTGCAGGAGTTCGTCACCAAGGCTCCCCAGGTCCTGATCTCGTCTCCAGCTCGATTGCGTCGTTCGCTCTTCAACTTTGCACTTGCAGAGCTAGCATCCATCGCGTGGAAATGGAGTGAAATGACTTGCTCGATCTTACCGTGTTTGCAGCTTCCGGAAGATGTCCGGTGGCATTTTATCGGGCACCTGCAGAGCAACAAAGTGAAACCGCTGTTGGGTATGCTTATATCATTATATGTAATATGTTTCGATTGTATGCACAATTAAAGAATAAGTTAGCCTTCATCACCAAGTTATAGACGCCCTTCAAAAAGAGAAAAGCTGGTTTAGTAGTTAGAAACTGAAGTTCTCAATGATATGATGATCTTGTGCTTGCTACTTGCGTCACCTTGTAATGAATAGTTAGTACCGGAAAGTTGTTCTTGCTTTGCTTAGCACCATCATGACAATTGGTAGTAATATAGTTACTAAGCAGTGTACAGTACATGAAAATGGTAAGAGTAATATCAACACAATTTTGTCGTAGTGCTTTTCTTTTCATCATGTCTCTTTTGTATTGCCAGAATGCCAGCTAAGTCTTGTCCCTTTTTCCAGCTGCTGTTCCAAATCTTGATATGGTTGAGTGTGTAGATAATGAAAAGGTAAGCAATCAGCAACAACTACTGTTCCCTCTTCTATTTATCTCATGTCTGTACAAAATATGAAAACTAATATAGCTTAACACTTGTTAAGTCGTTATGTAGACTCAGATTCTTGTACCTGTTACCTGCGATTGTGGATTTCTTTATGAACACATAGAGTCCACATTTTTCAGATTGCTAGCCACCTAGATCGAGCTGTCAGCAGTTTGGGAAGGGAGCCTTTGAAAGTTTTGGTTCAAGTGAACACTAGTGGAGAAGAATGTGAGTGCAGGATCAGTATTGACAAATCAGAACTCCTATCTCTTGATTAATTTTCTCAGATAAAGCATTTGTGCTATTTGTTTCCTTATTCGCCTTGATCTGATTGATTATTATTATTGCTGTTAGTTCATTTTGCAATTACTCATTTTTCTATATCAAAAAGTCAGTTTATTACTTCAGAAGCATACTCTAAATTACAAGTGAACTTATGACCTAGTTCAAATCGTTATCATTCTGCAATATTCACGTTCATCTTTCATATAATTAGCTTAGCTTACCTCGCAACAGCGGATTCATGGACTGAACATTTTCTTTTGTTCAGCTAAATCTGGAATCGATCCCTCCAAATGTGTCGACCTTGCTAAGTATGTGAAACTAGCATGCCCACACCTAATATTTTCTGGTTTGATGACGATAGGAATGAAAGACTACTCGTCAACACCAGAAAATTTTAAGGTGCTTATCCAGTCATACTTCATCACAAACGACAACGAGCAATCTGTGTTGGCTTTCGTAACCTGTTGTCTTGACTTTTGAGTGCTTTGATACAGGCATTGGTAAATTGTAAGCTTGAAGTTTGCAAGGCCCTTGACATACCAACAGAACGGTTTGAACTCTCCATGGGAATGTCTGGTGACTTTGAGCAAGCGGTTTGTAATATATCATTCATTCGTTACATACGAACATTAAAACAAGACCACAAAATTTGGGTTTAGATACAATAGGACTCCTGGAGCTCCATTAACTGTTGTCAACTCTATGTAGGTAGAGATGGGAAGCACGAATGTGAGGATTGGATCGACCATTTTTGGACCAAGGGAGTATCCAAACAAAAAGCAGAACTAGTGAGATTCAATGCATAAGCGTCATCTGAATACCCAATCCTCTGATTAACCATTTGCATTTGTACGCATGATGCCCATGTAAATGCAGATGTGAATAGGTAGCATGAACAACTCCATACAACACTGTAAAGGAAAATTTGAGACATGATAATACTTTCCTTCTCTGCATGGCTGCTGCTCAACTGCTGATTTGTCACGCCTCCCTCACCTCATCTGTCGAATCTCCCCTAGTATTTTGTCCCTATCTTTCCAGTCATGTTTCCTTGTTGATTTGCACTACTTATTACAATCATATGTTTTGTTCCAGATGAAAACCATTTGTGATTTGTCTATAGACGTGAGTCAGATATTACTTAATTATGAAGACATTCATAAGGCACTTTTTCCATTTTTCTTATTTGGTGGTCTTGTATTATTATTTTTTCCTTTTTATTCTCATTTTTATTGTATGTTATTGTTTTACTTTTTTATTTCCTTTCATTAATTTATTTTTGTTCTTTTTTCCTTTTCTCTTTGACTTTTATCATTCTTTTCCTTTTATTTATTATTTTACTATTTTTCTTTCCTTTTTATTTATTTATTTTTATTTTTCTTGCTTCAATTTAGGTTTTTTTTTACTATATTTTTTTTATATTTGTACATTTTTATTTCTTTTTTATATGAGTAATAATTTTGTTTATTTCATTTTCTGTTTTATTCTTTTTTTATGTGTTTACTTATCTCGCATCAGCAGTGGCGGGGTAGTCCGAATAGGCCCGGGACATTTGGAATTTGGCCCAAAACTTTTTACTAGTGCGTAGAGCCCAGAAAAAATTGGCCCAAACGCCCTTCTTTCGGTTTCACCCCGTCACTCTCGTCTCCTAGGCGAGCGAGAGCCGCGAACCCCGTCCTCCCGACCCTGACGGACCGCGCGAGCGACCGATCCCCGCCCGGCCGTCCGACTCCGGCGCGGCTGCCAGCCCCAAGCCGCTGGCCGCCCTTGCCTGCCCCACGCCCGCGGCCTCGCCGGCTCCGCGTCTCCGCCAGTCCGCCGGCGGCCGGCACCGGGCGCTTCAAGACGCCGCCCGCTAGCACCCACGGAGGCCTGCCCGCCGCCCGCGGCCGTCCAGTGCGCGCTGCCTCACGGTGGTCGGTGGCCGTTGGCCTGCTGAGTGGACTGCGAACTGGTGAGTGCTTCTGTTCCCAATTCCCAGATCTGTTCGTGCAAAGTTTTTCTGAATTGAGGTAGATGGGTGGGTGCCATTTATGTCAAGTCCGGCACCAATTGCTATCGGTATACGAAGCTGAGATTCAAAGCAGAAACGATCAAGCTGTAATCACAATCAACTCCTGGAATGAGATGCTGCGAATTAGTTCTAGTGTTTCACTATTGCTGATGAAAACAGCATATGGTAACTGAAAGCAGCACCAAGATACATTTTGCATTGATCCATGACTTGTTTTCTACTGGAAAAGCAGCATCCACTTATTTTAGTGGCCTTTCTGTAGCCTGTAGTAGTTAAAAGACTGAAAAAGTTGACGGTTTCTAGTTCATGCTAAACTACAACAAATGTCCAAAAAGGTGTGATAGGGTGGTAAGCAAACAGATAATGATGCATATGATATATTATTCTAAATGTAGATCATCATAAAAGCATCCAATATGCAACTGAAAATATCAGTCATATCATGCCTGTTAAATGTTTTATCGTAATTTGGTTAATTTACAGCCATGTTTACCCAAACTTTTTCTTTAGATTTTATAGTATTGCACATGATTTTTTTTACTAGGACTACCCTGGATTCAAATCCTGGGTCCGCCACTGCGCATCAGACGGTGCTCTGGCTGCAGGTTGGAGTTTCTGAATGGCCAGCCGTGGGGATGCGGAGGGCGTCACCTCCTCCATGGGGGAGCTGAGCGTAGAAGCAGCGCCTTCGTCAATTGAGGCTGAAGTTCCCCATCATGGTGCGTATCCCTCACAAGGGGGCAACCCCCGGTGATATTTGAATTTTTATCTTGTCATACTAGAGCCTGATAGTCAATTCGTACCATGCGTTGTTTGGATGATTAGTACTAGCAGTAGTAATAATATCTTGTGTCAGCAATCAGTTCACTATGCAAAACTCTGTCTCAGCTAATGGTGGTGATGTTGCTGCTGCCGAGCTCGATGATGTATGGGAAGATGTTTCAGATTCGCCTCAGCACGCGTATACCTTAGACAGAGAATGGAACCACAGGCAGAACCAGTTTCAAAAGGTATTAGTTACCCTAGAGTTTATCCAGAACGCAGTTGTTAATGCTAACTACTGTTCTGCACTGCTTACTGATGGCAGAAATGTTTAAAATCTTTTGCTTTTGATTTCACTGTAGATGGGCTATCGGGATGGTATAACAGAAGGGCAGAAGGACTCTGCCCAGGAAGGCTTCAATGTTGGGTTCAGGCAATCTGTAAACGTTGGCTACAAGTGGGGCCTTGTTCGTGGAGTTGCGAGGTGTATATCCTTCCAAGAATAGATTTCTTGTATTCTCTTCTAGCGTTCCCTCTGATTCTAATTGTCTCTATCTGTGGCCCTTCCAAGCAGTGCACTAGCTAGTCTTCCTGACAGCTTGAAAGAAAAACTGGTGCCGGATGTTCAGCGTAGAGGGAAGTTACAGGATCTGCACAGTTCCGTGCAAGAAATCTCAGCAGATGACACTCTTCAGATGTTCCATGAAAGCATTTGCCAGAGCGATCGTCCTTCAGATGGATCAGGATCACATGTGACATCAGCCTCAGATGGAGCTACAGAATCAAATAGGATGAAAAGCCTATCAAAGGATCTTGTGTTGTTGTTGCACGAATGCTCAGATATTAAAGTAAGTGAAGAGTTGGCATGAGATTCATGAACAAGGTTGTCAGGAATTTCAACCACTACGGATTTTCTAAGTCTGGCAGAATCATATTTAGTTCCCAGAGTACTGACATCTACCTGGGCTTAGATGAATGTGATTCGGGGATTTTGTTTTGAAAGGACCTGATACTCAAAAGGCTCGAAACTTCAGAGTTGTTGCATAGTTGTTGCAACCTGTAACTGTTACTCCTATAAATTTGCAGTTCTTAAACAATGAAAATGTTTTTCTTCTTGAATTTGTCATCTTCCTGAATAATCCTTACTGAATATTCCCGTGGAATATAGCATCTGTGATAACCCTCAGTATAGAAAACCTTGATTCTAGCCTCAGCCTGAAAGCATTCTGGTAGCTTCTTAGTCTCATGGTTTAATTCTACTCCCTCCGTCCATGTATAAATTAATTTCTAGAGTTGTTTTAAGTCAAACTTTTTTATATTTGATTGAATTTATAGAAAACAAAAACAAATATTGGTGATACCAAATGAGCAGATTATGGAAATGTGGTTTATTGTGTATCTAATGATGCTAATTTTGTGTTATTAATTTTGACATGTTTTTTTTTTAAATTTGGTCAAACATAATTTTTTTTTGACTTGAGACAACTCTAGGAGTTGATTTATTAGGGAGGGAGTGAATAAGTTATAACAATGGCATAAAATTTGCATTGATAGAAGGGAAGAATACCAATTTGGCATTGTGTGGAATGTTGATCTATTATCAATGACATATTCGCCTTTATTACATAACTGAGGTGCCTTTCATGCTACTTTCACTTATCACATACAATGACAACATATTCGCCTTTATTACATAACTGAGGTGCCTTTCATGCTACTTTCACTTATCACATACAATGACAAATACCAATATTGTGTGCTAGCACCAGACATATCAGGTGTCGTGGGGTACATAACTGAACAGATGGATTATTATACAGCAATAGACAATTGTATACACACTCTACATTAACTTCAGTAGAACAACAATAATCACAATGTAATATGCCACTATATACTTCTTTAGTCTAATGTCTTCGAGGTTCAAGCGTCGACAGGTCAACAATACTTGTTTTTTCAATTTAACAGTAAACCCCTCCCTTGCCAAAGCTTTTCCATGTAACACCGACTAGCACATAGATCTGATCGTATATCCTGTCAAAGAGGCGGAAATATGCAACCCTCCATGCTTCTTTGAACAATAGGACGCAAAACACAACCCAGAGACCCAGCATAAATCCTGAACCAAGTCCAAAATAAAATGATAATGGTTCAAAACCATGTGCATTTCTGTTCTGGACAGCTTGCCTTGATGCATTATTGTTCCCTGAACAGAGCTTTTGAACAGGAGGACCACATAAACCATTGTTGCCACTGTACATAAATGGGTATTCCATGTAGAGGGTGTCAAGTTGCCTCCCAGATGGTATCCTCCCCGTTAGATTGTTACCTGACAAGTCCAAGTAGCTTAAATATGATAAATTTGATAAGCTGGAAGGGATTTCCCCAGAGAGTATGTTGTTTGAGAAGTCTAATGATTCAAGTGACTTCATCATCCCAATCGTGCCTGGGATTTCTCCACTCAGGTGGTTCCCTGAGAGATCCAAATTCAACAGTTCATCAAGTGAAGCTATTTCTACTGGAATTCCACCTGATAAGTTATTGGATGATAAATCGATGCTTAGCATTTCAACAACTCCGAATTTGTAACAGTTTTTGCCCCTTGGTGAGTGCAGAGAAGTAACCACTGATTTGACTAGACAACTCCTCATACCCTCCATAAGAATTTTCAACAACATCATTGTCGTCAAATACATATTTTCCTGTCATAGCTGTCAGATTTGACAGGCCGCAGGGTATAACACCTGATAGCATGTTGCTGGCTAGATTCAAATGATGAAGGTCGGTAAGATTTGTGATGCTGGTTGGAATATTTCCAGAGAACATGTTGTCACTTAAAAGTAGGAACCGCAGTCGAACCAAACCTCCAATCCAGTGTGGTAATTTTCCAGAGAACTTGTTTTGTGATAAGTCAAGAAACTCCAATTGCTTGCAGTTTTGCAGGAATAGTGGGAACTCACCTGAGAAACTATTATTTCTTAACAGTACAAACAGGAGGGTTGTAGTTGTAACACATTGAGGGAGCTCGCCCTCAAAATTATTATTATCCAAGTCCAGTTCAACTAAGCTCTGTAGTTCACAAATAGATCCAGAAAGACCACCAGTGAAGTGATTGGAGAACAAATTTAGAGATACAAGATGTGGAGTTCCATACTTTGAAGGCAAATTTCCAGATAAAGAGTTTAGAGAGAGGCCCAAATGGCTAAGATTTCTCGGTAAGGATGGTATTTGACCCTTTATTTTGTTTGAACTGAGATATAAATATTTCAAGGACATATTTTCCATGTTTTCTGGCAATTCTCCATGGAGTTTAATATCGGAGAAGTCCAAGTAGGTGGCTTTTGATAATGCATTACTGAACCAGGCCGGAAACTTATCAACTATACCATTGCTTGACATATCAACCCAATCAATATTCACCTGAGATCGAAGCCAAGCTGGAAACAGAGGGCCTATTTGGCAATATGATAGTTTCACTTCTTGTAAACTGAACGGGGGTCGCCACTCAGAAGAAACGCTAATCTTGAAGGAATTTCCAGACAAGTGTAGGGTCTTCAATTTTGATAATCTCTCAAAGTGTTTTTCTGTAATATCACCCTTCAGTGTATTGGAGCTCAGGCCTAGAGCAGTTAAATTAGCTAGCATAAAAATCTCTGCTGGCACATGTCCAGAAAGTTTGTTATCAGAGAGGTCAAGGGTCCTCAAACTAGTAAGCTGCCCCACTTCTGGTGGTATAGCTCCAGATAGATGGTTCCCAGAGATGTCAAGAACAACTAAGCTGGCCAAGTGTGCCATCTGACTTGGCATGATTCCACTAATATTATTGTTGGCCAGATGCAATTCTTGTAGTTTATTAAATGGGCATTGTGGCAGCTGCTCTATCAATTCCTTGATATTACCATATTGCAAATACATTCTGAGGTCTAGGATAGTCAGGTTGCATAGGTTTTTCAAGCTTGGTGTCATCGCACCCCCGTTAAAGTTAAATGATAAATCAAGGACTTGGAGGGACGCCATGTCTCCTAGTGCAGCAGGAACTTGACCATATAGAAAATTGTCGGCAAGGTTGAGATATTGGAGGCCTGTCAAATTCCAAAGCCAGCTAGGTGCTATTGGGTAGTCAAACATGTTAGTCGACAGATCAAGTTTTTCAAGATTTGTAAGGTTGATATGTGAGAGTGGTTGTTCTACCCATGTAAGAAAACAATTACTAAGACCGAGGACCTTCAGAGAAGGAATCAAGTTCATCACATCAGGCCAATCAACAACTGTGCTGAGGTTTACCGTGCTCAGGCTAAGGTACTCCAACATAGGAAGTCCTGCTAACCATGAAATGTCTGTCGAGTAACTACGTTGATCTTGATCCTGAGAACCTGAGAGGTCAAGATACTGCAACTTTGAAAGGTTGCCAAGGTGAGGAGGCACTCTACCAGAGAATGGTATGCCGGAGAGGTTAAGATACCTCAGGTTCACCAAAGAGCTCAAAAAATCCGGTATGTCGCCGCTCGAGCCAGTAAGGTTGTTCATGCTGAGATCAAGGTGGACTAGACGACCCAGGGAGAGCAAGGAATGACTTATCTGCCCGACTAACGCCGTGCTGCGGAACTGATCTCCATCCAGGGAGACTGAGGATGTTACGTGCACATTACGAAGCTGAAACTTGAGGACAGGGCCGGTCCGGTTGCTGCACAGGACGCCTCTCCAGCGGCAGCAGTCTCCATCCTTTTGCCAAGAGGAAAGGAGGTCCATGGGGTCACTGCTGATGCCATGTTTGAAGGCCAACAAGGCGTCCCGCTCGTGTTGTTCGCAGCTTGCGCCTCCAGCAGCTGGCCGGAGCCGCTGCAGCGCAGTGGATGTCAGGAACGTGGCAGCCAAGATGTGGAGGAGCAGGAGCTTTGCAGGAGGATGCATGGTAGGAAAGAGAGTGGTTGGTCTCTGAAGAGTGAAGACTGAACACGGTCTTGAGTGCTACCTATTTGAAGTTTAAGCGATCCCGGACTCTTACAGTAATATATTTAGGCCTGTTTGGTTCTTTAGTCCTAGGGACTAAAGACTAAAACACAGACTTAATAAAAGTCTCAATTGGTGTTTGGTTCCATAAACTTGTATAGACTTAACATCATTTAATACGCCATAACAAAGACCATTGTACTCCTGTATGGTGAAGAGAGAGGGTGTGAGTAGGCAATAATGAAGGGCAAGAGGTGTCAATTGTGGTCCAAAAGTCCCCATAAGTCTCACCCCTTGAGACTACTACTCAGCCTAAAAAAGTCCCTAAATAAGTCTCTAGTGTTTGGCTCAATACACTAAAAGGGACTTAAAATAAGTCTTTAGTCCCTCTTCAAGAGGAACCAAACAGGGCCTTATTTGTGGTTGGTCCATGTTTTCTACGCCTAGTCAAAGTGACTGACTAACCAGTGCAACCAGCTGATCGCAAAGTGTTTATTCGCTACTCCCTCTATTTAAATTATAAGACATTTTATCTTTTATAAATACGTTGTATTTGCTATACATCCTATAGATATACATCATTTTTAGATATATAAGTCAAATCGTCTTATAATTTAGAATGGATTTAGCATTTCATTAAGTAGAAGGTAAGGAGTGCAAGTACAAACACAACTCTAACTAACCTGATCGCAAGTTCGCAACTACGTGCAATATATTATGCTATAGAACCACACATTATTCGCTTGACTTATCAACCCGGCTTATAAAAACAGTACCAACCGGCTTATTTGCCGCAGAAACGTCGAATAGGCCGATAGAACGGTCGACGTGCTTGACTGCTGAATTTGACAGTTTTGGGATGCAAGGTGTACTGGTGTGTGTAACGGTGGTTGTCGACGTGCTTGACTGCTGAATTAGGCAGTTTTGGCCTTTTGGGATGCAAGTTGTATTGGTGTGTGTAACGGTGGTAATGAGCAGTGATCAGTTTTTTGAATTACGTGCAATATATTATGCTATAGAACCACACATTATTCGCTTGACTTATCAACCCGGCTTATAAAAATAGTACCAACCGGCTTATTTGCCGCAGAAACGTTGAATAGGCCGATAGAACGGTCGACGTGCTTGACTGCTGAATTTGACAGTTTTGGAATGCAAGGTGTACTGGTGTGTGTAACGGTGGTTGTCGACGTGCTTGACTGCTGAATTAGGCAGTTTTGGCCTTTTGGGATGCAAGTTGTATTGGTGTGTGTAACGGTGGTAATGAGCCGTGATCAGTTTTTTGAATTACACAAGTACAGACGTAGACACTTAATATGTATGCATACTCACAACCACCCGTGCTAAGTCGAGAACTTGAACCTAGATAGACAAGTTCTTCCACCTTAGGAAATCCAACTTATGTTCAATTCGCAGCTATGACCGTATGTGGGGGTTGGGATTTTTTTTTCTGTAATTGGACGTAGGAAGTATACTCATTGATATTTGAATCTAGTTTTTGTAATAAATTTATTTAAAGATACAAATATTGTTCGCAAATTGTGACGACAAATATTTAAAGATGAAAAGAGTAAGTTGGTTACACGATACAAACCGCACAATTTGGTGCTCCGTGTTTTTTTTTTGAGAGTACATAGTACAACGTAGACACTCAACACGCACGCACACTCGCCCTTACAAACACACGCACGTAAACCCTACCCCTATGAGTATCTTCGAAGGATTGAGCCGGTAAATCTTGAAGTTCACAAAGTCACCACAGGCGCCTCGCTGTCGACGGGAACGTCGCCTACCACTTAATGCGTAGCGCCGAAAAATTCTGAAATAAATCCAGAATAAAGTGTCGCACCCAGGGTTTGAACCCTGGGTGGGAGCCCCAAACCAATGGCCTTTGTCATTGCGCTGTTTCGATTTCACCAAACTCACCGTAAGATAGCAGCTGATGCAATCTAGTGCATACGCAATATATATCTAGTAGCAGTCAAAGAGAAAATCACGGTCTAATAAGAACTAGCCATTGCTGCCGTGCTTTGCTGCGGGTGAGGTTTTTGGTATAGGAAATCTTGGGGAAATATGACAAAAAAGATTGTACGTCTAATATATTTTCTCATCGTGTTGCTACGGAAGATTGATATTGTCATTACATGGTGCCTACATTTCTCTCATTCATTACAGTGTGATAACCCTTCCCACTCCATCATGATGCCTCTCACCGTCCAGGCCCCTTCACTCCTCGACGCAAGGCATCCCTCTTATATTTTACATATTACATTAATTTTTTTTCTAAGTTAAATGTCGTAATCTTCTACCATCATTTTAGTTTTTTCACACTATATGAATTTTATATAATGAAAGCATTTCTCATAGTAAATCTAAAAATATGTTGTACCTTCATCTCAAAATGAGATCAAGTTCTGCATACACAGTTGCGAAGGGTATACTCCATCATATCCAACATCTTTAGGGAAAAATTTAGCACGTACACATATATGCTGTTCTGGACCTAAGTTCCTCTTTTTTATTCCCTAAAAAGAAGACTCTAGACCTAAGATTTTGCATTGCTCCTAGCATCATACTCATCAGAGTAGCCCACGGACGGACGCGACTCATTACCATCCAGCTTACCAGCAACTCCCCGTGAAAGGTCTTGATATGGCTAGAGAGAGGTGAATAGTCTATTAAAATTTTCTACAACAATACTAAGCAAACTTATTAAAATAAAACACGACGTAAAGTAAATATGCACTAGCACTACTAGGGTCGGCAAACCACCTACCACAAGTCCAGTTACTAGCAAGATATATCATATGTCACACACAAGAGCTACATAACTAGTGATATTAGACTAAGCTACACAAGCTAAGCTAGAGTCTCTACTTTGCAAGAATATAAGAAAGTAAGTGCAAAGTTAGAGTTAGAAAGGTTATACCGCCGAGACGAGTAGCAAAGAGATAACCAATACAATCAATCAATCACAAGATGAATTCTCGGTAGAGAGACAATGAGATACAATATTTTTGACCGAGCTTCACTTGTTTGCCAACAAGCTACTCCTCATTGTAGCGATTCACCTACTTGGAGGTTCACGCGCTAATTGACATCACACGCCAAACCCGTCACCGGGTGCCGCACAACCAACACAAGATAGGGATCCATAAGCTACGAGCAATCCACTAGAGATACCTTTCGCGAACTCCCGCGGGGAAGGTTCAAGAACCCCTCACAATCCACCGATCGGAGCCGGAGACAAACACCTTCCTCCGCTCAACGATCCTCGTCGCTCCAAGCCGTCTAGGAGGTGGCAACCTCCAAGAATAATAAGAGCTTCCGCGAAGACGACGATCACCAAGTGCCACTAGTATGCAATCAATCAAGCAATGCACTTGGTTCACTCAATCTCTCATGAATATGTCAAATATGTTGAGAGGGATGAGTGGTGGGCTTCTCACAAATGAACACAAGTGTGTGAGTGATGAGAATATGCAAGAAGTGCCCCCAAGGGCCGGCCATACAACTATATATAGTCTCCACTCACAACTAACCGTTTTGCCCACAAAACAGAGCTTCTGCGCGACCTTCGAACGCGCTTTTCACAGGGGGTCCGGACCATCAACCGCGCCCGGACCCTTCACAAGCACAGAGCCAACGGACGTGACCTCCGGACGCGCGCTCTGTGCCGTCCGGACCATGCCGCATGCGTCCGGTCGCCTTTGGTTCAAACAGATCGGTTTACCGCTCGCGCCACAGCGCGCCATGTGGCTCTGGACGCACCTGTTCACAAGGTTCGGTTCCACTGCTCACAGGGTTCAGAAATAAATTCTAGCGAACCCGAGCGCACCCGAGAGCTCTCTCAGCTCTTCTGCACCTCCGACGCACATCCGGATCACCTGTTCGAACCAACACTCGCGTCCGGATCGATTCACACAAAAACAACAGAGAGCTCCAGGACTCCGGACGCGCGTCCGAAGCCCTGTGTCCGGACTGCAACCAGCGTCCGGACCATTCTCCTCAGCACAGCCAGGCTAGGGTATGCCTCCGGACCCATCTCCGATGGTCCGGACCTACCACACACCCTGCGTCCGGACCTCTGTCCGAAGCTCTTTTGGGCTGCCAAACACTTCTCCAACTTCTCCAAGCTTTCAAGAGCCAACACTAAGTGATCTCAACACTTGTGCACGTGTGTTAGCTTTTAGTTCACAATTATCTTGGATTTAGTTGGTTGTTTCACTAGTTCAATTGATTTTAAGGCAATGCATATGAACCTAGTGGCACATGATAACCGCAATCATTCACAAGAGCTCCCTCCTTGATAGTACGGCTATCTATCCTAAATGTGATCACATCCTCTATGATGTCTTGATCACCAAACCGAAAATGGTCCTATATCACCTTTGCCTTGGCACCATTTTCCTTTCCACCACCATTCTAGAGCTTGTGCCATCCACTTGATCCACCTTGCTCCATCACATGGCATGTACCAACCTATCTCATGATTCACACTTAGAGATCAAGGTTAGTACTTAGGTAGGTTTCATCAATTACTCAAAACCAAACACATAGGGAACTCTCAATCTCCTCCTTTTTGGTAATTGATGACAACATTTCCATAAAAATATGAAATATAATCATTTTGAACTTGAGTTGTTTGTCCAAGCATTTTAATCAAAGATTTAAGATTTGGACAAGTTCCACAAATTCGGTTTTGGTAGTTATTAGCTCCCCCTACATATGTGCTTCTAGAGTTTTGTTCAAGTTTTGCACATACGCATAGATAGACAATGTGGGAGAGGAAATAGCTACCAAATGATGCTAAGGTTTAAGAGTAGACCTTTGAAGTGTGATACCATCGGAGTGCGGAATTTGAATTACCCTTAGCACCATGATTAGCTTGACACCACTTGAAAATACAACCACTTGAAGAACACATGTGAGTCTAAGCTAATCAACTATGCATGCTAGTTGATCAATCATTATTCAATTTTGGATCACTAGCAATCACCACACAAGCATGAACATTTGAATTTAAAGTACTTGTGCAACAATACATATGAGGATGCAAACATTCAAATGCAACAACTTGTTCATGAGCTTGCTCCCTCTACTTGTGTGTTCTCTTTCAAAATTGATTTTTCATTTTCTCCCCTTTATCTTTTAATTTCCCCCCTTTGGTCAATTTTATATATTTCCACAAATTACTCCCCCTTTGTCATCCAATTGACACAAAAAGGTGGGACCAATTATAGATATTCAAGTTTTAGCTCCCCCTTAGAGTGAGATAGGGTGAAAGATTTTCAACTTTGGTTTGAACTAAGCTATTTGCCCAAGATATTTAATTCGGTTTAAACCATAGATAAGCTTGTTTACACATGCAAAGATGGTTATCTTGACTATGTTGAATAACACTTAAGCTCATAGACATAGATCAAACACTAGGATTGCAAGCCCATCAACATGTCATATGCCACCACTAGATCATATCAACTCATAGAAGCTATAGTGGTACCATATAATCATCAAAGACATTTTATTTTTCATGAATGAGCCTAGAAGCATGAGTGATGTCTATATGCTTTATACAAGTCCTAACAAGGTATGCATGAATGCTCTCAAATCAACTTTTACCTTGCATTGTTGGAGTAGAGGCATGTCATATAATTGGGATGAATCAACTCATGTTGGAGAAGTCAAGTATGTTCAACTCATTCCTTAGCTTGCAAAACCTTTTCTCATCTAGTGGCTTGGTAAAGATGTCGGCCAATTGATCTTCAGTGCCAACACTAGTGATAGAAATGTCCCCTTTCAATTGATGATCTCTAATGAAATGGTGGCGAACATCAATATGCTTTGTTCTTGAGTGTTGAACCAGATTGTTGGTGAGCTTGATTGCACTTTCATTGTCACATAGCAAAGGCACTTTCTTGAATTTGACTCCAAAATCATTCAAAGTAGCTTTCATCCAAAGTATTTGTGCACAACAACTCCCCGCACTAATGTATTCGGCTTCGGCGGTAGAGAGTGCTACACTATTTTGCTTCTTTGATGACCATGAGACAAGTGATCTTCCAAGCAATTGACATGTGCCCGATGTGCTCTTCCTTTCTATCTTGCAACCCGCATAATCCGAGTCGGAGTATCCAATTAACTCAAAGTTTGATCCTTTAGGATACCACAACCCAACATTTGGTGTATGCTTCAAATATCTTAATATTTTCTTTGTGGCTTTCAAGTGACTCTCTCTAGGAGATGCTTGAAATCTTGCACACATGCATACACTAAACATGACATCCGGTATTGATGCGGTCACATAGAGCAAGCTACCAATCATTGATCTATATAGCTTTTGATCTACCATGTTGCCACTAGCATCACCATCCAAATTTCCATTTGTTCCCATTGGTGTACTAATAGACTTTGCTTCATCTAGATTGAACTTCTTGAGCATGTCCTTGATATACTTGCCTTGACTAACAAAAGTCCCATTCTTCATTTGCTTGACTTGAAGACCAAGGAAGTAACTAAGCTCTCCAAGCATAGACATCTCAAACTCTTTTGCCATCATATTGCCAAATTCTTCACAAAAGTCTTGATTGGTTGATCCAAAGATAATATCATCAACATAGATTTGCAACACAAACAAGTCCTTGCCAATCTTCTTGGTGAAGAGGGTAGTGTCAACCTTGCCCATGATGAATCCCTTAGAGAGGAGAAAGTCTCTCAACCTCTCATACCATGCTCTAGGTGCTTGCTTCAAACCATACAATGCCTTTCTTAGCTTGTACACATGGTTGGGTTTCTTGTCATCTTCAAAACCGGGTGGTTGCTCAACATATACTAATTCATTGATGTACCCATTGAGAAATGCACTCTTCACATCCATTTGATAGAGCTTGATGTTGTGAGCACAAGCATAAGCCAATAGAATCCTTATTGCTTCTAGCCTTGCCACCGGTGCATATGTCTCTCCAAAGTCAAGACCCTCTACTTGAGTGTACCCTTGTGCAACTAGTCTTGCTTTGTTCCTCACCACTATGCCATCTTGATTTTGTTTGTTGCGAAAGACCCATCTTGTGCCAATAACATTGTGGTTCTTTGGTCTCTTAACTAGTTCCCAAACTTGATTTCTAGTGAAGTTGTTGAGTTCTTCATGCATAGCATTCACCCAATCAATATATTGCAAAGCTTCTTCAATCTTGGTTGGCTCAATGGATGATATAAATGAGTAGTGTTCACAAAACGAAGCCAATCTTGATCTTGTTTGCACACCTCTTGTGATATCTCCAATAATATGATCCAAAGGATGATCCCTTACAATAGATGTAGGTTAGAGTGTTGGATGTTGATTGCTTGTACTTGGTTGGTCATTGGATTGAGATGATGAACTAGCCTCTTGTTGATCTTGAGTTGGAGAGGATGAACTTGCTTGATTGTCATTGGATTGCTCATTGGATGGAGCATGCACTTGATAGTCATTGTCTTGCTCTTCATCCACTTGCCTTGGCCTAATGTCCCCAGTATCCATATTTTTCATTGCATTGGCCAATGGTTCACCTCTCACATCATCATGATTGTCACTTTCATCTTGAGAGCCTTGGGTTTCATCAAACTCCACATCATGTACCTCCTCAACTATGCCATGAGTAAGATTCCATATTCTATATGCTTTGCTTGTAGTTGAGTAACCAAGTAGGAAGCCTTCATCACATTTCTTCTCAAACTTGCTAAATCTTGCACCTTTCTTTAAGATATAGCACTTGCAACCAAACACTTTAAAGTATGCAATATTTGGCTTTCTTCCATTCAATAGCTCATAAGGTGTCTTCTCAAGCATCTTGTGGTAATAGAGTCGGTTGCTATAATAGCAAGCCGTGTTGATAGCTTCGGCCCAAAAAGAATCACTCACATTGTATTCACTAAGCATAGATCTTGCCATATCAATGAGTGTTCTATTCTTCCTCTCAGCAAGCCCATTTGATTGAGGTGTATACTTGACCAAGAATTGATGTTTGATTCCATATTCATCACATAGCTCATCAACTCTTATATTCTTGAACTCACTACCATTGTCACTTCTCACTTTCTTGATAGTTGTCTCAAATTCATTTTGACATCTCTTGACAAAGATCTTAAATGTATTAAATGTATCACTTTTGTCACTCAAGAAGAATACCCATGTATATCTAGTGAAGTCATCAACTATCACAAAACCATATTTGTTTCCACCAATGCTTGTATATGCGGTTGGCCCAAACAAATGGTTTGCAAGTACTCATCATACTCTTGCTAGGGTGAGTGTTTCCAACTTGTTTGCCGGCTTGATAAGAGCTACATAGCTTATCTTTTTCAAAGACCACATCTTTCAAGCCTCTAACTAGATCATGCTTGACTAACTTGTTCAATTGCCTCATACCAAAATGACAAAGACTTCTATGCCATAACCAACCCATGCTAGATTTGGATAGTAAGCAAGTTGGCAATTGAGTTTTACTAGCATTGAAATCAACCAAGTATAGATTCTCATATCTAAAGCCTTTGAATATCAAGTTAGAGCCATCTACACTTATGATCTCTACATCATCAACTCCAAAGATGCACTTGAAACTAAGATCACAAAGTTGAGCTACGGATAGCAAGTTGAAGTTCAAGCTTTCTACTAGCAACACATTGGATATGCTCATGTCATTGGATATTGCAATCTTACTAAGCCCTTTGACCTTGCCTTTGCCATTGTCACCAAATGTGATAGAGTCAACCCCATTGCAATCATTTGGCTCGATAGAGTTGAACATTCTTGAATCTCCGGTCATATGTTGAGTGCACCCACTATCAAGCACCCAATGCCTCCCTCCGGCTTTATAATTGACCTACAAAAGATTCAATTCTTCTTAGGTACCCATTGTTGTTTGGGTCCTCCAAAGTTAGTGACTAAGGACTTAGGTACCCAAATAGCTTTCTTCTTTGAGCTCTCATTGGGAGTACCCATGTACTTAGCTATCACACCTTTCTTGCCCTTAGTAAGCATATAACTAGAATCAAAACGAATAGATGCACTTGTAAATTTTATCTTGCTTAGATTTAGTTTGCAATGTTGTTCATCATGCCCTACTTGCTTGAAACTTGAGCAAAACCGGCCATTGCTCTTCACAAAGCAAGACTTTGGAGTCACAAAGGCTGCCTTGCCTTTCTTGGGGGTATAGCATAATCCCTCTTTGCAAAGGGAGAACCTTTGGCTACCCAAGCACTTAAGCAAGCGGGCGTCTCCACCATAGGCATTGCCTAAGGATAGAGTGAGCTTACCAACCTCCTTCTTAAGGTTCTCATTCTCAACCATTAGTGTAGCATCACAAGTGAAGCCATCACTAGTAGAAGAGGTAGAGTTAGAAGTGCTACAAGAAGGGTTAGTTGGAGTGATGATGATGGGTTCATAGAAAGATTCATTGATTATGTCACAAGTTATTCCAATGTTACTTGTTTGAATATGCTCTTTCTCCTTTTGCTCAACAAGAGATGAGTGAGCCTTTTCAAGCTTAGAGTGATATTTTCCAAGCTTCTCATGGGCATCCTCTAGCCTCTCATGAGTAAGATTGAGCTCATCAAAGGATTGCTTGAGAGCTTGAAGCTCTTTCCGCAATGCCTTGCACTCCTTTCTCTTGAGGTCAAAGTGAGTCTTAGCATCTTCCAACATTTTAATTAATTCATCTTTAATGGGTTCATCATCATCATCATCACTAGAATCACTCTCATCATCAGATTGTACCTTAGTGGATCGAGCCATGAAGCATGTCGATGGAGTGTCAAAGAGAGAGATCTTGTCCTTCATAGCAATGCTTGCAAGAGCCTTCTTCTTGCTTGATCTCTTCTCATCATCACTTGAGTCATCATCATCACTTGAAGAATCACTATCCCAAGTGACAACATATGATCCTCCCTTCTTGCTCTTCTTGAGAGTCATCTTTCTCTCTTTCTTCTCTTTCTTCTTGCCCTTCTTCTCATCTTCATTATCACTATGAAGAGGAAAATCCACAATGAGATGATCCTTGCTATTGCACTTGAAGCATCTTCTATCCTTCTCATTGAACTTGTGAGAGTTCTTCTTTCTTCTAGCTCTATAGCCCTTCTTCTTCATGAACTTGCCAAATTTCTTGACAAATAGAGCCATCTTCTTTTCATCATCATCACTATCACTTGAGCACTCATCATAGCTTGATTCATCACACTTTGCTTTGCCCCTTGATGATGATGTGGCTTTGAATGCCACACTCTTCTTCTTCTCATATTTCTTATTATCCTTCTTCTCCTTGTTCTCTCTTATCTTGTTCTTGTCCTCTCTAAAGGTGTCATCGGTAATCACCTCACCAAGAACTTGGTTTGGTGTCATTGTGTCCAATCTGCTTCTCACCAATAGAGTGACTAGCATCTCAAATCTTGGTGGTAGACTTCTCAAGAATTTGAATGAGAAATCCTTGTTCTCCACCTTCTCTCCAAGTGACTTGAGGTCATTGACAAGCACCTCAAGCCTATCGAACATTTCCGGCACATTCTCATCTTCCTTCATCTTGAAGCTAGCAAACCTCTCCTTCAAGATATATGCCTTGGCCCCCTTCATGGATTGAGTCCCTTCATATGACTCTTCAAGCTTCTTCCATGCATTATGAGCACTCTTTATGTTCTTGATTTGTTCAAAGACTTCCTTAGAGATTGCATCATGGATGGCACTCAATGCAATGTCATTGTTTTGGATCTTCTCCTCCTCGGCCGCGGTGGGTGCCTCTTCATTCACCACCTCAAACTTCTTGTCGACCACCAACCATACCTTCCGGTTGATTGATTTGATATGAGTGGTCATCAATGCCTTCCAATAGCTATAATCGGTGCCATCGAACTTGGGTGGCCTTTTGGTGTTGTTGATAAGAGCCATTTTAACACTATGGGATGTTAAGCCTTGAAAGAACGGTGTACCGGCTCCGATACCACTTGAAAGGTCTAGATATGGCTAGAGGGGGGTGAATAGCCTATTAAAAATTTCTACAACAACACTAAGCAAACTTGTTAGAATAAAACACGGTGTAAAGCAAGTATGCACTAGCACTACTAGGGTCGGCAAGCCACCTACCACAAGTCTAGTTACTAGCAAGATATATCCTATGTCACACACAAGAGCTAGATAACGAGTGATATTAGACTAAGCTACACAAGCTAAGCTAGAGTCTCTACTTTGCAAGAATGTAAGAAAGTAAGTGCAAATCTAGAGTTAGGAAGGTTATACCGCCGAGACGAGTAGCAAAGAGATAACCAATACAATCAATCAATCAATCACAAGATGAATCCTCGGTAGAGAGACAATGAGACACAATATTTTTGACCGAGGTTCACTTGTTTGCCAACAAGCTACTCCTCGTTGTAGCGATTCACCTACTTGGAGGTTCACGCGCTAATTGGAATCACACACCAAACCCGTCACCGAGTGCCGCACAACCAACATAAGATAGGGATCCACAAGCTACGAGCAATCCACTAGAGATACCTTTCGCGAACTCCCGCAGGGAAGGTTCAAGAACCCCTCACAATCCACCGATCGGAGCCGGAGACAAACACCTTTAAAGGTCCTAGATGGCTAGAGGGGGGGGTGAATAGCCTAATAAAAATTCTACAAATCACTAGAGCAAATGGTTAGATAACACTTAAGCGAAGCTTTTTGCTCTAGCTCTACGAGGGGTGCAAAGCCACCTATCAAATACAATTCTAGTTAGCTAAGTGCTTCACAATCAATAGCAAGAACCTAAAGCACTTAGCACAAGCTAGCAAGAACAACTAACAAGCTAATCTAACAAACTAACTAGAGACCTAACTAAGCAAGCTACAACCTACACAAGCTAGCTAAACAAGATAAGGGTGATTGTTATACAGATGCCTTGTGATGTATGGATGTCAATGTAGAGAGCCAATCATAATGAAAAACAATGAGTAGCCGGGAGACAAGTAGACAATCAATTTTTCTCCTGAGGTTCACTTGGTTGCCACCAAGCTAGTCCCCGTTGTGTCGACTACTCAAGTGGTGTTTCGGTGGCTAATTGGCAATTCAGAAGCCAAGCCCACTACCCGGGCGCCACAAGAAACCACCCAAGTGAGAGTAACTCAATGACACGAGCAATCCACTAGAGTTACTCTTTGGTGCTCCGTCGAGGTGGGTACAAGCCCTCTCACAAGTCGATGAAGCCGGCCGCGAACAATCACCAACACGCGCCGAAGCTTCTCCTCAATCGCCAAGCTGTCTAGGTGTTGGCAAACACCAAGAACAACAAGAAACTTCACGGCGATGACGATGACCAAGTGCCACTAAGATGCAATGCAATGATCAATGCACTTGGTTCACTCAAACTCTCAAGAATTAGCAACACAAGCAAAGAGAGATGAGTTGGAGGGCTTCTCAAACAAGCACAAGTGTATCAAATGAATGGGAGGTGCAAAGAGAGAGCCCTAGAGGCCGGCCAAAACACTTAAATAGCCATCCAAACCGAGCTAGCCATTTTGCTCCTTTCCACTGCCTTCTACGTGATTCCGGACGCAAGTTGCATAGGGGGTCCGGACCATCGCGTGTGCGTCCGGACCCTCCTCCTTTTGAATCCTGCCGTTGGCGCCTTCACCAGTGCCTGCCACGTCGCCTCCGGTCGCTGAAAACAGTTGGGGTCCAGACCATCGCGCTATGCGTCCGGACCCTACGCAGAGCCGAACCAGAGAGCACCAACTGCCCGGACACGCGTCCGGTGTCCTACGTTCGGACGACGCCTAGCGTCCGGACCCTCAGCAGAGAGCATCCAGAGAGGTTTTTTTCATCCGGACAATTGACCGGAGCCCTGCGTACGAACTCTGATCACCGTCCGAACCTTCTGTCCAGAGAGGCCGAGGCTAGGGTATGCCTCCGGTCGCAAGTCCAATGGTCCGGATGACATCTTGCCTACGTCCGGACCCTGCGTCCGGAGCCCTTCTGAGTGACAAACCGAGCCTCCTCTTCTTCTCCAAGTCTTCATATGCTAACACATGTTGATCCAACAACTTTGCACAAGTGTTAGCCTTGTCATTGAATTATCTTGAAAATGTTTCATGTTTTATGTCATGTAGGTTCATTTTATATGTATGCAATGCAAACCTAGTGGCACATGATAACCGTAATCGAAACGAGTTTTCCCTTTTTAATAGTACGACTATCTAATCCTAAAGGTGATCACACCCTCTATAGTGTCTTGATCACTAAACCAAAAATGGCCCTATGAATATACCTTTTCCTTGAGCCCATTTTTGTTTTTCTCTTTCTTCTTTTCCTTAGTCACGGAGCACTTGATCCATCATGATCCTTCATCTAGCTCCACTTGTCTATTTGGATCACCCTATCTTGATCATACACTTAGCAATAGGGTTAGTCCATAAGTGTCATCAATTAACCAAAACCAAACAAGGTCTTTCAATCTCCCCCTTTTTGGTAATTGATGACAACCTTTCACAAAGGAATATATATGATGAAAATTTCAACTTTGGTAGTATTAGCTCCCCCTACATATGTGATATATGAGTTTGGTTCATTTTGATCACATATGCATGAATAGGAATTGTGGGAGAGTGAATGCTACCAAATGATGCTAAGATATAAGAGATGGACCTTTGAAGCGTGATACCAATCGGAGTGCCATATTATACCATCCTTAGCACCATGAATGCCTAGAAACCACTTGAGAGCAAACTTAAAATACCACTTGAAAAGCTTTAGCTCACAAGAAGAATTAGGCTAAGACCTAAACATGCCAGTACTTCAAGCATCAAGTCAATTATGTTTCTAGCATTCACCACACAAGCATGTCATGGATCATAAATACATATGCAAGCAAGCACTTATGAATGCACAAAGATATGCAACAACTTTATTCATAGGCTTTCTCCCCCTACTTGTGTGCTTTCATTTTCAAATTTTCAAAAATATTTTTTTTTGTCTTACTACTTACTTCTCCCCCTTTGTCATCTATTATCATAAAAGATGTGCTCAAAGGTTTGATTATTGGAGAGAAGTGTTAGTTGTGGTTCAATCTAGATCACTTGCCCCAAGGTTTTTAACTTGGTTTAAACCATGGACAAGCTTGTTCACACATCCTAGAATGGTTATCTTGCCCATGTTGAGCTAAACATTTGAAGTTTATGATCTAGATCAAACTATAGGATTGCAAGCCCACAAATATGTCATATGGTACCACTAGATCATATCAAGCATAGAAACAATAGTGGTACCATATAAGCATCAAAACATTTGGTTTTTCATGAATGAGCCTAATGAGTTGATGTCTAGATGCACTAACAAGTCCTAATAAGGATGAATGACATGTCAATCAACTTGTACCTTACATAGCTCGAAGGAGAGGCATGCCATATATGGGGGGTGCATCAACACATATTTGAGAAGTCAAGAATGTTCAATTCATTTCTTAGCTTGCAAAACCTCTTCTCATCAAGTGGCTTGGTGAATATGTCGGCAAGTTGATCATCGGTGCCAACACTTGTGATCTTGATATCACCCTTTAGTTGATGGTCCCTTATGAAGTGGTGCCTCACATCAATGTGCTTGGTTCTTGAATGTTGAATCATATTGTTGGTGAGCTTCACCGCACTTTCATTGTCACATAGCAATGGCACTTGCTTGAATTTGAGTCCATAGTCATTCAAAGTTGCTTTCATCCAAAGCAATTGAGCACAACAACTACCTGCACTTATGTATTCGGCTTCGGCGGTAGAGAGTGCAATATTATTTTGCTTCTTTGATGACCAAGATACAAGTGACATGCCTAGCATTTGACATGTGCCCGATGTTCTCTTTCTATCAATCTTGCATCCCGCATAGTCGAAGTCCGAATATCCAATCAATTCAAAGTTAGACCCCTTGGGATACCACAATACAACATCTTATGTATGCTTCAAGTACCTCAATATTCTTTTTGTAGCCTTCAAGTGACTTTCTCTTGGAGAGGTTTGGAATCTTGCACACATGCATACACTAAACATCACATCCGGCCTAGAAGCGGTCACATAGAGTAAGCTTCCAATCATAGACCGATACAACTTTTGATCCACCATATTGCCACTAGCATCACTATCCAAGAGTCCATTAGTGCCCATTGGAGTGCTAATGCTTTTAGATTCTTCTAAGCTAAATTTCTTCATCATATCCTTGATGTACTTGCCTTGACTCACAAAGGTGCTATTCTTCAATTGCTTGATTTGAAGACCAAGAAAGTAGCTAAGTTCACCAATCATTGACATTTCAAACTCATTTGCGTTCATCTTGCCAAATTCTTCACAAAATTCTTGATTGGTTGAACCGAATATGATATCATCCACATAGATTTGGAGCACAAATAGATCCTTGTCAAGCTTCTTGGTGAAGAGAGTAGTATCAACCTTCCCCATGATGAACCCTTTAGATAAGAGGAAATCCCTCAATATTTCATACCATGCTCTTGGTGCTTGCTTCAAGCCATATAAAGCCTTCCTCAACTTGTACACATGATTGGGCTTCTTGTCATCTTCAAATCCGGGAGGTTGCTCAACATATACTATCTCATTGATGTATCCATTTAAGAAAGCACTCTTCACATCCATTTGGTATAGCTTGATGTTGTGTGCACATGCATAGGCCAATAGGATTCTTATTGCCTCTAATCTTGCAACCGGTGTATAAGTTTCTCCAAAGTCAAGACCCTCAACTTGAGTGTATCCTTGAGCTACCAATCTTGCTTTGTTTCTCACAACTATACCATCTTGATCTTGCTTGTTTCTAAATACCCATCTTGTGCCAATCACATTGTAGTTCTTGGGTCTTTCAACTAGTTCCCAAACTTGGTTCCTAATGAAATTGTTGAGCTCTTCATGCATAGCATTGACCCAATCAACATCTTGTAGGGATTCATCAATTTTTGTTGGCTCTATGGATTATACAAAAGAGTAGTGCTCACAAAAGGATGTCAATCTTGATCTTGTTTGAACACCACTTGTAATGTCACCAACTATTTGATCAATGGGGTGATCTCTTGCAATGTTGGTCGGTTGGAGAGGTGGAACTTGATTGCTTGATCTTGGTTGAGATGAACTAGCCACTTGTTGATCTTGCATTTGAGAACTACTAGCTTGCACATTGGGTGAGTTGAGCACTTGATCTTTGTCATCTTCAATATCAATCACTTGCTTTGGCCTAATGTCACCAATATCCATGTTCTTCATAGCATTAGCCAATTGAGGACCACTCACATCTTCTAGATTCTCATTTTCAACTTGTGAGCCATTAGTTTCATCAAATTCAACATCATGAACCTCCTCAAGTATACCACTAGCCGAATTCCACACTCTATAGGCTTTGCTTATGGTTGAATAACCAAGTAAGAACCCTTCATCACATTTCTTGTCAAACTTCCCAAGTCTTGTGCCTTTCTTCAATATATAGCATTTGCACCCAAAGACTCTAAAGTATGCAATGTTGGGCTTTCTTTCATTAAATAGCTCATATGGAGTCTTCTCCATTAATGGATGACAATACAACCGGTTGCTAGAGTAGCAAGCGGTGTTGATAGCTTCGGCCCAAAATGATTTACTCACATTATACTCACTAAGCATAGACCTTGTCATATCAATCAATGTTCTATTCTTCCTCTCAACAAGGCCATTTGATTGTGGAGTGTACTTGGCCGAGAGTTGATGTTTGATTCCAAGCTCATCACATAGCTCTTCAACTCTTGTATTCTTGAATTCACTTCCATTGTCACTTCTCACTTTCTTGATTGTAGTTTCAAACTCATTGTGACATCTCTTGATAAAAGTCTTGAATGTGGCAAATGTTTCACTCTTGTCATTGAGAAAGAATACCTAAGTGTATCTTGTAAGATCATCCACTATCACAAAGCCATACTTGTTGCCTCCAATACTTGTGTATTTTGTTGGTCCAAACAAGTCCATGTGCAACAACTCAAATGCTCTACTAGTGCTCATCATGCTCTTGTTAGGATGGGTGTTACCAACTTGTTTGCCGGCTTGACAAGAGCTACAAAGTTTATCCTTCTCAAACACAACATCTTTCAAGCCTCTAACTAAGTCATGTTTGATCAATCTATTCAATTGCTTCATGCCAACATGACCAAGTCTTCTATGCCATAACCAACCCATACTTGATTTAGTGAGCAAGCAAGTTGACAATTGAGCTTCACTATCATTGAAATCAACTAGGTAGAGGTTCTCATATCTAAAGCCTTTGAAGATCAAGTTTGAACCATCTACACTAATAATCTCTACATCATCTACTCCAAATATGCATTTGAATCCAAGATCACACAATTGAGCTACCGATAGCAAATTGAAGTTCAAGCTCTCAACTAGCAAGACATTTGATATGCTCAAGTCATTGGATATTGCAATCTTACAAAGACCCTTGACCTTGCCCTTGCCATTATCACCAAATGTAATACTATCAATGCCATCATTGGTGTTGGAGTTGATTGATTTGAACATTATAGAATCCCCGATCATGTGTTGAGTGCACCCACTATCAAGCACCCAATGCCTTCCTCCGGCTTTGTAATTTACCTACAAAACAAATTAGTTATTCTTAGGTACCCACACTTGTTTGGGTCCTCCAAAGTTAGTGACCAAGGATTTTGACACCCAAATTGCCTTCTTCTTTGGGTCAACAATGGGTGTGCCAACATACTTAGCCTTTACACCATCTCTCCCTTTGATAAGCATATAACATGAATCAAAATGCATGGAGGTGGATTTAGCAAACTTGGTTTGGCTCATGTTTAGTTTGCAATATTGGTCTACATGCCCCACTTGCTTGCAACTATTGCAATACCGACCATTACTTCTCACAAAGCTAGGCTTTGGAGTCACAAAGGCGGCCTTGCCTTTCTTGAGGTTATAGCCCAATCCTTCTTTGTAGTGGGAAAATCTTTGGCTACCCAAGCACTTTAGCAAGCGGGCATCTCCACCATATGTCTTACCCAAATCATGAGTGAGTTCATTAACATTATTTTTCAATTTTTCATTTTCACTCACTAGTGTAGCATCAACCTTTGAGCTCTCACTAGTGAATGTGCAAGTGGAAGTGTTAGTGTCGGTTGGTGCAACAATGATAGGAGTGAAAAATGATTCATCTAGAATATCACAAGTAACTCCAATATCACATGATGTAACAATCTTATCCTTGTTTTGGTCAAGGAGGGAGGAGTGAGCTTTTTTAAGCTTGTAGTGAGTCCTCTCAAGCTTCTTATGGGCTTCCATTAGCCTCTCATGAGAGCCATTGAGCTCATCAAAGGATTGTTCAAGAGCCTTAAGCTTCTTGTTCAATTATTTGCACTCCTTCCTCTTCTTCTCAAAGCACTCATAAGTTTTCTTCATCATATTTACTAGTTCTTCCTTGGAGTACTCCTCCTCATCATCACTACTATCATCATTACTATCACTCTCATCACAAGATTGTACCTTAGATGGATTAGCCATGAAGCATGATGGAGTGTCGAAGATGGATGGCTTGTTGTTGATAGCAATGCTTGCCAAGGCTTTCTTCTTGGACTTCTTCCTCTCATCATCACTAGAATCATCATCGGAAGAGTCACTACTATCCCAAGTCACCATATAAGATTCACCCTTCTTCTTCTTGGTGAATGAGATCTTCTCCTTCTTGTCATGCTTGCTCTTCTTCTTCTCATCATTATCACTATGATTGGGACAATCCGCAATCATGTGACCGGTGCTCTTGCACTTGTAGCATCTCTTCTCATATTCTTTGCCCTTAAAGGTATCCCTTCTCTTTCTAGCACCGTAGCCCTTCTTCTTCATGAACTTGCCAAACTTGTGCACGAAGAGAGCCATCATCTCATCATCATCATCACTTGCATCTTCATCATCACTAGACTCTTGCTTCTTTGCTTTGCCCTTGCTCTTGGATGATGAAGCCTTGAAAGCTAAGCTCTTCTTTTTCTTCTTTTCTTCCTTGACCTCTTATTCTTCACTTTCCTCATTGTATTGCTCTTCGGTCATGATCTCACCAAGTACTTCATTTGGAGTGATCTTGTCCAAACCGTCTCTCCTAATTATTTGTCTCAAGGTTTTGTATTTCTTGGGCAAACAACCAAGAAAATGGTTTGAGAAGTCCTCATCCTTGACCTTCTCACCCAAGGTCTTGAGATCATTGATGATCACTTGGAGCCTATGAAACATCTCTGGGATTGACTCATCTTCCTTCATCTTGAAATGAGATAGCTTGTCCTTGAGCATGTACAACTTGGCATTCTTTACCGTTGAAGTGCCTTCATATGTATCTTCTAATCTCTTCCACACTTCACTTGCTCTCTCAAGATCTTTGATTTGCTCAAACACTTTTGAGTCAATACCATTATAGATCACATTGAGAGTCATGGTGTTGCATTGCCGGTTCTCTTGCTCTCTAGGTGTGGGACTATCCTCGTCAAGGATGACATAGTCCTTTTCGGTCACGGTCAACACCTTCTCATGGATTGAGCCTAGATGCATCTTCATATTTCTCTTCCAATAATCAAATGATGTGCCATCAAACATTGGTGGTTTGCTTCCCACATGGTTGAATTGTATTTGAGCCATCACTAACACCGAAGGTTGTTAAGCCTTGATAATAGCGGTGATCACGGCTCCGATACCACTTGAAAGGTCCTAGATGGCTAGAGGGGGGGTGAATAGCCTAATAAAAATTCTACAAATCACTAGAGCAAATGGTTAGATAACACTTAAGCGAAGCTTTTTGCTCTAGCTCTATGAGGGGTGCAAAGCCACCTATCCAATACAATTCTAGTTAGCTAAGTGTTTCACAATCAATAGCAAGAACCTAAAGCACTTAGCACAAGCTAGCAAGAACAACTAACAAGCTAAGCTAACAAACTAACTAGAGAGCTAACTAAGCAAGCTACAACCTACACAAGCTATCTAAACAAGATAAGGGTGATTGTTATACCGATGTCTTGTGATGTATGGATGTCAATGTAGAGAGCCAATCACAATGAAAAACAATGAGTAGCCGGGAGACAAGTAGACAATCGATTTTTCTCCCGAGGTTCACTTGGTTGCCACCAAGCTAGTCCCCGTTGTGTCGACTACTCAAGTGGTGTTTCGGTGGCTAATTGGCAATTCACAAGCCAAGCCCACTACCCAGGCGCCACAAGAAACCACCCAAGTGAGAGTAACTCAATGACACGAGCAATCCACTAGAGTTACCCTTTGGCGCACCGCCGAGGTGGGTACAAGCCCTCTCACAAGTCGATGAAGCCGGCCACGAACAATCACCAACACGCGCCGAAGCTTCTCCTCAATCGCCAAGCCGTCTAGGTGTTGGCAAACACCAAGAATAACAAGAAACTTTGCGGCGATGACGATGACCAAGTGCCACTAAGATGCAATGCAATGATCAATGCACTTGGTTCACTCAAACTCTCAAGAATTAGCAACACAAGCAAAGAGAGATGAGTTGGAGGGCTTCTCAAACAAGCACAAGTGTATCAAATGAATGGGAGGTGCAAAGAGAGAGCCCTAGAGGCCGGCCAAAACACTTAAATAGTCATCCAAATCGAGCTAGCCGTTTTGCTCCTTTCCACTGCCTTCTGCGTGACTCCGGACGCAAGTTGCATGGGGGGTCCGGACCATCGCGTGTGCGTCCGGACCCTCCTCCATTTGAATCCTGCCGTTGGCGCCTTCACCAGTGCCTGCCACGTCGCCTCTGGTCGCTAAAAACAGTTGGGGTCCAGACCATCGCGCTATGCGTCCGGACCCTACGCAGAGCCGAACCAGAGAGCACCAACTGCCCGAACGCGCATCCAGTGTCCTGCATCCGGACGACGCCTAGCGTCCGGACCCTCAGCAGAGAGCATCTAGAGAGGGTTTTTCATCGGGACGGTTGACCGGAGCCCTGCGTCCGGACTCTGATCAGCATCCGGACCTTCTGTCCAGAGAGGCCGAGGCTAGGGTATGCCTCCGGTCGCAAGTCCAATGGTCCGAACGACATCTTGCCTACGTCCGGACCCTGCGTCTGGAGCCCTTCTGTGTGACAAACCGAGCCTCCTCTTCTTCTCCAAGTCTTCATATGCTAACACATGTTGATCCAACAACTTTGCACAAGTGTTAGCCCTGCCATTGAATTATCTTGGAAATGTTTCATGTTTTATGTCACGTAGGTTCATTTTATATGTATGCAATGCAAACCTAGTGGCACATGATAACCGTAATTGAAACAAGTTTTCCCTTCTTAATAGTACGGCTATCTATCCTAAAGGTGATCTCACTCTCTATAGTGTCTTGATCACTAAACCAAAAATGACCCTATGAATATACCTTTGCCTTGAGCCCATTTTTGTTTTTCTCTTTCTTCTTTTCCTTAGTCATGGAGCACTTGATCCATCATGATCCTTCATCTAGCTCCACTTGTCTATTTGGATCACCCTATCTTGATCATACACTTAGCAATAGGGTTAGTCCATAGGTGTCATCAATTAACCAAAACCAAACAAAGTCTTTCAACCTTCCTCCGCTCAACGATCCTCGTCGCTCCAAGCCGTCTAGGAGGTGACAACCTCCAAGAATAACAAGAGCTTCCGCGAAGACGACGATCACCAAGTGCCACTAGTACGCAATCAATCAAGCAATGCACTTAGTTCACTCAATCTCTCATGAATATGTCAAATATGTTGAGAGAGATGAGTGGTGGGCTTCTCACAAATGAACACAAGTGTGTGAGTGATAAGAATATGCAAGAAGTGCCCCCAAGGGCCGGCCATACAACTATATATAGCCTCCACTCACAACTAGCCATTTTGCCCACAAAACAGAGCTTCTGCGCGACCTTCGGACGCGCTTTTCATAGGGGGTCCGGACCATCAACCGCGTCCGGACCCTTCACAAGCATAGAGCCAACGACTCTGTTAGCCACACCGGACGTGACCTCCGGAAGCGCGCTCTGCGCCGTCCGGACCATGCCGCATGCGTCCGGTCGCCTTTGGTTCAAACAGCTCGGTTTACCGCTCGCGCCACAACGCGCCACGTGGCTCCGGACGCACCTGTTCACAGGGTTCGGTTCCACTGCTCACAGGGTTCGGAAATAAATTCCAGCGCACCCGAGAGCTCTCTCAGCTCCTCTGCACCTCCGGACGCACGTCTGGATCACCTGTCCGGACCAACACTCGCGTCCGGATCGATTCACACAGAAACAACAGAGAGCTCCAGGACTCCGGACGTGCGTCCGAAGCCCTGCGTCCGGACTGCAACCAGCGTCCGGATCCTTCTCCTTAGCACAGCCAGGCTAGGGTATGCCTCCGGACCCATCTCCGAAGGTCCGGACCTGCTACACACCCTGCGTCCAGACCTCTGTCCGAAGCTCTTTTGGGCTACCAAACACTTCTCCAACTTCTCCAAGCTTTCAAGAGCCAACACTAAGTGATCTCAACACTTGTGCACGTGTGTTAGCTTTTAGTTCATAATTATCTTGGATTTAGTTGGTATTTTCACTAGTTCAATTGATTTTAAGGCAATGCATATGAACCTAGTGGCACATGATAACCACAATCATTCACAAGAGCTCCCTCCTTGATAGTACGGCTATCTATCCTAAATGTGATCACATCATCTATGATGTCTTGATGACCAAACCAAAAATGGTCCTATATCATCTTTGCCTTGGCACCATTTTTCTTTCCACCACCATGCTAGAGCTTGTGCCATCCACTTGATCCACCTTACTCCATCACATGGCATGTACCAACCTATCTCATGATTCACACTTAGAGATCAAGGTTAGTACTTAGATAGGTTTCATCAATTACTCAAAACCAAACACATGGGGGACTCTCACCTAGCGTGTCAGCGCATCACCTAATCCAGCGTGCTTTTGACCCACCCTGACCAGGCTTCAAATGTACTAAGTGAATCTCTAGGTATAAACATCTTCTGATCATTTATCTGTTCATTGGCTTACTAATAGTAAATTCTTGTATGTAAAGAGAAAAAGACATTACAGGTGTTCTTAATAATATGGTTCTGGACATAGTGCCCTATCCTCCAAATTTACTGGTAGTGAGTTTTTGCATGTATTTATCTATCCATATGTGTTGTTAACACAATGGCCATGGACGTGGCAAGCTGTTTCCAAAATTAGTAAATTAAACTTTGCATGTAAATATCTTAAGTTCATTTATTGGTGCACTTCTACAATGGCCATGGACGTGGCGAGCTGTTGCCAAAATTACTAAATTCAACCCTGCATGTAAATATCTTAAGTTCATTTATTGGTGCACTTCTTACTTGTAGTAAATTCTTATATGTGAAGAGAAAAGGACACTGCATGTCCTGGACGTGGCGTCCTATTCTCAAATTTACTGATAGTAAATTTCTGCATGTAAATACTTGCATATAAATTCTTATCCATCCACTTGCTCCGTTCAATGCCAATGACTGAATGCTTGGATTTATCTATCCACTTGCTCAATGAATGCATAGTTTCATCTCAGCCATGCAATCTATATCGAACGTAGCACTCAAATGAAGCTTACATGGACACACTGGGAGACCGCCTAGACGGCGTGCCTTCATATTTTTAATTGAACATAATAGTCTCATTCAGATGTATACTTCATCCATTTTAAATTAGAAGTCGTTCTCTCTTTTCGAGGAGTTAATATTTTTTATTTAACTAATTATAAAGAAATATATATTAATATTTATAATACATAATTAGTATCATTAAGTAGATCTTTGAATATACTTTTATAATAAATTTATTTTCAGTTAGTTATGGTTGGTGGGAGCATCAAACGTTGTATCCGTTGTGTCTAGTGTTTGCCTGAATTGAAACGTTTCATCTACCTGAAGTTTTCATGGCGTACTTGTGTAGTAGTAGTTGTGTTTTCAACGTGGTGCCGTTTACAAGTATTCCTCAATGCTTGATCTACTTTTTATCTGTTGGCAGCACTTTTGGTTATGTTTATTCATCAATGTCATTCATTCTTGGTGATGAACATCTTATCTGCTCTACCGATTGGTTCCTCCTGATCCAAAAAAAAAAAACATCAGCCATACAAATCTGAATGACTTGCACTTGAATTCATCAGCAAGCCTGTTTGGCAATGAACAGTAGTATAAATCTTTTGGTTTGCAGGCCTTGCCAGGTTTGGCCCATCTGTTTGCATCAGCACAAGCAGACTGCTTACAATCCAATCTGTGATGTTCTACAGTTTCAGTCCAGGAAGTATTCAGATAGTCAGAAATCAACAATTGGGTCAAATTGGACTGCATCTGTTAAAAGTAACCTACTTTCCTACTACATAGTAGTACCTTAATTAACGATCATGAATCACAGAATCACCCGAAGTATTCAGATATTCAGAAAGTGTTGGTAGAATTGGATTGCAGCTCAAATGTTGGAAATCGAGCATGGCAAAACGAGTAATACAAGATGCCAGCAGTTGAAACGAGTTATATTCAGAAAGTGTACTTTACTCTTTAACTTAATATAACTCTAGGAATTGATTTATTCATCGAGGAAGTAAGTTATAACAATGTGTTATGGCTGCAATGTTAAGTTAGCAGATGGCCATCATACTACGGGTGTAAGTTGAAGGTTTGAAGCTCTCGTTACCTGCCGGTCTTTCTATGAGATATATATACTGTTGTTCTCATCTTTATGCGCAAAAAAATTATCACCAAGTACACACTGCACTGACATGCAGAAAAGTGGTTTCTGCATTGAGTGTCTCCTGCTGAAATTTCTATGGCCGGCATTTATGCAAAACTGAATTTTACTCCACCGAAATATACTCAATTTTGATGAGTTGAAACCCCTCATCTATACCAGAAGTTGTCATGGCCGATTGTAATTGTAATGTTTTAAGCTGACATTCAGAATGGTCCATGGTGGTTTGATTGCATGGCATGTCAGCGGTGGCCTGCTAGTGCTACAAGTTCAGAACGGATCGGCCGGCGGTTGGTGGAGTTCGTCATGGTTGGTGGAGCATCAAACCTTGTATCCGTTGTGTTGACATTCTGAATGGTACACGGGAGTTTGATAGCACAACATGTGACAGATGGTCGGCAAGATGAGTGTAGCTCTTTCAGTTCGTTATGGTTGGTGAGAGCATCAAACCTTTGTATCCGTTGTGACTAGTGTTTTCCTGAATTGAAGCGTTTCATCTACCTGAAGTTTTCATGGCCTACCTGTGTAGGAGTAGTTGTTTTTTCAATACTGGTGCCGTTTAGGAGTATTCCTCAATGCTTGATCTACTTCCATCCGTTGGAATCACTTTTGGATTCATCAATGCCATTCATTCTTGGTGATGAACATCTTATCTGCTCTACCGATTGGTTCTTCCTGATCCAAAAAAAAAAACATCAGCCATAGAAATCTGATGACTTGCACTTGAATTCATCAGCAAGCCTGTTTGGCAATGAACAGTAGTATAAATCTTTTGGTTTGCAGGCCGTGCCAGGTTTGGCCCATCTGTTTGCATCAGCACAAGCAGACTGCTTACAATCCAATCTGTGATGTTCTACAGTTTCAGTCCAGGAAGTATTCAGATAGTCAGAAATCAACAATTGGGTCAAATTGGACTGCATCTGTTAACAGTAACATACTTTCCTACTACTACATAGTAGTACCTTAATTAACGATCATGAATCACAGAATCACCCGAAGTATTCAGATATTCAGAAAGTGTTGGTAGAATTGGATTGCAGCTCAAATGTTGGAAATCGAGCATGGCAAAACGAGTTATATTCACATGAATCAGGACAAGGAAAATTGAAGTTATTATATCCATGTATATGGCCAACATCTGAACCGGGAAAGAAATGCGGTTAATAAGAGCTTTATTAATCTCTGTCTAAAGGAACATCTCAACATTCTTGCCACCAGTGTGCTAGTCTCCTACACTCGTTTCTGATCACTAAACTGAGCACACGAGACATATGTACATGCACTACTGCACTAGGCCCTCCACTAACCCAACTCAGTGAGCTCCTAGTAGCTCAACTATCAATCAGATAAGCAATTCTCTCCCACTAATATCGAAGCGACTGCTGAGTTAGAACCTTCAGAAGTTCAGATCATGATCAGTTCCATCCAAACCACAGGCTGCAAGACAAGACAGATAAAAACAGCGTCAAATTTCAATCGACAATCTTCTACCAACCAAAGGAAGGAGAGTCTTGTTCCTTAATCCTTACCTCCAAAAGGCTAACTATCTATCAGCTACATGGTTGCGAAGGCCATGCAAGAGTGAAGGTTCTCTTGTCACCATTATCGAGTTGCTCGGGCTTCTCCTTGTCATTTGCGACCGTGGGCAGAACAGATTCAAAAGCCTGGACAAGCATTTCAACTTTCCTCTTCTGAGCACGAGCCAGCTTCTTCACTTCCTTCCGAAGAGCGTAGTCGACCATCCACTCCTCAGCGGCCCTCCGATCATCCACCGCCTGATGTTTGAGATCAACCTTCTCTGCCTCTGGACCGGTTTCTGCCGGAAGGAAGTTCGGTGGCTTTGGTTTGAAAGGACGCATTTGCTTGACACCCTGTTCGGATGCTCTCCTCCTCCTGGCAATGCTCGACCTATTCTTCTTCTTCTGAGAGGATGCTGCTGCTGCATAGGCGGCACAGGCAGAGCTAACATCTTCAAAGCTTATCCCACTGAGCGAGCTGGAAATGCTATCGACTGACGATTCGTTTGGAGCATCGCCCCCGACGCCACCTGCAGCAGAATCGCCATATTGATCATCAGGCATGAACAATTGCTTCTCGATTCCAACATGTGCACGAGCGGTAGGATTGGAGGAGACATTGCAAGAAACTTCACCTTGAGGAATGTTTCCTCCACGTTTAGCATCCAGTTCCTCGGAGATGTCAGACTTGCAGCCACCGAAGTCCCCGCTTTCCTCCTCCACCGCCTTATGGCCACGAAGCTTGGCAGTCGTCCCCGACAGCTCGACGGAACCAACCGAGATCACGTCACTGGACGCGCAAGAACCGTCCACGGAAGCAGCACCCAAACCCTCGGGGTCGCCCTCCTCGTCGCCGCCGCCGCTGCCCAGACGGTCGAACACGACGACGTCGTATCTCATCCGCCCAGCCGCCGCGCCCATATCCTCCGCGGAGAGATCGCTGCTGCAGCTCACGTCCGAGGTCACCGTCGGCGCGGCGGACCCGCCGGCGCGTATCTCGACGAAGTAGTCGGCGGCGGTGCTGGGCTTCCCGCGGAACGGCGAGGCGCCCTTGAGCTTCATGCTCTGCTGCGTCTTGATGAGTCGCCTCCGCTCCGCCACGAAGCTGCCCAGGGTCGGCGCGGGCGCGGGCGCGTGGGCGTGGGCGTGGCCCTTGAAGGAGCAGTACGCGTACGGGCACGCGTGCACCGGCCCCCCGCCGATCCCGGGGCCCTTCATGGCGGAGGAACACGTAGCCCTGCCCGCGCGCGGCACCGCCGCCGCTGCAGCCGTCAGCACCACCTTCGCCCTCCCCTGCTGTGGCTGCGGCTGCGACGCGGCGGGGGCCCCGGTGGCGCCAGCCTTGGCGCCGGAGCAGCTCGTCGCCTTCATGTAGTTGGGGAGCGGCGCCGTAGCCATGCCACCCCTGCTTCCCGTAACAGGGCCACCTCCCCCAGCCCGCAGGGCGCCGGGGTCTTTAGGCTTCTTACGCGCCGGCTTCTTCCCCTGCACCATGGCGGGCGCGGGAGCGTACGGCGGAGGTCGCTTGGAGCGGTCGGCTTGCTTATCCGAGAGGCGAGGGAAGAGTCGAAGAGGTGGCGGGGCGAGAAGGGGAAGGTTTGGTTCGCTGCTGGACGGCGGGCAAGGGTTGGGGCGACGCGAACAAGGAAGGTGTGGTGTGGTGGTGATCGTTGCGAGATTCGGGGGGGTTGTTGCTGCTGCTTCCTTTGGATTCGGAGGGCGGCGGCGGCGGCGGCGAGGTGCGGTGCGGGTGGATCGGCTCGACGTTTTTGGAATCGTCGAAGAGGGCTTGGGGTGATCGGACTCGACTCGGAGGGGGGCTCGCTGGATTTTGAATGCGTTCGCCGTATTTTCTGTGGCCGAGGACTCTGTGCACCCCGCTCTTGTGGCCTCTCTTCGTTCTACTACTCACACCACGAATAAAAAACCGGAGCACTGCTCGTCTCATATATAGGAGTAGTAGTACAGTAGCTGTTTTATGGGAAGGTAATTAATACTGCGTTTTTCTGGGAAGGTAAAATTTAACGTCGAGTTTAAGTATGTAGATAGTTACTTTACAGTTTATTAATGATGTATGGATTTACTTTCCTTTAGTCATGTAGTAGCTAGGCTTGTAGTATTTCTTGTACTATTTCTTCCGTCATTAAAACAATCAATTTTTAGAATTCGTGTCAATCAATTTTTTTAACTTTAATTAATTTTATAGAAAAATATATAATATCTATGATTTAAAATGATGCTGTGAAAATATGTTTTATGATAAATCTAATGATACTAATTTGATATCATAATATTTAATGTTTTTTCCTATAAATTTAGGCAAAGTTTAAAAGATTTGACTTAGGACAACTCCATAAATATTCTTTCAAGGACGGAGTAAATATGAGTCAATAAATTGAAGAATTTTTAAGCCTCAATTACATGGTGTTTCATGTTTTGAAACAAAGGCATTACACTATTGAACACGTTAGCGGTAATATTGAGTTATTTCCGTACAAGAATTGCCACTTGTCTATGTTTTTTTTTTGGAAAAAAGGAAGGCCAGAGAACTGATAATTATATTAAGAAAAAACAAACTCAAACTAAGCAGTACAACGACCCAAAGGATTGACATCGATCAAAGAACAACAAGAGCGAAAGAAACAAAAATACAAACAACAGGACGTCCGGTTCGACTGAGACCTCAGGTGTTCCGCGCAACGCCTCTACGCCACCGAAGAACGCCTCTGTAATAACATTCTAGTAGTAGTAGGAGTAGCAAAGAAACAGGAATAACAATGAACAACCACAAACACCACCTCTCCGGAAGCTCCACACACCACACCACTGCTCGCCATTGCACCACCATCACGAAAACACAAGCCCAAATAAGTAAGTCAACATGCCATTTGTCTCTATCCCGCACTGAACCAGACACACTGCTTGCGCCATTGTTACCAATGATATCCCGCACCGAGCCAGTCAGTAGTCACTGCCATGCACGGGCTTCAACTGACGTAGCTTGTTCAAGGCCCGTAACAAAACCCGTTCTTAATTAACGTTGTTCAACTGCCATTGTCTTGTTTGTACGTACTACTACAGTCTAAGCTCATGCTTATTTTCAATTTGTTTTGGATTTGGATTTTTTAGAGCAGAGATGTGGGAGCATCCGTCCATAAATGAGCGAATTCTTTTTTGGTCTTTGGGAAAAAGGAGTGGGTGGGGAATGAAGTCACGCTCACGCAGCACACGTGACACGTGAGCAAGGACGGAGCACCCGCCGGCTCCAGACTCCGAGGCCGTTTGCTTCCAAATTTTAAAACCGGATGACACGGATCGAGAGAGATCCACGCCCGCCTCGGGGCAGTCCCAACGACACATTAACGATGGTTTTTATCTTTATTAAATGAGACGTCACATTAGTAAAATGATGATATAGCAGTGTAATTAAAGAGGAAAGAGAAGCAAAATGGTAGAAATCGTTTCTTCCGTGAGAAACGAAGTCTTCCCTCGACCGATGCAGATAGACACGAGCGAATTGCCGTCGGGAAGAAACCATCGGTTTCTATCTCGGTCCAGCTCGCTTGCCGCGACCGCGCCCGCCCAACACGCCTGTCGCCATGGCCGCAACCGCGCCTGCCCAGCTCGCTCACCTGCGCCATCGTGACCGCGACCGCTCCCGCTCAGCTCGCCCGCCGTGGCCGCGCTCGCCTACGCAGCTTGCGCCGCCGCGACCGCGCCCGTCCTGCTCGCCCGCCGCGGCCGCAGTCGCCCGCGCTGCCGCGCCGCGCGCTCTGCTTGCCTGCGCCGCCGCGCCGCGTGCCCTGCTCGCCCACGCAGCCTGCCCAGCTCGCTCGCCCCGCCGCCATGCCGCGCACCACCACGCTGCACAGCCTGCGCCGCCGCGCCGCGCCCAGACTGCTCACCCTGCTTGCGCTGACAGAAATGAGAGAAAGGGAGAGCACGGAGGGAGAAGGAGCGCTGGACCACTAGCTGGTGCGTTCTGCGTATGTGCTGTTCGGAGGAAAGCTGGGAACAGGAGAGAGAAAGAGATTAGGGAGAGAGAAAACTTTGATATTTATTGCATAAAGGCTCTACCATTATGTGAGTTAGTTTCTATATACGATTTTTGCTGACGTGGTCTTCTTGGATATCGTACTTAGTTTCAATCATTGGGAGTGCCCTTGTTCACAGCGTAAACTTCGAAACCAACAAAAATTTCCGATAATTTAGTACACATAAATTTATAGAAAATCCATTTAACTTTATAAAAAAAATATAACAAAATTAGGTTCCAAACAAAGCCCTAACGTTGACAGTTGGATGGTGTTTGTACAAGACAGAGGGACTGATCCACGCCTATTTTGGTGATATCGCTCGACAACGGATCTCTAAAACCAAGCTATAGTATTAGACCTTGCTTGGTAGGTAACTAGGTATAGCTCAAAGGTGCTTTATTTACCTTCTTTCTTGAGCGTAAATAATGTAGTGGTACATGTCTTGTTTGGTGCTCCGCGGTACTATGCATTGCTGTAGTGTGGAGCCGTTTTACAGCCTGTTCACTTGGCTTTTCAGCCGACTTAAATTCAGCCGGAATAGTGTTTTTCTCTCATAAGAAATTAGCCAGCAGTGAATAATCCTGTCGGAACAGTGCATAATCCTGCCAAACCAACAGACCATTAGTTCTCGGGGGTGAAAAATAGAAAAATAATAACCAGAGATGGATTCATGAAGCCAGCTGGAGGTGCGAGTCATACCAAATTGGCCCTTCCTAGTCTTTGTGAAAAGAAAGTGGCATCAGTACTTCTTTGTTCCGAATCTGGCCCTGCATGAGAACGCAAATAACAAGAGAAAAAAAGAGATAGAATTAAGAATGACAATGCATCATATCTTATCTCGTCCATTCAAGAATTAATTATGGCCTGGCGGCCCCAGGCCATATATGGAGAAGAAACAATAGTACAATCCTGCTAAAGTCAACGAGTCAGATGGAGTCAAACAATGCAAGCTGGTGGAAGTAAAAAAGGAAACAAATTAACTATTACTTATGGAGTAGTCAAACAAAGTATAACAACACTCAAATTAGCTAGTTCACTATAAATATAGTTGGTGGAGAAATTAAGCCAATAGTTCATATACACTATTAAACCATCGTCTATATATCAAACAGTTTCTTATTAGCAAGTCTATTAGTTATCACCTAACTATTAGCACCAGTAGATCCAAATATATTATCTTTGTCTTTCAATAAAAAATGAACTCTTAGAGTTGTCTTTAGTTAATTTTTTACATATTTTTAAAAAAATATATATAAAAATGCACAATATTAATGATACCAAATGAGCATGTTATGAAAACATATGTTATGATGTATCTAACTATACTATAATTTGGCATCATAAATTTTTTTCGTTTTATTCTTCATAAATGTGCTCTTTTTTTAAAAAAAAATAAGTTCAGATAACTCAGAATAGTTCAAGGACACAGATAGTAGTATGGTCTAAAAGCTTTATTGCGTTCCATTTAGGCGGGGCCTCGATCTTATCTCTTGGGAGGTTGACTAGCTAACAATCGCATGCACCGATGCGCCGACCATGCCGCCCTGCACGAAACAAAAATGAAAACAAATTCAGCCGAGTACGTAACATGTTCCAATGGTTAGGGTAAATGGCAGGTTGGCGACAAGAACAACGAACAAATGCAAGCGGGGGATAATACAGTACAGCTGCTTCAGGCTTGGCCATATGGATGGACAGTGGACACGCGACACGACATGCAATGAGATTAGAGTTATTCAGTTGCAATGGTCGCCGGCAAAGCAACAGAGAACGCATCGCAAGTGTTGCCGTTGTATTACTTTGCAATTTTCAAGTACTCGTAAGTATACCAAGTCAAACTATTTTGAATCGGATCATTTCATATAAAAATACTAATATACGTGATACCGAATAAATAATATTATAGCACTATTATAGATTCACCGTAGAATATACTTTGTGGTATAGCTATGTCATATGTATTGATATTTTTTTAAAAAAAAACTTGATGAAATTTTAGATAGTTTGACCAAGTCTAGAAACAAAATTACATTTTGTTGAGGTAGAAGTAGTGTATGCTGCTTACTACGGTAGTACATTGTTCAATAAAAGTTGTCATTCTATATATGATTCACAAAAACTTTTATATATGAATCATATATAGTGTAGGCTGTGTTTAGAACGTGAGAAGTGGTGAAAAGTTTTGCAAAAAAATTTACACCAAAAATGTAAAACGCAAAAACTTTTTACACCCCTGTTTAGATACAGTGAAATATTTTATAAAATATAGGGAAAGAGAGGTCTGGTACGCGCAACGATGCAAAATATTTTGGTTTTTGGTGTGTTGGGTGCCAAATAAAAAAAATTTGGGGGACTACTTTTTACAAAATTTGATACCCCTATTTAGTTCTATTTTACAAAAAAATAATCAAAACGGTAAAAAGATTTTACAAAATAGAGTAACGCCTAAACACTCTCGATCTCACTTTTCTCGCGGTCTCTGGTCCAATCATTAGCTAGCTGCCATGGTTCCAGAAAATGGACCAATCCTTCGCCCGCAGGCGCGGCTGTACCTGTACGCTTGGGTGCGTACATACGGCAACTCCCTCCCTGTACCGTACTGTGCGACGCGCTTGCATAAAAATGGAAAGCTAATGAGTGCGGAGAGGTGGTGCTCCGGCCCAACCAAAAGCGAACAGTCCCAACCAACAAGGCCCAACATAAAAAATGGCCTCGGATTTTGTGAAGAATCAAGCTCCACTTTGTGGTGGGACTTGTCGGATTTTCATTTTTTCCTTTTGAATTAGAATGTAAATCAAATTACTATTTTTTTCTCATTTTTTGAATTTAAATTTTGTTATATGTCAATCGTGGCATGGACTCTTTGGTTAAATTTAGACAATTATATAATAGTCACTTGAATTACGGCGCACAAACAAGCAAGAGAGCCGACTTATTATTCTTCACTACTTGAAACGTGAAATTCCCGGTTGGTCCGTTGTATACCGATAAGGAGGAAGAAGAGCGTCAATACTAGTAGTATGTGCCAGTTGCCGAGTTGGTAAAAAACCAAATGTTTGACTGAATCAACCTAAAGCTCACAAGTCGTTCTTGGAGAAGAAGAAGAACTGAAGAAGCAAAAGATACGATAATATATGCCGACAGCTCTGTTTCATCCATATATACAGAGAGACACTTGTATGGGCCAAGCTAACATAGAACTAGAAAGCAAAGCAAAGCAAAGATGTCGTCGTCTCCACCTGTTAAGCTCATCGGCCATTTCGCCAGCCCGTTCGTGCACCGCGCTGCGGCCGCCCTGCGCCTCAAGGGCGTCCCCTACGAGTTCATCCAAGAAGACATGGAGAACAAGAGCGAGCTGCTGCTCGCCAACAACCCTGTCCACAAGAAGGTGCCCGTGCTCCTGCACGGCGACCGCGCGGTCTGCGAGTCCCTCGTCATCGTCGAGTACGTCGACGAGGCCTTCGACGGGCCGCCGCTTCTCCCCGCCGACCCCTACGACCGCGCCATGGCACGCTTCTGGGCACATTTCATGGATACCAAGGTACTTGTTGGCTTCATCGTCCTGCAACATATATGCATGCGTTTTCTAATCTGACAGAAAAGTTTTTTTTTTAACTGAACTTGAGCAGTGCCGGACGCCACTAGTTCTGTCGTTCTTGACGCCGGAGGGCGAGCAGCAGGAAGGGTTCCTCAAGGAGACGAAGGAGAACCTGGCCCTCCTGGAGGCGCAGCTTGACGGCAAGAGGTTCTTTGGAGACGACTCGGTCGGCTACCTGGACATTGCACTCAGTGGAATGTCTCACTGGATGACTGTGTTCGAGGAGATGACCGGCGTGAGCTTAGTGGGGGGCGACGATTTCCCTGCTCTGCGTCGCTGGGCCAAGGAGTATACTTCCAACGAAGCTGTGAAGCAGTGCCTGCCGAGCATAGAGCGTCTCAAAGCCCACTTCTCTGCAACTGCAAAGAAAGATAAGGTCAAAGCAGTGGTCACGGCGATGCTGCAGCAGCAGCAGTAATCCGGTGATCGATGGCCTTCGTGTATGGGGTTTGCACTGGGGATATATTGTTAGGATATGTTATATTGACTCATTGTGTGAGAACATGTAAACAACTCCTGCCACGTCAGTAGGGTCATGACGTTCGTGTACTGCTGCTTGATGACGATGGAGGGTCATGATGTTGTTTTAAAAATCACGTCAGTAATAAGATTTTTTTATTTGGAAATTTTCTAGTGTCTCAAATATTTGTTTTAAATTAACATGTTTTGAGATTCAAATATTTTAATTCTTTTCACATAATCTTAGATCGATGGAGACACATCATATATATACGAAAGTTACAATGTTTGATCGATTTGGTTATATAGAAATAATATATTTTTTTAAAATAAAAGAAATATTCATCTCCTTTGTACTATCTTCTTGGTTATTCGTTGGCTCAAGTTGGTTCCATATACGTGGTTATGGACTATTCTTTAGAAGCCGATAAACATGATTTGGTTGTGGTGGCTTCCTAGCACTTGGCACATGTTTTTTTTTTTGAAAGATCAGGAGGGGCAAGAAGCCTCTACTGCAGCATGTATTAAATGGAGAACAGAGTCAATTACAAATAAAATAGTAAGAGGGTGATGTTGATGAGCAGAAGAGACCTAGGGAACTAAAAAAAGGGAAACTGAAAAAAAGAAGAGAACAAACTAAAGACCTCCAAATTAAGCCAGATCGTCTATCCATTCTTGGATTGTGGGGAGGTATTTACTCTTTGCCCTGCATAACAGCCAAAGGAACTCAGCTCTGAATATTGCTTTGCACCCTTGAACTGAAGGTGGGATATCTTTAAAGATGTAGTTGTTCATGTACATCCATATTTTTTTTGGACCGAACCTGTACATCCATATTGCCCAGCAAAAAAGAATGATGATTTCCATAAAGAAACTCAGATTGATTTGTGCTATCTAGGTTTTGTAGGAAACCCAGGGTATTTTCTCTTAGGCAGGTGGCGTTTTAGTCTTCGGATTAATAGCCACTAGACTATGCGTGGTTTTCCTCTTTTGATGTTTTTGTGCTTTTTGTCAGGCGAACATCAGAAAAATTATTGTCCAAGACTTTGTACCAGCTCGATATAATGTACCTGAAAATTTAATAAAAACTTTCTTTATTAAAAAAACTCAAATAGTCCATATACCTGAGCCATGTGCAGTATGACATCCTAGCAGCAGGATGGGTAGACAAGATATTATCTAACATTTGTTAATCAATTAATTAACTCAAAGACAGTTCGTGTACTTTGAGCTGTGGAGATAGATAAAGAATTTTGAACCGAAACTACACACTGGCCTCTGCGTCTTCTTCAGAACACTGAAAATCATTATTTTGAGGACACGCTCATACCTACGACACAAGAACTTGGAATAATTTTTTAGGACTAAGATGACATTAAGCTCTTCATGTAACAAGTTGGGCCGTGTACTGTTTAGTACAGAACATATGGCATGAAATACAGCATGAGTCATGTTTTAGAAATCGCACAAATATAAGGTCCTCTAAACATCTAGCCGAACAACATTGAACAATCTACACCTCTAGAACAGATACATCACTGTACAGTCTGCAGTTCTAGAACAGCTATCCAAATAATACTTTGACCCCTTGCGTGAAGTCTGACTGAAAATTAATAACTGGGAAACCATCTATAGAAGAATCAACCCAAATGTTTGACTGAATCAACCTAGACGTATGATTTTACCTTGGGACGTAATCTTTTTTTTTTTTGTGAAAAAGAAAGTCTGAACTTCTGCCTCAAGCAACAGCTACCTGCTGATCTCAAGGCAGATAACAAACTGATGACTGAAGGAGACATCTGAGCTCAGTCGTTCTTGGAGAAAAAGCACAGAAGATTCGACAATATATGGTGACAACAGTCGTTCTTGGAGAAGAAGCACAAAAGATTCGGCAATATATGGTGACAACTCTTTGTCATCCATAGGATTAAAATTCACCGTCAGTCTCTGAAGTTGGCTTGCGGTGTCATCCGGGTCCCTGAACTTGTAAAGTGCTAATTGTGGGTCCCTAAACTTAATCAACGATGTTATTTAGGTCGCTAAACTTGTAAAATAATCAACACGGGTCCCTAAACTTAGTCGGTAGTGTCAATATAAGTCACTAAACTTTGTTTTAAGTCTCATCCCGGTCCAAATAGGATAATCTATATAAAAAATAATTCATAACTTTTGCATGTAAACTTGAATGGAAACAAATTTTACATCAAACTTGAAGCTCTCGATGTGATCTACAACTTTTTAGTATAATTTTTTTTGAAATAAAACTTTTAGGAGTTCCAAAATATTATTGTATATTTATGGATTTTGAAATTATCCAACAACCTTAGATATTGACATAATCTATATGAAAGTTATAGTTACCAATACGATCTACAACTTTGTTGTTAATTTTTATTATTTAAAGTCGTTTCAAAATATTATTGTGAGTTTACAGATTTTGAAAATTTAAAATTCTAAGATTATTTAAATTCAAAAAAAACTCAAAAGTTGTATATTACATCAAGGGCTACAATTTTAATATAAAATTTGTCTTTATTCGAGTTTATGTGCAAAAGTTATGAATTATTTTTTATATAGATTGTCCTATTTAAACCCAGATGAGACTTAAAAGCAAGTTTAGGGACCTAGATGCCACTACCGATCAAGTTTAGGGACCCATGATGATAACCTTATAATCAGAGACCTAGATGATACCGTTTGTCAAGTTTAGAGACCCACACTAACCGATGGTGAATTTTACTCTATATATAGACAGTCATATTTTACTTTCCCAACAGTGTTTCAGCATCAAGCTCTCACATATAACCTCAGGCTAAGGCAAAACTAGCTAGGAGCAGTAGAAAGCAAAGAAAAGCAGATCGGCAGCTAGGACTAGGAGTAGAAAGAAAAGCAAATTAATCAAGATGTCTTCAGCACCGGTTAAGCTCATCGGCTCGTTCTTCGGCAGCCCATTCGTGCACCGCGCTGAGGTCGCCCTGCGCCTCAAGGGAGTGCCTTACGAACTCATCAAAGAAGACATGGAGAACAAGAGCGAGCTGCTGCTGACGAACAACCCCGTTCACAACAAGGTGCCCGTGCTCCTGCACGGCGACCGCGTCGTCTGCGAGTCCCTCGTCATCGTGGAGTACATCGACGAGGCCTTCGACGGGCCGCCCATCCTCCCCAGCGACCCCGCTGATCGCGCCGCCGCTCGTTTCTGGGCACATTTCATGGACACCAAGGTCGTCGTCCTCTGCAACATTACGCATATGCATGCATTTTCTGAATTATTACTGAACATATATATGCATGATTGCCTTTAATTTGTTGAGCATGCAGTGCCGGAGGCCGTTAGTTCTGTCGTTCTTGACGGAGGAGGGCGAGCTGCGGGTGGGGTTCCTGAAGGAGACGAAGGAGAACCTGGCCCTTCTGGAGGCGCAGCTTGACGGCAAGAGGTTCTTTGGAGGCGACTCGGTCGGCTACCTGGACATAGCACTCAGCGCATTTTCTCGTTGGACGGCCGTGTTTGAGGAGATGACCGGCGTGAGCTTGGTCGGGGGAGACGACTTCCCTGGTCTCCGCCGCTGGGCGGAGTACACGTCCAACGAAGCTGTGAGGCAGTGCATACCGAGCATGGAGCATCTCAAAGCCCACTTCTCTGCAAAGAAAGAAGAGTGAAATGCACCCAGGTACATTTTTTCAACTCATCTTGGTTCACGAATTTTTTCTCACTTCTCACCTAGGTCCAAATTAGGTCACTGGCGCCGCATGCTCTTTTTTAAAAAATTTCATAAACAGGTTGAAACTTTAAAAAATTGTATTAAATTATAGAAAAATATTAAAAAGAAAAATGCAGTTTTGTTTTAGACTTTTTATATAGATCTATACAATAGATATATAATATGACATACTTTAATTTAAAGTTTTTCGTAGATCTATATGTTTTGTGTTTAATTTATAACTATAGCTCCTATGCTCCAATTATGGTGAAATCTCTACGATACGCATCTCGTTGTATGCATGAGCTATGATAAAAATTTCAGCTACATTGGACCGGGTACGACTCAGCTTCAATACACTAACTATTTATTAACTATTAAATAAGTATAAACAATAACTTAGTCGTGTGTGCTCTTCTGAAGTTGACTGTTTTACCATAAAGCATACAATAAATAATATATCATAAAAAATTACCATAATTGGAGCACATCAACTACCGTTACGAATGAAACACAGAAACACATAGACCTACGATATAGCAAAAACTTTAAACTAAAATATATTATATTATATATCTATTGCATAGATCTATTCATGTGAAGTCTAACAAAATTGGATTTTACTTTTTACGATGTTTCTATGATTTTATGTAATTTTTCAAAATTTCTACCAGTTTATGAAATTAAATATTAATATATGGCGCATACACACACATATGGCGCCACATCATTGGCCACGTAGGCAGCAGAGTCCAATGTGGATAGATTTGGACCTAAGTGAGAAGTGAGGAAAAGTTTATGGACCCAGAGTAGTGGAAAAAAAATACCTGGATCTAGATGAGACATGGGGAAAAGATTATGGACCTGGATGAGCGGAAAAAAAGTACCTGAACCTAGGTGAGAAATGATAAAAAGTTTAAGAATCCACACTGCAGTTCACTCAAGAAAGAAAAGGTCAAATCAGTGGCCTTGGCGACGCTGCTGCAGCAGCAGTAATCCGGTGATGGGTTAAATTTGTGTGGAATCGTTGTGTTATCATGTCCTATATATATACACACACGATAAGTTTGTATACTAATTTACGATAAAATAAATGTATTGCATAAATACATGGCAAAGTTTATTGTAAAGTTATAGTAAATGATATATAATGTCAGAAATTACTATAATTTTGTAAATTAATATAGTAATTATTGTAATTCAGAATAAATTATTTTATAGCTAATTATATATATATACATGATACCGTTCAAATACAATATATTTAATCTGTTCTCGCTAACTCTATGAGAGAAAGAAGAAAGAAAGAGAGATAGTTTTTTTTCTTCTTTGGTTTTCATGGGCTCTATAAGAGGAGAAAAGGAAAAAAAAAGAGAAAAACAATTTATATGAATGATGTATAAACAATAAGCTCAGTTTTAATGGGGATTTCATGTTTCAGTTCCCAAAACATCAATATTTTGAAAACAAGGCACAATGGTTTCATCCCCATGAAACTATCTCTGCTCCCATAAACTTTTACTGTCTCTCTCTTTATTAATATATTGTCACATTAATATATTTAATGTTCATAAAACTCAGATGAAACCCTATTAAGATTGACCTAAATACGTAGAGCTAGTAAATGCCCTGTTCGATTGGCTTATCAGTCGGTTTATTTGTCCTGTTCGTTTGACTTATCAGCGACCGAAACAATGTTTTTCTCTTACAAGAAAACAGTAAAATATAGCTACCACCAAAACATCAAGCGAACAGACTAATTTGCCACCGAAACAGTACATCACCCAGTTTATCGGCCACTAAAAAAGGAACAGGCGAAAGTGAGCGAGGGCACTAAACGAATCAGTCAATCTGATGAATGCAGCGGTCGAGAAGCTTCGGGAACATAAACATATAATATACACACGCCTCGTTTGAGATTTGTTCTTCTTCCTGGACAAGATTCAGCAAAAAAAAAGCATAAATTATTCTTCTTCTTCCTGGAGAAGATTCAGCAAAAAAATGAAGTAAACTAGTGCATCATCATGTGCTACAAATACCAGCATGTCCGGGCCGGCCAGTGCCATCTGCCAAACAAGCTAGAGATCACCGTGTGAGGCAAGCAAAAATGAGCTGCGGCGCGGTGAAGGTGATCGGCTTCTTCGACAGCCCGTTCAGCCACCGCGCGGAGGCGGCGCTGTGTCTCAAGGGAGTTCCCTACGAGCTCATCCTGGAGAAGGACCTGCGCAACAAGAGCGAGCTGCTGCTGCAGCACAACCCCGTGCACAAGAAGGTGCCCGTGCTCCTCCACGGCGACCGCCGCGCCGTCTGCGAGTCGCTCGTCATCGTCGAGTACGTCGACGAGGCGTTCCAGGGCCCGCCGCTCCTCCCCGTCGACCCCGCCGCCCGCGCCGCCGCCCGATTCTGGGCCCGCTTCATCGACGACAAGGTAATAACAGCTAGTTAGTTAACCCCGGAGTTTCTTCAGGTTCGTTCGAAGCCGTCGTGACTATATGTATTCCTGGCGGACGCCGGCATGCAGTGCTCGACGGCGTTCTGGCTGGCGATGTGGACGGAGGGCGAGGTGCAGAAGGGGTTCGTGAAGGAGATCAAGGCGAACCTGAAGTTCCTGGAGGGGCAGGTGAAGGGGAAGCGGTTCTTCGGCGGCGACGCCGTGGGCTACCTCGACGTCGCCGCCAGCGGGTTCGCGCACTGGCTCCCGGTGTGCGAGGAGGTCGCCGGCGTCAGCCTGGTCACTGCTGAGGAGTACCCGGACCTGTGCCGGTGGGCGAGGGAGTACACCTCCGACGAGGCCGTCAAGCGGTGCCTGCCCGACAGGGAGGAGCTGCTCGCCAACTTCAGCGCCAGGAAGGACTCGTTTGTGGCCACGGCGAAGTTAATGGTGCCGGCGCCGGCGCCGGCGCCGGAGAAGTAATCCTGCTTGTGTCGACCGACCGGGGGCAGTTGAAATGGCCGGGTGCATGGTTAACATAAAGTATTGTAACAAGTGGTCAGGACTGCTGTCACGTATGATGGCTCTGTCAAGGCATCTGTCCACATGCATGTGTTTGGTTCCAACTTTGTTTGACATCACGAATAAAAAAAGTACCCGTCTGTGTTCCTTAATTAAATCTTAAATGTGTACTGTCATTGTCGGTTCCAAAGGAAATCAGCAGTGAGCTCAAAGGAAGTATTGCAGTATGTTATTATAATTTTAACAGAATTTGAAATAAGCTCTTGGAAATATAGAACTAGTTTCAACAAAATTAATGCTATGTTTGCACTACATATAGAGCACAAACTTTACCATGAGCAAATTTCAGAAACACCAAATTGCAGAGCAAATTTTACCATTGCTTACTGAATTGGTACATTGGATTATACCGATTTGATGCCCCTTGACAATAAGTTGTACACATAACTTTCTTGGTGGGTGACTCGCATATTCAGTATGCGTGTCTTTTCTTTGACATATATAATGATAAAAAAGGTCTTAGTACATTTTTTTTGACAACAAAAGGTCTTAGTACATTGATTTCTTTCATTGGTGAAACAAGAACTATGCATACAATTTCAGTAGTACTCCGGTACATCAGTAAATCAAAAAGTAATAACCTGTTGGTTTGCAGAATTGAAAACTTTGAACTACAGTACATCGATCAGTAGTACTACTACTCTGTATTTCACTGGGCACATCTACATTATTCTGGAAAAAAAAACCCCGCGCGTGTACACGTGCAGAGATCGACGACGTGAGTAGCACTGTACCCAGTTACTGTGACTTTTTCACTGCTTCGACTGCGACTGCGATAGCATCGCATTGACGGAAGCCTTGTACCTGTCCAAGTTCTTGGTGAAGTAGGCAAGGAGCTTCTCCCGATCCGGCATGCAGGGCTTGAGATCCTCACAGGCGCAGTAGTCCCTGCTCCACCGGCACAGGTTAGGGAACTCCTCCTCGCTCAGCACCGCCACTCCGTTGAGCTCCTCGATGACGCTGCGCCAGGGGCCAAGCGCGGAGGCGGCGACGTCGAGGTACCCGGGCCTGTCGTCGCCGGCGAAGAACTTCTTCCCCTCGAGCTGCTCCTCCAGCAGCTTCACCAGCGCCTTGGCCTCCTTCTCGAACGGCAGCCGCCGCGCGTCGTCGCCCTCCACCCAGATGGACATGAACAAGGGCTTGGTGAGCTTGTTCTCGATGAAGTCGGCCCAGAAGCGTGCCATGGCGCGGGCGTAGGGGTCCGCGGGGAGGAGCGGCGGCCCGTCGAAGGCCTCGTCGACGTACTCGGCGATGACGAGGGACTCGGAGATGGCGCGGCCGCCGTCGTCGCCGTGGAGGAGCACGGGCACCTTCTTGTGCACGGGGTTGTGATGCAGCAGCAGCTCGCTCTTGGTGCCGAAGAGGTCCTCCAGGATGAGCTCGTAGGGTACGCCTTTGAGGCACAGCGCCGCCTCCGCGCGGAACGCGTACGGGCTGCCGAAGAAGCCGATCAGCTTCACCGGCGGTGGCGCAGACGACATGTCGGCCTTGTTACTTCCTGCTTTCTGCTTCTGCTACTACTATTCTTGCTCACTCGCTGCTATCCTGGCTAAACAATCCTGGACCGTTGCTATTTATGGCCACATAAGCAGATCGGGAAGATAATATAATATATATAGAAGTCATCAGCAACCATCGATGATGCGGAAAATAGTGCCATGAGCCCATGACTGATTGCCTGTCATAAGCAATGACCTCAGCATAGATCTGACTTTTTATTGAATCTTTCAGCAAGCTTCAGTTTCATGGTTAAAAGAAAGAAAAAAGTTTCAGTTCAGTGGCTGACTCACCCGGTCGCCTTGTGGTGGACTCTGGTGACAGCTTTATTAGACGTTTCTTGGCACCCACGTTCGTCCTTTGAAAAGGACGGAAGGAACCGTCCACATCTCTTGCCTTCCTCATTACTATCTATAACCTTCCTCTATCATTAGAAAAGAAGCAATGACGTATATTCTTTTATCTTAAACTAATTATATATCTGCTTGAGAATACTTGTAAATATCTATTCAAACCTAAAAATGACTAATAAAAAAAAGATAAGTATGCTTAGTTTGAGACTAAAATTTGCCATACAAAGAGTTGTCAAGTAAAATTGGATAATTTTTTTCCATGGTTTTGATAAGCTAAATATGAGAGATTGGCAAATTTTGGTAATAAACCAAATAACAACCAAAATATTAACATCCAAGATCATCGCTTCACAAATTTTTTGCTTGGTATATTTTGAATGCGAACCAAGCAGGACTATATGCAGTTATTTTGAACGGAAAGAGTATGTAATGATTTTTTTTAGCTTGAACTTTTTGTTGTGATGCTGTTTGGACGAGCACTTGTTTGAACGCAAAGTACCTTTTTCGAGCTTTTAGAAAGAGACTACCATGGTTTTGTAAAATATTTATGTTTGAGATTAACATGAAGTGTTTGGATACATAAATTTTATGGTTTTGGATACCATGATATTATAGTATGACTAGTCTTTTGTGAGATATATATTTTTTATTATTTTTTGCTTATTACAGACTCTCTAAAGATTCTCATTAGTGGTCAATTCTTTTGTGAATAGTAACTCCAATATTCCTGAACACAATAATCACTACAGTATCACAATTCCTTCAAAAGAATAAAGTGATCACAACTACAATAATCACGAAATAAACATCTGAACACAAACCATTTGTCATCCATACATTATTCGACACACAAAGACATGTTCTTGCTGCCTAAAGCACCCAATTACTGCTTCAACCATGCTTTAGCAAACATTTTGTACTGCTCCTTCCGTTCAGTATAGAAGGCGACGAGCTGGTCTCTGTGCGGGACGCACTCCTTCAGAGCTTCGTAGGAATTGTACTCCTTCGACCACCGGCGTAGAGCAGGGTACTCGTCTTCGTCAACCACCACAACTCCGGTCACCTCATCTACCATGCTGAGCCAAGGACCCAACACACAGGCGGCTAAGTCGACGTATCCAACGGTGTCGCCTCCAAAGAACCTCTTCCCCTTGAGCTGCACCTCCAGAAGCGCTAGCTTCTGCTTGGTCTCCTCCACTAGAGCCTTCTGCGCCTCGCCGCCCTCTGCCCAGTGTGCCATCCAGAACGGCAAGACGAGCTGTTTCATCACACCAGAGTTCGGTAAAACAAGCAGATGTTCAGATTTCAGAAGGCCTTATAGTTTCTAAAGGGTGAATACTAGCTCTGTTCGGCTGGTACACAAGCCGACTAATTTCGGCTGATGAAATAGTGTTCCGTGCAAGCTGAAATAAGTTGGAAGTAGTTACCTTGTCCATGAAGTCTGCCCAGAAAAGGGCCATGGCACGGTCGTAGGGGTCGGCCGGGAAGAGAGACGGTCCGTCGAAGACCTCGTCGACGTACTCGACGATGACGAGGGACTCGCAGATGGCCTTGTCGCCATGGAGGAGCACGGGCACCTTCTTGTGGACAGGGTTTTTGGCGAGCAGCAGCTCGCTCTTGTTGCTGAGGTCTTCCTGGATCAGCTCGTATGGCACGCCCTTGAGGCGCAGAGCGGCCTCGACGCGATGCGAGTATGGGCTGGCGAAATGGCCTATGATCTTAACAGGCGGAGACATGCTTCTACTGCTAGTTGGTTGTGGCTTGCTGGTGTCTGCTTGGAGAAACTTACTAGACCACATTTGTATTTATAGGAAATCCTTGGCTCACATCGATACATAGTCAAATTGAAGGCAGGTGCACTGCTTCTTGTACAAGAATAATCCAAGGTCAATGTCTTCTCGTTTCTGTTCTTTCCTTTCGACAGCCGTATGATAGATCCAGAAGAAGTTGCCTAGCTGCTTCAATCCACAGAATGGTCGAATGCAAACCTACAAGCTTCGTGTTAGGCAGAGGCTTGTATCATCTATTGCTTTTGAGGTTTTAATAATAACTTCCTTTATAAAAAAAAGAAAAGAAAAAAGGAAACTAGAGACACCAAAACACGAGCGGATCAGGTAGATAATGTAATATATACAGTCACTGCACAGGCTGATCGGGAGCTAGAAAATTAATGAACCATATGCTGGCATATGCGGTGACCTCAGCATGGAAATGGAAATATGTGAGGAATTTTCTTCCGTATACGTAAACTCGTACGGTAGGTCAGAGAGTTTCAGCTTGACTGTTTGGGGCCGGAAATTTCTTTATTTAGACCTTTCAACAGTCTGGGCTGTGAAAAGACATTCAGGGTGTGTTTGCAACCCTGCACCTGGCCGGCTCGGGCCGTCCAACTGGTCCAGGCTAGCTCCAACATGGCTACAATGGTGCAACATCGTGTGTTTGTGTCCCTGGTCCAGTACAGGCCGGCTCAACTGGGATCGTGTTTGTGAGAACGACGCAGTTGAGCTCGGTAGCCTTACCACACTTTTCATCCCTCCTCAACATTTCGTCGAGCTGCTGGCGTGCACCGGCATGGCATCCATGGCTGCTGTTGCTGGAGGTGCTCCGAGGCAGGGGACGGCGATGGGGCGCCAAGCTCGCCGTCGGGCGGGCGGACGAACGCTTGGGGACGAGTGTAGGCAGACGTCGGGGACGAGAGCCGAGGCACAGGTGACGCGGCCGGACGGACATGCGCAAGGGGCCGGACGGACAACTCACCAGACGAACATGCACAAGGGGATAGCTCGCCGGCGCGGGGCACTGGTGGCGCGGCCGCGAGCGCGCTCAGGAGCGGTGCGGACGCGGGTGGGGTCCGCCTTCTGGCCGGCCGCCAAGCGCTCTACCGAGCCGCCCCTAGCGCTCCACTGAGCCCGACCGCCGAGAAACGGAGGAAATCGCCGTTCCTCCAGATCCAGAAGAGATAATGTGATTTGCATGAGATGGGTCAGGCTCCAGAGCAGGCCAAGTCACGCAAACACGGGAGTTGCAGCTCGGGAGCGCAACCAGGCGGTCGGGCCACCCTCACAAATGCCCCCTCAGTTCATAAAAGTAGGATGTGGTTTGGTTTCGTGGTTGGTCGTCTGCTGGGTACCCCGGTACCCCATCCCAAGAGTATTCTGCGAGAACTTTCATTTACCTAGGAGTGTATCAGTTCACCCGTAGCCCATTTATTCTGGTCTGCCTGCATGGGCCAGAAAGCGAGATGGTCATATGGGCCTCCATGTAGGACTCTGAAATGCAACCCACGGCCTCCGCTTTTGAGGACCTCGTCAACTTGATCGCAGTGGCGGATCCAGAAACGGACCAAGTGGGGGGCTAAATAACATAGACTAATTTTTTTTGCTCGTTGAACACATACACTAATAGCCTAGGCCATGTTTAGTTCTCTTCAAAATTCTAAAACTTTACAAGATCTTCTGTCACATCGAATCTTTGGACACATGCATGAAGTATTAAATATAGGTAAAAAATAACTAATTATACAATTTGTCTGTAGTTTACGAGACGAATCATTTGAGTCTCGTTACTCCATAATCGGACAATAATTACTAAATATAAACGAAACGCTACAGTTCAAAATTTTGTAAAATTTTTAGATCTAAACAAGGATTTAGATCGCTTCAAAATTCTAAAACTTTACAAGATTCTCTGTCACATTGAATGCTTGAATATAGATAAAAAGATAACTAATTACATAATTTATCTGTAATTTACGAGATGAATCTTTTGAACCTAGTTACTCTATGGACAATAATTATCAAATACAAACGAAATGCTATAGTTCAAAATTTTGTAAAGTTTTGGATCTAAATAGGCTTTAGATGTAGCTTAAATTGACAATTTGATATTGATTTAAAGTGTTCAAAATCAAATCAAAGATACAAACTTGTTAAAAACATTTCCAGGCCACGTGGGGGGCTGCAGCCCCCCTCCCCAGCCCCCCACGTGCATCCGCCAATGCTTGATCGTCTTGGACCAACAGTGCCGGAGCGGGCGGTGACATGACAATGACAATTTGTGTGGGTCATTTTGCCATCAGGAGGAGGAGGAGGAGGCGCAAATATTTAGGTTTTAAATTAACATGAAGTGTTTGGATACACAAATTTTATGATTTTAGATACCGAGATATTAGTATGACTAGTATTTTGTGAGATATAGGAGTACCTTTTTTTTTTCTTACAGACTATAGATTCCCGCTAGTGGTCAATTCTTGCATGAATAGCTAACGATCCAGTAACTCCTCCAATATTCCTGAACACAATAAATCACTACAGTACCCTAACTCCATCAAAAGAATAAAGTAATCACAAACTTCGATTGCCATCCTAGTTTATTGGGAAATATGAAAAGAAAGAAATGAATTGAAAGAGTATTTCAACGAGTTGAGGCCACAAACTTTAGGGTATTTTAGAAAATCAAGGAAGAGATGAGTGTGGATTATGGCGGGAGTAAAACATCTAGCTAATTTAGTGAGTCACAACCGTATTTACGTTTTGATCGGCTCCTGCCTTTGGGAAGGTCTTTCCTTTCCTTTTCTTCGTCTTTGTGTTTGTTTATAGTGGTGTGTTATAGTGGTGTGACTGTATATTAATGTAGCTATACTTCGCCTGTCTGGATATCTCCTTTTTATTGTAGCGAACAACTCTCTTGCCGCTTCGTTTAAAAAAAAAGTAATCACAACTACAATAAATCATGAAATAAACATCTGAACACAAACCATATGTCATTCATACATTATTCCACACACACAAGCTAGGGCATGTTCTAGCTACTTGTAGAACCCAATTACTGCTTCAACCATGCTTTAGCAAACATTTTGTATTGCTCCTTCCGTTCAGTATAGATGGCGAAGAGCTGGTCTCTGTCCGGGACGCACTGCTTCAGAGCTTCGTAGAAAGTGTACTCCTTGGACCACCGGCGTAGAGCAGGGTACTCATCTTCGTCAAGCACAACCACTCCGGTCACCTCCTCTACCACGCTGAGCCAAGGACCCAACACACAGGCGGCTAAGTCGACGTAGCCGACACTGTCGCCACCAAAGAACCTCTTCCCCTTGAGCTGCACCTCCAGAAGCGCCAGCTTCTGCTTGACCTCCTCCACTAGAACCGTCTGCGCATCGCCCTCTGCCCAGTGTGCCATCCAGAACGGCAAGACGAGCTGTTTCATCACACCGGAGTTCAGTAAAAAAAACAAGCAGATGTTAAGATTTCACAAGAAGCGGCCGGGGCCTTCTAATTTCTGAAATGAGAATACGTACTACACTACTACACCTTGTCCATGAAGTCTGCCCAGAAACGGGCCATGGCACGGTTGTAGGGGTCGGACGGGAGGAGAGGCGGCCCATCGAAGACCTCGTCGATGTACTCGACGATGACGAGGGACTCACAGATGGCCTGGTCGCCATGGAGGAGCACGGGCACCTTCTTGTGGACAGGGTTGTTGGCGAGCAGCAGCTCGCTCTTGTTGCTCAGGTCTTCCCGAGTCAGCTCGTGTGACACGCCCTTGAGCCACAGAGCTGCCTCGACGCGGTGCGCGAATGGGCTGGTCATATGGCCGATGACCTTAACAGGAGGAGACATGTTTCTGCTAGCTAAGCTGGTTCTGCTGGCTGCTGGCTGTTTTCTTGGAGAAACTTACTGAACCATTCCTATTTATAGGAAAAAATCAATACTGCTTGGCTTATAGTCATACCAGTATGGCCAAAGGCAGGTGGGCTGCTGCTGCTTAAAAAATTCCACAAGGAGTTGCTTGGTTGCTTCAGTCCACAGAATGCAATTAAGCCTTCAGGTGGATTTGTGCAGCTTAGGCCATAGAGGTTTATTTACCAAAGATCTGGAGCTATACTGAACCATAGGCCTGGTATAAGCAGTGACCTCAGCATATCCATGCGTGGACATTTTTCTTCCAAACATAGCCAAACTTCTTTTCAGTTTCAGTTTGTAGCGTCGTAAGGGCGAACGTCATTCCAGTAAGAAATTTTAGTTTCTGAACTTTCAATTTGGGTTAGGGACAAGTTCAGATCAGGTTTTGAGAAGCCTTTGGACTTTTGGTGCAAAATATAAAGATATCTGACAACAGGAAATACGAAGAGTTCATTTCAACTTTGAAGGTTAGGCTTTCAACTTAAAACAGGGTAAAGGATTCTGCACCTTATTAAACTTTCAAATCCATCTGTTTTTTTACAGGTCTAGTTTCTGACTAATATCGTATCTATGGAGGGTGTGTCTGACTTTGGGATGAAGGGGATGGCAAATGGCATTCTCCTATCCTATCTCCGTTTTCTAGATTGGGACAGTTCTAGTTTGGTGTTTCGTTTGAGGAATAAAGAGGGATAGGATTAATCACAAAAAAAAAGAGGGATAGGATTAGAAGCTGTCGAGGTAGGGCCCACATGTCATGCTCCTTTTTTTCTCTTCCTCCTCCCATCTCTTAAAATAGCACATTCAGAAAAACATACATCCAAGGTGGAGTTGTTGCTCCACCTACCCTTCCTCGCCGTTAAGCACCCTGCAGCCTCGCTAAGGCCTTGTTCGGTTTATTGGGATTGAAAACAGGTATGTTTTTTTTCCTGGGCCGGATCAAGTGTATCCGGCTAGTTTACTCAAATCTGACCTGTATTCATTCCCGACGTACAATGGCATGTTTCCATTCCGGGCCAAAAAGAGAGAAAATCTGAATTAACCGGTTTTCATTCCGAGCCATATTTAGCTGATCAACCATTTCTGACCCAACTTGTTTTTGAATCGGGCTAAATCAGTCCGTCCGGAACAGGCTGCATTCCGACCTAAAAGAGAGTACTGTAGTATGTTATACTTATAATTTTAACATAATTTGAAATATGCTCTTGGAAATATAAAACTAGTTTCAACAAAATTCGAGCTATGTTTGCACTACATATATATAGAGCATAAACTTGCGTTAGTTTATACTTACTTTAAATACCAAATTTATGTGCAAATGTTACCGTTGCTTATTACTGAATTTCTATATTGGATTTGGGTTATGCTAAGGTACCCCCATTACCTCCTAGGAGATACCTCTAATAAATCTAAACCCTTGAATTTATAAGATATAAACAATTAATTAAATGAAAAAAATAAAGAAAAAAATCACGTATGAGGAGGCATGCATGCTTGTATGCATGAGATTAAAGGAAGATCACACGTAAATCTATTTGTTTCTTAAAATAAGTGTATCACGTACAAAATGGAGTATGTCCAGAAAAAAAATGTATTATGTATATGCATATTTCTTTCTCTCCTTTTGCAAACGCATGCTAAGTTTTGTTGTTGTTGTTGTTATGTTGTCTCATTTTACAACAAGAAAAGTCACTTTGCAATTTACAAGTTGTTTTCCGTCGACACGTACACATACATTTTTTTATGTATTATTTCAATCGGTCGTGTTCTCTTTGAACCACACTTTGCAAAATAAAAAAGGTTTACCATATTCAATAGATGACGCTTGTATTACTTAGACCCAAAAAAATGCTTCTAATCAATACTTTCCTTATTTATCATATTTTACCAAAATAACAATTAATTAATTAAATATATCACCTATTAACTTGCTAATCTTAACCATCCGATCTATTCAAATAAATGGCTCATATTCATTTGAAGGTATCATAGCAAAATCCATTGGATTTTACTGATTTTCATATGAATTTTGTAGTGCGATGCGCTTTGACAAAACTATATGTTTATGGCACTCACAATGCAGACTCTATTATAGAGTTTAAACCTATTTATTACCTCGAATATTGTGGACTTAGAGTCTAAATAAGACTTGGAGTCTTGTTTTTTCACCTATAATGCTATATAAGCAAAATATCATAAATAAGTGATAATTAGTAGTCTTAGACTCTATGATAGAGTATTGCACTGTGTGAGTGCCCTTGTCACTATTTTAGATTACCAAAAAGCTTCATATTGAATACCCAAGATTAAATCCTGGCCCTGCCATTGGATCCACCACAAAGAAGAAATAACCTAATCAACTAAGGTACACTTAGCTTGCCAATAATTACCAATTTTGATTAGATGTAAGCCAACAAATTTAGCCCATGCTCGAGAGTTGATTGAACGAACAGTTATTTAAAATTGAGAGGAGCCATTTTAAATCCGAGAAATATTATGGAATGATGTTGTTCGGATTCGAGATGGAAAACTTGCTGTGGATGTTTTGAACTGGGGTTTCGATTGTCAACTCATCTAAACTATCACAAAATCCATCATCTGCCTGAGACATGCACATGGTTATCGACTTTATCTAGCTAGGCTCATTAATGTTATTCCGGTACAGGCTCTTTGTGATCCATACATTATTATTCCACACATAAAGTCCTGTTCTACATGTAGAATTAACCCCCAATAACTACTTCTGCAACAACCATGCATTAGCGAACATTTTGTACATCTCCTTCCTTTCAGTATAGAAGGCGACGAGCAGGTCTCTGTCCGGGACGCACTGCTTCAGAGCTTCGTAGGAACTGTACTCTCTGGACCACCGTCGTAGAGCAGGGTACTCGCTTTCGTCAACCACAACCACTCCAGTCACCTCCTCTACCACGCTGAGCCATGAAGCTAACAGACAGGCGGCTATGTCGACGTAGCCGATGGTGTCACCCCCAAAGAACCTTCTCCCCTTCAGCTGCGCCTCCAGCAGCGCCAGGTTCTGCTTGGCTTCTTCCACTTGAGCCTTCTGCGCATCGCCCTCTGTCCAGTGTGCCAGCCAGAACGGCTTGAGGAGCTGTTCATTCAGGTTCATCAGCAGAGTTCAGTAAAACTAAAACCAGCAGATTCATTTTCAGATTTCACTACAAGAACCACCGACTCCTGGTATCTAAATAAAACTGAGAGCTAGCACCTTGCTGTCCATGAAGTCTGCCCAGAAACGGGCCATTGCACGCTCGAAGGGGTCGGTGGGGAGAAGAGGCGGCCCGTCGAAGACCTCGTCGATGTACTGGACGATGACGAGGGACTCACAGATGGCCCGGTCGCCATGGAGGAGCACGGGCACCTTCTTGTGCACAGGGTTTTTGGCGAGCAGCAACTCGCTCTTGTTGCTCAGGTCTTCCTGGATCAGCTCGTATGGCACGCCCTTGAGCTGCAGAGCTGCCTCGACGCGGTGCGAGAATAGGCTTGCCGGATGGCCGATGATCTTAACAGGCGGAGACATGTTTTTTCAGCTAGTTGGTTGTGGCTTGCTGGTATCTGCTTGGAGAAACTTAGTAGATCATTCCTATTTGTATTTATAGGAAATCCTTGGCTCACATCCGGTAAGCAGGTGCACTGCTTCTTGTGCAAGAAAAATCGAAGGTCAACGTCTGTTGTTTCCTTTCGACAACCGTACGATAGATCCAGAAGAAGGCCTTGTTTAGTTCGGCGGCCGATTCGGGTGTTCTGGGCACTGTACCGATTTACAGTGCCCAGTACACTGTAGCAATTTGTTTTTATTTGTGAAATATTGTCCAAAAAATTCTCAAACTAGGCTCAAAAGATTTGTCTCGCAACGTACAACAAAACTGTGCAATTAATTTTTAATTTCATCTACATTTAATACTCTATGTATGTGACAATATTTTGATGTGATAGGGAATCTTCTTTTTGCATAGTGAAATTTGGGTCCAATTCTAAAACTAAACAAGGCCGAAGTTGCCTAGCTGCTTCAATCCACACAATCATCGAATGCAAACCTACAAGCTTCTTGCAGCTGAAGTCAGGGAGATTTGATTGTGTTTTGAGGTTTAAATAATAACTTCCTTTGTCAAAAAAAGAAGAAAGAAAGAAAGAAAGAAAAAATAGAGACAAACACACAAGCGGATCAGGCAGAGATAATGTAATAAATTCAGTCACTGGCAAGCTGGTCGGGAGCTAGAAAATTAATGAACCATATGCTGGCATAAGCGGTGACCTCAGCATGGAAATGGAAATATGTGAGGAATTTTCATCCGTATACGTAGACTCCTACGGTAGTTCAGAGAGTTTCAGTTTGACTGTTTGGGGGCGGAAATTTCTTATTTAGGTCTGTTTGTTTCCCTGACTAAACTTTAGCCCTATCATATTGAATGTTTGGATACTAATTTATAATATTAAATATAGATTAATTATAAAACCTATTACACAAAAAATATTGAATCTAATTTTGTGATACGAATCTATTAAGTTTAATTAATCTTTTTTTGATAATATGGTGCTACAATAAACATGTGCTAATGATGAATTAATTAGACTTAATAGATTCATCTCGAAAAATAGTTACAGGTTCTGCAATTAGTTTTATAATTAGCTCATATTTAATCATCATATTTAGCATCTGAATGTTCGATGAGACATGGACTAAACTTTAGCACCTGAATCCAAACATCCCCTTAGACCTTTCAACGGTCTGGGTTGTGAAGACATTCAATTTCAACTTGGTCAGTTGGGTACCCCATCCTGCGAGAACTTTCATATACATTTTTGAGAAACCAGGTTATATTTCACAAAGATTTCCCGAACGTTCGTCAGTAAAACGCGGCCCATTAGGTTGAAGCCCAATGACGCTGCTCCCCCGCCCCCCTGGCGCCACACGGACGCCTCGTGCACAGCTCAGGGCGCACACCCCACGCGGGCCCACACCGCCGCTCGCTTGCGTTTCGCGTCCCGCCTTGCTTGGGTTCCGCAACACTGACGCCTCGTGCAACACTCAGGCCCCGCTCGCCCCCCCCCCCAAGCCCATGCCGCATCGTATGTCTGAAAAAGAGGAGACAATGAGGCAAAATAGAGATGCAACACACGATCTACTTTTGAAACATTCAAATAAAAACATTTGCAACATACGTTCGAAACAGTTGAAACACTTGCATCGTATGTCTGAAAACACTTGTAAAAACACCTAGAAAACGCTTGAAAAACAATTTCAAAATATATAGAAATATTCAGATAAAACAAATGCAACATACGTGTGAAACGCATGCAACATCCAAATAAACATGCTTGCAAATATGTTTGAAAAAGGATGAAACATCTAGAAATAGACGTTTGTAACATAAGTGTACAACCCATTGCAACATATGCAACATCCAGATCTACTTGTGCAACATTCATATGAAACACTTACAAACATTCCTATGAAACACTTGAAATGTAGGCTTGCAACATGTCAGGCGTGACACTCTAGTGGGCGGCAACCACCATGTCAGGTGAGCCGGCGAGCTTGGAGGCAGCCGAGGAGGGTGCGGCCATAGAGGGGAGTGGTGGTACAGCAACAACGGAAGTCCTTCACCAGTCTTGCCCGTCGAAGGGGCCCATCCCGGATCCTAGACGAGCGCAGTCGTCGGTGCCATGGCGTGGCCCAACACCATGGCGTCCCACACGGCGAGTGCCGAAGGGGGCATGCCGGGGCTAGCGCCGGACCGAGCTTCCTGAGGATGCGGTGCGTGCGCAGGTCCACCTCAGGAGCATCCGTCGGGAGGGAGCGCCGTGAAGATCGACGCCAGGTTGCAGCGGCGATTGAAGGCCTGCTGCATAGAGTGTGAGACCAGGAGGCTGTCTACGCCGTGGATGCCGCCTCTTGTGCGCACCACCACGTCGAGCCTCGCGACGGCACGAGAAACGCCGGCTAACTCCAACAACTCGCCGGTGAGTATGTGGTGTGTTGTATGCAGGTGAATCACCGGGGAGCGAACACCTCTGAACTTGGCTGAGAGTTGGATTCGATTGTATCTGGCTGGACAAGCAACTTGCTGAGTGGAATATATCTTTACAATATATGGACACCGTGAGGCCACGTCGCATCCGACGTCAGGACACAATACATGGACACCGTGAAGCCACGTCGCGTCCGGCGTCTGGACGCGGGACGGACACCCGATGGGCCGTGTGCGCATACGTTTGACGTGTTCGAACGTATCCTCCTGAGCATTACCGTTATTCAAAAAAGTAAATTAAAGTTCTCGCAGGGAGTGTATCAGTTCGGACCCGTAGCCCATTTATTCTGACTGCACGGGCCGGAAAGCGGGATGGTCATATGGGCCTTCGTGCAGACTCTGAAATGCAGCCCACGACCTCCGCTTTTGAGGACCTCGACAACTTGATTATCGACCAAAAGTGCCGGGCCGGGCAGTTTCATGACAATGACAATTTGTGTGGAAGCTGCCACGTCATTTCGCCATCAGGAGGAGGAGACGCAGGAGGCGTCGATGAAGTTGGCAAGGGAGAACCTGGCGCTCTTGGAGGAGCAGCTGCAGCTCAAGCCTCAAGGGGAAGAAAAACAACAGGTTCTTGGGAGGCGATTCCATTGACCTCAAAGACATAGCCTTCGCAGGTGTGCTGGCCCACACTGGCTCGGCGTGCTGAAGGAGGTCGCCGGAGTGAGCCGAGCGTCCTTGGCAGTGGCGAGGAGTACCTTGCTCTCCGCCGCGCTGGGGGAGACGGAGTACCTCACCGATGAAGCCACACCAGGCCCCAGGGCGTGCCTGCTGGACACAGGGAGCAGCTCCTGTCCCGCGGGACAAGAGCATCTCGGTAGCAGACTGCCAAGTACAAAGTTATGGAAAAAGTCTACATAACCCCCTCAACTATGAGCGGTGGAGTACTTAACCCCTGAACTATAAAACAGGTTATTCTACCCCTGAACTATCAAAATCGGCCAAATAACTTCTTCTAAGCGGTTTTGAGGGTGGTTTTTGAAAATGCATCTAGCCCTTTAGTGGGTTTTGGTGAATTGAGTGACAACACAATTAAATGTCTAACAAGTTTGCTAAGTGTATCAAAGGTTCAACAAGAAAAGCAAACTTAATAGTATTCCACATAGTGTTGAAATGAAGGTCAAATTGTATATTGTTGTATTAGAAGATCATGGAAACAATCTAGTTCAAGCAAAAGACAATAATGCAAATGAAATCAATGAAATGACTTCTATGTTATGGGATGTCATAGTATTTTGTGAAAGCAATCATATTTGGCATATGGCAAATGAGACATGAGGTGATGGTTTTGGATTGGTCTCTACAATAAGTTGCTTTACATGAACAAGAAGTGTTGAGTGTCAAGCCAAAATGGAGATGATTTAAGGAATCATGAATTGGCTTGACCATATTGATATTGATCCATATATGTCTCTATGTGAGTCAAACTGAAGCTTGATTGATCTCAACATTTATATCTAGAAGGTATTCAAGCAAGGATCACAATATTGAAGAAATGGCTATTCAATGGATGCTTGATATGATGTGACTTGAGTATGGTTTGATAAGGTGAAGATAGCAAGGAAAGGGATTCGAGGTACTAAGCAAAGGTGAAGGTCAAGGAGACCGAGGTACTATGGCTAAGGTGAAGAAGAGATTACTTGCATTGAGTCGAGGTACTAATCGAGCTATAAGGAGTCATATTGTGTTGAGGATCAAATCATTAGTAGAAGTGACTTGAAGCCATGAGGTGAACTAACATGTATGGAAATGGTTCGAGTCGCATGCTCAAAGTATATTTGCTCAAAGAGAAGAGACAAAGTTGACTACAATCCCTGAAGCAATATTGAGAAGAAATGGCATATGAATATATGGAAACTCAAGTGGTTAACATAGTTAGTTTCTATTATCCTTGAGTACAGGTATGTCGTACTATAAAGGGGGACTTTAGGACAGTTGGTCAACTGTTGAACCAGATGCTCATATTCTATGAATAACATCCGTTTACTTAGCCTAGTTATCTGTCCAAACCTCATATCCAGCAGCTTTTCTAAGCTAGGTCGGCAGTGCCGACCTCTCTTCCCAGCAGATTTTCGAGACTATAAATAACCGTTGGAAAGCTCTCTCCACCACCAACTCATACCCCTTCGTCAAGCTTGGGTTTCTGACCGTTGCAAAACACACCAATCTCTCTCTCTCACCCTCCATTGTTGCTCCCTCACTCTCCAAGCCTTGCCACCATTCCAACCAGCAAAGCTTGAGAGAAAAGGCAGCAAAACACTTCTAGAGAGCATATCTACTACTTCCCAAAGTCTAAAGAGCATTGGTTCACGTTTGGCCGGCGGTTCTAGGGTTTGTTACTCTTGGAGCTTGCTCCTAGCCGGCTAGGCGTCGCCCTAGAGCTCGCCCTCTTCGTGTGGCAGCCTAGGGAGGTTTGTAACCATCTATTGCAGCTAAGAAATCACCCTTCACTTCAAGAGTTCACTCTCTTGATTTAAGAACGAGGGAAAGGCAAACCTTGTGTGGCGAACTTCAATAACGTGGACATAGGCAAGCCTTGGTGGCGAGCTGAATCACGGGATAAATCCTTGTGTCTTGTGTGCTGTTTACTTTTAAGTATATCTTGCATAGACATTGCTAGGGTTTGAGGTTTCAATTTGAGCTAGAAAGTGATTTCTGTGGTATCCAGTCTTCGAGCTGGAGTTTATCTTGAAACTGTGGGTTTGTGCTCCTTATTCTATCTAGTTTCTCCCAACAAAATCTGAGCTCGATCCGAGTTATATTTAAAGGTAGGCAGTGCCGACCTCCATTCTTTTTGAGTTATGAGCTGAATTTTTGCAGAGTTACTATTGAGCATCTCAGGATCTCGTTCCCATAGTTTGGGCTGAAGTGGACCTACGATCATAGGTCGACACTGACGACCACAAAGGGAGGTAGTGCCGCCCTCAGTGCTAATACTTGTTTGAGATAAATTTTGGTAGGCCTATTCACCCCCCCCCCTCTAGTCCTCCTAGGCAACATCAAGGTTCTTTCAGTTTTGTCTTTTTCTTTTTTATTTATTTCGGTTGAATCTTTGAAAAATCATAATAAATCATAGAAAAATCATAAAATAGAAAATCTAATTTTGTTGGACTCCACATGAGTAGATATACACATTGAACATATAATATGGTATGCTTAAGTATAAAGTTTTTGCTATAGATTTAGATCTATATTTTTCTATAATTAATTGGAAAAATTCATAACCACAATTTCCATGGTCTAATTGTTGTGGTTTTTTATGGTAAGCTAATTACTGTATGCTTCAACTATAGTAAAATTTTTCATACACATTGGATCACGTATAATTTAGTTATAAGTTTATTTGAATTTAACTAAGGTATAAACATATATAAATCTATAACTAAGTTATACGTGATCCAATGAGTATGAATTTTTACTACATTTAAAGCATACAATAACTAGCCTACTATAACAATTTCATCACAATTGGACCACAAAAATTGTAGTTATTGATTTTTATAATTAATTTTAGAAAGACATAGATCTAAATCTACAGCAAATTTTTTTATTAAAGTATATCATATTATATGTTCAATGTGTAGATCTACTCATGTGGAGTCCAATAAAATTGAAATTTCTATTTTATGATTTTTCTATGATTTATTATGTTTTTTTTAAGATTAAACCAAAATAAATAAAAAAGAAAATGATAAAATCACCCTCGTCTAGAGGGGGTTATTCGGCCGGTTTTGATAGTTCAGGGGTAGAATAACCGGTTTTATAATTCAGGGAATCAAATAGCCCATCCAGTTGAGGGAGTTATTAAGAGTTTTTCGTTATTATATTATATCCTAGACAAGAACAAGATAAGCAAAAGAAATCGATCATCCGCATTTGACCTGCATATCTGCGACGACTGAAGCTCACCGAATAACAACTGCGGCAGTCCTATACAGAAACAAGACAGCTCCATCCATCTCACCCATCTGACCGGCGACGACGACAACCCCCGAGCGGCGCGGCGTTAATAAGCGAAGATGACGACGACGACGACGGAACCGGTGAAGCTGATCGGCGCATTCGGCAGCCCATTCGTGCACCGCGTCGAGGTGGCCTTGCGCCTCAAGGGAGTTCCGTACGAGCTCATCCTGGAGGACATGAGCAGCAAGAGCGACCTCCTGCAGTCCTGCTCGAGCACAGCACAACCCGGTGCACAAGATGGTCCCCGTGCTCCTCCACGGCGACCGCGGGGCAGTCTGCGAGTCGCTCGTCATCGTCGAGTACGTCGACGAGGCCTTCCACGGGCCGCCGCTTCTCCCTGCCGACCCCTACAACCGCGCCATGGCGCGCTTCTGGGCGCACTTCATCGAGAACAAGGTAGAATTATGATTCAGATTCAGCACGCCTGCTCCTTCAATTCCAACGTACGCTCATTTTCTCGTAACAACAACAACAAGCAGTGCCTGGAGCCGCTGCGGCTAGCGCTGTTCGGCGACGGCGAGGCGCAGAGGGCGGCCATGGCGGCGGCGAGGACGGGCCTGGCGCTAGTGGAGCAGCTGCTGAATGGGAAGAGGTTCTTTGGAGGCGACGCCATCGGGCTCGTCGACATAGCCGGCGGCGGCGTGCTTGCGCACTGGCTGGACGTGCTGGGGAGGTCGCCGGAGTGAGCGTCGTCCTGAGCGGCGACGGCCACCCCGCTCTGCGTCGGTGGGCGGCGGAGTACAGGTCCAGCGAAGCCGTAATGGCGTGCCTGCCGGACCGGGCGCGGCTTCTCGCCCACTTCGCCGCTGTCAGGGACAAGTGCGTCTCGGTGGCCAACTCGATGCTGCCAAAATAAACATTCGCCTCCTCGTCGTCGTCGTCGTGTAGCCGTGCTTATTACTTGGCATGCTTTTCTTTTTTTGTTTGGACAAATATTGCTTGGCATGTTTGATCCCTCCTCGCCGTCGCACTCGCTCGATCACCTACTGCGCCGTAGACTTGCGAATGCCCAACGAACTTCTACGAAATAGCGACGTGACGGGAAAAATAGCGACGAGCCGACGTGGGGTGCTCTAATTGACCAGCCTCGCACACTACAAGTGCAGAGCAGGAGTGGCAGAGCTCGTGGTTGGTATCACAAGTGCTCAAGAGAAACAAAAGCTTCCTGGCTTCACCGGAAGAACGGACCTGAAGTAGTAGAACATCATATCAGAGGAGATGACGACCACCACCGAGGCGGCGGCGGTGAGGCTGATCGGCCATTTCGCCAGCCCGTTCGTGCACCGCGTCGAGGTGGCGCTGCGACTCAAAGGGGTGCCCTACGAGCTCATCCAGGAAGACCTGAGCAACAAGAGCGAGCTGCTGCTGACACACAACCCCGTGCACAAGCTCGTGCCCGTGCTCCTCCACGGCGACAGGGCCATCTCAGAGTCTCGAGTACGTCGACGAGGCCTTCGACGGGCCGCCGCTCCTCCCCGCCGACCCCCACGCGAGGGCGGACGCGCGGTTCTGGGCCCAATTCATCGACAAAAAGGTACCTACCACAAGAAGCTATGATCTTGAGTACGCTGATGGTCAACGTTTGAACACCACCTGCTGGATCCCTGCAGTTCGCGAGGCCGTTCTGGATGTCGTTCTGGACGGACGAGGACGACAAGAAGCACAAGGAGGCCTTCGCGAAGGAGGCGAAGGAGCACCTGGCGCTCCTGGAGGCGCAGCTCAAGAGCCGGAGGTTTTTCGGCGGCGACGCCATCGGCTTGGTCGACATCGCCGCCTGTGGGCTGGCGCACTGGCTTGGAGTCACCGAGGAGGTCACCGGGGTGACCCTCGTCAGCGGCGACGAGTTCCCGGCGTTCCGCGAGTGGGCCGACGCCTACGTCAACGACGCCACCGTGAAGCAGTGCTTGAGGAGCAGAGACGACCTCGTCGCCTATTTCTCCGCGAGGAAAGAGATGTACACCCTGCTAGCCAGGGCTACTCTACGCAAGTGATTTGGATCTCACGTTTCCTTGTGTTGTTTGTTTTATTAGTTGTCAATAATAAGTGTAACAAAATTACCGCTGGAACATACTGGATACGGTCTTAGCTTGGATAGATAGAAAGTGGAGCTGTAAAAAAACAGATCGATTTGACAGTTCAAGGGGAAAAAATCTTTTCCCTTGTTTCAGTTGAAACGAATTCTTCATATTCACTGTTGTCAGTCAGATATATCTTTATATTTTGGAACGGATGTTGAAAAGCCCAGACAACTACGTTCTAAAAATCTAAACTAAACGTTTTCCTCACCCATTTTTGTTGAGGCTATTCTGACCAAATTGAAAGGTCAGAACCTGAATTCCTTAATGGAATGACGTTCGCCCTTGCATACAAACTGAAACTTGTTCAGGTATGTTCAGAACAAAAAATGCCCACATATGGATATGCTGAGGTCACTGCTTATGCAAGGCATATGATTCACCATATCTCTACATCTTGGGTTTATTATATCAAAACCTTTGACTATCGGGATGCAGGCGGGTTGGTTCGCGGCTGTCCGCCAAGCGTCCGCGTGGGCCGCCAGAGTTCTTACGGGCTTTGCGGCAACCCTCTGTAGACCCGCTAGTATTTTGCGGTCTTCGCGTAAACCCGCATGGCCCGCATGATTGACTTGATGATTTACGCCCAAGAGCGTGCGGAAGACAGACAAAGACGCGATCAAGGCCACGAGCGTCCAGGAGATGATGACCGTCATTTACTCATTTATAATCACTTGTATCTCGATCGGCACAAGCTGCATACTTGCCAATAGTACGTTGCCGAAGACGTATGCATCAACGGGCTCTGCTTGCGAGTGCGACCATAAGAAAGTCGCCATGGATCATACGCCGGAGCTGATGACGGCCGCGCGGACGCCGGCCATGCAGATGACAGCAACATGGACAGCGCAATGACCTACTGCCACGACCCCTGGGCCCGCCGGCGCTCCACCTCGGACGGCGACCCCGCCTGGAAGAGCGCCCCGGCGGTGGCGGTGGTGGAGGCCTCCTCGGACGCCGTAGTCAGCTACAGTACAGTTTGGCGTCTCGCCAGCCAGCATGGTGTTATCCGACGACCAGCTCTGATGGCTTTGTGGTCTTTTGCGGGCACAGTGGACGCTCGTGGGTTTGGCAGTCTAGCCCGCAAAACAATTGAGGCTTGTCCGCGGGCACCCGCGAAGATGATTTTGCGGGGCGGATCTAGCAGTTTGCGGTAACTACCCGCCCCGCCTGCATCCCGATTTGACTATATCAATGTGAGCCAAGCAATCTTGATTATCTCCTATAAATTGCAAGGGGTTAGTAATAAGTTTCTCAAAGCACACAAGCAGATAGAGCAAGCAGCAAGGCAGCAGCAAGAATTAACTAGCAGAAAGAGACATGTCTCCACCTGTTAAGGTCATCGGCCATTACGCGAGCCCATTCGCGCACCGCGTCGAGGCCGCTCTGCGGCTCAAGGGCGTGCCTTACGAGCTGATCCAGGAAGACCTGAGCAACAAGAGCGAGCTGCAGCAACCCTGTCCACAAGAAGGTGCCCGTGCTCCTCCATGGCGACCTGGCGGTCTGTGATCGAGTCCCTCGTCATCGTTCAGTACGTCGACGACGCCTTCGACGGGCCGTCTCTCCTGCCGGCCGACCCCTACGACCGTGCCATGGCCCATTCCTGGGCTGACTTCATGGAAACCAAGGTTATAACAACCCTGCTGCCTCACTTGTTCATTCAATTCTTACGAAATCTGAACATTTGTTTCAAAAAAAAATCTGAACATTTGCTGACCATGCCATGGCCTGTGTTTACATACTGAACACGTACAGTGCTCCAGGTCGTTCTGTCTGGCACACTGGGCAGAGGGTGAGGCGCAGAAGGCTATGGTGAAAGAGGCCAAGGAGAACCTGGCGCTCCTGGAGGCGCAGCTCGACGGGAAGAGGTTCTTTGGTGGCGACACGGCCGGCTTCGTCGACATAGCCGTGAGCGCGTTAGGTCCTTGGCCCTCTGTGCTTGAGGAGGTGACTGGATTGACCTTGGTGGACGCCAAGGAGTATAGTTCTGATGAAGCGCTCAAGCCTTGCCTGCCGGACAGGGACCGACTCGTCGCCTACCTCACTGAAAACAAGGAGATGTACAAAATGATCGCCAAGACAATGTTGCAGCAGTAGTTGGGTGCAGTACAAGACAAGATCATGTGTTTACATGTGGAATAATGTACGGATCGACCGGACCAGAAATGGTGTGTGTCCAATAAAATTAATTGTGATTTTTTGAAGTTGCCTGAAATCAACAGTTAGGTTATTTTTTTAGTATTCATTTTCAATGTTTGAAGTGATATGATTAGATTTTTCTTTGATTTTTTTCATTATATGTTTAGCTGGCTGTTTATTTTGTTTAATCGCCGTTTAGTCTATTTAAATGGTTGTTTGGTCTGAATAAATAGCTAAACGATAGATGACCGTTTTGTCTGATTAAACGTTTAGGTTAACACTGATTTTTTATGAATATAAACTAATCAAAGTAGATCAAAAGATCATCTCTTTATGACTAGGATGGAGTAATATTTATTCTTCAATAGCCTGATTCTTATTTATAAATTTTTTTCTCTAAAATGAAATATACATTGGAAGATTTAAGAGCGGTCTCTAAACTTGCATGACGGTATCCGTCCTAACTCTCAAGTTTGGATATGATTCTAGTTAAAAAAAAACCATGGTTTTTATATTTTGCTTGTTATTTGGACTGTTCTTTGTCTAGACTCGTCAAATTCTCTAGGTCTGGCATTGTTTTTTTCACAGAAATGTACCGTAGAAGACTGTTAGTAACGACCATGATGTTCTTGAATAATCATTTGGCATGACTCACGTGGTACACATGAGTAGGGTAAAATAAAAGTAAACTAACTAGGGATGGTCAACTTTGGTTTTCCACTCACACCGGGAACACCCTCCCCATCGTTTGATCTGGGTGCTGTTATAGGAGGACCCGTTCAACTTTTGCCTCACATTGGTACACTCAAATTAAGGCAGGTGGGCAGTGGGCTGTTGCTTCTGCAAGAAGTTTTTTTTTTATTATGGAACAGGAGGGGCAGATCCCCTACTGAATTTTATTGAAAAAAAAAAGATAAGCTGTGAAAGACAGTCAGAAAACAAACAGAGGGAACAAGGGAAGACCAGTTCAGGAAACAAAAAACGAGTTGGAGAAAATCCTCCATGCAAAGATTAAACACCAAGCTAAACTAGATTTGCTATCCATAGATCAATTTGGGGGAAGTAACTATTCTTTGCTCTTAATAACATAAACCCACACTCTTTTCTGAAGTCCACTTTTGCACTTGTCATCCGAGGGTTGATCTGACGAAAAATACAATCATTTCTGATTTTCCAGATGGTCCAGCACATGAGAATGATGATTTCCATGATGAAGGGAACTAATAGCTGGTCTTTGAAGCTTCTGCAAGAAGTTCGAGCACTCTACACAACCATCTGATCCTACCATTTTATAGGCAGGTGAGCTGCTGCTTCTGCAACTGCAAGAAAGCTGTTGTCGTTTTAGACAACGCCATCTGATACTTGAAGTCTGAAGAAGTTACTTGCCTGCTTCATTTCACAGACTAACTTAAGAAATTCCCCCCTGTCCCTTGGCGTCAAATTCAATAAACATAGTTCGTTGAATGCAAACAAGAAACAACCTACAGATTTTTTCCGAGAGCTAGAATGAACCACATATACCTGCCATAACCACTGACATCAGCATGTAATATGTGGGCGTTCTTTCTTCCATACATAGCTAGCTCGGCAAGTTTCAGTTTGAGCTGGAGAGTTTCTTATTTACAACTTTCAGTTTGTACAATTGTATGGGCAAACGTCATTTGAGTAAGAAAATTGAGGTTCCTGGCCATCCAAACCTGGGTTGCGAGCACTTTCAGTTCAGAAAAGTTTCTATGTGGTTTGCTTCTGCGCTTGGCGAAGATTTATTTTTTAGGACAGTGGTTTTGTTTACCGAATATAATTTGGCTTTCGCATACTTCCTGACAACAGAATAAGTTATTGTGATTTTTTTAATCTTGATGCGTGAAAGAATAAAAATGATAAATAAGGATCACATCACACTATTGAGGAATAAATATTACTCCCTCTAGTTGTAAATTGTTGACGGTTTTCGTACTTTAGAAAACATTTTTTTCCAAGACTAATCTACTCATATTGAACGTGTTCGTTGTGCTAAAATTTAGCTTATATTTAATGCTTATGCTAATTTGTTATGAGAGTAAAGCATTGTTCGTTCACTAAAAAACAGTGCTGAAGTAGTGCAGCCCAACAGACCATTGCTTCAAACATTGAAAAATGGATACTAAAAATCAACTTCAAAGGATCACATTTAATTTTGTTCTGCACATGTCATTTGACATTTGTGATCCACTCCTTTCATCTCAAAATAATATTATTTCGAGAGTTATTCTAAGTCAAATTATTTAAAATTTAATTGATTGTATACATAAGAGTATCTGCATCTATGACACCGAATAATTAAGTATACTATGAAAATATATTTCATACTGTATCTACTAACACTATTTTGGTATCATAAATATCAGTGCTTTTATGTAGAAATCTATTCAAACTTAAATAATTTGACTTTGAGCAACTCTGAAAGCTGATTTATTTGATACACCGAGGGAGTATACAACTATACATTATTCCATACAGAGAGACAAGCTCAACTACTGCTGCAACATTGTCTTGGCGATCATTTTGTACTTCTTGTTCTCAGTGAAGTAGGCGACGAGTCGGTCCCTGTCCGGGAGGCAAGGCTTGAGAGCTTCACTGGAACTGTACTCCTTGGCCCACTGACATAAAGCGGGAACTCGTCGCCGTCCACCAAGGTTACTCCAACCACCTCCTCAAGCACGCCGATCCAAGGACCTAACGCACACGCGGTTATGTCGAGGTAGCCCGGCGTCTCACCACCAAAGAACCTCTTCCCGTCGAGCTGCGCCTCTAGGAGCGCCAGGTTCTCCTTGGCCTCCTTCAGCACAGCCTTCTGCGCCTCACCCTCCGCCCAGTACGCCAGCCAGAACGACTGGGAGAACTGCATGTGTTCAGTGAAAGCAGCAAATGTTCAGATGATCAGATCATGCGAAGCCAACAGATGATTCTTAGTAACAAATGCATGCATACCTTGGTGTCATAGAAGTTGGTCCAGAAACGGGCCATGGCACGGTCGTAGGGGTCGGCCGGGAGGAGGGGCGGCCCATCGAAGGCCTCGTCGACGTACTCGACGATGACGAGGGACTCGCAGATGGCCTTGTCGCCATGGAGGAGCACGGGCACCTTCTTGTGGACAGGGTTGTTGGCGAGCAGCAGCTCGCTCTTGTTGCCCAGGTCTTCCTGGATCAGCTCGTATGGCACGCCCTTGAGGCGCAGAGCGGCCTCGACGCGGTGCGAGTATGGGCTGGCGAAATGGCCGATGAGCTTAACAGGTGGACATGTTTCTACTTTCTACTAGTAGTAGTAGTTGGATGGTTCTTGCTGGTTGCTGCTATCTGCTTGGAGAAACTTACTGAACCATTCCTATTTATAGGAGAGAGCCCAAGATTGCTTGGTTTTCGTCTTCGGCAAGAAGTTGGAGCACTCTACAAGACAACCTGAATATCTGGTGGAACCGTGGAAGCGTTAGTCCATGATAACTAGGATTAATGCAGCTGGAGTGAATGAGTCATAGAGATCTTAGTTCCGTAAGATCTGAAGCTATAATGAGCCATGTGCCTGGCATAAGCAGTGACCTCATTTGTCTTCGGTACGTATATAGCTGAACAAAGTTTCAGTTTGGGCATGGGAACTTGTTTCAGTTTCAGTCTGTAGCGTCGTAAGTGCGAACGTCATTCCAGCAAGAAATTTCAGGTTCCGACCTTTCAATTTGGGTTAGGAAAACGTTCAGTTGAGATTTTCAGAATTCACTGCAGTACTTGTACTTGTGTTGGCTTTGGACTTTCGGTCCAAAGATATAAAGATATCTGACAACAGTGAATATGAAGAATTTCGTTTCGACTTTTTTTTGAAGAAATTCGTTTCGACTTTGAAGGTTCAGCTTCCAACTAAAATAGAGGGGAAAGGATTCTGAGCCTCAAACTTTGAAAAAAAAAGAAATCATCTGTTTTTACAAGTCCAGCTTGTGTCCAGGCAAATAGCGTATCCAGTAATTTAGCAACGTGAGAATTAGTACACTACATTACACACTTCTGAAAGTTCAGTACATAGTAAATCGCAAATGTGAAACAACAAGAAGGGAAAAAAAAACAGTTATAAGTTTAGCCTCCTGCACAGCATTACAGCCACCTGCCCTACGAGCACGACCATTCAAACTCGACAAGATTGCATAACGAGAACTTGCACTAAAAGGCGCGGCGAGAGCGAGAATCGAGGTGTCAGCAGCATCGGCGGCGGCAGGTGGCGGAGCGGCGCAACAGTGGTGGAGGAAGGAAGCAGAGAGGGATGGGAGAGGATGACACGTCAAATCAGCGGTGGCGGCGGCGTTCTGATTCGCATGGACCAGATGAGGGCGTCAGCCGTGAGGCGACAACGGGGACTGCGCGCGGAACGGAACAGGGATTCAGTTCAGGGAAGAAGAACGCTGCAACGGACATTGGTTGACTAGAACCAAAAGATTATTCCAATCCAAAAACATCGTCTTTTTCCACCTTTTACGCTCCAACCGTACTGATTTTTTTCAGAGTTTCACCACACGTTAACATTTGTTCCTTTTTGGCATCGCCTCGCCAGCCGAACATCTCACTTTCGCGAAGCCGGCGGCATGTCCCGAAACATGATGTCCTTGCACGCCGCGGAGTACATGACGACGAGCTCGTCCCTCCCGGGCAGGCACTGTTTGACCGTCTCGTCGTCGACGTAGCGCTCCGCCCACCGGCACAGCGCGGGGCACTCCTCGTAGCTGAGCAAGGCCGTCGGCGCCACCCCGCCGCCGACCTCCTCGAAGACGCCAAGCCAGTGAGCTAGCGGGCTGGCGGCGATGTCGACGAGGCCGACGGAGTCGCCGCCGAAGAAGCGCGTGCCTTTGTCCCTCAGCTGCGCCTCCAGAAGCGACAGGCTCTGCTTCGCGTCCGTCAGCAAGCGCCGCCGCGACGACGACGACGGCGACGACTCGCCGTCGCCGTCGGGCAACAGCAAGGACATCCAGAACGGCCGTGTGAACTGCATCTCAGTCGTCGTGTTCGATAGATCATCAAGTCATCAGGAATCAGGATCGACATCGCCGGTCCTGTCCATCAGCTACTACTCCCCTGTAGCTAAAGAAAGTTTATACAATGAACAATCAACCTTGTGATCGATGAAGTGCGCCCAGAAGCGTGCCATGGCGCGGTCATAGGGGTCGGCCGGCAGCAGCGGCGGCCCGGGGAAGGTCTCGTCGACGTACTCGACGATGACGAGGGACTCGCAGACTGCGCAGCCGCCGTGGAGGAGCACGGGGACCTTGTTGTGGACGGGGTTGTTCGTCAGCAGCAGCTCGCTCTTGTTGCGCAGGTCCTCCAGGATGAGCTCGTAAGGCACGCCCTTGAGGCGCAGGGCCACCTCGGCGCGGTGGCCGAACCCGCTGCCAAACGCACCGATGAGCTTCACCGTCTCTCTCTCACCCATCTCTGCTAGTTCTAGTTGCTGCTTGTCCTGAAAGATTCAACTTGTCGCCATTTTCTTCTTCTGCGAGGTTAAAGGTGTCTTTTTTAAAGCTCTGGATAAGAAAAGGACTGTCAATATAATGTCAAGTTTTATAATTAGTCTGTTTTTAATAGACTAAACTAGTACCGAAAGATTCAATATGACACGAGAAATAAATTTTTCACAGAACCAAAATAAATTTTTCACAGAACCAAACAGCAAGTTTCAAGGCTTAGAGATTAGGAGATTTGTTTTATTGGCCTCGCTCGTTGATTTTTTTGTCCTGTTTTGATTATTCAACCATGTTTATCAGCCTGATGTCTGTCAGAGAGACAATTTTTTTAATAAAAAATAGTTCCTTGGATTGAGGCACCGGGCTAGAACTCTATCGTGTCATCAATCATCATGATATCATCTTGTCTCAGAAATCAATCCAGATGTTTGACCAGAAGAAGATAAAGAACAGAAGAAAGAAGAAAAAAAACAGCTCTCAATTCTTGGAAAGTAAGCATCGTACTTGTTGGAGAAGGGCCCTCTCCGAACGGGGTACGACGTCGGTCGGAATCACATTCCCCCACGGAGGCCTCCACGAAAGCCGGAGGTCCACCCTGAGGACTCGCGAGCGCGTTCGTGGGAAGCCTTTGCGAGTGCCTAAGGTTCACCCTAAGGTCAGTAGCGGGAAGCAATAAATGAAATAGAATCGGGTAGTTCTTCCGTTATTATGGTGGGTAGAGTCCCCCTTTTATAGGATAGTCTATACGGGTGCGGCGTTGTTACAATGGTGCCCTTCTTACAGGTAAGGATATTCTCCGGATATTCCGGGGTTATCTCTAGATACTTCAGGGCTCTTCTGGGTTCCCTCTTCCCGGGCTGCTTCATGGGCCTAATTCGAATAGATGGAGGCCCAAGGCTCCTCTTCTGGACTCCCGTAGCTGAAGGTCCATCGATGTCCGTCGTCGGAGGCCTCAGGTTCCCCGCCCTCGCTGGACAGGTGGCGATGGTTCCGAGTCTTCCTCCCCGGTCTGGTGGAGGCCTCGACCGTCGCTGGTCACCTTCGCCATCGTCTCACCTGCGCACAGAAAGCATACGGAAACGACTCTTGTGTTACCTTCGCCACAGCGAGGGCGGCCACCGCGGGCCTTCGCACTCACTTCCTAAGGTTCTTGAACTTGTCGGGGCATCTTCGTACTCTACTCGGTCCAGCCTTCGCCCGAATCTTGACCTGTGCAATGCAAGTACATGAAGGTTGACATATTAGGGCCCGATCGGCTATCTTCGTGATCTCTGTCCCAAGTCCCAACAATACTATGGAGTTGGGCCGCTCCAATATTTTTGGAGCTAGAGTGTTTGGCTAGCTCCACTTGATTCTGGAGCTGGAGCTATGCCAAACAGATATATACTGTGAACAATAATAATTACAGATTGATGGCCAAGGCAATATAATAATGAACTGAATGTTCAACCGGTAATTTTGTTCTTCGAATGTTTCAAACAAAAAATATTCCCGTAATGTGTACTACGCCATTACAGTTTTCACATGTCATGTACACGATGTTGAGAGATACTTATGTACATTCACCGCTCTATCAAGTCAGATACTTCAGATTAAAAGAGAGTTTCTTTCTACTGAAAGTGTCTATGGATCACTTGTATATACTGCACTGCGCCAATACACAAACGCCAACAAGGAAAGGAACTGTGTAGTGGGAAACAGGCGACATGTACATCTCGTATTCAGTACGTCTCCTTCCGTAGAGAAATGCTATTGCCGACGTGGCGCGCGACGAGCTCATCTCTGCTCCTCAGCCACTCCGCTCCTTGTAGTCAACTCAAAGCAACGACCGCAGTAGGGCATTGAATGCATGCCGGCCCGGCCACGATTCCCGACAAGAAGTGTCCAACAGTGCGAACACATGGTGGATAAATACTCATGTATATTCAGTTTTGTAATGAGTGATTGTCCAAGGCTTGAGCGTTTCAGTTTGAGTGACTTACTACTAATCTTTGCGAAAGCAAATGTGTGTCTGTCTATCGGCTTTGTGGTGTGCAGGTACTATGCCTAGTGACAGTGGTCAATGGCGTGGAGAAGGTCGAGTAGAGGCTTGCCGTGCCGATGGACTGAGAGCGGTGAAGGGCGGAAGCGGGGCTCGGACTGAGGAACCATGGACGCCGGCGGACTAGCATTGCTGGCTAGTGCTTGGTACCGGCGAGTGCGAGAATACATAGAGGTAGACCAAGTCGACCGAGTCAAGACGGCGGACGAGCGGGTCGAGCGGAGGCTCAGGGGACTTGGAGTCCGACCAGGCGAGGACAAGGTGGCTCGAGTCGAACGGTTTTGGTGGTTTGGGCCGCAAAACCACCAGAGGACGGTTTCCGAGTTTGGGCCTCAAAACTCGGGTTCGGTAGTTGAGCCGAAAGCTACCGGTGGCGGGTTTCGCGGGTTTGGGCCTCAAAACCCGGGTGGAGCTTCCGAAGAAGCGGGGATGGCACGTGGCGGAATCCTGGAGGTTGCGTCGAGGCGACGGCAACTCCTGGCAGGAAGCGGGGCCGTCCATTCAAAATACGGGAGATATTTTCCGGATCTTGGACTACAATGCTTAGGCTAGGTAGTTCACTCATGTATCTAGGGGGGTCTTTGGGAAATAGCGAAAGCCCGATAAATAGGGGGTGAAGGGTATCCCTCATCCCATATCTTGAACCCTAATAATTTGCCCCAACTCTCTCTCTCTCTCTCTACCCTCTCTCTAGTTCATGAGATCCCTAGGTTAATTTCACCAACCTCTGTAAGAACTTGAGTTTGTTACGAGGAATCGAAGGTCGTAACCTCCGTAAGCCATGGTGGCTTCGATTTCGTGATTGTGTCCCCGTTTTGCTTGTGTTCTTCGCGTTTTGCTTTTTGCTCTGTCTTTTTCCCGAGATGATTTCTCTTTGTTGGAGTAGCTTTGCAAAATCCGTTTTAACCAAGTTGTTCGTGCTTGCAAGGAGCATCTTTGCAGCGAAGGATTTATCCTAAAACCTTATGAGCACACAGATCGGCGATTTCTTTGCGGTGTTCTTCGTTCTTAAGCTTTTCCCTAAATCTCTTCTCCTCCCTTTGCTCTAAGCCAAATTGAGCGATGATTTCTTCGGGATAGCTCCCCAACTGCACTAGGATCATACCTACAAAGTTTGGTTGCAGTTGGTGATCATTTGGTTGAGTTTTGGGAAGATTTGGCGGAGAGAAATCCGTTTTCGCGAAGAACAGCTTTCTGCTCGTGAGCGTCGGACTAGGCTCCGGACGACTTTCCCCTAGCTCCGGACCATAGCAAGTGGTCCGGTGGTCTTGACCTCAGCCGTGTCAAGCAGCGAAGGGCGTCGGACCTAGCTCCGGACTACTCAGCTTTTGAGCTTCGGACCATTGACAAGTGGTTCGGTGGTTCTGCTGAGAGAGTCGGCCACGCGTCGGACCAGAGTGCATAGTCCGACGGTGCCGTTTGACGGTCTGGTCCGGAGATCGGGTACTTACTGTTCATTTTCAGTAGTGGGAAGGGTGAGCTCCGGACCACTCTCCTTGGTCCGAAGGTGGCATCGGACTAGTCCGGAGCAGGTCGTCCGGAGGTCGGGTGCTCCCTGCTCGTTTTGGTCTCGGCTGGTGAGAGCGTCGGACCAGCCATCGGACCACTCGTCATTGGTCCGGTGGTCCAGTCTGAACTGGTCCGGAGGCTTTGTTGGTTTGCTGTTTTCGCTCATTTTGCCTAGGTTTTTGCCTCTTTTCCATAGAGGTTGAGAACTTGGTCTTTGGGGTTTCTGGTGAGTTTTCCTCCACTGCCAGTGAGCTCTCATTTCTCCGATTTCGTCTAAATCCCCGCTCGCATTGCTCGGGGGAGGTTGAGCACCCAACAACTGGGTTTGGTTTTTGGGAAGAGTGGTCAGAATATTTCGAGAGAAATTTGAGGCTCCCATTCACCCCCCCCTCTGGTCGCCGTTCTCGGTCCTTCAATTGGTATCAGAGCCGGTTAAGGATCATTCCACCTTAAACGGTTCTTGATCCGCGAAGGCGACATGGAGCGAGGTTTTGGCAAACCTCCATTTTTCGATGGAACGAACTTCTCCTACTAGAAGGTGCGCATGTCCGCCTATCTACAAGGAGTTGATTCGAACATATGGGAGATCTGTGAGAATGAGGGCTATCGTGTTCTTGCGGCTCGTGTTGACCAACTCCAAATCACTCAACACAACACAAACAGTTGAGCACGGAGTATCCTCTTCTTGAGTTTGTCACTTCCTGAGTTTGAGCGAGTTTCGAATCTTACTACGGCGCGAGAGATCTGACAAACACTTGTGCGATATCATGAGGGTAATCCTCAGATCAAGTCCAGACTCTTCGACACATACCGTAGGGAGTACGAGAACTTCGTACAGTTGGCCGGTGAATCTATTGATGGGATGTTCACTTGCTTCCAATCTATCATCAACAAGATGCATGCTAATCGAGCCAACTTGCCCTATGATGATTATGAGATGACTATCAAGCTTTTGCACGCTCTTGATCGGAGGGTGTGGGAGATGAAGGTGGTTGCCATTCAGGAGTCACCGGGCTATGATGCCCTGACGGACGAGCTGTTCAGCAAGCTCAAATCCTCGGAGATTGACCACCAGACCCGGGCCAAACTTGAGAACCCGTCGAACCCATCCATGGCGTTGGTTTCCGGCCCCGGCGGTGTGTCTTCTTCTTCCTCTAACCCTTCACACTCTTCGTTTGCTTTGTCTTTGATGTCTATGTCAGAGGAACAAGTGGAGGCGCTTGGAGATGATGAGGTGGTCTTGGTCATCACTAAGTTCTCACGGTTTCACAACAACCGTTTGAACCGACGACGTGGTGGCTCGACCAAGGGGTGCTACCGTTGCGGTGATGAGGATCACTTCATCGCAAACTGCCTCAAGAAAGCTGTGGGTGACTTCACCAAGCGCAAAGACAAGTGTGAGCACCGCTTCGAGGACAAGCACAAGGCCAAGAGCGGCCACAACCGGAGATCCTCGAAGAAGGTGATCGACAAGGTGAAGGCCAAGCACCGAGCCTTCCTCGTCTTCCTCAGCGACATCGATGCCTCCTATGAGGGGGTTCTTCCTCGAGCGACGATGAGTCGAAGGGAAAGGTTGAGGACAAGCTCAACGGACTCTGCTTCTACGCCGACGCCAAGCACGATGGCTTTTGCACCATGGCAATTGAAGAAGGCAAGGTTGGGAAGCGTAAGGATGGCCCCGACTACGACTACGACTCCGACACACCCAAAGTATCACCCACCATCGAATCCCTCTCTCTCGAGATTTAGTCTCTGAACGATACCTTGCTTAGTCAGGATGCCTTGCTCAAGCGTGCCGCTTGTGAGAGGAACGATTTCAAGGCGAAGTACCTTAACACGCTTCATGAGCTAGAGTTTGCTAAGGCACAAGTGGTGGTTACCGAGGAAGTGGAGTGTGATGCTTGCACCATTCACATGTCTGACCTTGTCACTCTCTAGGACAAGTATGGCACTCTACTTGAGGAGGTCAGTGAGCTGAAGGCTAGGCCTAGCTTACTTGGTGCGTGCAAGTCTTGCTTAGACTTGCGTTCTGAGCTGGCACAGAAGGATGCTAGGATCGTTGTGTTAGAGAAGGTCAGCTCAGATAACACTAGAGAGTCGGATCACTTTGAGGCTTTGGAGCTTAAGATCGCGTCGTGCAGACACGACAAGATGCGTACCGAGGAAGAAAACACATACCTTCGGTCCATCTTGAACTGGGTGTCTTGCCGAGAGCCGCGGTTGGGGATGATGCTTAGCCAATGCAAAAGGGCTGGCAGCACAGGAGTAGGCTTTGCTATAGGTGGGAAGGACGATAGCTTCTTCGGTAAGATCGGTGAGTGCAGTGGTTTGAGCGAGAATGAGAAACCTACCACAACACCCAAGCTTACCAACATCACTCCACCTAAGCCTACCGACCTCTCCAAGTTTCCTGTGAGAGATGGTGTGTTTGAAGAGCCACCCAAAACCACTCCACAGAAGCAAGTGTGGATTGCCAAACCAAACCACCTTCGCAACCCACTTGACACACTGCCAGATATCTCTAGTGATCCCCTTTCTAAGAAAACTAGAGCCACTCAACCCAACAAGAGAGTGCTTACCAAGAGTGTGGTGAGGTACCATTGTGACTATTGTGAGAGGGATGGGCACTTGACTGAGTTCTGTTTTAGAAGGAAGAGAGATGACCGAAGGCAGGTTGAGTTGAACAACCGGGACATGTACCACCCACCAGTTGGGGTGCATGAACCGGAAGTTCAGAAGCGCACTTCTAGGCCTAGAGGTACAATGCCTCAAGGTGCTAGGCCTCAGGAGGCGAGACCACGCGGTGGTCGTGCCCGACGGGGTACCGGTCGTGACCCATACGACTACGGGCCTCGTGGCGGTGGCTTTACTCCTCCCTTTGTTAGCGGACCACGTTTTCCCTATCATGGTGATCTCTATTCCCCCGTGGGGTAGGAGATGTTTGGTTTTTCTCCTAACCCATTCTTTGGGCAAGTGGGACAACACTGGTATCCTTCACAGTTTACTAACCCCAGTGTTGGTCCGTTTGCTCACTCTATGTATTTTTATTGATGTAGGAAGGAGGACTGGAGGAGACTTGACTTGTGGATTCCAGATGTTCACGCCATATGACCGGAAGTGCCAAGTGGTTCTCCAGCCTCGACCCCGTGCGCCACATCGAGTACATCACTTTCGGGGACAAGAGTAAAGATAAGGTTGTCTCCCGGGGGTCCATCCGAGTCAATTCGTCTTTTGTCCTCAAGGATGTTGCTTTGGTTGCGAATTTGTATTTTAACCTTCTCTCGGTTTCGCAACTCTTTGAAGACGGTTTTGAAGTGAGCTTTAAGCCAAACTTGTCTCGGATTTTGGACTCTCGTGGTGAGTTTGTTTGCCGGATTTTACCCTTCGGGAAGGTTTTTCGTGCGGATTTTTCTATCTCTTCCGGACGTTCTCGTTGTCTTCTTGCTAGTTCTTCTTCCGAGCTTTGGAAATGGCATAGAAGATTGGGACATTTGAGTTTTGACTTGCTTGCAAGGCTTAACTCAATGAACCTTATCCAAGGATTGCCAAAGCTGAAGTTCGAGAAAGATTTGGTTTGCCATCCTTGCAGACATGGCAAGATGGTTGCTGCTTCCCATCCTCCCGTAACTCAAATTATGACCTCACAACCCGGCGAGCTCTTACACATGGACACAGTTGCTCCAGCTCAGGTTAGGTCGGAAGGAGGGAAGTGGTATGTGGTTGTAGTCGTTGATGACTACTCAAGATACTCTTGGGTGTTCTTTTTGGAGAGTAAGGATGAGACTTTTATGCATGTGCGTGATCTGATTTTGAGATTGCAAAATGAGCTACCTAAGTATGCCATGAGAGCTATTCGCAGTGACAATGGCACAGAATTCAAGAATGCTCAATTTGCATCTCTTTGCTCTTCTTTGGGTTTGGATCACCAATTTTCCTCTCCTTACACTCCCCAGCAGAATGGTGTTGTTGAGCGCAAGAATCGGACCCTTGTTGAGATGGCTAGGACGATGCTCGATGAGCATAGGACTCCTAGGAGGTATTGGGCCGAAGCGATTAATTCTGCTTGCTATGTTTCCAATCGTATTTTTCTCCGAGCTTTCAAGAAGAAGAATTTTTATGAGTTGCGATTTGGGAGACCACCCAAGGTAAGTCACCTATGGTGTTTGGGTGCAGGTGCTTCATCCTCAAAAAGGGCGGTAAGTTGGACAAATTTGAATCACGGTCTTCTGACGGTATCTTTCTTGGTTATTCTACTCACTCTCGTGCTTATCGTGCTCTTAACCTTGAAACTAACCGAGTGATGGAGACTTGTGAGATTACTTTCGATGAGACCATGCCTTGTAGTTCCACTGCTTTTGAGCTTGCAGATGATGATGAGGTGAACACTAGCATCTTTGTGGAGGAGGAGCAGGACGATGCCGATTGGGGTGATCCCGAGCTAACTCCACCAGCTGCCCCTGTCGACCCTGCGATGTCCACTTCGGCTCATGGCCCCGACCCCTTTACTTCTTCGACTTGGGGACCGTTTGATCAACTTCCTCAGTCCGTGCCCGTTGCACCTGAGGGAGCTCCAGCTGTTGTCGAGGGGAGGCGACTTCTTCACGTGAGGCGCCGCTACACATTCAGCATCGCCACCCTCCTCAGACTATGATCAGTGACATCAACGAGCGTACCACACGCTCCAGGTCATATCGTATCTCTCATTTTGCTCATTCGGCTTTTGTCGCGTCTTTTGAGCCCCGAGATGTTGGACACGCATTGATGGATCCGGATTGGGTTAATGCCATACATGAGGAGTTAGAAAACTTTGAGCGAAACCGCATTTGGATCTTAGTTCCTCCACCACCTAGTTGCCATCCCATAGGAACCAAGTGGGTTTTCAAAAACAAACAAAGTGAGGACGGTGTGATAGTCCGTAACAAGGCTAGGTTGGTAGCGCAAGGCTTTTGTCAAAAGGAGAGAATAGATTATGAGGAAACCTTTGCTCCTGTAGCTCATTTAGAAGCCATTAGAATCCTTCTAGCTTTCGCGGCTTCTAAGGGTTTTAAACTTTTTCAAATGGACGTTAAAAGTGCTTTCTTAAACAGCTACATAGAGGAGGAAGTGTATGTTAGACAACCTCCCGGTTTCGAAAATCCCAAGTTTCCAAACCATGTTTTTAAACTTCACAAAGCTTTGTATGGTTTGAAACAAGCCCCTAGAGCATGGTATGATAGGTTGAAAACGTTTTTGCTTGCTAAGGGTTTTAAAATGGGATCGGTAGATAAGATGTTGTTTCTCCTCAAGCAAGGCAAAGACACTCTCCTTATTCAAATATACGTGGATGATATCATCTTTGGTGGTTCTTCTCATGCTCTTGTTGCCAAGTTTGCAGATCTTATGAGCAGGGAATTTGAGATGAACATGATGGGAGAGTTGACTTTCTTTCTCGGTTGCAAATCAAGCAAACCCGAGAAGGGACGTTTGTGCACCAAGGCAAGTACACGAAGGATATCTTGAAGAAGTTTGACATGGGTGAGGCAAAGCCTCTTTCAACGCCCATGTCGACTATGACTGCCTTGGATGCGGACGAGGAAGGAGAGGCGGTGGATCAGACGGAGTACCGAAGCATGATCGGGTCGCTTCTGTACTTGACAGCGACTCGGCCGGACATTCAGTTCGTCGTCTGCTTGTGTGCATGCTTTCAGGCGTCCCCACGGACTTCACACAAGCAGGCGGTGAAACGCATCATGAGGTACTTGCGCTTCACTCCTGAGTTTGGTTTGTGGTTTTCTGTCTCTTCCTCTCTTGGTCTTTGTGGTTATTCAGATGCGGATTTTGCCGGTTGTCGTCTTGATCGGAAGTCCACTTCTGGGACTTGTCAGTTTCTCGGGTCTTCTCTTGTGTCTTGGTCTTCTCGCAAATAGTCTAGCGTGGCACAGTCGATGTGCGAAGCTGAGTACGTTGCCGCGGCTAACTGTTGCTCTCAGTTGCTTTGGATGATTGCAACTTTGAAGGATTTTGGTCTTGAGCTTACTAAAGTGCCACTACTGTGTGATAGCACGAGTGCCATTAGTGTAGCCAAAAATTCCGTGCTTCATTCTAAGACCAAGCACATTGATGTTCGCTTTTACTTTCTGAGAGATCACTATAAGAAGGGCGACATTGACCTCCGGCATGTCGATACCCAAAACCAGCTTGCGGACATTCTCACAAAACCTCTCGATCAAGCTGCGTTTTCTCGTCTTTGGGGCGAGTTGGGTGTTTGCTTCCCCTTTTAGTTGAGGGAAGCTCTTTGTGTATCTTAGTTCTTTTTTGTTCTTATTTGTTTGTTTTTTCGTTCTTTTTCTTGGTGTCTTCTTAGTGTTAATTGGTGTCAGTTTGCACTTTGCATCTCATTGCATTTGTGACATAGTTCATTTTGAGCTTCATACTTATAGCCGATATAATGAATCTATGCTCTGTTTGAGGTGCTTTATGTGTCTATGGTGTTGCCTAACTTAGACTCTCTTTGATCTCTTGATATGCAATAGAGTTAAGTTAGAAAAGCTTTAAAACTGAATTTAATTCCCCATGTCACCTCTGAAATGGCATTAGCATGTGTACGCTTTTGAAGATCCTTCTTGGTTGCCTTATATATAGCTTGTAACTATGACTCTTCATTGGTTCATTCATTTTCATTGAGCATCATGCTTAAAATTGATCTAAAATGAATTTGCTCTCTGTTTTTTTGAATTGGAAAGATCGAGTTGGGTTTGCATTGTGAGCACTTCACCGTGTGTTCGAGACTGCTTCCCATATGGGTTGATACTTGAGCGGTGTCGTGTATGACCAAAACCAGTGTGTTAAGTCCTTTGACTTCGTCCGTTTTGTAAGCAGTGACATCACTTTACTTACAACCACTCGCATACAACTTAAATATGCCTAAAACTAAAATTTGGCTGTAAAACTCTAAAATTTGAAAAATTCATTCAGTTAGGTCATTGGCTTGTTGTATGAACTTTGTTAGGGATAGTTTTACTTGCTATACATGAGATTGCTTTGAGATAGGTCCTATCTTGTTTGTCATGTCTAGTTGTCTCTAGGAGGTGATACCCATTCCTTCCTCACACATGTAATACTCTCTAAAATAGCTTCTAAAGTGATCTTTAGCTCAACCTGAGTCTTAGTTGGGCACGTAGAGCTTTTCCTATTCTCACAGGATCACATCACTTAGAGCATCCTTTCATTGTCTTAGCTCTATGTATGAAGCTTGTTGCACCCTTTTTGCATATCATGACATTTGTGGCCGGTTCTTGAGTTTTGAGCTTTGATGAGATTCATGTGTCAACAAGGGGGGAGATGTGCATTTCACTCCATCTACACTTAAGGGGGAGAGTTGTGCATTGTGGGAAGAAAGCATGGGGGAGAGATATGTGATCAAGGGAGAGAAAATGTGTATTTTGTGAAAATCTTGCTTCTTTGACTCTTTTCACCCTTTCTTGGTATCTTGTGTATGCTTTCGTCCAGAGGGGGCTTTTGCTAGATGTGTTGAGCCTTTGCCTCTTCTGGAGGGTCTAGCTTGTGTTGTTGACTTCGACAGGTTTCGATTGTCATTTTGAGTTTCATGTGCGTTAATTGGTATCTTGAAGAATTTCTTGCCTTAAGGCGTTTGATATCTTTGGCTTGCTAGCGGTGTTGAACCCGTTTTCTGCCTCTTCTTGAGGGCTAGCTTTTTTTTTGCTTGGTTGCGTCGAGCCGTTGCCCATGTCTTTGGGAACCAAGTTTTGGATGCGTTTTGCTTCTCTCAAGTGACCCCATTTTGGCTTTCTTAGCTTTTGATCATTTGAAGAGCTTTACCTTGTGGCTCAAATCTGAAATGCACTTGTGTTAACAATGCACTCATCAAAGAGGAATCGGAGGCCGTAACCTCCGTAAGCCATGGTGGCTTCGATTTCGTGATTGTGTCCCCGTTTTGCTTGTGTTCTTCGCGTTTTGCTTTTTGCTCTGTCTTTTTCTCGAGATGATTTCTCTTTGTTGGGAGTAGCTTTGCAAAATCCGTTTAAACCAAGTTGTTCGTGCTTGCAAGGAGCATCTTTGCAACAAAGGATTTATCATAAAATCTTGTGAGCACACAGATCGGGCGATTTCTTTGCGGTGTTCTTCGTTCTTAAGTTTTTCCCAAATCTCTTCTCCTCCCTTTGCTCTAAGCCAAATTGAGCGATGATTTCTTCGGGATAGCTCCCCAACTACACTAGGATCATGCCTACAAAATTTGGTTGCAGTTGGTGATCATTTGGTTGAGTTTTGGAAAGATTTGACAGAGAGAAATTTGTTTTCGCGAAGAACAACTTTCTGCTCGTGAGCGTCGGATTAGGCTCCGGACGACTTTTCCCTAGCTCCGGACCATAGCAAATGGTCCGGTGATCTTGACCTCAGCCGTGTCAAGCAGCGAAGGGCGTCGGACCTAGCTCCGGACTACTCAACTTTTGAGCTCCGGACCATTAACAAGTGGTCTGGTGGTTCTGTTGAGGGAGTCGGCCACACGTCGGACCAGAGTGCATAGTCCGACGGTGCCGTTCGACGGTCTGGTCCGGAGGTCGGGTACTTACTGTTCATTTTCAGCAGTGGGAAGGGTGAGCTCCGAACCACTCTCCTTGGTCCGAAGGTGGCATCGAACTAGTCCGGAACAGGTCGTCCGAAGGTCGGGTGCTCCCTGCTCGTTTTGGTCTCGGCAGGTGAGAGCGTCGGACCAGCCACCGGACCACTCGTCATTGGTCGGTGGTCCAGTCTGAACTGGTCCGGAGCCTTTGTTGGTTTGCTGTTTTCGTCCGTTTTACCTAGGTTTTTGCCTCTTTTCCATAGAGGTTGAGAACTTGGTCTTTAAGGTTTCCGGTAAGTTTTCCTTCACTGCCGGTAAACTCTTATTTCTCCGATTTCGTCTGAACCAACAACTGAGTTTGATTTTTAAAAAGAGTGGCCCGAATATTTCTAGAGAAATTTGAGGCTCGCATTCATCCCCTTCTAGTCGCCGTCGGTCCTTCAAATAGGGAGGGCGGCGGCGGCGGCTGCACTCCCATGGCCATGTGCGCCTCCATCCATCCATCCGCTTCTCCCGTTGCTGGCCAAAGCAGGGCAGTGTCCCAGCGCGAGTCAATGCCGAGCTGAGCTTCTGCATTCGATTCTCCTGTAGCATCTTCTGTAGCGCCAAGCTCCAGATCGGAACGAGGGAGCAGAAGGAACGGGGCACGGCGAGCCTGCTGCCGGCCACCTCGCTCCGCTGCGTCGACCTACATTCTCCCAGCAGGTGCCTCCCCACTCCTTCTCCTTCCCCTTTTCTGCTTCCTGACCTCACCTTCTTCCTCCAACCACCTTTTTCTCGCGTCGCACGCATGCACATGTATGTAACTCTGAGCTCTCAAGTCTCAAACAACCACAGGCAAAGCCAATCAGTCAACCACCATGGCGGAAGCAGTTGTAGGGCTGCTGGTTGGCAAGCTCGGCGCGGCTTTGCTCAAGGAGGCAGCAAGTTCCAGCGCGTCGCTGCTCTGCCATGACGTTTCTGCCCTCAAGGATCTCTTCACTCAGATCCGTGAAGCCAAGGATGAGCTTGAGAGCATGCAGGCTTATCTGAAAGGAGCGGAGCGATTCAAGGACACTGATGAGACCACGGGTCTTTTTGTCCAGAGGATTAGGAGCTTCGCATTTGAGATCGAGGATGTCGTCGATGAGTTCACCTACAAGCTGGAGGACAAGCACGGGGGGTTTGCTGCTAGGACGAAGAAGAAGATCAAGCATGTCAAGACCTGGCGCAGGCTTGCACACAAGCTGCAAGATATCAATGGCAGGCTTCAAGCGGCTAAGCAGAGGAACCAGCAGTATGCCATGGACAGAAATTGTGGAGGTAGTGCCTTTCATGCAAATCAAGCTTTGACTTTCACCAGGGATGAGGACCTCGTGGGGATTACTGAGAACAAGGACCGATTGACTCAGTGGCTAGCTGGTGATGATTTAGAACAGAGATGCAAAATTGCCACTGTTTGGGGAATGCCTGGTGTTGGGAAAACAACTTTGGTTGCTCATGTGTACAAAACCATCAAGTTGGACTTTGATGCTGCTGCATGGATTACTGTGTCGCAGAGTTATGATGTCCAAGAGCTGTTGAGGAAGATTGCTAGAGAGCTTGGCATCGAAGCTGATGTGGCCAACATGGAAATGGGAAGAGTAGCTGAGGCCATCTATGACTACCTCCAAGGTAAAAGGTACATCTTAGTTCTGGATGATGTTTGGACTGCTGATGTCTGGTCAGAGATAAGGTCTATTTTTCCATCTAATTGCATTGGTCGATTTGTTATCACTTCAAGGAAGCATGAAGTATCATTGTTGGCAATCAGTAATTCTGCTATTCACTTGGAACCACTTGAAAAAGATGAGTCTTGGGAGTTATTCTGCAACTCAGCCTTTTGGAATGATGGTGACAAAATGTGCCCACGACACTTAAAGAATTTGGCTTTAAAATTTGTTGACAAGTGTGAAGGGTTGCCTATTGCTATTGCATGTGTTGGCAGCCTATTATCTGGGAGGGGACAAACTTATGCCGAATGGGAAAAAGCATATGATGAGTTAGAGCTACAGTTGATTAAAAATGTGATGCCCCGTGTTGAGACAATTGTAAAGGTCAGCTTGGAGGACCTTCCATTTGATTTGAAAAATTGTTTCTTACACTGTGCATTATTCCCAGAAGATTATCTTATCAAGAGAAGGAGAGTAACAAGGCACTGGATTACCTCTGGGTTCATTAAGAAGAAGGGAAACCAAACATTGGAGGAAGTGGCGGGCGAGTACTTGACTGAGCTTGTGAACCGAAGCCTACTACAGGTAGTGGATACGAATGAAACTGGGCGGTTGAAATGTTGTCGAGTGCATGATGTCATACGGCTTGTTGCGCTCAATAAAGCAGAGGAAGAATGCTTTGGTAAAGTGTATGATGGCTCAGGAGAATTTTCTGTAGGGCGCATACGTCGTATATCAATCCAGAGTGGAAACCTTGACCAACTTCGCCCATCAAATGCACCACATATTCGTTCACTTCATGTTTTTGATAGATATATTGATATGGATTTGGTGCGGCCCATCCTAGCGTCTTCAAATCTGCTATCAACGTTGGATCTACAAGGTGCTTGTATCAACGTGTTGCCTAATGAGGTATTCAACTTGTTTAATCTGTGATATTTGGGCCTTAGGTATACTACTATTGAAAGTCTACCTGAAACAATAGGAAGGTTGCAAAACTTGGAAGTATTGGATGCTGCCGGTTCTCGATTGTCGTACTTACCAAACAACATTGTAAAACTTAAGAAGTTGCGATACCTTTATGCATGTTATGTTTGTAATGGAGAAAAAATTGAACCTGTCAGTGGTGTAAAGGTGCCTAGTGGCATAAGGCATTTGACGTCACTTCAAGCTTTGCAATGTGTGGAGGCAAGTTCAGAGATTCTTTGTGAAATTGGAGATTTAACGGAGCTAAGAACATTCAGTATCTGCAACGTGAGAAGTGAACACTCAGCTAACTTAAGAAATGCTATCAACAAAATGAGCCATCTTGTTCATCTTGAAATTTCAGCTTTAGGGGGACTGAAGTGCTGCAGCTAGAGGGGCTTTGTTTACCTCCAACCTTTTCTTGGTGTCATTTACAGGGGCAGCTGGCGAAAGCATCAATGTGTCAGGTTCTGTCATCTTGGTCTCACCTCAGTAGGCTCACAAAGTTGCACATATCATTCTCCAATATTGATGAGGAATCCTTTTCCAGTCTATTGGTGCTACGTGGTTTATGTGCTCTTTCTCTTATCAAGGCTTTTGATGGGAAGAAGATGCACTTCACTGCAGGGTGTTTTCCAAAACTTTGTCGTCTATGCATATGGCACGCACAGCAGCTCAACCGAGTTCAAATAGAAGAGGGTGCAATGCCAAGCCTTGTTCAGCTTGACTTACGAACCTGTTGTGAACTGAAGTTTCTTCCTCAAGGTATTGAACACCTCACAAACCTTAAGAAATTAGTTCTGCTTGAGACGTCAGAAGAGCTTAGAGAGAAGCTTCAACAGAAGGGAGAACTTAATGAAGACAAAGACCATCTTATGAGTATTAGACACATCAGAAAGGTTATTATTTGATAATCAAAGGAACGGTAGCAGGAGAAAGAATTATGCGGTCGGACTACCTCTGCTAAGGTAATGTTTGTTTTTTTGGGTATAATTAGAGCAACCACAAATAATACTAATAATAGTCTTTGCGGTGGACTACTTTCCCCATGTGCACTGTCCACTTTTAATATACATCATTCTCATTCATGCTTTTTAAATATCGTGTGAGCATATAAGTTATACACCCAAGCATTCAAAATTACAAATTCTCCCGTGTTTTTTCTCCTATGCCTTATTTTTAAAATGATTTTTAAATATACATCATTCTCATTCATGCTTTTTAAATGATGCATAGTGTCAAGCCGGCCTCAAGCACCCTGTGCCTTGTTTTTTCTCCTTTAGAGAGAAGGACAAAGCCAGACTTTAATTGAAAGCAACAGGGAAACACTATGCGTCATTTCTTATATATCATTTAAATGAAACCAAGATTGACTTTCTTGACTTTATTTTATTGGCAGGCCTTATGATCGTCAGAAGCTGCAGTGGCTTGAAGCAGTTCCACTTCCTGAGAGTTCCATACCCCAGTTTCTCTTCTCGCTGGCTGCTTACCAGAGTTCGAAAATCCGGAGCAACGGATGTTTGATTTCTCAGAATGTCAGCTGTTGGCATGCGTGCCAGAGTCCAAGATAGAATTCGTGCATGCGTTTGTACGCCCTCGTGAGTCATCTTCACCCCAAATATGAATGAAATAAGCCTACCTATGAACTCGTCTCCAGATTTGATTGTGTAAGTAGTGTATCAATTCATCAGAGACAGAGTCTGCTGTGCTAGGTAGTCTATTCTGTAAGAATTCATTATTGCGCAAGAACAACCCAAGTCCAACTGCCCAATTTGTGAGTTCCGTTTTACAAAGGCTCTTCAAGATTCTCTTAGATTAGCTCTTGGCTATTTCTTTGTAACTTGTTTTTTTAATATATTCGGTGCTTTCCGGGAGCTGTTGCTCCACATTTTCCGGAAAAAAAATAATTGCATCGTTAGTTGATTAACAAGTCCGCGAGAGGCAAATAGCTGATGTCTGATGGCAATAATCTCACTGTCCACTTGCAGAACGCCTCGTCGTCGTTTACCAAAGGCACCTTCCCAAGGCGAGTAGAAAAAAAAAGCTAATTGGCCCATCACACTGTACAGTCTGTTTTTTTATGACAACCAGCGACGGCATCGCTGCAAGCCTGCAACTGCTGAACAATAAATAATTCAGGCATTCAGCCATCACCGGTGATGTGCACCTGCAGACAGCAGACCTTCAGTAGGCGTAGGCGTAGGCGGTGGTTGGCGAGTGCATTTCATATGGCCCACACCAGCTTGACCGCTTCACCGGTTGCCGGTGTCGTCCCAGCGCAGCGGCGACCGGCCGGGCTCCATCATCGCAGTCAACGCCGCCGAGCCGAGCTTATATCCCCTGCACCTCCAGATCGGAACGAGGGTCGAGGGAGAGGGAGGACACGTCCCTGGAGGAGGAGCTCCCGCCACGCCGTCGCCGAGACTGCTGCGGCCACCTCACCCACTCCACCGCGTCGTCCCTCCCTCCCAGGTGCCTCCCCTTCCCGTTCTGTGCTTCCTAATCCTGGCCTCGTCCTACAACTACAACCACGTTCTCGCAACCATCCACTTGCTACGTTCAGGAGGATTTTTATAGCTTCAGCTTCAACCCACAATCACACGAAAGGCAAAGAAGCTACGTTGGGCTGGCTTCACCTCCGCATACCAAAAAAAAAAAAAAAAAACAGCTTCAGCTCTTGATTCTTGGCCCGTGAAACAGTTTCTCACCAAGCCGTTTGGCAGGGCTTCATGTCAAGCTGAGCTGCAGAGAACCTGTTTGGTATACTAATATACATATTTAGGCCTTGTTCGGTTATTTCGGAATGAAGACCCGTACCAATCTAGAAAAGAAAATAGAACTTCTTGGAAAAAATATACATCTAATATATAAAAACTTCTAATATATAAAAACTAAACAACAAAAAATAAATGAAATTATATACAAAAAAAGTTTTCCCTTGTCCTGGCTAAATTTTCAGATAGTGGTGTTAACATGTGTAAGATGATAACTGCAACTAAATTAGAAAATGACAAATAACGACAACAAATGTTTTCTAAGAACATGCGTGCCGCCTGTTGGCTAAATTTTCAAATAGTGGTGTTAACATGTGTAAGATAATAACTTCCATCAAACTAGAAAATAGCAAATAAAATTATAAAAACGACAAATATGTTTTTAGGCATGTGCATGCCGCGCGAGCATGTTAACTAGTTTGTATAAGGACCAGAGTAATTCCGGCCTGAATCGGCCTATTCCGGAGAAACCGAACAAGGCCTTGACCAGTAGGGCTTGCCCCTCTTGAATCTTCAAAAAAAATGTAACTTTGAGCTCTCAAACCAAATGCAGGGAGGCAACCACCATGGCGGAAGCAGTTGTGGGGTTGCTGATTGGCAAGCTGGGCGACACTTTGCTGAAGGAGGCATCAAGTTACGGCACATCGTTGCTCTGTCATGAAGTCTCTACCCTCAAGGGCCTCTTCAGCCAGATCTGTGAAGCCAAGGATGAGCTTGAGAGCATGCAAGCTTATCTGAAAGGGCAGAGCGGTTCAAAGACACCGATGAGACCACCGGCCTCTTTGTCCAGAGGATCAAGGGCTTCGCTTTTGAGATCGAGGATGTTGTTGACGAGTTCACCTACAAGCTGGAGGACAAGCACGGAGGGTTTGCGGCTAGGACAAAGAAGAGGATCAAGCATGTCAAGACCTGGCGCCGGCTTGCGCACAAGCTGCAAGATATCAATTGCAAGCTTCAAGCGGCTAAGCAGAGGAACCAGCAATATGCCATGGACAAAAATGTTGGAGCTAGTGTTTTTCATGCCAAGCATGCTTTGAATTTCACCAGGGATGAGGACCTTGTTGGGATTACTGAGAACAAGGGTCGATTGACTCAATGGCTAGCTGGCGATGATATAGAACAGAGATGCAAAATTGCCACTGTTTGGGGAATGCCTGGTGTTGGGAAAACAACTTTGGTTGCTCATGTGTACAAAACCATCAAATTGGACTTTGATGCTGCCGCATGGATTACTGTGTCGCAGAGTTATGATGTTCAAGAGTTACTGAGGAAGATTGCAATAGAGTTTGCCATCGAAGCTGATGTGGACAACATGGAAATTGGAAGACTAGCGGAGTCCATCTATAACTACCTCCAAAGTAAAAGGTACATCTTAGTTCTGGATGACGTTTGGACTGTAGATGTCTGGTCAGAGATAAGGTCTGTTTTTCCATCTAATTGCATTGGTCGATTTGTTATCACATCAAGGAAGCATGAAGTATCATTGTTGGCAACCAGTAATTCTTCTATTCACTTGGAACCACTAGAAAAAGATATGTCTTGGGAGTTATTCTGCAAATCGGCCTTTTGGAATGATAGTGACAAAATGTGCCCACGTCACTTAAAGGATTTAGCTTTGAAATTTGTCGAGAAGTGTGAAGGGTTGCCTATTGCTATTACATGTGTTGGAAGCCTACTATCTGGAAGAGGACAAACTTATGTTGAATGGAAAAAAGCATATGATGAGCTAGAGTTGCAGTTGGTTAAAAATGTGATGCCTCGTGTTGAGACGATTCTAAAAGTCAGCTTGGAGGACCTTCCATCTGATTTGAAAAATTGTTTCTTACATTGTGCGTTATTTCCAGAAGATTATCTTATCAAAAGGAGGACAGTAATGAGGCACTGGATTACTGCTGGATTCATTAAAAAGAAGGAGAACAAAACATTGGAGGAAGTGGCGGATGAGCACTTGACTGAGCTTGTGAGCCGAAGCCTACTTCAGGTATTGGAGAGGAACTATATTGGGCGGTTGAAATATTGTCGAATGCATGATGTCATACGGCTTGTTGCACTCAACAAAGCAGAGGAAGAATGTTTTGGTAAAGTTTATGATGGATCAAAAGAATTTTTTATAGATCAAGTACGTCGTATATCAATCCAGAGTAGAAACCTTGACAAAATAAGTCCATCGGATGCATCGCATATCCGTTCACTTCATGTTTTTGAGAGGTATATCGATATTGATTTGTTGCGGCCCATCCTATCATCTTCAAATCTATTGTCAACGTTGGATCTCCAAGGTGCTTGTATCAAAATGTTGCCTAGTGAGGTATTCAACTTGTTCAATCTTCGGTATTTGGGCCTTCGGTATACTACTATTCAAAGTCTACCTGAAACAATAGGAAGGTTGCAAAACTTGGAAGTATTGGATGTTGTCAATGCTCAGCTGTCGTACTTGCCAAAAAGCATTGTAAAACTTAGGAAGTTGAGATACCTTTATGCATGTTATGTTTCTCATGCAAGGGAAATTAAACCTATAGGTGGTGTAAAGGTGCCTAGTGGCATAAGGCACTTGACGTCACTGCAAGCTTTGCAATGTGTGGAGGCAAGTTCAGAAATTCTGCGTGAGGCTGGAGATTTAACGGAGCTAAGAACATTCAGTATCTGCAACGTGAGAAGTGAACACTCAGCTAACTTAAGAAATGCTATCAACAAAATGAGCCATCTTGTTCATCTTGATGTTTCAGCTCTAGGGGGAGCGAAGTGCTGCAGCTAGAGGGGCTTCATTTGCCTCTAACCATTTCTAAGCTTCATTTACAAGGGCAGCTGGTGAAAACATCAATGCCTCAGGTTTTGTCATCTTGGTCTCACCTTAGTAGCCTCACAATGTTGGTGATATCATTATCTAATATTGATGAGGAATCGTTTTCCAGTCTATTGGTGCTACGTAGTTTATGTGCTCTTTCTCTCGTCAAGGCTTTTGATGGGAAGAAGATGCACTTCACTGCAGGGTGTTTTCCAAAACTTCGTCATCTATCCATATGGCACGCACCGCAGCTCAACCGAGTTCAAATAGAAGAGGGTGCAACGCGAAGCCTTGGTAGGCTCTGGTTACGATCCTGCCATGAACTGAAGTTTCTTCCTGAAGGTATTGAACACCTCACAAACCTTGAGGAATTAAATCTGCTTCAGTCATCAGAAGAGCTCAGAGAGAAGCTTCGGCAGAAAGACCATCTTATGAGTATTAGACACATCAGAAAGGTTATTGTTTGATAATCAAATTCAAAGGAACGGTAGCAGGAGAAAGTATTTTGTGGTCGGACTACCTCTGCTAAGGTAATGTTTATTTGTTTTTTGGCACCTAGGTATAATTAGATCAACCAAAAATAACAATAATAGTTTTTGCAGTGGACTACTTTCCTCTTGTTTCCTGACTTTATTTCATTGGCAGGCCTTATGACTGTCAGAAGCTGCAGTGGCTTGAAGCAATTCCCACTTCCTGAGAGTTCCAATACCCCAGTTTCTTTTCTCGCTGGCTGCTTAACAGAGTTCGAAAATCCGGAGCAGCAGATGTTTGATTTCTCAGAATGTCAGCTGTTGGCATGCGTACCAGAGTCCAAGATAGAATTCGTGCATGCGTTTGTACGCCCTCGTGAGCAGGGACGAAGCCAGGAAAAAATTTAGGTCAGGCTAAACAAAAATTCACAACGATTTAATTGTACTATAACCCCTCACAATAGACTAATATATAATAGTTTAAAGCAATCTTATATTGGGTAGGTTGCTTGGGCCTTTGAAATTTGATAATGATGTTGGCCCAATAAGCAATATGTATTCTTTATTTCTAATCATCTTGCAGTCCTTCCTAATCAATTGTATTTTTACTTAAGACGAAATTATTAAGGCAGGGCTTAGGGGGCTCTGCATGTTCGTTGTCATTAGGCCGGGCTGGAGCCCGCCTTGTCCGCCCGCTAGCTTCGTGGCTGCTCGTGAGTCATCTTCACCCCAAATATGAATGAAATAAGCTGTATACGGTATAACTATGAACTAGTCTCCAGATTTGATTGTGTAAGTACTAAGTAGTGTATCAATTCATCAGAGACAGAGTCTGTGCTCGGTAGTCTTTTCTGTAAGAATTCATTATAACAGAAAACTTGGTGTTTATTTCGGCATCGTCGATTTGGTGTTTATTTCGGCATCGTCGCTAGGTAGTCTCCAGAGTCCAGATTTGATGTCTATTTGGACATCGTCGATTTGGCCACCGAGACGCAAAAACTTGTCCCTGACGGCGGCGAAGTAGGCGAGGACCTGGTCCGGGCCCGGCCCGGCGGGCGGCAGGCACGCCTGCACCGCTTCGCTGGACCTGTACTCCGCCGCCCACCGGCGCAGAGCAGGGAACTCCTCATCGCTACCGCTCGTCAGGACGGTCACCGCGGCCACCTCCTCCAGCACGCCGAGCCAGTGCGCCAGAAGGCCGCCGCCGGCGATGTCCGCGAGGCCGATGGCGGTGTGTCGCCTCCGAAGAACGACCTCTTAACCTTCAGCTGCTCCTCCACCAGTGCCAGGCCCACCCTCGCAGCCTCCATGGCCGTCCTCTGCGCCTCGCCGTCCCCGAACAGCGTTAGCCGCAGCGGCTCCAGGCACTGCTTGTTGTTACGATCAAATGAGCGTACTCAAACGACACTTTTAATGAGAATAGTATAATGCCCGCACTAACGTAATGGTTTAATTTAGAAAAAAACTTTAAAATTAATTAATTTATTTTTATAGAGTTTAACTTTTTACACAATAATATTTGAGCTTATACATAATAGATGAATCATTTTTGCATTTAAGAATGAGATCGTGATCCCTTGGTAATTAGAACGCCGAACCCAGAACGTAAGAATGGAATGTGGATAATGTTTATTTAATTATCATATCATATCACGATGTAGTTTATAACTAAGCTAATTATTTGATCCAATAATGTCAGCTTAGAATATATGGTTAATTATCATATGAACTATCTAGCTTATCACATGTTCCAATAATAATATGTTTTTTTTCTGAAAGTCAAAAGACGAAATATATCAATAACACCGTTCCTATCACCATTTAAAAGATCTATCTAATAATATTAATAAATTAACTCCTCGGAACATGTGATTTTTTAATAAATTTATTTAGACACGAATATTACACGTGCTTTATATAAATCTAGTCAAAGTTGTGACACGAAAACCTAAAACAACACTTAATAAGGGACGGAGGGGGTACCTTAGAATATATGGTTAATTATTATAGGAACTATCTAGCTTATCATATGATTCTGTTGACACAAAAAGCGTCAGGATCTGCGACCACATCGGGCTATTACCCCAAATTCGATATCCAAGGTGTGCCAGTCGATTTGACCAGTTAATCGACAAGGACGATAACTAGAACAAGATCTGAACAAGACAACGGCGATACGCCCGGATGCCAAGACTCAGACTTGATCAGGATAACTAGAGCAGAGCTGAACGAGACAACAGCGATGCGCCCGGATGTCAAAGCTCAGAGGCACTCCCACGCGGAACTTGCAAGGGTTTGACGGAGATCAAGGTGATGCAACCCGTCGAAGCTTGAAGAACTCGTAGATAAACTAAGACTAATGCAAAAAGGGTAAATTGCAGTAAAAGTAGAATAAGAGTAAATTGATTTGATTTGATAGGATTAATTTTTTTTACACGCAGCCCTTGGGCACATATTTATACTCCCGCATGGAGAGTTGTACAGAGACACGACGCATACCTTTCCTAAACAAAACTCCTAACTTTAAGGAAATAACGGACTCGCGCAGGAGTCGGACCCAAATAACAATATTATTTTCCTAAACAGACACCTCTATTTTAAAGGAAATAAGCGACTCGTGCAAGAGTCGGACTCAAACTACTATAACAATACTGGTATAAAATCACCAGTTTCCTTATGTCCTCCTTTCGATGAAAACTTTCCATCGGCAGATTCCTTCAATCCGCGACTTCCTTCTTTCGCCACCAGCAATCTTCTACTGACGTCAACCGCCTCATCACCCTGTGCCCATCAGCACTCCATGCCCATCGGCATCATCTCTTCATCAGCAATCGGCATCGGTAACACATCAGCATCGGCAATCTACACCCATCGGCATCTTTGCACTTCTAGTAACTTGTCTCCAAATTAACCTTTATCGGCAAGAATCATCTAGCTTTCATCGGCAACAAACTTACCCTTCTTACAACGCACTCCCATCGGTAAATTTTACCGATGACTTCCTGATGCCAATAGAAAATGGTCACCGATCCACGCAAGTCTTAGCTCATTTGACACGTGCCGGTGTCAACAGGTACATGCATACTACTGTACTAGTATATGTACTAGTATATGGGAGAGGGGCTAGTGGCGTGGGGGGCCTGGAGCGGGTGTCCCGTTCGAAGACAAGGCTAGCTGAACATGGCCTCCGTCCTCCCCCTGCTTCTCGTCTCTGCCGTTCAATGGCCGGGCCGCAGCCACAGTTTCAGCCTCAGGAACTACCTCTGCCCCAACGGCAGCTCCTATGCCCTCAACTCCACCTACGGCTCCAACGTCGTCGCGCTCCTCGGGTCCCTGTCTGCCAACGCGTCGAGCTCCGTCGTAGGCTTCGCCATCGGCACGCTCGGCGACGGCCCAGACCAAACGTGGGGGCTCGCGCTCTGCCGCGGCGACGTCAACGGCAGCGGTTGCGCGTCCTGTCTCGCGCTCGTGCCGCACGTCTCCTTTGACAACTGCATGGGCGTCAAAGACGTGACCATCTACTACGACCGCTGATGGAACCGGTAGCTGTTCCCAGGCCGGAACATGAATGCTGGCGATGGCGCGGTGACCACGGCGAGAGCTAGAACTAGCGCAGATCAATTGAACTCGCGAGAAGACAAAGAATTATGTCGCTGCCAACAACGTAGCTTCCTGGTCTCTTTATTCATCTATATATAGTGCCTAGATACAGACCTGGGTACATACGACCCACCCCGCGTCATCCGAACTAATAACGCTGCAACCGTTGCTCAGCGGTGCGCGTCGTCTGCGCTAAGGACAGCATGATGCGGGTCGACCAAGGACTCTGGGCCTGATCCTGATCTTGCACATCTAAGATCAGGACTACCCCCTACCCTAGTGTGACACCCCGGGTGTTAATCTCTTAATTAAAAATTGATCATGTCATCATATGCATTAAGCATCATTCATTTGTTTGAAAACCTGGCTATGCATTGAACTAAAATAAGTTTAATTGTCTATGTTTGATCATTTGTTTGAATGCAGGTCATCTTTTCAAATTCTCAAATTAAAAATTGGAATCCAAACCCTTTTCCCAGAGGGGGTGGATTAAACCCTAAACATGATTTTCAAAATCTATGAAGATTTTGCTTATGGTTGTTTAAGCAAAGTTGTAGATCTTAAAATTTTGAGCATCTTTCGTGTTCTAAGTTTTTCCTGAAAATCCCTGGAAGCTTGTGCATTCTTGCAAAATAGCCGCAGGGTCAGTTCTGTCCTTTCATCGAGCAGTTGCATGGCGGGGTCGATCTCGACGTCGCTCTTGTCCGACACCTGTCCAGGGACTCACGTTTTGTCGAGTGTACGTGGCGAAAACACGGAACCCGTTGCCGCCTTTAAAACGGGAAACCCGTCCTCTCTGTTTCCCTTTCCACGCCACACCACCGCGCTGCTCCACTCTACTTCGCTCTGCTCTGTTCCGCCGAGCGCTCCACCTCCATCGTTGACGAACTCGTCCGAGCTCGTTAGCTGCTGCCAATCACTCAATCTTTCGTCATTGCCTTCGCCTTGACCTTGCGCATCCTCGGGGTAAGTTGGTTGAAGTCGTCGAGCCCGCATTCGTTCAGTGCGGATCCGTCTTCCTCAGCTCCGTCGAAACCGCCGCCGCTCTGGTCCGTCTTCGACCGGGCTACGCAGGAGCCGCATTGCCTTTGTATCTTTTGCTTCTTGCTCCTTGTTCATCTCTGAGTCTTGTCTGATTCTCCGTTTTGCAAATGGTGGACCATAGCTCCGGGAACGTCTTTGTTGCCGCGCAGTTCGTCGTCTCCGCCGGCACATTCTCCATCGACAGTCGTCTCTGCTTCATCTCCGGCCACGCTTGCTAGTGCTTCGTGACCAGGGTGAGCTCCTCGACCTCTTCGCTCTACTTGTTTATCCTTGTATCGAGCCTTCGAGCTCTGTCCTTGAGCGCCGCCGCTGTTCTTGTTCGGCGCGGCGGTGTGTTCGTTGTCTAGCCGTTGTTGTGGATCTTTTCGAGATCTGAGTCTCGCGCTAGCTTCGTCTAGCCGTTCTGAGTCTGTCTCGAGGGTAGTTGCCCTCGAGCGCGTGCGTGTTCTCTTCGGCGCGCGTCGCGCAGATCCCCGTCGACCGCCAGTGCCGTCGTCGAGGGGGTTGCTTTTAGCTCTGTGTTCTTTTGGCTTGCGCTTCGCGTTGTTTGGGGGTCGCTTAGCTGGCTAGAGTTGTTGGTTGTTTCGATCGAGGTCTGATCGAGGCCTAGCTCCTTCGATCGAGGCTTGTGTCCGTCGGCATGTGTGTGCGGTCGAGCTCAGTTCACCGCCATGGTCGTCGACAGGGTTGGCTGTGTAGGTTTTAGCCTCGTTTCTGTGGGCGTTTTGCTCGCGGTTGTCTTCTGAGTCGTGACCGAGGCCTAGCTTCTCTGATCGAGGGTCGGTCGAGGCCCAGTTTCATCGATCAAGGTCTTTCTTCATCGATCGAAGTCTCGTTTCTTTCGATCGAGGTCTCTCGTCAGCGATCGAGGGTTAGCTTCTTCGATCGAGGTTTGTTCTCGACGGTGTGCAATCGGTCGAGCCCTGTCCGACCGCCAGCACCCTCGATGAGGTGTCTCTGAGGGTTTGTTTGGGTCGTAGTGTACCTTGTTGGGTTCGGCTCGGCGAGCCGAAGCAGGTTCGAGGGGTAGCCGTTCGGTTTGGTCACCGACGACGACTCGCAACCGTGTTTTGTGGTTATCGATGCCGCCGCTCAAGCGTCTGTGCCGCTAACGGTCGAGACCTAGTCTTCAGTAGGTTTTGTGCAGGGTTTTTCCTGTTTTCCTGTTTAGTTCAGTTTGTTTTTAATCCTATAAACATGTCCTAGTTAAGTATAAAATGTTTAGAAACCCTAATACCTTTAAGCTTTGAGTGGTTTTGGATTATTTGATACATATGGTCATTTGTCCAGTGACACAAACACAAGTTGGACATGCTCGATGTAAGGTTGTTTGCTCAGTTCTTTTGGTTGTAAGTGTTAACTTAGATAATCAAGATAAATAGGGTTTAATTAATTTGCTTGTTAACCTAGTGTTGCTTTCCTTCGTGAAGGGAAGTTGTACTCAAGGTGTAATCTGTTTTAGTCTTCTCTTATGAGCTTGTTTGTTTAAGTTAAGCATCATGTTTACTATTCAAGCATCATCTGAAACATGTCATTATATCGTGTAGATTGTTCGTTGGTTGGGTTGGATACCTCCAGTGAAGGGGTTTTCTCTCTTGAATCTGAGCCCGAGTTCGTTTATCCCGCCAACCAAGGCAAGCCCCGGTGCATTCAAACACTTCCTTGAATTTAAAATGATTTCTTTAAATACACTTATGTTTATACTATTGCATTACGGTATTCAATCAAATTCCTACTTGATGCATAGCCTTACCTTGAATTATTTATTCTTGTACCTTGATACTGTTTTACAAATACGATTGTTGCTTTATGCTGCTTAGCAATGCTTAGACCGATAGAGTCAGATGATTTCCTGTCATCTGCGAGAATAGGTGATAACATGTTTGCTTCGACAATGGTTCTGTTTTTGAGAAGAGTAGTGGATTGCTGCGGCAAATGGCTATGTCTTCTTGATGGAAGTAATAATCTGAGACCGGGCGGACACGGTGTTGGAGAGCCACCAGATGTGGATATCTGGTGAGTGGGTTCTTTCCGCCTGTGTCGATTAGGAACCGTTCGTTGTAGACGTCCAAGGGTTGTGACTTTGGAGTACTTATCACACACTCCGGGAAGCTGGACTCTGGCTATTCTCGCTTGAAGAACGGTTAACCCGCACTGGGAGTGGAGAGATGGCGAGAGTAGTGTGTACCCTCCAAGTTAGCGAACTGGATGGAGGTGTACTGTGCTCTCGGGTGGCGGAACCCCGGTCTTGGCGAGAGGATCCAGGGAAAGGTAGTCATATGCGTGCTTTAAGCGGCTATATATGTCGTGTGATAGGGAAGCCTCAGCTGGGATAAACCGGTTCGAATCGTCGTGTTCCTTGGAAATGGAAACATGACCCTGTCCTCTACCGCGTAGTAATACACTTTAACTGGATACTTGTTGGATCCCTTCGTGAATGGTTATTACCCTGTTATCGATCATACATCTAGATCGATACTTGAGTAATCTTATGGATAACATAAATGATTTCAATTATTTTTATAAATGCTCATTTATGCAAAATACTTGATTCTTGCAAACCACACCTTGAATCCTATGACTTGCATACTGTTTTGTCCACCAAATACTTTTCTTTGTCGGATAAGTCTTGTAGAGTACTCCCGTACTCAGGGTTTGTTAACCCCTGTTGCAGATGAGGAGCACAACCCGGTTTGCGTGGCTTCTTGCTGCATGACCGTGGTCAGTGTAGATGAGGATGAAGAATAAACTGTCCTTGCTTGACTCTTGGGCAAGAGTACCTCGGTTGTTCGTTCTTAATCTATCAGCAGCCTGATGTATCTTATCGTATGACATTAAGTTATGTTTCAAAACTTATGGTTTGTAATATGACTTTAAATTTCCGCTACTTTGATGTAATATAAAAATTTCGTATTACTTCTGTAATGATTGTAATGAGGTGATCCTGTTCAGAAAGAGGTGGATGACCCGCTGCAAAGTGGCGACACCTGATGGGCTAATTAAGGTTTGGATCATCTGTTGTGATTAAGTGGTTAATCCTGACAAGTGGGCTCTATCTTAAGAGGTTCTGTCACACCTAGCTAATGCATAACTTAATTAACTAGAAACAAAAGATTACAAGATATTTGTGCTACAGTTTGGCTGACAAATCACCCGTCAAACCTGTTGCACCTGCACCACCCCGAGAGCACTCCTGAGCTCCACAAATCTCACGCGCCCCAGCGACTTGGTGAATATGTCGGCGAGCTGCCCGACAGTCCCAACATGATCAACTTCCACCTTGCCCTCCTCAATACATTCACGAATGAAGTGACACTTCGTGTCGATATGCTTACTTCGATCGTGATGCACCGGATTCTTGCTTAGCGCTATTGCGGACATGTTATCCATGAGTAGCTTCACTGGTGCCTCTTTTGTTCCCATCATATCTGCAATTAGCCGGCTCAACCAAACACCTTGACATGCTGCCGCTGCCGCTGCTACATACTCAGCTTCACATGACAAGAGAGCCACAATCTTCTGTTTTTGCGATGACCACGTGACCAAGCTATTGCCGAGGAAATAAACAACACTCGTAGTGCTCTTCCTGTCCTCAACGTCTCCTGCAAAGTCACTATCACTGAATCCAAGTAAAATTGGTTTTAGTTCGGCTCCCTTCTCATATCTGCAACCATATCCTGTTGTTCCCTTCAGGTATCTCAGAATATGCTTCACAGCTGCCCAGTGTTCCTTTCCTGGAGCCTCCATGTACCTACTCACCAAACCAATAGCATATGCTAGATCTGGTCGAGTATTGACAATGTACCTGAGGCTGCCAATTATGCTGCGGTATGATGTTGGATCCACTACATCTCCTTCCTTCTTTTTGCCGAGCTTGAGCCTGCACTCCAATGGTGTATCACAGGAGTTACAATCTTTCATGCCTGCTCCTTCAAGTATCTTGAGAGCATATGCACTTTGACTTAGAGTAATTTGTCCCTCTCCTTGCTTTACTTCGATCCCTAAGTAATAGCTGAGAAGCCCCAAGTCGCTCATACTGAATTTCTTCATCATCTCTGATTTGAACTTTCTAATCTCATCAATGCTAGGTCCTGAAATAATAAAATCATCCATGTATACTCCCACAAGAAGAAAAGAATCTCTGCTGCTCCTTCTATAAACAGCATTGTCCAACTTGCTCTTCACAAAACCGAGAGCAATCAGCTCCTTGTCAAGTTTTGAGTTCCATGCTCGAGGTGCTTGCCTAAGGCCATACAAGGCCTTTTTCAGCTTAGGAACCTTGTCACCCTTGCCAATAACAAAACCTGGAGGTTGTTGCACATAGACAGTTTCAGTCAGATCATCGTTGAGAAACGCAGACTTCACATCCATATGGTGAACTTCCCAACCACCATGAGCCGCAAGTGCTAGCAACACTCTGATAGTTTCGATTCTAGCAACTGGAGCAAATACTTCATCAAAGTCTACTCCCTGACGTTGAGCATAACCTTTGGCAACCAAACGTGCTTTGTACTTGACAATATTTCCAGCTGGATCCTTCTTGACTTTGAAGACCCATTTCAAACCAATGGCATTTTGATTAGGAGGGAGATCACTGACAACCCAGGTTCTGTTGTCCTCTATTGCTTTCATCTCGAACTCCATTGCTTTCCTCCAACACTCTTCTGACATAGCATATTCTGTTGTCTTTGGTTCTTCAACAGCAACCAAACAAAGCCCACTATATTCGTACCCCTGCACCTCATCTGTAGTATCTAGCAGATTGGGGATAGTTCTGTATCGCAGTGGTGCTCCATCAGAAAAATCACTGTCATGCGTGGGAGGAGTTGCCCATTGTATCTGTTGAGTTGGTGGTGTGTGTGGAGGTGTGGCATCCTCCCCGGATGGAATTGAGACAGCAGGCGAGGCTGGTTCGTAATCAGAGAACGCCCCATCGTCCGCGTCTACTTCAGGTCCAATTGTCGGACCATGAACAGTACTGTCGAAGTACTGAACAGAGAAAGTTTCAAGCGTCGCGTTCTCCTGCGTCCTTCTCTCCTTTCTATGACAGAACCTCTTAAGATAGGGCCCACTTGTCAGGATTAACCAACTTAATCCCAACAGATGATCCAAATCTTAATTAGCCCATCAGGTGTCGCCACTTTGCAGCGGGTCATCCACCTCTTTCCGAACAGGATCACCTCATTACAATCATTACAAAAGTAATACGAAATTTTTATATTACATCAAAGTAGCGGAAATTTAAAGTCATATTACAAACCATAAGTTTTGAAACATAACTTAATGTCATACGATAAGATACATCAGGCTGCTGATAGATTAAGAATGAACAACCGAGGTACTCTTGTCCAAGAGTCAAGCAATGATAGTTTATTCTTCATCCTCATCTACACTGACCACGGTCATGCAGCAAGAAGCCACGCAAACCGGGTTGTGCTCCTCATCTGCAACAGGGTTAACAAACCCTGAGTACGGGAGTACTCTACAAGACTTATCCGACAAAGAAAAGTATTTGGTGGACAAAACAGTATGCAAGTCATGGGATTCAAGGTGTGGTTTGCAAGAATCGAGTAATTTGCATAAACGAGCATTTATAAAAAGAATTGAAATCATTTATGTTATCCATAAGATTACTCAAATATCGATCTAGACGTATGAGCGATAACAGGGTAAGAAACATCCACGAAGGGATCCAACAAGTATCCAGTTAAAGTGTATTACTACGCGGTAGAGGACAGGGTCATGTTTCCATATCCGGGGAACACGACGATTCAAACCGGTTTATCCCAGCTGGGGCTTCCCTATCACACGACATATACAGCCGCTTAAAGCACGCATATGACTACTTTTCCCTGGATCCTCTCGCCAAGACCGGGGTTCCGCCACCCGAGAGCACAGTACACCTCCATCCAGTTCGCTAACTTGGAGGGTACACACTACTCTCGCCATCTCTTCACTCCCAGTGCGGGTTAACCGTTCTTCAAGCGAGAATAGCCAGAGTCCAGCTTCCCGGAGTATGTGATAAGTACTCCAAAGTCACAACCCTTGGACGTTTACAACGGACGGTTTCCTAATCGACACAGGCGGAAAGAACCCGCTCACCAGGCACCGCTGATGGCTCTCCAACACCGTGTCTGCCCGGTCTCAGATTATTACTTCCAGCAACAACATCCCTTTCTCAGAAAACATAACCATTTGCCGAAGCAATACGCTATGCGTAGGTGACCGGAAATCACCTACTATAAAAGTTCTAAGCATACTAAGCATTTTTGTGAAAACTTTGCATCTTTAAACAAGTGACAAGGTTAAAGGTACAAATAGTACAAGGATAAAGTTGTGCATCAAGTAGGAATTTAATAAAGTACCGTAATGCAATAGTATAAACATAAGTGTATTTAAAACAATCATTTTAAATACAAGGAAGTGTCTGAATGCACCGGGCTTGCCTTGATTGGAGGGATAAACGAACTCGGGCTCAGATTCAAGAGAGAAAACCTCTTCACTGGAGGTATCCAACCCAACCAACGAACAATCTACACGATATAATGACATGTTCAGATGATGCTTGAATAGTAAACATGATGCTCAACTCAAACAAACATGCTCATAAGAGAAGACTAAAAACAGATTACACCTTGAGTACCACTTCCCTTCATGAAGGAAAGCAACACTAGGTTAGAAAGCAAAATAATTAAACCCTATTTATCTTGATTATCTAAGTTAATAATTACATCCAAAAGAACTGAGCAAACATCATCACATCAAACATGTCCAACTTGTGTTTGTCACTGGACAATTGACCATATGTATCAAATAATCCAAAATCACTCAAAGCCTAAAGTTATTAGGGTTTCTAAATATTTTATAACTAAACAGGGCATCTATATAGGATTAAAAACATAATGAACTAAACAGGAAACTGGAACAACCCTGCACAAACCTACGGACGGCGAAGACCCGACCAACAGCGGCACAAACGCTCGAGCGATGGCGCCGAGAACCACAAAACACGGCGGCGAGTCACCGTCGGTGACCCAACCGAACGGCTACCCCTCGAGCCTACTTTGGCTTGCCGAGCCGAACCCAACGATGTGCGCCACGACCCAAACAAACCCTCAGAGACACCTCATCGAGGATGATGGCGATCTGCCGGAGCTCGATAGATCGCGCACCGTCGAGCACAGACCTCGCTCAAAGAAGCTAGGCCTCGATCGACACTCGATCAGGGAAGCTAGGCCTCGATCAAAGGAGTCAGGCCTCGATCGGACCTCGATCACTACTCAGAGGACAACCGCGAGCAACACGCCTAACAGAAACGAGGCTAAAACCTACCCAGGAGACCTCGTCGACGACAATGGCGGTGAACAGAGCTCGACCGCACACACACCGACGGACACAGGCCTCGATCGATCCTCGATCAACTCAACCAGCAACTCTAGCAAGCTTAGCGGCCCCCAAACAACGCAACGCGCGCACGAAACGAACTCAGAGCTAAACGCAACACCCTCGACGACGGCACTGGCGGTCGACGGAGATCTGTGCGACGTGCGCCGAGGAAAACACGCACGCGCTCGAGGGCAACTACCCCTCGAAACAGACTCAGGACGGCTAGGCGAAGCTAGCGCAAGACTTGGATCTCGAAAAGATCAACTATGACGACTAGACGTCGAACACACCGCCTTGCCGAGCAAGAGCAGCGGCGGCACTCAAGGACAGAGCTCTAAGGCTCGATACAAGGATAAACGAGTACAGCGGAGAGGTCGAGGAGCTCACCCTGGTCACGAAGCACTAGCAAGCGTGGCCGGAGATGAAGCAGAGACGACCGTCGATGGAGAACGTGCCGGCGGAGACGAAGAACTGCGCGGCAACGAAGATGTTCCCGGAGCTATGGTCCACCATTTGCAAAATGGAGAACCCGACAAGACTCAGAGATGAATAAGGAGCAAGAAACACAAGATAAAAAGACAATGCGGCTCCTGTGTAGCCCGGTTGAAGACTGACCAGAGCAGCGGCGGTCGCGTCGGAGCTGAGGAAGACGGATCCGCACTGAACGAAATGCAGGCTCGACAACTCCAACTAACTCACTCCGAGAATGCGCAAGGTCAAGGTGAAGACAATGGCGAAGGATTGAGTGGTTGGAAGTGGCTAACGAGCTCGGACGAGTTCGTCAAAGGAGGTGGAGCGCTCGGCAGAGCGAAGCAGAGCAGAGTAGAGTCGAGTAGTGGCGTGGAAAGGGAAACAGAGAGGACGGTGCCCCGCTTTTAAAGATGGCAACGGGTTCTGTGATTTCGCCGCGTACACGACAAGACGTGAGTCCCTGGACAGGTGTCGGACAGGTGCGAGGTCGAGCTCAACACCGCCATGCAACTGCTCGAGGAAAGGACAGAACTGACCCTGTGGTTATTGTGCAAAAAGCTCAAGCTTCCAGGGGTTTTCAAGAAAAGCTTTGAACATGAAATATGCTCAAAACTTCAAGATCTACAACTTTGTTTAAACAACCATAGGCAAAAACTTTATAGATTTTGAAAATCATGTTTAGGGTTTAATCCACCCCCCTCTGGGAAATAGGGTTTGGATTCAAATTTTAATTTGAGAATTTGAAAAGATGACCTGCATTCAAACAATTGATCAAACATAGACAAGTAAACTCATTTTAGTTCAATGCATATCCAGGTTTTCAAACAAATGAATGATGCTTAATGCATATGATGACATGATCAGTTTTTAATTAAGTTATTAACACCCGGGGTGTTACACTTTCCCTCCCAATTCCAAACCGCCTTCTCATCAAAAAATTATATCACGGCTCACCATCAACCTGTCCTTCACTGGATCATATACCTGATAGCCCTTTGTCCCTGTCTCATATCCGAGGAACACCCCTGGCACTGACCTGTCAGACAGTTTGCTGATCTCAGGGCCGACTCTCTTCACATAAGCTGTGCAGCCAAATGTTCGAAGATGCTTGACTCCTGGTTTCTTGCCATGCCAAACTTCATACGGTGTCTTGCCAGTTAGGCTCTTTGTGGGCAATCGGTTCAGTAAATAGACTGTCACTCGAACTGCTTCTCCCCAGAAGCGAGCTGGAACGCTCATGCCTTTTAGGAGACACTGTGCTATCTCTACCATGGTCTGATTGCGCTGCTCCACTACTCCGTTCTGCTGTGGAGTATACTATGTGGTTGTATCGTGCTTGATCCCATTATCCTGGCAAAAATTCACAAATGCGTCGGAATTGAATTCCCCACCACGATCTGAACGGAACGCTCTGAGCTTACTTCCTGATTCCATCTCCACCGCCGTCTTGAATCTCTTGAAGTACAGCAGTGCTTCATCTTTGGTAGCCAGTAGTTCTAGCCACATGTAGCGGCTATGGTCATCAACGATGAGAAGAAAAAACGCTTTTCCTCCTGGTGTGGGCGGTGTGACATGGCCACAAAGATCAGCATGCACCAGTTCGAGCACTCCGGATGCGCGATATGCCGAAGCCTTGGGAAAGGGCGTGCGATGCTGCTTGCCCAATGCACATCCGTCACAGACTTGCTCGACACGCCTTATTACTGGCAAGCCCACCGCCATCTCCCTTGTACCAAGCTCGCGTAGAGACCTGAAATTCAAATGTCCATACCGAGCATGCCAGAGCCACGCGGCGTCGTTCATCTTCGTCATCAGGCACACAAGTGTCGTCAGCTTCACCTTCAAGACTTGCACTCCGCCTTGATCAACACACCTCGGTCTTGGATCCCTTGCTTAGGGCGCTCGAACACCTTCATGATTCCATGTTCGATCTCGACATGACAGCCCCCTTCCTCCAGCTGGCCAAGGCTTACTATGTTGCACTTCAAGGACGGAATATAGTACACCTCGAAGAGCACGCGGTGATCTTGGTTCCTGTCGGCGATCGTCACCACCCCGATCCCGCAGATCTCAACCTTGGATCCATCGCCAAATCTGACTGCTCCCTTCACTGTCTCGTCAAGACTAGATAGTGTAGCTCTACATCCCGTCATATGGTTTGTCGCTCCAGTGTCCAACACCCACGACCCCCCTTCATAGTCTGACGGGATCACGCGTTCTTGGTTCAAGAACACAGATTGAGGTGTTGCTGCATCGGTGGTTCTGACCAGATTGCAAACCTGCGCCACAAGGAGCGCTGGCTGTGCCTCAGCGTCGGCATTGGCATGATGGACTGCCTCTGTCACCTCCTTCCCTGCCTTCTTGCATTCTCTGGCCCAATGGCCATAAACCTTATACTTGTTGCAGCGTCCCTTGCGTCGTGGCGTGCCCGAGGACGTGCCTTCCTTGCCACCAGATTCGCGAGAGTCACGGTTCCCACCGTAATTCCCTCCTCATCCCCCAAATTTGTTCTTCTTGGCATATTGGCTGGTACTACTGCCACCCCTGCTACCTGATGATGTCGAATATGTCACCATCCGAGCCTTATTATTCGCCGCCCAGTCTTCCTCCGTCATCATGAGTTGTCCCTGCTTATTGGTCACCTCCTCTATTGTGGGCTCAAACCGATCTTCTGCTGCACGCAGACGACCGACTAGTTCTTCCACCGACAAGGTCTTGAGATCACCGAACATCTCAATCGTGACTGCAACTTGATTATAGCGGGGTGGCACAACTCTGAGGAATTTCTTCATGACACGAGCATCATCAACACTCGTCTCCCCTAGGCCTTTGAGATCGGTTGCCAATTTACCAATCCGCACTGCGAAATCCTCAATCGTCTCGCCCGATTTGAACGAGATTGCTTCGAACTCAGCTAGGAGTTTCTGTGCATTCACATCTTTCACCCTATCTGCACCCAGACGCATCGACTTGATCGCCTCCCAGGCCTCCTTGGCTGACTTCTTGTTCAGCAGCATTGAGTGCATCTCAGGAGGGACACCACGGATCATGGCGCCCAGAGCGAGCCGATCTCGACGTCGCTCGACCTTATCAGATTCAACTGCGTCCCACAAGTACATAGCTTCCAGATTGCATTGCACATGTGCTGACCACTCTTGGTAATTGGACCGGGATAGCATCGGCCATACTAGATTTTCAGAGGCCTGATTCCATGCCCTCTCCATCAGCTCCTTCTCCTTTTCACCGCTGGTGGCCATGGCGGTCGTTGACGTTCACCTCTTCTTTTTCTTCGGATACGATGGATCAACCACCAGATGATCTCTCCTCCTTCTCCTCTCTGCTGGACACCGTCCCTCCGGCGACCTCTCGGCTCTGATACCACTTGATGGAACCGGTAGCTATTCCCAGGCCGGAACGTGAACGCCGGTGATGGCGCGGTGACCACGGCGAGAGCTAGAACTAGCGCAGATCAATTGAACTCGCGAGAAGACAAAGAATTATGTTGCTGCCAACAACGCGGCTTCCTGGTCTCTTTATTCATCTATATATAGTGCCTAGATACAGACTTGGGTACATACGACCCACCCCGCGTCATCCGAACTAAGAACGCTGCACCGTTGCTCAGCGGTGCGTGCCGTGTGCGCTAAGGACAGCATGACGCGGGTCGACCAAGGACTCTGGGCCTGATCCTGATCTTGCACATCTAAGATCAGGACTACCCCTACCCTAGCTAAGGCATAACTTAATTAACTAGAAACAAAAGATTACAAGATATTTGTGCTACAGTTTGGCTGACAACCGCTGCCTCCTCCGGTACTCAGACACGGACTTCCTGGCCAGCCCGGGCGACGCCGCCGCGGCGCCGGTACTGTACGGCACCAACCTGCAGGTGAACGTCACCACTGACCCCGGCCGGTTCGTGGGTCTCGCGGCCGACCTCGTGGCCGCGCTGTCCGCCTGGGCGGCGCGGAACTCGACGGCGAGATACGCCGCCGGGGTGGTGACCTCCGACCAGGGGTACACGACGACGGACCGCAACCTGGTGCACGCCATCTACGGGCTGGTGCAGTGCACGCCCAACCAGGCTCCCGAGGCGTGCCTAACGTGCCTCGGCAGGCTCAAGGACGAGATGCCGGTCGTGTTCAACGGCACAACCGGCGGCCAGTTCTTCGCGGTGTGGTGCAACCTGAGATTCGAGGTGCACCTCTTCTATGACAGCAGCCCGGTAGTGAAGCTTGTTGCACCTCCGTTGACGCCGGCTCCGTCGGGTGCTGCAGGCCACGACGATGGTAGGCTTTTTACATGTTTTTTTTTATTTATAGGAAAATATAAAACCAACCCATCATATCATATATACTAATGGTAAAACAGGTATCCATGAATCGTCCGCAAATATAAATTAACAGTTGACCAACCCATATATATATATATGTTTGGATGCGCATGTATCTTTCTCAAACCACATGTGTTGGAGTGTATTTGAACTAATATACACTCCAATCCATGTAGTTTGAGGCCGATACATGCGCATCCAAACAAGGCCCAATGATAGCAGGTATCCATGAATCGTCAACGCGTAAATATAAATTATGAAATTATCATTAACAACTGCATGCAAATTTGTTTGGCAGAGCTCCACTTCTATATTCTCTTGCTCTGCCTCTTGATTCTCTGGTAGAGTGATTTTACTTGATTATGTTGGAGCAAGGTGAGGAACATGTGAGAATTAATTCAAGAGTGATCTAGTAGATCGAGAGCATCTCCCAGTGTAAACGGAGAAGTGATTCCTACTTACTTGTTCTCCACCTGAATCACTTCCGGACAGCCCCACCAAACATCCCCTTAATCGCTCTCGTTATCTGCATTAATTGTGTTGTATTGTATCTGCAGCAAAGAGGACAAGGGGAGCAGGAAATGCAGCAACAGTAGTGGCCATTGTTCTTGGGGTCCTACTTGTCATCCTTATGTCAACGTTCATGGTGTATCTCTGGAGAAAAGCACGAGTAAAACAATGTGAGTTACGCGCCCTGTTCCTGATCAAGTTCTGCATATATCTTTGATATGTCAGAAAACATATATACTTAGAAGAAAAAGGAAATGACGGTAGAAATAAGTCTCAAAGCAAATTAAAAAGAACATGGCGAACATTCGTAGCTTTAATGGTGAATGATGAGAATAAGCATGTGTATGCAGATGCGGAGGAAGCTGACGATTCCGGGTCGCTCCTCTTTGACCTGGCAACACTGAGGAGGGCAACTGCAAATTTTGCCGAAGAGAATAAGCTTGGACATGGAGGCTTTGGCGCTGTATACAAGGTACCATTGCTCTTTAATTTGCTAGAGAGTAGAGAGTAGAGACACATCTCTTTGGGGACATCATCATAATAGGTAAATAAACACTAAAATTTCAGGGTTTGTTGGCTGATGGACGAGAAATCGCGGTGAAGAGGCTGGACAAGGCTTCAGGGCAAGGCCTGAAAGAGCTGAGGAACGAGCTGCTGCTGGTCGCCAAGCTTCGGCACAGCAATCTTGCAAAGCTTCTCAGCGTTTGCTTGAAGGGGCAGGAGAAGCTGCTTGTCTACGAGTACATGCTTAATCGAAGCCTGGACACCTTCCTTTTCGGTACAGATCGAACACTACTTAACATTGTCCAGTCCTTCCTGTGGCATGCTAATTATTTACTACATCACTAATAATAATGTATATATACGTGGCATTATATTTTTGCAGACCCTGAGAAGCGTCCATTGTTAGACTGGGAGACAAGGTACCGTATACTGTATGGAACAGCACGAGGCCTGCTATACCTTCACGAGGATTCACAGATCAGAATCGTGCACCGCGACCTCAAGGCCAGCAACATCCTGCTGGACGCCGACATGAACCCGAAGATCTCCGATTTCGGGCTGGCAAGGCTCTTCAGCGACGACAAGACTACCACCATCACGAGCCAAATTGTGGGAACGCTGTAAGCCCTGTAACTGTGATCCATCGGGCCACATTGCTCTTCTCTGTGCCGTGTTCTTCCTAGCTACTGTACCTTCTTCGTCGAGCAGTAGTTCCGCTGCGATCTAAAAACTCAGCTGTTTTCACATGCTTGGCACTTGGCAGAGGATACATGGCGCCGGAGTATGCGGTTCATGGGCAAATGTCGGTGAAGCTTGACGTTTACAGCCTCGGAGTCCTGATCCTGGAGATCGTTACCGGACGGAGAAACACCGACATGTTCGAATCAGTAACCGGAGAATCCATCTTTCTGCTGAGCTACGTGAGTTAATTGCACCCCCACCCGTCTTTTTTTTTGTTTGTCCTTTTTTTTCGAAAGATTCTCTTAAATACGTCCTCACTCGAATAATCCAAGCAAATGGTTGTATATTGTGATCTGATCTTATATTACTTATTAGGTGTGGGACCACTGGGTCAGAGGCACCGCGCTGGAGGCCGTGGACACGTCCTTGGATTGCCAGAGCGAGGAGGTGGTCAAGCTAGTGCATCCATCTGGGGCTGCTCTGCGTGCAGGAGAACCCGGCGGGCCGCCCGACCATGCTCGACATCCTCGTAATGCTCCACGGCCAATCGTCAGGCTTTGTCTCACCGTCGAAGCCAGCCTTCACCTTTGCGTACGGGGAGACGATGAGCTCGGATGAACGGGGTAACGTTAACGTGTCTGCTGCTGCTCCCGCCGCCTTCTCTTTGAACGGGATGTCCGTGTCGGAGTTCCAGCCAAGATAGAAGAATCACGGAAGGTACTCAGACACGATACAAAAAATATATACTAGTAGTACTACTAGATACTGTACATACATAGCCAAGATAGGATAGGATGCAGGCAAGGTGCACGTCCTGCGGGCTGCGGCACGTCCGTCCTGCGGCAACCTGCTAGCTACGGCATATACTCTGCTTGCCGCATTAGCCTGCTGGACTAAGCGATACACTCAGACACACGATACACATGCTAGCTACCGCATATACTCTGCTTGCAGCATTATCCAGGATATAGCAGTAACACATAAGTACAGTACGTAGAATATAGCAGTAGACACTACAGAGTACAGACTACGCGTACCGGAGACGGACAATTCCTACGCTGGAAACAGTAGGTGTCGCTGTTTGATGATTTATTATATGCACGCACGAAAAAATGCGAAACAGATGTGCACACCTACCTGCAAAGGCCCGCTACGGATCCAAGGCCCGCTACATGCAAACGGGAAGGGCCATGGTGGCAGCCCGCTTGCAGATGGGCCTTTAGGAGGCACAGTGCCCCCGTGGACAGAGGCCTTGAAACAAAGCGTCACGCCGTCGCCGCGAGAGCTGCGGACTTTTGCGGAGATGAGCGCACGGACTCGAGCTGGGCTATGCCGGCATGCCTGGCCTCACTTGAAACTGAATACATCGGGCCATCTACTGCTGGGCCAATTTTTTTTAGGCCCTGAAATTTGTCGGGGGCCTGTATATTAGGAATGTAGGTGGGCAAGCCCGCGAACCTATATATATAGGCTTAATTTTTACGAGTTTAAGTGACAACCCACAAAATTAAGTTTATACGTAGGCTAGTGTTGCATCCCTACTGTATAGACGTACGGGTCACAGGCCCACGGGCAGGGCCCTGGTCCCATAAGCATGAAACTTGGCCGTGCGTCTATAATCTATGTACTCCGATTTCTATGCGTGTGCTAACCTGTGATTGTGTGAACACGCCGCCCCTAATGGAATCGAATCTTTCACGACGAGCTCCGATACCCAAGTCCGAACCGTTGAACTAACACTTGACCAAACTTGCGGGCGGCTGCCGTCGTAGTGGCATTAGCAAGGCATCGTGCAACGTACAAGCCGGCCTAGCTTAATTGTATTCTTGTCCTGAATAGAAGTAGTTCATATCTTAAGTACCTTCATCTTTTGACAAAACGGTGCATCAGCGGACTCGGATCGAGCAACATTGTTTTTAATTTGTCCGAGACTCTGTAAAGAGACGGGACAAAATAAACACAACGCGTGATTTGTCATTAATAATAAGATAGATAGATAGAGTTTAGTCCATTAGACAGCCGAAAGTGGACCTGTCTGGTGAGTTAATCCGGTGACTTGTTGAAGCCGACCACCAGCCATAGATTCTTTGGTTGCTGCGTTCGCTTGAGTTTATCAGTTAAAATTAGCTCTATTTTTTAATTATAAAATGTTGTTTTTCTCACATACTCCGTAGTAGATTAGCCGTACCTATACTGTTGCCGAATAGAGCCTCCGTCTTGCTTCGATTGGGTCGCTGTAGAACTGGAAGCCCCGGTGGTGTGAGCGTGCAGCGTGCAGGACGGTGCGGCGCAGCCCACAAGTTTACTAGTAGTAGCTTCGCGATGGTGAAGCAAAGCAAAGGCGCCCGTGGTCCGGTGGGCGGGCGGACAGGCACAGGCCGGGATATCCCATGCTAGTGCCCACTGGTGGTGGCAAGCGGTTCGGCGTTCGTTCGGCTGCCAGTGACACAAACACAGGTTCACTGGAGGTCGCTGTATTATACGAACAAAAATTGCGGAAGAGAGATAGATACAAAAAAAAACGTGGAATTTCGGCCGAAATTCGGGACCGTCGAAGGTAGCTTGACCAGATCACCTGCAGACCACACGATGGAACTAACGATGATGGGTTGGAAATGAATGGAAGCAGTGCGAGCGTCCCCGGCCGTCGTCTCTGTCACCAATATAATAAAGTGTCTTAATAAAGTGGCCGGCCGGCAAGCATCAGGAGGAGAATTAAAGAAGCTGCCAATCGATCCATCTATTCACCCCCATCCATCGATGTGTTGCGTTGCATTTGCAGCCACTGATATGGGCGGATGTGGATGTTACTGGGGCAATCAATCGCTGTGACCGGCGACGGCGACCCATCCATCTCTGCAGACTCTGCGCGCGGCTACTCATCGTTGGAGCACCAGCCACAGTTGCTGTTGCTGGATGAGCAGCTACCGATTCGGGCATCCACTGTAACGTCGTCAGCAAGGCGACTGGTGTAAATATTTCACGTACCATGACAACAGAGTTCTGTACAACGTACTACAGTAATACAAGGGAGTAGTAACATCTTTTTTCTAATGTGTACGAACAGAGGTCCGAAGACCTTCGCTTTCAACAGAGCAGGCCTCCAAAAAAAAAAAACAGAGTGAGCCGCTCAGCTTTTTAAACTGTAGCTCACGAGTTGTCCGATGCGATGCTCAGAAATTTCACGGGATGTGTGTGATGTGATTGAAAGCGTAACGGTAGGATGGAGTCGAGGACTTGAGGTTGACCCGCTAGTACTAGTAAAGCTACTAGTACTAGAGAGGAGAGAGCTAGTACTAGGGAGACGAGACGACCATGCATGAGCATGATCGAGGAGGAGGTACGGAGTAGACGAGACGACAGTACGGAGTACTCAGTACAGAAGTCAATGTTTTCAAAATACTAATAATTATGTATTAAAATATATAAACAATTATGTTAAGTAATTAATATTATTGAAAATATATTTAAGTTTAATTTTTTAATAAATTTATTTGGAGATAATATTATTGAAAATATATTTAAGTCTAATTTTTTAACAAATTTATTTGGAGATAATATCATTAAAAATATATTTAAGTCTAATTTTTTAAAAAATTTATTTAAAGACATAAATATTGCACGTACTTTCTATAAACTTAGTTAAAGTTGAGAAAGTTTGACCAACCCGTATTCCATAGCGACCTCTTTCCTCTTTCTAGGACGGTGGCCGGCCCACACCAACACCACCACCAGCAGTAGTAGTAGTAGCACGATCGAAATGCTGACAACGGCTACTGGTAACTGCTATGGATGCTTCTAGAAGCCCTAACCCAGGTGTTTGGTTGCTGTACTCATTTTTAGTCCCTTATCACATCGGATGTTGGTGCTAATTAAATAAATTAAATATAATTTATATTATAAAATTAATTACAACATCATGGAGTACTTCATGAGACAAATCTATTAAGCCTAATTAATCTATCATTAACATATGTTTACTGTACCACCATATTGTCAAATCATAGATTATTTTATATCAATAGATTTGTTTCGTAAAATAGTCTTCGGCTGACAAATTAATTTGATAAATAGTCTATATTTAATACTCTAAGGTTGTGTTTGGTTTACATTTGCCACCGACAAATATTTTGCCACCGGCATTTGGCAAAAGATTTGCCATTTGGTTTGGTGTTTGGATGGCTTGACAAATGATTGCAAGATCTGTCCCAAATGACTGATTTGTCCATCATAAATGACATGCAGTTGTATTTGTCAAGTTGGGTGGGTGAGGGCAATGTGTCTGGCACAAACTTCAAGGTGTATTTGCCACAATTTGTCACCCTATCTTAACAAATGGAAATTGACAAAACATTTGTTATTTGCCAAGTTTTGTCAAAGATGTTTGGATGCATTTGTCAAGGAATTAGCAAAAAATACTATGGCAAATGTTTTGTCAATGCATCCAAACAGAGCCTAAGACCGTTGTGTTGTGGGGTGTCCATGATCACGTAAGCTCACGCGGATATCGCCGTTGTGATGATAGGCAAGGTAGCCTTTGTGTGCCTGCCCGCCCAGATGTTTTTGACCTTGGATCCCATCTTTTTGGACCTTCGATCCCATCCCAGCGGTAGTGCAGGGAAAGATCTCCGAATATCTTGGGCGTCCCTGTCCACCCTGATCCCTGATACTGGCCTGACCTGACCTACTACTGTGCAGTACTCGCTCGCTTGAGGCTTGACATTGCTGCGTGATCGTGAATGGGACTCCATCGACGTGTACTCGCCGTCAGTCGTGCCGTGCAAGGTGCGACGACGCGGCAACGTCCGGATCGGAAACGGACTTTGCATTTGCATTTGCATTGATGGATCAGTGACGACCCGACACGCCATCATCGTCCATGCACCCGGCCGTCCTCAGTTTCCAAACGAAAACCATTTATTTAGCACGCAAACGCAACCCACACGTACTTACGTACGTACAGTTCACATTTACATATGCGCGTCGCCGCTCGACGGACCCACTGCACACACCCGATAATTAAGCCACAACTTGGCAGCAGTCTGGTCGGCATGGCACGGTTACCCTTTTTTTTTTCGAAGGTGCATGGCACGGTTACTGCACTTTTCCTACACTGTCTTAGCCTGTCTTCCAGCACATTAGTTGTCCAACCCAACAACCCAAACACCCGTGTCAACAGTACTGTCTTAGCTTGTCTTGTGTGCGGGTGTTGTGTTGGTCGTCAAGCTTTTGGTAGCGAATTCTTGGTGGCGGTCATGGTGTCAATTCCCAAACAAGTCGCATGCATCTACCAGGCCCATGCAACCTTTTGACCAGCAAAAGTAGTGCATCCAGGCGCGATCGCAACTCCAGGAATTAGAGGTACGTACGTAACTCGAAAGTAACAGGCAATCAATCAAAATGTAATAATGTACTACGCAAGTGCTCTATTATAAACGCGTAGGAAACGCTGAGAGGACAGAAATGTCAGTATCAGCACGAACAGATACTGCTCCAGAGGTGCTACCTTTCCAGAGTTTAGTTTGACTTGAAACCATATCATGCATGTCATTATCTCGATCGGTATACTGTCTAAACCACTACTACATACGAATGCCCCCCTCTCTACGGTCATAGAGTAATGTTAGGGTCTATTTGGATCCCTAACTCTAAATTTTATAGACCTTTAAAATTTAGAGCACTTTAGCTCATATTTAATGTCTAAAGCTCTAATGCAAGGTGGACTAATAATGTTTAGAGCTAACTTTTAGACCACATGTTTGGAGCTTTAGCTCTAAAGTTTAGATGAGAGAATCCAAACAAACCCTTAGTAGGGCGTTAATTCTCAGTTTTTAAAGTTTTTTAAGATTTTCATGTGCTGCAAATAATATTAACTAGTTTTATTTTCGCAAAACTTCTTTAGCTCCTATGAAGATTTCATTACCTCCCTCATTATCCACATTGTGCCATCTCATCATATATATTTACTGAATTGAGAGCTTATCTGATGCTCCCTATTTACCATTGGCAATAGATCTAGTATGCAATACTTTTTAATTTTCTTTAGATTTTTGCAAACATCATGTTCCATATCGAGTAGATCCTGTAGTTGCGTGAATTCTTAATTCATGATTCATCTTATAAAATTAACACTAAGACTGGCCTTAAGCATCTATATATGTTTAGATTTTTTTTTTTATCATGGTAGATATTGAGATGGAGTAGAAGATGGGTGGGTTCGTGTAGAAGAATAGGAGCCACTAATGATGCAATAATAATACACAAGTGGCCGGTGTTGAGCGGGAAACGAAGGTTGGTAGGCACGGGACCGCGGTGGAGTGGAGGCCGGAGAGCGTGTCCGGGCGCCGGGCGGTGCCGACCGGGTCCGACGAGGAGACGGCAACCACACACACACGTACACTGGATATCCGGCCGGCCGGCCGGCAAATCCTCGGCCGGTGCGGACATCCGGTCGTTTATTTGTCCTAGCCCTCGTCGTGTAGTACTCACTGCCGGCCGGCAGCCACACACGGTTGGCGTTTGCATTGCCCGCTTGCCATCCATGCCCACCTCGATCAGTCGGTCACTCCGCGATCGAACACCTGGACGACGGACCGTGTGTGCGTGGCTGTCTGCATGCCGGCGGCGGCCGGCGAGACGCGAGACGATCTCTGCCACCTGCAACCACACCTTATTGACACTGCCAGCGATACCCGTTCGCCGCCGTTCCCTCGAGCGTTGTTGCAGACCGACTTGCAGGGCACGCGACAAGTGCAAGCTTCGATTGCTCGGACGACTGCACTGCACGCACAACTGAATTGAAAATGGCCCAGGCCCGCAGCGTGCTTTTGCGTGTAGTTGTTTTGATTCGCGCGCGAGCATGTAGTAGTAGACTAGTAGTAGGAGTGGTTGGCACGATATAAGGTCCAGGCCGCGCCGCACGGAGTACTATATATATGTACCCGGCCCACGTCATAGTTTATGCAACCCAGTAGTACGTATGTTTATGTACGTACGTGCCCGTTGTGATGGAAGAGTACTAATTACAACGCGTTTAGTGGCCCAATAATAATGTGCCTTGTCGTACGTGTACGCGTGGTCGCGTGGCGTAAACACGTTGCGCGTCTTGTCTCCAGCAATAGGTCCAGTCCTCTCAATTACGTACAGTATAATAATCGTAGAGCGTGGAAAACTAGAACACTGTCGACACAGGCCGGTAACCTTCGCGTCCCACGTAGGGGCCGGGGTCTTATCCTAACTACTGACAAACCAAAAAGACGACTGGTATTTTATAAGATAAAAAATAATATACTATAACTAATAATCTGGCTAATAAGTTTAAGTGGGTTTGTTTCAATGAAAAGGTTTCATGTGCAGTACAAAGACCACACGGACATACCCGAACTTGAGCTCTCAGCTCTGAATGGAAGCCTATTAGAGCTAGAGCAATGGCTATGGACCATGTAGAGGCGCGGGTCCCATGTGAGCTGACCAACGGGTGATTTGTCGATCGAATGCCCAATAATAATACGAACAACAACTAGCGCATATGTCAATGTCATGAACTTGGATAGAAATGTCATATATGTCAGTGTCACTGTGTCAGCACGAGAGCCCACACAAGAGTACAAGACGTACAGTGATTTCGCACGCAGTTGCGTGGTGCAATCATCATGCCGGCCCCGTGAGATGGGAACCGTAATATCGTCATCATTGTTCGATTCCCGTGCTTCTTTCCCTCAACAGGTAAGAGGTAACACTACACACCCGACCCAAACCGGTCAACGACGATTGGAAACGCGCTGATGGTGATGGGTTCCCACCCGGCCCGGCCCAGGTCAAACAAACGTGTGTCCAGATGTAAAGCTAATATTATGTTTTTTTGGGACGAGGGAGTAGACAGTTCCAAAGAGACAGTTGATCACGAAAAAGTTGGGGTCAGGTCATCATACATACATACTCCATCATATATCATCACATTATACACACTACAGTAGCACTCTACAGGTGGCTGCTCGTCTCGTGTCGTCCGTCCGGCTCCGGCAGCGTGTAGACGAGGCATGCATCCCATTCAACGGACACGATCGACGTGCGGTGCGCAACGGAGGCCACTCCACCTGGATGCCCGTGCAGCGCAGCGGGTGGACCTAGGCTAGGCGAACCCCTGCCCGCGGGCTGCGGCGCCGCGTACGGGATGCCTGGACGGCTGGAGACCAGCTCGATGGATGCATTCGGCGGCGGGGGAGGGATGGAATTGAGACGAGACGAGACGAGACAGCCCACGCGCGCCGCCCGATGCTCCTGGCGCGCATTGCATCGCATCTGCACAGGCCCGCGAGATCCGAGCGTGTGGTGCTGGGCGCAGCCGCGTGGATGCGTGGGGGGTCGACCCCGATCTCCATCATCCCATGGAATCGGATGCATCGTCGTGCCAATGCCGCATGCTGCTGTGAGCTGTGGGGCTGGGGTGGGGCCCGTAGTACGTACGTGTGGACGAACGAACAGGACGTGCCAGCACCCAACAGTGCACTACTAGCCAGCCTAAGCTCCAGGGAAAATAACCGGAGATATTTTTGAGTACCTACTCCTATGGACTGTCAATCTGTCACTAACAGAGCCTAAATCAGAACCAGAAATGAATGAGCTCAGCGCATCACGCAGGACTGCTGACTGTACAGTATATATGACTGTCTCTAGCTGCCTCCCAAAAACCAAAGTGCGACCTCCTGCTGTTACCCAAAAAAAAAAAAAAAAAACCGGTGAGCTGAGCCAGAGTGAGGGGGACAGCAGTGGGAGCTGGCTCACCCCACCCCCCACATCAACAATGTGGACACGGACCTCCGGCGGTGGTGCCTTGTGTGTCGGATTTGCTTGCCCGTGTGCCGTCGCGTTGGTTACCACAGAAGAAGATATAAAAAGACAGCTAGCTAGGGAGCCAGCCACCATTGGCTCGGCCTCGGCATATTAACTGGCTGGCGAAAGTGCCTTGTTCCGGCTGTTCCCTTGGTCCGATCCATAGACAGACCATCTCACCGCTATGATTCCAGTACAGAAGCGCCAAGCAAATCTCCCTCCGTCCGTAACTAGCATCGTCGCATACGGATTAACCAGATACCTTGTCTTCAAGCCAGGAAACCGACTCGGACTGTGTCACGACCCACGAACGCGGAAAGGCTTTCTGGCTGAGCTCTGAGCTGTGACCCAGCCAGTAGTGTTCTGGCTCACCCACACGGCCAGCCAGGTGGCGCACCACGGCCCCATATCACTTTTCCCACGCGGTTTCTGTCCCTCTCTCTCTCTTCTTTTCTTTTTTCCTCCCCGTAGCCGTTGGCCACTTCCCATCCCATCGTACACCCCCCCCGCAATCACGGAGAACGGCAAGGGCAGTGGCCCCCCACACGCGGAGGCACCCTGTAAGACTGCCCACAACGTTAGTTTTGAGCGACAGAGAGAGAACGGTCCAGGCACGTTGCAGGGAGCGGTGCTGAAACTGAAAAGGGTCCAATCGGATCATGTAGGTTCCTCCATGCCTGAAGAATAAAAAAATCAATCCAAGCCAGCCTCTGTCTGAAAAATACGTATCCTTTACTGGCCTTCATCGAAAATAGGACATGCATATTCTGACACATGCTCATTAGGCATCGGTGTCCACACTGTGAAAACAAATGAAATCTTGGCATTGGTACGGGTGGCAGAACAATTTTTCTTTTAGGCATCGGCTACGCTGTGGACAGTCTAACGGTTTCCCGTTGCGCGTCTGTCCTGGTTCCGTGAAATTGGCATTGCTTTCCCCACCGTCACCGCTAGTTGTACCCCCGTACTACGGCGGCTGGCATTCGTGCTCGTGCGGAGCACGTCGGCGGCCGGGACACGCGGCTGCCTCAGCGTGTGACCGCGCCCGAATTCGGTTTCCACCCGGGAAATTCCACGAACCTGGACGGCCACGACGCCGGCGCCGGCGGTGGCGACAGCTCCAGTTCGATCAGTGGACTTGAAGATCATATGCTATATGGCACTAGTGGTCTGGCACTTAATCATCATGTTAGTAGTAACTAATTTGACTTTCTTCATCGCTGCTGGCTATTGGCGATCACCGGTCAAACTATTAAGGGCCTATTTGGTATATAGTTCACAATAACTTTATTAATTTATTGTTTTTTTTGACAAACACCTCTTTTCAAAACAGTTTTACTCATGAAGCTGTTTCTTCTTCTCATTTCACAAAGATATGAAGTGGGGTGAAGCTGAAATTAGTAGTTTATCACAACTTTCTCCCTCTTTTTTTCTCTCACATGGATGCATAAAGTTGTTGGTGAAGCTATTTTGCCAAACACTTTTTCTAAAATAGCTCAGCTTTACCTAGAGAGTTGCTTATAAACAGCTGAGTTGTACCAAACAGACCATAAATCAAATCTGAGTCATGCGCCATATCTTCATTCCTGGTACAGTATAAGCGGAATACAGGCCGTCCAAGACCCTACTGTACGTCGGTTGATGATCATGTGTATATCTGTTGCCACTTGCCAGCGATGCGAATGGCCGGATGCAAACGTTGTTTTTTTTTATTAATACTCAAATCCTTGAAGTCAAATGTACGAATGATTGTATGTATGCCATGATGGTCGTTGACATTTGACATGCCTTTAGAAAAATACAACACACACACACACATTCTGCCTGGCTTGCAAGAGGGATAGGTCGTATCGACATGCTGATACTCTCCATTTTATTACTTGTTCCATGCGCTGGTCCTGGCTTCCAAAGACACTAGTATTATATTATTATACATGATAGGTGTTGACACAAAAAGCGTCAGATCTGTGAACACCTCGGGCTATTACCCAAAGCTCGATGTCGAGGGCGTGCCAGTCGATTTGACCAATCAATCGACAAGGATGATAACTATAACAAACTGAACGAGACGACAGCGATGCGCCCGGACGTCAAGGCTCAGATTGATCACGGATAACTAGAGCAGAGCTAGACGAGGCAAACAGCGATGCGCCCAGATTGCCAAAGCCTAGAGGTACTCCCAAGCGGAACTAACAAGGATTTTGACGGAGATCAAGGTGATGCAGCCCTCCCAAGCCTAAAGGTAGAATAAGATAAAATGGGTTTGGTTTGAATTGGATTGATTGTCTATTCCATAGCCCTCGGGCACATATTTATACTCCCGCATGGAGAGTTGTACAATGACACGACACATATTTTTCCTAAAACAAACTCCTACTTTAAAGGAAACTGACTCGCGCAGGAGCCGGATAATAATATTTATTTCCTAAACAAACACACCTATTTTAATGGAAAATAAATGACTCACGCAAGAGTCGGACTCAAATTACTATAATAATACTGGCACAGAACACCAGTTTCCTTATACTTCTTCTCGAGGGAAACTTTCCATCGGCAGATCCCTTTAATCCGCACCTTCCTTCTTTGACCACTCGTAATCATCCGCTACCGCCAAGTGCTAAGTTACGCCCATTGGCATCGGTAATATTTTCCCGATCAGCAATCGGCAGCATCTCTTCGTCGGCAATCGGCAGTGAGTTTTACCGGTAATCGGCAACCATCTTTCATCGGCAATCGGCAACGATCCTTTATCGGCAATTGGCAAGGCCCCCTTTATCGGCAATCGGCAATAGCAGCTCATCGGCAATCGGCAAGATCACCAACATCCAGCCTCCATCGGCAACACACTTGACCTTTTGCAGCATTCTTTCATCGGCAATATTGGCTCATATTTTACCGATGCCGATGGAGAATGGTCATTAACCAGTCAAGCTTCAACCTATTTGACACGTGTCGAAAAACGGTGTCAACACATGCCCCCGAGTTTCGGAGCGTATAACTTTACGTGCCGAAATTCTCTCCACTGTAGCCGTTGCTGTAGCCGTTACCCCTGAGATAGGCGTACGGTTTCCTCGATCCCCGCATGTGGAATTATAATTAAATAATAAAATCCCTCGATTGTAGCATGAACAGTTACAGACCACCTCGATTACCGCGCGTATCTACCGCGGGCCTCCCCACATTCTTGCACAGCGTGGAACAGAACCCCAAAATGCCCCTGAACAGGATTATAAAAGTTACCGGGATTCACACTGCCTTTTTACCCGAGCCCATTTTCACTTTCACCTTCCTGCCTTCGTCTTCAACCTCCGGCTGCCTTGAAGAACACAGGCCCGAGCAATAGTACCTCTTCGCACTCCAAGGACGAATCAAGCATCTCTCCGGCTCCAAATGACGATTCAAGTTGACATCCCGAAGGTAAGATCCATTCCTCATCCAATCCAACCTCTCTTTTCTCCGCAAAAACCTGGTTTCATCCCTGTTCTTCCTTCTGATTCGTCCCCTTCTCAAACCCTAGGAGCTGTACAACAAAGTCATCATCCCTCTTGTTGGTTCCAATCTTAGCTGCCTAGGCCCAATGGGCAATCCAGACCCCACCTCCATCATCAACGCAGAAACCAACTGGATACCGCTTAGATCCGAAAGCTTTGGTCTGGGATTGTGAAAAGATACATTCCGCTCATGGCCCAAGCACACCAAAGGATGGAAAAACTGGTACTTGAGGTTAGCCAGGTCACAGCAGGTGTACTGGCAAGAGCGTAATTTAGATCAATGCATTAGACTCTCAATTGCCGATGCAGAGAGGAATGAGAACATGATGATAGCAGCGTCATATTTCTGGTCCGACAGCATGAACGCCTTCCTCTTCAGGCATGGACCGGCTACTCCCACCCTTGTCGATGTTTACATGCTAACTGGCTTGGACATCACTTCTGCCGATACACTTAGCCTCTTCAACAGAAAAGCTGAGCACAAAGTGAACACCCGTAGTATCGGCGGCTGGACAGGTTACATTCAGGAACACCAGAAAACCGGATCGGTAGGCCAACGGGAGCATGCCATCTTCTTAAACATGTGGTTAGAAAAGTTTGTCTTCTGTGGCAAAACCATCGGCCCGACCATCATGCATCTCCCTGCGGCCGAACTGCTTGCCAATGGTACAAGGCTCCCTTTAGGCAGGTACCTCCTCGGGTCAGTTTACCGATTGCTGCACCAAGTATCCAATAAGCTGCTGCTAGGAGAGCCTATCGGCAATCTCGGAGGCCTCTGGTGGTTTGTCAACCTATGGCTAAACGCCCATATGCACAAGGCTCTCGGGTTTGATCTGTTTGCCCAACAATTCCCGAGGGACATATCAGAAGATTACCGATATGATGATGATGAATCGGCAACTCAGCCTCCGCTTAACTTTGGAGAAGCTGTTATAATACTGCCAGGTACCGATGCCGATGTACAGCACTTCGGTTACTATTTCCAGAGGTTCTACAATGGACTCCCCTCATCAGAACGGGCTTGGTGGCCGTATCTTAATGAACACAACCAGTTTCCACTGCTGTTCAACTTGACCGATATGAACCTGCCCGAAAATCAAGCAATTATGAGGGCCAGCATCACTTCCCAAGCTCTCCCAGTAAACATCTTTGGATCTGGGAAGAACGCTCCACCGTCGTATGAGTTTTACTATCCATCGGCAGCGGCAAGACAACTAGCATTTGGCCAACTGCCGATCAAGGTGTGCTATTCTAAGGTAGTAAGACCCAGACAGACAATCTCCAGCAATCTGGATTGGAACAAAGTCATCAGCCTTCCTGCCGATGCCGATCTGTCAGACCTCGACTTATCCTCCTGGTCGCCAACCTCCTTCATCACCAATGAGTTCAAATCTTGGTGGCAAGAATGGAAGTGCCAACTACTCGCCAAGTCTTCGCACTATTATCGGCACTTGATCGACGTTGATTATCTCATTCCCAACGACGCAGTAAGTCTTCCATCCGATGTACTTATCATTTTATTTCATTTGTCATCGGTATCAACATTTAACTCTCTTGCCCCTTTGCACCCGACAGGCCGATGATCTAGTCCCTACAATGAGCAACAGCGGTAGACCCTTCAATCTTCGGATGATGGGCCCTATATCGATCATCGGCAACAAAGCTCCGTCGTTGGCCGCCTTCACGCCCCAACAGGTACCCTCGCCGATGCCTACAACAGCTCAGGCTACATCGGCTGCCGTTGTTGCCTTCACGCAAACTTATGCAGTAAACTCTTGTACCGATCACATAATGTTTCATCGGTAACATTTATTTTGTATAACTCGCTTCGTATTTTCAGGCATTATGGTCATCGGCATCTGCTTCCAAAATACAACTGACTTCTAGTCCTGTTGCCGATACCCCCCAGTCTTCATCCAAACGGATTGGCTCCCCTACTGCTGCGCCGACAAAGAAAAGGCGCTTGAGGCTGGCTTCCCCTCCGCCATCAGCTCCAACTGCACCACCAGTTGTCGATGCGCCGCCAGTAAGACTGCTTCTGGCTCCAGTCGCACCACCTGCCGACGGGTTATCGGTAGAAGCTCCATCGGCTTCCGTACCTGAACAACCGATGGATGACGCCCCCGTCCAGGAGATAGTGGCTGCTGCGACGATCGAAACGGCATCGGCATCGGCACCGGCTATGCTGACCGAAGAAACAACTCCCGCCGTAGCAGCGGAGGTAACACCGGCGTCGGCATCGCCAACCAGATTATCTGGCGAAGGAACCACTCAAGCTCCCGCAGCAGCAACGACGCCGGCATCGGCACCGTCGACCCAAGTCCCCGATGACAGAGTGCCACCACAAGAAACCGCCACTACATCGGAGGCGACACCAGCAACGACTACGCCAAGACTAGCGGCGTCGGCTGCCTCCCCAACACGGGCTCAGTCATTGGCATCTGCCGCCGATGTTCAAGATGAAGCTGGACCGTCTGGCATGCCAAGCCCCAGGCAAGAGATCCTCTTCAAGACGGTAAGTAGATTACCTTAAAGCTCATAGTATAGTTTTACAATCAGCATATTTTAACTTCTATTTTCAGGCCCAAGACTCTCTAGACAGCCTCTTCTCCTACAGCCTAAACCTTCAGAACGAAGATGAGCGCCCAAGCCGCCTTCGAGCAGACAGTCTGTTCTCCTTTGCCATCAACATCCCCGATGACGATGAAGAGGAAAGCTCCAACCCGGCTCTATCGGCAGAAGTCAAGTCCAAACTTGAGGAGTTGCTTTCCCTGCTGCTGCAAGACACCTCCCGACTTGTCCAGGACTCATCGGCGGCAAGGATTATATTCAAAGATATCAAAAGCCATCTTTCCACCGATGCCGCAGAAATCCTCCTCCAGGCAGCTTCTATTGATGTCAAACAGATCCAGTACCAAAGGCTTGCTCGCCGCATTGCCAATAGAGCTGCCCAAGCCAAGAGCAAGGAAGAGAAGCTCAAATTCAAGCGTCTTGCCGATGAAAAGCACAGAAGCATTGGTCAAGCCAAAGTTTCTATCGGCAACCTTGACCAGGAAATTTCTCGACTGTCGGCAAGGAAGGAGGAGCTGCTGGCAGAGCTGCAAAAGGTTGAAGAGGGTCTAACGGCAGCCAATCAACAAAAGACCCAATTGTCCGACTCCATCGGGGCTTTACAGCAAGAAAGGGATCAGTACGCCCGGCAAGCTATCTCGTGGAAGAAGAAAATCAAGCCGGTTGAGGGCTCTGCCGATGCTGACGCCAAGGAGCTAGAAGAAATAGACCAAATTCGCCTGCGTACGATAAATGTTATCCACTCCTTGTTCTAATGCCTATTGTATCGGCAAGAATGTAGCCTGATACTTGATTTTGTCTTGTAATATAACGCCAGTTTGTTTTTACCGATGTTTTTATAAGTTTACTTTTCATCGGCATTCGACTGAGCATTATGCATCTACCCATATGCTAGGGTAGTATCTCTTCAAGTATTTGTCGTTGATCGCCCTAGAAAATGTCACTCCCTCGAGGGTTTCCAAAATGTATGCATTACCAGGAGCAGACTGTTTTACCCGATAAGGACCTTCCCAATTAGGGGACCACTTTCCAAATTTAGAGCTCTTAGTCCCAATCGGTAAAATCAACTTTCAAACCAAATCACCGTCGGCAAATTCCTTTACCTTTACTTTCTTATCATACCATCGGGCAACCCTCTTCTTGTTCTCTTCAATACTAATTAACGCTCTCAACCGATGACCTGCCAAATCTTCTAACTCATCCTTCATCAGAGTAATATAATCATCGGTCGTCAACTGATCCTGAAAAGATAATCTCCTAGAACCAATTTTAACTTCCCAAGGTAGGATAACATCGTGTCCATAAACCAACTGATACGGCGAGACTTTGGTTGCACCATGACAAGCCATCCGATATGACCATAAAGCTTCGTTTAATACCATGTGTCACCTCTTAGGGTTTTCTTCAATCTTGCACTTTATAAGCTTAATGACTCCTTTATTAGTTGCTTCGGCTTGACCATTAGCTTGAACGTAATAAGGAGAAGAATTTAACACCTTGAAACCCATGCTAGCAGCAAAGTCATCAAACTCTCCCGATGTAAACATGGTCCCTTGATCGATAGTAATGGTCTGAGGAATACCAAATCGGTAGACAATGTGCTCCTTAACGAAATCCACCATGTTTGCCGATGTCACCTTCTTCAACGGAATTGCCTCAACCCATTTGGTGAAGTAATCGGTAGCAACAAGTATGAACTTGTGCCCTTTGCTCGACGGCGGATAAATCTGGCCAATGAGATCAATAGCCCATCCTCTGAACGGCCAAGGTTTGATTATAGGATTCATTGCCGATGCAGGCGCCCTTTGCACATTACCAAACTTCTGACAGTCTTGGCACCCTTTGAAATAATTGAAGCAATCTTCCAGGATTGTCGGCCAATAATAACCATTCCGCCTAATCATCCACTTCATCTTGAATGTCGATTGATGCGCTCCACATACACCTTCATGGATCTCACCCATCAACTCTTTTGATTCCTCTTTGCCAAGACATCTGAGCAAAACTCCATCAATTGTCCGATAATACAACTCATTATCAAGGAGCACATACTTAGTGGCTTGGAACCTTAGACGCCTTTCAACTTTTCTGGATGGATCCCTCAAGTAATCGGCAATCCCTTTTCTCCAGTCATCGGTATCCGTTATCGATGTCGTGACTCCCTAAATCAGCTGATATCCTGAGGCATTCTGTGCCAGCCGATTAGCTTCTTCATTATGCAACCTTGGAATGTGCTCAAGGCGGTATTCTTTGAACTCCTTTAACAACCGCAGACACTGCTCATGGGCTGCAATTAACACTTCACTTCGGCACTCATATGTCCCGATCAGTTGATTAATCACCAACATGGAATCACCGAAGATTTCAACGGCATCGGCATGCACCTCCCTGAGCAGTTCCAACCCCTTAAGCAAAGCCTAGTACTCAGCCTGATTGTTTGTCGAAGTAGCAACAATCGGCAATGAAATCTCATACCTCTGTCCTCGGGGTGAAATCAACAGAATACCGATGCCTGCTCCATCCTTGCACGTAGACCCATCAAAGAACAGAACCCAAGGGGCAATCTCAACAAAGCCCACCATATTGCAATGCTGAGTGACAAAATCAGCCATCACCTGACCCTTAACAGCCTTTGCCGATTCATACCTTAGGTCAAACTCTGATAATGCCAAAATCCATTTACCGATTCGTCCACTCAAAATCGGCATTGACAGCATATACTTGACCACATCATCTTTGCAGACAACAGTATATTCGGCCGATAGTAAATAGTGTCTTAATTTAATGCAAGAGAAATATAAACATAAGCACAATCTTTCTATGGCCGAATACCTGGTTTCAGCGTCCACCAACCTTCTGCTCAGGTAATATATTACACGCTCCTTCCCTTCAAACTCTTGAATTAAGGCTGACTCGATAACACCGTCATCGGCAGACAAATATAACCTGAAAGGCTTCCCGTGCTGAGGTGGAACTAAGACTGGGGGATTTACCAAGTATCTTTTAATCTCTTCTAAGGCTGACTGCTGCTCCTCTCTCCATATAAACTCTTGATCGGCCTTCAACTTTAACAGAGGACTAAAAGATTTAATTTTACCAGACAGATTGGATATAAATCTTCTAATGAAATTAATCTTGCCGATCAGAGACTGCAGCTCGGTCTTGTTTGTGGGAGCAACTACCTTGTTAATTGCATCAATAGATTTTCTGCCGATTTCAATGCCTCTCTGATGCACCATGAAGCCCAGAAACTGCCCTGCCGATACGCCAAACGTACACTTGTCGGGATTCATCTTCAACCCATGCTCCCTCGTGCACTCCAATATTTTTCGCAAATCGGCAAGATGCTTTCTGAAGTCCCCAGACTTAACCACCACATCATCAATGTAGATCTCAACAATTGTGCCGATGTACTTATGAAAGATAAAATTCATCGCCCTCTGATAAGTAGCGTCGGCATTCTTCAAGCCAAAAGTCATGACTACCCACTCAAACAAGCCAACGTGACCTGGACATCGGAAAGCAGTCTTGGATATATCTTCTTCGGTCATGAATATTTGATTGTACCCGACATTACCATCCATGAAGCTAATAATTTGATGTCCAGCGGCAGCATCGATCAGCAGATCGGCAACGGGCATCGGGTAGCCATCCATCGGCGTAGCCTTGTTCAGATTCCTGAAATCAATGCAAACACGAAGTTTTCCATTCTTTTTATACACAGGAACCACATTAGAAATCCAATCGGCATATCGGCATTGCCGAATAAATCCAGCTTCGATCAACTTAGTAATCTCAGCCTTAATATCGGGTAAGATAGTAGGATTGCATCGGCGTGCCGGCTGCCGATGTGGCTGAAAACCAGACTTAATGGGTAACCGATGTTCAACTATTGATCGGTCTAAACCAGGCATCTCTGTATAATCCCAAGCAAAACAATCTTTATTCTCTTTTAATAAATCGACTAACTATTGCTTACATTGGGGATCTAACTTAGCACTAATAAAAGTAGGCCTAGGTTTACTACCATCGCCGATGTCGACCTCGAGCAAGTCATCGGCAGACGTGAAGCCCTACCCCAGTTTTTCGTCATCGGCTAACTGATCCATTAAGACTCCTCCTCAGGACCGACTGCTTGGATCGGTTTGATGCGGTAATCGGCAACTTTGAGGAACTCTTTGTCCCAGGCTTCGCCAGATATGCACCTGGTCTGCTCATAAGTGTCCAACTCTGCCGATGCTATAGTAGATGGGGCCTCACCGCGGACTACTTCAATTCTGTCCCCGATCCACTGTACCAGACTCTGATGCATAGTAGAAGGGATACAGCAATTAGCATGGATCCAGTCCCTCCCAAGGAGTAAGTTGTAGGTGCCTTTGTCGTTGATTACAAAGAACGTTGTCGGCAAAGTCTTACTGCCGATGGTCAATTCAACACATACAGCTCCCATGGCGGTTGACACATTGCCTTCGAAGTCCTTGAGCTTCATGTCGGTTTCGACCAAGTCCCGATCACCTTTGCCAAGCTTCCTGAATACGACATAGGGCATTATGTTGATCGACGCGCCGCCATCCACTAGCATTTTGGTCATCGGCTGACCATCCACCTTGCCCTTGACAAACAGAGCTCTTAGGTGCTGCCTCTCTTCTTCGGCAGGCTTTTCAAAGACAGCCGTCATCGGATCCAGCACCAGTTGCGCCATATCGGCAGCCTCTTCATCGTCGCTGACGGGCGCCATGAACTCCATCGGCAGCATGACAGCCATGTTTACGTCTGCCGATGGGCCCCTGTCCTTACGCTTCGGCCTCCATTGCCTCTCCTCCGAGGGTTCTGCACTGTTATTCAGGTCGTCACGGTGCTGGCGCTGAATCCTCCTCTTCTGGGTCTTAGTCAAACCCTTAGGGCACCAGGGAGGAAGCTTGGTCTTCCAGACAGGTTGATGCTGCTTCTCACTGCTTACATCGGCACTTCTTCCGATGTTGGGATCTCTGGAGAATATCTCCTCATCGGGCACTCTAGCATTGGCCATCTCCTCCAGCTCCCTCTGGTCAACACGCCTGCCAAGCCGATCATGGGCACTGAGCTTGCCCCCCAATCGGTCATGTGTCGATCTGTCTTCTCTGAGCGGCCTGGCGTGCCTGGGTGCCTGATCATCAAAACAAGGTCGCTTACCTGACCGATCGGCTGTGTAGTACCCATTGCATTCTGGACAGTTATCGGCAGTAGGCAGTTTGATGCCTTCTTCCCAGCAATGAACGAAGAAGGGACATCTCCAGTGGTCCTTATGTCGAAGCCATTCCCGATGCTCCTCCTCTTCTTGCCGATACTGTTCTTCACGTGATTGCCGATGATACCGCCTTGGCTGTTTGTGAGTAATCACCACTCCAGGAGCCCTGTTGGCGTTGTTACCTTAATCGGCAACCTTCTTGCCCTTTCTGTCATCGGCAAACCTTCTTGCGTCGTGCCTGGGTACTTGGTAGTTAGGGTCTACTGATGAACTCCTTCTGGCGGCCTCCGATGTCAGCACTTTGGTTTTTTCACTGATCTCCACCATGTTGTTTGGGAACGGGTGTTGATCTATCTTCATCGGTTTCTGGACTTTAGAGTTTTCAAACTTGATACGCCCAGACTCGATCTCCGACTGCAACTGCTGCCTGAATACCTTGCAGTCATTAGTACTGTGTGAGGTTGCATTATGCCACTTGCAGTACCTAATCTTCTTGAGCTCTTCGGCCGATGGAATCACTTGATTGGGCGCCAACTTGATTCGCCCCTCTTGCAGCAATAGGTCAAACATCCTATCGGCCTTGGTGATATCAAAGGTGAACCTTTCTGTTTCTTTTTGGCCGAACGGACAAGACACAGGCTTCTTATCCTTCACCCATTCGGCCGCATCGACATTCAGCTCTTCATCCGATCCAGAGTCTTCTTCTTTCCCGATGAAGGTCACCTTCTTGTTCCAAGTTTTCCTAGGCTCAAAGGCTTTGACATCTTGATCGGCAATCCTCTGCACCAGGTGACTTAGGCTCTCAAACTCCTGGGACGCGTACTTGTCCTTGATGTGCGGCAGTAACCCTTGGAAGGCCAAGTCTACCAGTTGCCGATCATCCAGCACCAGATTGTAGCACTTGTTCTTCACATCCCGCAGCCTCTGCACAAAACTTTCTACCGATTCGTCGTTGCACTATCTCATTTTGACCAAATCGGTAAGCTTCTTTTCGTGTACACCAGCAAAGAAGTATTTGTGAAATTGCCTCTCCAGATCGGCCCATGTAATTATAGAATTTGGAGGCAATGATATGAACCATGTGAATGTCGATCCAGACAATGATGAAGAGAACAGTCTCACCCTTAATTCCTCCCTGCTGGCAGCCTCCCCGCACTGGATAATGAAGCGGTTGATGTGCTCCATCGTTGACGTGTCGTCTTGGCCGGAGAACTTAGTAAAATCGGGCACCTTGTACCGATTTGGAAGAGGAATCAAGTCATATGTAGGCGGGTACGGGGTCCGATAGGAGTATGTGTTGACCTTGGGTTTGATACCGAATTGCTCCTTCATGACTTCAACAATCTTGCCGACCCAATACGCATCCTGCTCCTGCCGACTCATTGACTGATTGTCGACTGGTGGAGTCGGCTGACGCGCCTCTTGGAGATGTGCAGTAGTCGTGGGCGCAGCACCAGTCATCTGGACGCTATGCATCGGCTGACTTACCGATGGGTAGATTGGCATGCTTGGCGGAGTCGGCTGATGCGCCCCTTGAAGATATGCAGTAGGCGCAGCATCAGTCATCTGCACGCTATGCATCGGTTGACTTACCGATGGATGATTTGGCATATTTGGCGGAGTCGGCTGAACTGTCATATTCATCGGTTGTTGTACCGATGATCCGCCTTGGATGTAAGCTGGGCCTCCATAATAACACATCGGCGCGCCAGGCTGCTGAGCTGGTGGTTGATTGACCCATCCGAGATTATAAGGCATCGGCATGTGACTTGCCGATGGTTGATAGCTGACCGGAGCAGCCGGCTCTTGAATTCTAGAGCAATTGATCACCAGATTACCTTGGGGATACGGAGCTCTAGCTTGAGAGTTTCCCGCCAGAGATTGACTGCCGGTGGTTATAACGTGTTGCATCGGCACAGAGCTTGTCGATGGTGGCATCAGAGGTATCTTGGGGATTACTTAGAGATCGTCTGATGACACTTGTATGGTTGGCGCAGGCGCAGAGTTGTGCATCATATGAGCCATCGGCTGTGGTTGTGCTGCCGATGCCGTAGAGTTCTTCCAGGCTGATCCGTCTCCCTGCACCAGATTAGAGCCAGCATATAGATTTGGAGGCATACCGTATCCCCACCAGTTAGCGGGGGCTGGTCCTGAAGTTGCCGACGCGGCTAGATATGCATTGGACTTGGTAGTGTCGCCAGCGTTCGGTCTTGGTGATGCAGCCACATCGGTAGACGGTTCCACAGGGGTGGAAGACGCCATTTGGGCCGCCGATGGGCTTGCAGACGCCAATCCAGGTTGATGGTACGCTGGACCGGCATATCGCGGTGCACGTCCTTCTTTGAATGTTTGTGCGACGGCATTGTAGACAGTATTGGACAGCACGTTGGAGTGGTCAATTAAAGCTTGACTTACAACGGCATTAACCATCTCTTGTAGTTTACCAGGGTTGGCGTCATATGTGACCTGCCGTGGCAACGGCGGATCTTGCTTCTGAATTGCTTCGCCGCTCCTGCTGAGGCTGAAGGATTTGAGATACAGCTGCCTGTATTCCTCCATAGCCCGCTTCATGGCCTGCTTCTGATCATCTTTCAGATCGGTCTCAGACACTTCAATGACATTCCTCTGATTAACATCGGTGTGATCAGCCATGCCGGATGTGTAGATTTGTATAATCAGGTCCTACTGGGCGTGCCAAAAGAGGTGTTGACACACAAAACATCAGATCTGTGAACACCTTGGGCTATTACCCAAAGCTCGATGTCGAGGGCGTGCCAGTCGATTTGACCAATCAATCGACAAGGATGATAACTATGACAAACTGAACGAGACGACAACGATGCGCCCGGACGTCAAGGCTCAGATTGATCACGGATAACTAGAGCAGAGCTAGACGAGGCAAACAGCGATGCGCCTGGATTGCCAAAGCCTACAGGTACTCCCAAGCGGAACTAACAAGGATTTTGACGGAGATCAAGGTGATGCAGCCCGTCGAAAGCTTGAAGAACTCGTTAAAGCTATAACTAATGCATAATAAGGGTAAATTGCGATAAAAGGTAGAATAAGATAAAATTGGTTTGGTTTGAATTGGATTGATTGTCTATTCCATAGCCCTCGGGCACATATTTATACTCCCGCATGGAGAGTTGTACAATGACACGACACATATTTTTCCTAAAACAAACTCCTACTTTAAAGGAAACTGACTCGCGCAGGAGCCGGATAATAATATTTATTTCCTAAACAAACACACCTATTTTAATGGAAAATAAATGACTCACGCAAGAGTCGGACTTAAATTACTATAATAATACTGGCACAAAACACCAGCTTCCTTATACTTCTTCTCGATGGAAACTTTCCATCGGCAGATCCCTTTAATCCGCACCTTCCTTCTTTGACCACTCGTAATCCTCTGCTACCGCCAAGTGCTAAGTTACGCCCATCGGCATCGGTAATATTTTCCCGATCAGCAATCGGCAGCATCTCTTCGTCGGCAATCGGCAGTGAGTTTTACCGGTAATCGGCAACCATCTTTCATCGGCAATCGGCAACGATCCTTTATCGGCAATTGGCAAGGCCCCCTTCATCGGCAATCGGCAATAGCAGCTCATCGGCAATCGGCAAGATCACCAACATCCAGCCTCCATCGGCAACACACTTGACCTTTTGCAGCATTCTTTCATCGGCAATATTGGCTCATATTTTACCGATGCCGATGGAGAATGGTCATTAACCAGCCAAGCTTCAACCTATTTGACACGTGTCGAAAAACGGTGTCAACAATAGGCTGACTTTGGAACTAGTATTTTCTCGATAAATAAAAGTGGCCTCCAGATCATGCACCACACAAGTTTTTTGCTTCCGCGCATAATACATAATTAAGCACCTCTTTATTTGTTTGATATAATAAACAAAAAATAATATGTAACATTTTGTTTGTGTTGTTTTGGTGGAACATTGTACATTGAAATTCAAAGTCTAGGGTCTCTTTTGTTCTACACCACAGGACACCACTTTCCGGTTGTGGGCGCCACCACAATTAAGCCCAGGAAACGGATGCTAAAACTGTGGCAAGAAATCACGAGCAAATAAACTTAGTTTTTTTTACACCTTACACGTATAGCAACCTGACTTTCTGTGGTGAACCGTGTCCATAGCATGGCAAACAAAGGCTCGGAAGCAAACACCCTCCTAGACATGACACCGATGATCACATTTTTCTTGTATTTGACGGAGCAAAATCAATATTTATTAGTGTTAGACAACATACCCATCAACAATAGAAAATGATCGTCCTGACTTGTGGGAATCTTGCTTTTAGGTCTTGACTTTAGTATCTCGGAGAGGTATAACGTTGCGTGCATTCATAAGGGTGGATATCTGCGAGCCTATGAGGATATGAATTTAGATTGCGTTTCATATGAAATTGTATTTAGCCTACAAGCGTACATAAACATTAAAATAAAACACACACATACACAATACAATTACAAATACAATAATTCTGGATTTTTTTCATCATCAATGATCATATGAAAAAACATACGAAATACCAAAGTACATACCATTAAAGATCACAAGAATCCTTGTGGAGGCTCCACCAGCCAAGGATCATGAAAAAGAAAGAGATTCACACGTTCTAAACGGAGGTTAACCACAACACAAGAATCGCATATTCATGGCTTGCAATGTTTCTCAAAGAGTCTAAAGTAGCAGTGGCCCTTCTGAAGTCGGAGCATTTCTTTGCAGCCATACAAAGGCAAGGGAGACTTGTGCTCTGATATTGCGACTATTACTTTCCATTTACTTATGCAGCCCTCCAACTTAAAAAAGGCATACTACATGAAATGGAAACTGGAAAACGAAATAAAGCATGCTAGCAATGCCTATCCTTGGCCATACTTCCATACATGGTTCGGTATCAAATAGTAGTTTTGCATGTGGCGCCATGATCGTTGCACCCTCTGGCTCATACCATCTGCATGATTTGGGGTTATTTTACGAGACAAGCAACCTTTATGCATCTCCTTTTTTTTTTATTTTGGCCCTGATTAGTTTCTCATGAATCCAAAATATTTTGGGCTTTGACTCATCATTTTACAAAATAGAACTAAACACAACCCAAAAAATTTTGGCAAAAAATGGTCCATTTCTCATTTTGAATTTTGGACTCAAAAGGCCAAAATAAGTCAAACTTTACATTGGTTTGTGTGTCACCATTACAATCCAAAATAAGTCAAACTTTGGTTGGAACTAAACAGTCAAATGAAATATTTTGCATTTTGGATTTTAAAATCCAAAATAGTTAAAATTTTAGATTTTGGATTCTAATGGAACTAAACATGGCCTTTCTCTTTTTTTTTCAAACTTCAAAGCTGAAATGACAGCAACATCGTACACCAGGTGACCATATGAATCATTTCAATTCAAAACTCGGTATAATTCTAAAACTAGGATGACTGTCTTAAGCTTAAAAAAAGGTAAGGGTTATTGTAATAAGAATGTCGTGATGAATATTTAGGCCATCTTTGGTAGGGTATCTCAAGCGTTTTAGGTTCACTTCTCTAGCTTTCTAGTTGAAGCCTTATTACGAAACACGCGAGCTCAAGAAACGGTTGCGAGAAATTGCAAAGGAAAGAAATCATTGTTTTTATTATAAAATGTGGATCAACTTAAACAAGGTTTCTTCGTATTGTCTGATTTTTATTCAAACCCTACCAAATAGAACCTCATTGAATGAAACAAGGAAAAATTTGCCATGACACTACTATTTTCACAAGCAGGTTTGCGGTATCCGCAATCCACTTGGGCAAAGGCAAGCACGGCTTCCCCACAACAGCTATAGCACGCAGCTTCCTCCTCCCGGGGCTTCCTGGCTACCCTGGCTTGCACGGCTCGGATCCGTGATCGATTAATGGAAAACGGCCCGCCTCCTGCCACCTGCCTCTATAAATACACGCCGTCCGTCTCAGAAACGAAACCGCAGCCACCGCCGTGACGGAACAAGCCGAATCCCCTCGAGCCCTCAAGGCCACGCGACCAAACCAAGTAGCGAGGCGAGAGAGCGAGAGCCACCATGGGCAAAATCAGGATGCCCGTGCCGTCCCTGTTCCGGCGCCGCTCCAAGTCGCCGCCGCCGGAGCCGCAGCAGCAGCCGACGGTCGAGGGCAAGGGCAACGGGTCCCCTACGCCTGCGGCGACGGCCGAGGAGGAGATGGCGCGCGTGTTCCGCAAGTTCGACGCGAACGGCGACGGACGGATCTCGCGGTCGGAGCTAGCGGCGCTGTTCGAGAGCCTGGGCCACGCGGCGTCCGACGACGAGGTGGCGCGGATGATGGCGGAGGCGGACGCGGACGGCGACGGCTTCATCAGCCTGGACGAGTTCGCGGCGCTGAACGCGACGGTGGCCGGCGACGCGGCCGCCGTCGAGGAGGACCTCCGCCACGCGTTCCGCGTCTTCGACGCCGACGGCAACGGCACCATCTCCGCCGCCGAGCTCGCGCGCGTCCTCCGTGGCCTCGGCGAGTCCGCCTCCGTCGCGCAGTGCCGCCGCATGATCGAGGGCGTCGACCAGAACGGCGATGGCCTCATCTCGTTCGAGGAGTTCAAGGTCATGATGGCGGGCGGCGGCTGCTTCGCTAAGATCGCGTAGGTTTCGTTCCGTTCCCCCCTTTCTCGCGCGCCCGCCCGTCGAATCTGCTGATCCATCCATCCGTCGAGCTCGTCGTCGTCTTCCTCTGCTTTGTTTTTTTTGGTCCAGCCCTCTCTCCCTTCACAGCCGCCTAGCGTGTGGTGTGTGCGGTTTTAAGTGTATATAGAAGCAACGATCGAAAGACTATGAAGCACTAGCGCTAGATTCTTTTTTCTACTAATAATCGGGAACCGCGGCAGATATTGGTTGGAGGATATGATATGAGGCTGGAAAAGCAGTAGTTCCGAGCTAACATCTGTTCTAATCCGCTTCCTGTTCTAGAGATGCGGGATGCTTGGGTTTGTGAGAAACAGCAAACGATTGGATTCTATATGGATCTCTACTAATTCGTGTTTGTTTCCACTGCTCGGAATCTGTGACTGTTTTCGGTGTTGTTGTTTGTTTGGTGTTTATTTTTGGATCCATTGCGAATCTGATAATTTTTGTAGTGTTATTTGGATCTCAACACGGTGGAATCCGTAAGCTGATGATAGTTCAGCTCGATTCAGATAAAGCTGTAGTAACCTGTTACTCTCTGTTCCTTGTCCTCCTTGAGAAATCCAAAACCTGAATGCTTTTGCTAGTAGAATACTCAAACTGGTTGCAGAATATTCATCAGATGAACTGGAAAGTGCGAATAAACTAATCCTCAGGTGAACTGAAGTGAGAAATAGCGCAGTTGAATTGCTGAGACGCAGTACGAATGAATTGGGTTATACACACAAATCATTGTGGTGTCCAACATTATTCATACTTGCAGATTGCATATTGCAGTTTTCGGTTAGAAATCTGGAATCTACGTGGTTCAGATGTCGGTGTCCTTAATTTCGCTCAAATTGACTTATAATAAATCTTAAATTTGACTTATAATGAATGTTTATGCTGCTGATTTGTTCGGCGAGAAAAACTAAGTTGTTTCGCGGAAAAATGCTGCGAATGAACAGGACCTTCCAAAGCCGGAGACCCGGACTAGTTTTACGTTTCTGAATGAGTAGCTTACACAAAATCGGATAGATGTCAGGACAGTGGTAGGTTTGTGTTGTAGTACCAAGCACCACCAACATTCTTTGCCATTTTTTTTTGTTGTTGAACTTGCAGAATTTTTTTTTTATATTAATCGGATCGGCCGTGGACTGGAAACATGGATTGTGATTGTGAGCAGACTTGCAGAGCTGAATAGGATATTCTTGCGAAGATGGGGGACTTGAGGAATTACAAGTCTGATTGGCGAAGCTAATTGGGGTCACTTAGGACATTAATGAGGGTCCTGAATCTCCGTTAGCTATCTTGATTGAACCCAGAAATCTGTTATAAACAACTAAGGCGCTCTGACTACGGGATACAGTACTGTCTGTATTAGTAGAAGATACGTACGGATCATACGGAATCCTGTCAGAAGTTTTGCTTAGTAAAATATACTACCTCCATTTCAGAAAGGCCATAGTTGATCTATTAGCGGTTAATAGCTACTCCCTCCACCCACGAAAGAATAGATTTCTGGGTTTGTTCTAAGTCAAACTTTTTAAACTTTGACCACATTTCTAAAATAAAATATTAAATGTTATGGTATCAAACTAGTATCATTAGATTTATCTAAGAATGTATTTTTATATGATGTTCATTTTAAGTCATAGGTACTGTTGTATTTTTCTATAAAGTTAGTCAAAATTAAAAAAGTTTGACTGACTCGGATTCTAGGAATTGATTCTTTCGTAGACGGAGGAGTAGTTATCTACAGTAATAGCTCAGAGTTAGTATTAGCTGGTTTAGGTCAGCTTGTGAGATACTCCAGTTGGTAGTTAAGCATTTGGTAACAATTAGCTGGGTCTATTTGGATCCAAATGAGCTAATAAGCAGCTTACTATTGGCCCTATGACTATGAAAAGGGACGTCGCTGCTGACAGTGACTGCATAGAGGGGTTGGGTTACTCTGTGGATCATTGGATGACACACAGATGAGGGCCAGCGTTGGCTTGCTGGCTTGCCTCCAAGGAGGAAGAAGAAGCCGGCCCGCCATGCCGCGCCCGTCAGTCACATGCGTGCTCGTGCGGTGAAGATTGCGAGCGTTAATGGACCTTGGAGGAGGAATATCCGACACCCTGTGTGTGCTGTGCAGTGCGCCGCGGACGAGACAGACCAGAGATGAGATGAGATGAGATGAGATGAGATGACCCAGGGATGCCATGCATCCACCATCCATGTGCAGTTTACGCGGGTGCAAATCTGTGCCAGCGTCTATCCATCCGATTCCGAACGAACTACTACTAGTCAAGTTCGACAATCGGCATCATGTCATAATCCCTAGCCGGTAGGTTTTCATAGCATACGCTCACACTAACAAAACAAAAGTGTGGCTCGCGTGCCTCCGAGCTGCTTTCCTTTCTTTTATTTTCTTTTCTCAGGAACAAAAAGAAATTTCAGCTCGGATGGGGGTTGCTAACGATACCGAGTCTCGAGCTGCCAGACGGGCCAACGGGAAGGGCTGATGCGCTGCCGCTGAGCCCAACCCAGATGCGAAAGGCCGTCAGAATACACAACACAGGCCGGGTGACGGGGCTGGGCTGCACTGCAAAAAGCCAGCTTATGTTCTCACAGTAAAACTATATCACCTGGCTTATATATGCTGCTACTAATAAATAAATACAATATATTAATTTTTAAAAATAGTAGTATTACTGAAAATTTTGCTCATGAAACATTTTTTTTCCTTCAAATTGTACATATCTACCACGTTAGTTGAAAAAAATTGCATGTATTCTAGAAGAAGAAAAATTCCACGAAAATGAAGGAATTCTATTCTATTGCAAAATAAAAATAAACGTTTAAGAGTCAGCAACGTCTGCTTTGAGTGCCATATACGCTAGCTGTGTACAATATTCGTACGGTCATACCCCACCAATTTCACTTACTAGTACTCCCTCCGTCCCATTAAAAATATCACTAGAAAATCGTATTTCTCTTACAGACACGCATTTTAAACGATGTTTTCAATGGGACGGAAAGAGTACGTAGCAGGGGCGAATCAATCAGATCGGAACGACACTGGGTCAGCTCCATGAGAGCAAGAATCCTTGCTCCAGGATGAAGTCTTCAATGGATTTGGTCACCAACATTTGCGGCGCGGGCTGCCAGCAGGCCGGGGTGCTCGTCTCTTTCTCGATACACACTCCAAAACACACACATTTCATACGTTAACGCACATTTCATTGGGTTGTTCGGCTGATTCAACTGAACATGCTCAATCAATGTAAGCACCGTACAAGGCAGGTGAAGGTTACAATTTGGTGCGTTATATTAAAATTGTTATTGTTATTAATAACGACACTTGGTAGTATTTTTGTTTTAAAAACAATCCGTGACGAAAGCTATTTTTTTCTGAAAAAAAAATCCATGACGAAAGCTTGTGGGTGCAAATGGAAAGGTCCCCGTGTACGTGTGGCCTTTTCCCACACTGTCTCTCTCGTCTCGTTTCTTCCCATCCGAGCTCCATCCCCTTGCACTTACCACTGTACCTGCTCGGAACCGGAAATGAGCGGCGGCGGCGGCGGCGGCCTCGGCGCCGGCTCCTCGTACCAGAAGTTCGTCCACTTCGCGCTGGAGCAGACCCGCCTCCGCTCCACTCTCGTCCCGCACCAGTCCCAGGTTCCTGCACCCCCAGCTACTCACTCTCAAGTCTCATATATATATATATACGTTCTTGAGCTAGCTATGTGCTCCCCTTTCTTCCATTGAAGAGGAGCTCTAGCTCTGGGTTCATGGAGACTTCGCTACTGGTACTATACAAGCTTGCCACCGCGTACGTCTAGGAACAGTGAGAAAAGCTCTGCTGGCCTCCGTAGCAGGATTGCTCAAACAGAGCTAGATGCTACCAGTAGCTGCTTTGGCAACTTCGAATCAATTCGAAATTGGGGATGATACTAAGCTGCTGCAACGTATTGTCGTGCTACCACATGTCACCCTGCTAATGGGTTTAAACCCACTTCATACCCAAACCAACCCAAAACAAAATAGCTCTCTTGTACAACCCACCCCACTCCCTAACTTTATAGCTTCAACCAAACCCAATCCAATCCATAAACTAATTTATAACCATAGGTTCATTGTAAGAATCCATGGATTTACATAAAATGTATATATAAGCTCATATAAGACATATATCTTCACATTAAAAGTCAGACCCTAGATTTAAAAGTTTGCGTTCACACCTTAAAAATTTATCGAAATTGACTGAAATTTGTTGCAGATGATTTAAAATTGCAAGTTGCTACTTCATGTAAATTGGCACTGCCAAATCAATACGTGGGTCCCGCATCAGAACCGGACCTTAAATATAAAAGCTCGCGTTCACACCATAAAATTTTATCGAAATTGACTGAAATTTATCGCAGATGATTTAGTATTGCAAGCAGTTACTTCATGTAAATTGGCACTGCCAGATCAATACGTGGGCCCCGCATCAGAACCGGACCTTAAATATAAAAGCTCGCGTTCACACCATAAAATTTTATCGAAATTGAATAAAATTTGTCGCAGATGATTTATAGTTGCAAGCAGCTACTTCATGTCAATTGGCACTGCCAGATCAATATGTGGGCCCCACATTAGAACCGGACCTAAAAAATAAAAGCTCGTGTTCACACCTTAAAATTTTATTGAAATTTATTGGATAAGGTTTAAAATATCATGAAGCTAATTTGTACCGGTTATCATAGAAAAATCTATAAATGGGCTCCACATCAAAAGCTAAACATATTTTCAAGTCAAACTCAATCCATTCAAATTCAACCCATTCAAACTCATGGGTTCAACTCATTCAAACCCATTAAAAAGAGAACCCAAACTCAACTCATTCAATTCAGTTTTCTATTAAACCTAACCTAATCCAACCCACTAAGTAAATGAATCCATTTCCACACACCCCAAGTGCATCCATTAGAGAACCCAATCCATTAAACCCATTTCAACCCAATCCATTAGCAGGGTTCGTTTAGTGATTCATCTCAGTCTGATAGTGCGGGCTGCTACAATCACCGAACCTTGTCCATTGTCCTGGAATCTGGAAAACAGTCTGTTGAGTGTGCTTGTTACCCAGTAGGTTAATCTGGAACTTTGATTTGTGATCATTTTTTACATACTGCAGCAGTATTGATTGTTGAACTGGCTGTGGAAGTCTAGTCTGCACTTGTTTCTTCGACAATGGAAGTTTTAGTAAATTTTCTGACAATTACATCAAGTAGACACAATCATCTTGAATGCAGCCCCTACCTTTGTAACAGGATGCACACATCCCATTGAAAAGTTTTAAAGAGCACACAGACTATATCTCTAGTTTTATTCAGAACACAGACTATATCTCTACATATTTTCTTTGCAACAAAGTTGACCTTTCTTTCAATATTACTCCAGGAAAAGTTCAAGTTCATAAAACCAAATGAGGATAATACTGTTCTCAATGCTTTGTCATTCAGCACTTCCAAAATTAGACTGCTTCGGAGCTTGACAATTGAGCAGAAGAACTCGGTTCAGGTATTTGGTTTGTTTTTTATGCTATTATTAGATTCTTTTTGTTGTTGGCTACTAATCTACATAAACCATCCTAAAAAAATTATGAGCTAGCATATTTAGTAACATATTACAAACTGTCCCTGAGACACAACATATTTGACATATGACTTCTGGATTGGAAAATCATGTTTTTTTTGTTCTTCTAACTCGAAGACATGGTGTTAAATAATTGTGTTAGTAAAATGAATAAGTGCTTTAAGTTTAATGCTTATATACATGCACCTTGGGTAAAAAATTGTTAATTCAAATTCTCTATAGTGCACCTAACTGTCAAACTGTGTAGTGATGCTACTTTCCCTGAAACCTTTTCATTTCAGGTGTGGTGTTTCAGCGTTTTTCTTAAATTTTGCTCTAAGTAATTTGGAACATCTGGTTCACCCATATCGTTACATGAGAAACGTGGCTTTTTTTTTTTTTTTGTCTCTGACATTATTACTCTGAGCCCTATGACTGCAGTTAGAACAGAGTAGCAAAAGATGACCCACACTGTTTGGCTTGTTGGGTTCTCATTTTACCATTCTAGATAAAGTTCTACTGCATATTATTGCTTACTGTCGATGGACCAATCTGTAGTGGCATATGTTCTAGTACTTATTATAATGCATGTACTAGTGCAGGTTCTTGACTTTGCTGCCTTCTCAGAACCTGAGTACGACCTTCCTATATTTTGTGCCAATGCCTTCTCATCCCCTGCACGTAGTATTGTTGTCTTGTAAGTCTCAGAAACTGGTTTTGCTGCAAACAAAATTGTCAGTTAACATATGACCTGAATGGATAGTTTGTACTTCCAGGGACCTCAATCCTTTGTATGATACCACTGAACACAAGGATTACAGAGAAAAATATTACAGGAATCTGATGCCTCTCATACCCAAGTACAGTGAGGTATTTGGTTCTGGTCCTTCCCCAAACATAACACTTTCAGAAACCTCAAGCCTTCCTGTATTTACTCTATGTGTAGCTCGATGTCTTTAATAGATGAAATGCAGCTTCTGCCCTGGGGTGGGAAAATCACAAGCGAGTCTTTGAGATTCTTCTCTCCCATTGTCGTCTGGACGATATTCGAGCCAACTGAAGCCAACCACCAAGCTCTATACTCAGCCTTCATGGATTACTATAAGGTGCGCACAATTTCTGTTGTCCTGAAATTTTGTTTCTGCTGCCACTAATTCTCGACATGAAGGTGTGGCTTGAGTTAATGGATGGAGCGGTTCGAGAAACTAGCGAGGACAAAATCGATCGTAATAGAGAAGCGCAACATAAGTATCTCACATGGCGAGCAGAGAAGGTTTGCAATACAAGATCGTATCGATTGGACTTACATACTTGAGTGTATATATATAGTCCCATAATTCCTTGCATATGATGAAATACAACCTTCCCTGCTGTTCTGTTTATCTTTCAGGATCCTGGTTACCCACTGCTAAAGAAGTTGATCGGTGAGAGTGGCGCTAAGGTTTGCTTTCCCTTTCAATAACCACTGAACTGAACACAGATTAGTTATTTAGTAGTAGCAGCAGTCAATTTCAGGCCATGAATTTCGTTGGTGCTAAGTTCTTCCCTTCCGAGTGTATGTGCAATTTATTACTCGCCCCCCTCCATGTGTATGTATATACAGGATCTGGTGAGGGAGTTCCTCTTCGAAGGAGTGAGTTCGCTGGGAACCAAGTCGTTTCTGGAGTATTTCCCCGAGTACGCGCAAGAGGACGGGACGGTGAGCAAGAAGCGCAGCATGGCCGGGAAGTCCTTTGGAACCCGGCCTTGGGACGCTCACGGTCGGTTCGTCGGCGACGACGCTAGCTGTTGATGGATAGCGGCTGTTCTACTTGAGCAGTTTATTATTCTCGGAATTCTTTCCTAGACCTAGTGGTTCGGCTGTTGTTTGTAGTGGTTTTGCTTGCTTCAAAAAAAAAAAAAAAACTGGATGTTTGTGCTGCCTCTGGATTGAGCATCTCCAACCACAGCCCCAAATCAAAACCCTCCGAGCAATATTCAGTCACATGCACTAAATCAAGCCCTTAGATTTTCATTTAGAAGGTGACCTGTAAAATTTGAGGGTCAAATTCAAAGTCTAACTTCAGTCATAGTCCCTAATTTGGTGGGAAAGAAATAGAAAGGCCTCATTTTTAGGGACCTAAAACTAAATTTTGAGTCCTCCTAAAATAGTAGCCTAAATAGAAGGTGTATTGAAGTGGATTTTTTGGACCAAGTCCCTAGATTTAGAATAGAGGTCTATTTAGGGGCTCCACTGGAGTTGCTCTTACATTCCCATTTGGGAGCTGGCTTATAAAATTTGAGGGTCAAATTCAAAGTCCAACTCCAGCCATAGTCCCAAATTTGAAAGGAGAGGAATAGGAGAGTCTCTTTCTTATGGACCCGAAACTAAAATTTGAGAGCCCTCCTAAAATAAGAGCCTAAATAGGAGATCCATTGAAGTGAATTTTTTTAGATCAAGGCTCCACTCAAATTGCTCTCCTATCATCATCCATCCCAAGCTCTCCACCCGTTGTATTGCAGTAGTAGTTGCTTGGACACAATGTATTTTTATTCTAGTATGGCAGCGCAAGGTGCCCATGGCCCTGCACCGCCACAGGTAGCTCTGCCTAAACGCCAGCCACAGTGCCTGGAGCAGCAAGCTCAACGAACAAGGAAAGGAAGGAAACGGGAAATTGCCATGGGGAGAACCTGCTATCCTGGCTGACTGATCAGCCTGGCATTCGGTTCTCGGTTGAGTTTCGGTTCGGTTCTTCGGTTTTGTAAGAAATTCGGTTCTCAGAAAATAGGAACTGATCTGTTTCCAAAAATTCTCGAAACCAACGAATTCAGTTCTCGATTATTTCGGTTCGGTTTCGGTTCTAACCGAACTAACCAAAATTTTCAGAAAAAGTCAAAACAACAATAAATATATACGTTCTAAAGCAAATTTTATCTATTTTTAATAATGATAATTCATTAAGAAACATTAACAATATATTAACACAAATATATAACGGTTCAAATATGAAACACCCCCCATAAAACAAACATAATTCTTACAAAATACAATTAAGTGAAGTATAATTCATGTAATTCGGTTAATTCGGTTAACTGATGGTAGGAACCGAATTTTCTTCGGTTATTTCGGTTCCCCAAAATCAGGAACCGAATAAGGAACCGAAATTTTCGGTTTCAATTCTTTCGGTTTCGGTTCCAGTTATTTCAACTCGGTTTTTCGGTTTCGGTTAATTTTGACCAGGCCGACTGACTGAAGCGAGGCTGAAGCAAACGGACAACGGAACAAAGCCACTAGTGTCCTCGGATGCTCTTTTTTCCCCAGCTCGGCTGCCGCCATGCACAGCCGCAGACCGCAGTCAGCTCGCACACAGCACGGCACAACGACGGAGGGAAAGCAGCAGAACCGTGCATTGCATGTGCACGCACGCGCGGACAGAGAAGAGAAGGGAATTGAGCAAACGATGGACAACTCGTAGTAGTACTTCCTGCGCCTGCAAAACAGCAAAAGTGACAAGAGAAAAGAAAAAGGTGAAGTCAAGAAGACAAACTTGGCTAGGCTAGGTTAGGGTTAGGTACTTCTCCGTAGTAGCAGTGAAAGCTGCGCCTAACCAGCAGCCATTTGGAGGAAAGACTTTCCTAATCCCACTTGTGTGTAGGTTTAGAGGGTGTTTGATTGTCTGATTTATTTTTAGTTTTTTGTCACATTGAATGTTTGGTATCAATTAAATAAATTAAATATAATTTATATTATAAAACTAATTACAGCGTCATGTAGTTCTTCACGAGACGAATCTATTAAGCCTAATTAATTCATCATTAACATACGTTTACTGTAGCATCATATTATCAAATCATAGACTATTTTATATCAATAGATTTATTTTGTAAAATAGTTTTGCTGACAAATTAGTTTTATAAATAATCTATATTTAATACTCCTAATTCGTGTCTAGATATCTGATGTGACAAGAACTTTTTTTAAGTCCCTCGAACCTTTTAAGTCCCTCGAACCAAAGACCCCCTTACTCGCATACCAATCCAAGTATCCAATCTACGGCGTCTTTGTAGCTCACACCACACAGAGGCTAGCAGCCAAGTAGTACCAAGGCACCAACACATGGTTCGTCGTCGTCTCTCCTGGTCCTGGCCATGGCCAGGCCTACGAGTATTGGCATGGAGCAGCAGGTCCTTGTTGGATTCACTGCGTGGCAGTGGCACAGAAGCAGAGCTGGCTGGTACAACATGTGACCACTGCTCCTCTGCTCGATCTGCGACACACACCAAACACCCGTCACCACAAGGGAGGAACAGCAGGGCAGCAGGCAGTGAGCGGGACCATCGTCCTCCCGACTAGTTGCATGTGAATGTGATGTGACAAGGCTACGGCTGAGTCGCTGTTGCTGTCATCGTCTCGTCTCGACGTCAGTCTCGCCTCCATGGAAACGGAACGGCCTCAAAAGCTCTGCAATGCATGGACACCCAGCCTGAAGGTTCACGGGCAACCTACCTGGGGAGTTTCCTAAACAAAAAACAAAAAAGAGCGCATCGTAATCGTAAACAAGGGGAAGCTGCAGGCTAATCTAAATAGTCATGGGGAGTCGCAACCACATGTCAACGTAGGAGTGCTAATGGAAAAAAAAGAGGCGGACAGCCCGTAAAGCAACTATTTTATGATGAGTATACATACTCAGTCCCGGAATAAATATATATTATTATTTTGTTCGTTGTTTAAGAAAATAATGGAGCAGTAGCAGATATTCCCTTGGTCAAATACTGCAGACTACTCTCTGCTTTGACCTGACTGTCTCCATGCATGTGTTCAGTGTTCCAATTTTCACGGAAGTGCCGCCTGTGTCTTGATACTAGCAGTACAGTACTCCTATAGTATTCCAACTGCACGGATTAACCGGAAAGTTCAGAGATTTCGTCAGAGCACTATCCGTGATAATGTACTAACCATGCTCGCATGTCGGCAAGCACAACAGCAACTTTGCATCCAGACGGCTGTCCTAGGCTTTCAGTGGTAGACCGAAAATTTTGTGCAATTTCCTCCTCTGGCGGTCTGGTCTGCTCTGGCCCCATGCATTGCAATGCAATGCAACTGGTGAGCAATTTCCCCTGGCCCAAACGCAAGTCTTGTTGCAGATTTAGAGTGGGATGGGAGGGACCTGGAGGCTGGTGTTGTCGTTACTCACTCGTGACTCGTGAAGTCAGTCAAAACGCAAAAGAGATGCCTTTCTTTTTCCTTAGCCTCGGGGATCGACGGGGTTCTTTCAAGAAATTCCAAGGCAATTTCACCATTGAATCTGAGATCTGCTGGGCAATTGCTCAAAGCCTAACTTTGCATTTGCAGTCAGCGCTCATCACATCTGCAAGCTTGTTTCTCATTAATGTATGTAGCTCCATCTGTAGCTCCTGTACATATGAGTTCGATTTACTACTACTTAATACTACGTATGATTCTAGTGAAGTCATGGTTCGCTGTAACTACCGTACTGACTATATTTATGTTGCTTCAACTTGAAGCACAAAAAGGTGGAGTAGTCCTTATATTAGAAAAGGTCGGCACGACATTTTCACCCCCTTGGTCCTTGGAGGATAACGATAGCTACTGCAAACTTGTGAACGATACCCAAACTTGCCTGACTGGCCCTTTCTTTGAACAACAGTGGAAAATGAATAGGCGGTGCTCCTGCTACTGTGATTTTTATAATAACAAAAAGAAACAGTGGAAAAGGCAAGATCTGGAAGAAGTACAACACACAGTTTTCTCAAAAAAATTTATTGGTAGGGAGAAAACTTAACAAGCAAAGACGACTAGCTGCCATCTGCCGGAATTGCATGCCTGAGATACGAGAGTGAGAGGAAACCAGGGGCTAGCGGAAAACTGTGTGCATGACTGCATTCTTCTGAACTGATGGTAGACGTTCTTCAGAGCAAGAAACATTCTTCTGAGCCTTGGGTAATAAGTAGGGTGCTGAAGAAACATGTTTGATTAAAAAGAGAGAGCAAGAAGATAGTAATTGAGCAGTATATAGTACGTATCTTATCAATTACTTTGATGATGTAGCTCCCTCATATACTGAAATCTTTAATTGTCAAACTAGCTATTTTCCCATAAAATACTTGGGAGTGCTTGTGAGCCCTAGTAGGCTTCATGTGGCAGATTGACTCCATCTTCTGGAAAAAACCTCAAAGAGGTTAGATATTTGGAAAGGTTCTTCTGCAATTTGGGGTGGAAGATGGAGAGCCTGATGGTGAGCCAGAAGTGATTGATCTGGATTCTACCATGGATGGTGACCCTGAGGATGGAGCCCCTAATAAAGAATTGGAGAAAAATTTAGAAGCAGAATACAGACCCCCGTATCACTGAAAAAGAAAGTGCCTCGCTCCAGCAAAAAGAAAAAAAAAGCAAGAGTCGTTACAAATGAAAGGAATCTTTTGGAATTGTAACGGGTTTGCTGATTCAAAGAAATATAGATTTTTGTCAGAGTTAACAAAAGAGAAGAAGAACCTAGATTTCATTGCTTTATCAGAAACTGGTTGAGCCATTTTTCCGCAAGCCACTTTGAATAATATCTGTGCAGACAGAGATTTTCTTTGGCATTGTATGGCTCCTCGGGGTCGGTCGGGTGGCATGATTCTAGGAATTCATCTGTCATCTTTTGACATTGGAGAAATAGAGGAAGGGGACTTTTTTATTCACTTCAAGGTTAGACATGAAGAGGATGATTTTAAGTTCAATTTGATTTCGGTTTATGGTCCAGCGCAGACGGATCAAAAACCACAATTCTTATCTAAACTTGTACGTGTATGTTTTAAAGAAACCTTACCTATTGTCATAGGTGGTGACTTTAACATTATACGGAGGCCGGATGAAAAAAATAATGATCTTTACAATGATAGATGGTCTTTCCTGTTTAACGCCGTCATTGATTCCCTGACCCTCAGGAAGATAGAAATGTCAGGTAGAAAATACATGTGAGCTAATCATCTACGAAATCCAACGTTTGAAAAACTAGATAGAACTCTTGTCTGCACGGATTTTGAATCTAAGTACCCGCACACCACTGTTCATGCCTTGACCAGAGAAATCTCTGATCACACACCTCTATTACTTTCTACAAACTGCCCGTCACCTGCTTACCAACCTCAATTCAAATTTGAATTAGGTTGGTTGATGAGAGATGGTTTTTGTGAGATGGTTAGAGACCTATGGCTGCATACCCCAGTTTATGGGACCCCAATCGAGAGGTGGCAAGCCAAGATTAGACGGTTGCGTCAGCATCTTAGAGGTTGGGCAAAAAATGTGAGTGGTGCTAACAAAAAAGAAAAAACTGCCATCATAGATAAACTCGATCTTTTGGACAAGAAAGCGGAGTCTACTTTGCTTACTGATGTTGAAGTAGACCTAAAACATGTGCTAAACGCGAGGTTAGCGGAGCTATTAAGAGAGGAAGAACTAAAATGGTACCAACGGGCCAAGGTTAAACATTTATTAGAAGGGGATGCAAATACAAAATACTACCACTTGCTTGCTAATAGTAGGCATCGAAAAACTCGTATTTTCCAGCTCGAAGATGGCAATAATATAATAAGTGGTGATGCACAACTCAAAGGGCATATTACCACTTATTATAAAAATTTGTTTGGACCATCAGAGGAGGCCCAGATAGTGCTGGATGAGTCCCTCATTGAGGATATTCCACAGGTCTCTCAAATGGAGAATGATTACTTGACTGATATCTTCTCACAGGAGGAGGTAAGGGTTGCAATTTTTCAAATGAAACATAATAAGGCACCAGGGCCGGATGGATTTCCTCTGGAGTTTTATCAGGTCTTTTGGAATATCTTAAAAGACGATCTGATGGCTCTGTTCATGGATTTCCATCAAGGACAATTACCATAAATTGCCTTAATTTTGGAACCATAATTCTTTTACCCAAAAAGACAGATGCGAAAGTGATTCAACAATACATGCCTGTAGGTTTGTTGAATGTGTCTTTCAAAATCTTTACAAAAGTCGCAACCAACAGACTTACTACCATAGCACACAAGATAATTCAACCCACCCAGACGGCTTTTTTGCCCGGACGAAATATCATGGAGGGTGTTGTAATACTTCATGAGACGTTGAACGAGCTTCACTCAAAAAAGAAGGATGGAGTTATTTTTAAAATAGACTTCAAGAAAGCATATGACAAGGTTAAATGGAGTTTTTTTACAACAAACACTGAGAATGAAAGGCTTCTCACAAAAATGGTGTAAGTGGATTGAGTGTTTCACACAAGGGGGTAATGTTAATATTGAGGTAAATGATCAATTAGGACTATACTTCCAAACTAAAAAAGGCTTGAGGCAAGGTGATCCTATGTCGCCCATACTATTTAATATAGTGACCGACATGTTAGCTATTTTAATTGCTAGAGCCAAAGAATCAAGCCAAGCCGAGGGGGTTATTCCACACTTAGTCCAGGAAGGGTTGTCTATCCTTCAGTATGCTGATGACACGGTGATTTTCATGAGCCACGATGTTGAAAGGGCAGTAAATATGAAACTTTTACTAAGTACCTTTGAACAACTATCGGGACTGCAAATAAACTTTCATAAAAGTGAAATCTTTTGTTTTGGGAAAGCAAAAGAGGAGGAAGTGTTTTATTCGCAGCTTTTCGGATGTGCTATTGGTAAATATCCCTTTCGTTACCTTGGCCTACCTATGAATACTAGGAAGTTAAACAATAAAGACTGGAAGAAAATTGAAACTAGAATCGAGAAGCGACTCAGTGGATGGAAAGCAAAAATGCTTTCGGCAGGGGGCGTTTGGTTTTAATAAACTCAGTGCTGTCTAGTTTACCGATGTTTATGATGTCTTTTTTCGAACTGCCGAAAGAAGTATTAGAAAAAATAGATTGTTTCAAGTCACGGTTTTACTGACAAAGTGACTAACACAAACGAAAATATAGATTGTCCAAGTGGGAGGTTTTATGTCAACCTAAAGATCAGGGTGCTTTAGACATTCAAAACCTCGATATTCAGAACAAATGTCTGCTAAGAAAATGGCTCTTTAAACTTTTGAATGAAGATGGTATGTGGCAGGAACTGTTGAGAAACAAATATATCAAAAATAAAACTCTAGGAAGCTGTGAAAAAAAATCTTCTGACTCTCAGTTCTGGAAAAGTCTTATAAATATTAAAGACGCCTTTATGCACTTGGAATCGTTTAAAGTGACGGATGGGTCTCAAACCAGGTTCTGGCTCGATACTTGGTTAGGGAGCAAGTCTCTTAAAGGCAAATTCCCTTCATTATTTAATATTGTAAGGAGGAAACAAGATTCTTTGGCAGATGTTCTTAGTTCAGTCCCATTAAATATTTCTTTTCGCCGAAATTTAGTGGGAACGAATTTGACCAACTGGCATAAAATCGTTGCCTCTGTACAGAGTATTACCTTAATGGAGCAACGAGATGTCTTTGTTTAGAGTCTAAACGCGTCCGGAACCTTTACAGTCAACTCCATGTATGTTGTGTTAATTAACAATGGGGTTCGAGTGTCAAAGGATATTTGGCAAATAAAGGTACCAACGAAAATTAAAATTTTTCTATGGTACCTAAATAGAGGAGAGTTGTTAACTAAAGATAACTTAGTTAGACGTAACTGGAATAGTGACAAGTACTGTTGTTTCTGTTATTCTCCAGAAACCATACAACATCCTTTTTTTATTGTTTTTATGCCAACCGGAATGGTGACAAGCACTGTTGTTTCTGTTATTCTCCAGAAACCATACATCTCTTTTTTTATTGTTTTTATGTCAAGTTCTTATGGCGCGCAGTGCATATACTTTTTGGGATTCCACCACCGAATGATATAAATGATCTTTTCATTAGGTGGTCAAAAATTGCAAGTAAAAAGTATAACTCATTGTTATTAACGGCGACTGTGGCGCTTTGTTGGACAATTTGGTTAACTAGGAACAAAGTGATTTTTAACAAATGCAGACCAAAATCTTTCTTGCAGGTCCTGTTCAGAGAAACGCATTGGCTTCGTCACTAGGCAAGTCTTCAAAGGCATGATGACCAGCGGGAAAAGTTGATCCAAGCTGGAAGACACCTAGAGATGTCAGCGTTGTATTTTTTCAGTTCCAATGGGTGGTTGTCCTCGAGTTATATTGGTCATGTTTAGTTTAAGTCTTCTTTTCGTTCGGTTTTGTCTTGCTGGCTGCCTGCAATCTGTGTTTACAGTTCTAGTTGGTGCACATTGCAAAAACTTTGTAATAATTAGCCTGATTCTATCGAATGATAGATGAAGCCGGATATTTAATATCCTTTATCTAAAAAAATGTCTATTGCTGTTAGATCCACCCTTATCTCATCTAGTCTAAATAGTGCTCCAATTTATCATATGTCAATTTATCTCATACCCAAAACTGTGATAAAAAAAGCTTGACAAAGTTAGGAGAACCTTCTTTTGGCAAGGAGGACATGCTAAAAGGAAATATCATCTGGTGAAATGGGATAAGATCTGTAAAAGTAAAAGAAAGGGAGGTTTGGGAATTAAAGATATAAGGAAAATGAATTTAAGTCTTCTTTGCAAATGGTGGTGGAAATTAGAAAAAGAAGATGGTATTTGGCAAAATATTGTCAGGTATAAATATCTGAGAAAAGATACAGTCTGTTTTGTACACCACAAACAGACTGACTCTCCTGTTTGGGCTGATCTTCTCAAAATTAAACATATTTATTTGCAAGGAAGGAAGATCTCTGTTAAAAACGGTAAAAACACTCTGGTTTGGAAGGACACATCACACATGGTTGTATAATGAACCATTATACATCTTGTTTCCTGGTGTGTTCAAATTGTGTGAGCAACAAAACATCTTGGTTTCACATTGGATTGGTGGATTGACTCAGATCACCTTCTCTAGATGGTTGACAGATGATCTTAGGTCTGATTGGGATAAGATCACCAATGATGCTTTTTAAATGTCATCTAGTTCATGATCATGATATTATATCCTGGAAACTTGACAACAAAGGAAAATTCTCAGTTAAGTCAACCTATAATGCTCTAACTAGTTCTGACAAAGGCTTCAGTTTCAGGTATATTTGGAAAGGAAAAATTCCCCCTAAAATCAAAATTTTCCTATGGTTAGTGGTGAATAATGCCATTCTAGCTAAGGATAATATGATTAAGAGGAAATGGATTGGAGATCCTTCCTGTCACTTTTGTCAGCATAATGAAACGGTGAATCATCTTCTGTTCACTTGACCTATTGCCAAGGTATTTGGGCGACTGTAGCCACTTGTCTTGGGGCAAATAACATTCCAATGTCGATTAAACTAAGTTGGAAATGGTGTGAAGTGTGGATTCCTAACCGGAAACAATTTCATATTATTGGGATTGCAACAATTTGTTGGGCGATATGGAAAATGAGAAACAAAATATGTTTTGAAGGAAAGAAATTCGGCAACCCTTTAGAGATTATCTGTCATGCATGTGCATTCGTGAAATTCTGGGCAAAGCTTTTGAAGGAAGGCGACAAGGAGATGTTGATCCAAGGTGTGGATACCATGATCAAGATTGCGACGCAGTTGCTGTCCAAAAATCATCAAGTCGATGCTCAGGCAAACCTGATGTTAGGCCCTGCTGAAGAAGATGACTCGGAACAAGATCAAGATCAGTGAAGGATGACATAGGCATATGTCTGCAGTAGTCTTCTAAGCCTTTTGCGTAGTAGTTATGTTGCTGTTAGTTTTACTCTTGGATGTCTGGGAACTTCTCTGGTTTTTTCGTTCTCTCAGTCTCGCTTATCTGTTTGGCGAGGCTTATCATGTTCAATTGTAAAACTCTGTTGTATTTCCGTTGCTTTGGCAATGGAAACGGGGAAGCCCCTAATTCAAAAAAAAAATAGTACGTATCTTCCCTTTGGTAGCGTAGCGTCATATAAAAAGTTCTTTGTCAAGTCCAGTTTATTTACTCACTGAGTTTTTGTTCAGGGATTGTTTGTAGTCAACTAAAAGAGTTTTTCTTTCATTTTAGGGAGTTGGTATACAATTGCCAACGTTGCAATTTGGCTAGCAACGAAGATCAATGTTGCTACTACTTCATGCTCGATCGATGACACAGACAGCAACGGAACGAAGTTTGGCGGAAGCAACATGGTAGATGGCGATGACCATCAACGGACAAAAAGGACACTCTCGCTTGGTCAGTCTCAGTCAGCAGCAGCAGACGCTGGATCGACACGTTGCCGTCGCATTGGCCTTGGGGCACGGAATGTGCAGTCGATCGGGGGGCACACGCGAATTCGAATCTCCAATCATTCATTCATCCCATACACATGCGGCCAAAATTCCACCAAATCTACGAATCTCGACAGGACTCTCAGTGGAGAATACATGAACATGCATGCACACCGGCGGCAGTAGTAGTTTTTTAATAAATGGATTGAAACAAAAAAAAATACTGATAGAAAGAACGAAGCATTCATTCGCCATGCATGCCGGTGACTACACGATCACTCTCTCCAACGGACTGATTTTACAAGCTGCATGCACGGAGCGTTCTACTAATAAATCGTGCATGGATTAGCAGCAAGCAAACATTTTTTTTTATAATAAAAACATAATAATTTGGAGCACTCCTACTAGTAGAGGTGGTGGTAGCCTATCATCCTGCGCGCCGAAAAGAGTCCTTTTTTGTTTTTTGACACAAACAAGATGAAGCTGGCCGGACTCGCGTCTCGCTCGCGGCGGATGATCTTCGGCGGCGCGCATCAGGGCCGTGGTTTGGCGGGCAAGGGGAAATGGACGGGAGGCGGACGGATCACAAGATGGTCCGGGCGTCGGCCGTGGCGGCGGCGTTGGCGGTCATCATCATGCGGGCGAAATCCTGGAATCCGACAAATCCATCGCCGTCAGCGTCGACGCCGCCGATCATGCGGCGGCAGTCGTCGAGGCTGCACCCGTCGTCGGGCCCGCCACCAAGGATGCTCTCGAGGACGGCGCGGAGCTCCTCGGCGGTGATGCGGCCGTCGCCATCGGCGTCGAACACGCGGAACGCCTCCATGAGGTCGTCGTCGCCGCCGCCGCCGTCTTCGTCTCCCCCGGCGGAAGGCTGCGCGGCGAGGGCGGCCACGGCGTCGATCTCGGCGTCGGACGGCTCGGCGTGGCCCAGGCGCCGTAGCACGGCCTCCAGCTCCCGGCGCGGGATCTCCAGCGGTGGTACTGGTACCGGCGCAGGAGGCGGCGTCAGCAGCACGGAGCGCGGCGTGGAGGAGCGCGCCCGTAGCGCGTCGTCGGATGAGGAGGAGGATGTTGAGGACGCGAACGACGGCGTCTCGCCGCGTGACAGCGACCGCTTCTTCTTCTTCGTCACGTCCTCGCTGCCGCCGCCCCGCTTCGGGGATGGCAGGGACAGCTTCCTGGCGAGCGACTGGATGGACAGCTTCATCTTGGCGTTCTCCGGCGCCGCTGGCTGGCAATGGAACACGGGAGCGGATCGGATCCGAGGGGCTTGGGTGGTAGAGGAGAGGAGAGGACAGGAGGAATGGAGAGGACGGGGAGGCGGGAGGTGGGAGATAAAAAGGGAAGCACGGGAGTGAGCTTCCTGGAAGCTTCGTGGCCGTGGTCGTGGTCGTGGGGGCGGGGCGATTTTTCGGCTTCGTCCCCCGAGCGGTGGTGGCGTCCCGTCCTCCCTCCTGTCCGCCTGGCCTATCCTTCTCCGTCCAAGGCCCAAAGGGGTGCTTTGCCGGCGATTTATTTTGGAAGCCCAGGCCTTGCACGGCCGGCCGGCGGATTGGCTGCGGGAGCTCGAGGCTGTTGCGCGCCCTGTGTGTGGTGCCTGTGCGTTCGTCGAGTTGGCAAAGCCCAAGATATGGTGATGCTGACGGTGTTGCCAGAAATAGCTGAGCGCGTGTTGTGCATGTGTTTATGCGAGCTTAGGTGGAGCCCAGATGATTTGCACAGGCGGGCTTTGTTCTCGCTTTCACTGCGACTAGCTTTACAGTCTTGCTGTAGAAGTAGAACACGGATGCTGCATGCGTGCCCGGCTATTTCAGTGTAAATTAAAGTTGTAGACTTGTTTGCTATAGATAATGATATCTCAGCGTATTTCATCAATCGTATCTAGTCTATAGTATTTGGTTACAAACATTTTTTTAGGCCTTTTACGCTTTGGTGGCATCATATCGTCCTGTTTACTTTGCTTATAAATCGGTTTATTAGCTATAAAATAATGTTTTTCTATCACAAGAAAATAGCCAAAAACAACATAATCCGGCTTATTAATCATCGAAACGATCAAAGAAACAGGGTGATAGGTCATTTTTTTGGTCATTTTTCCAACCTGATTCATCTATAGATGACCATCGTGCCGTGTCGTGCCTCGTCGTGCTTCGTGCCTGACCGTGTCGTGCCTGGTCGTGCTTCGTGCCTGGCTGTCGGCCCAAGGCACGACCCACGGACCGTTTTGACGTGCCGGACTGCCTGTCGTGTCGGGCCGGGCCCATGGCCCGTCATGCGAGAAACACTTCAAAATTCTCACAAGTGTTCATCATTTTTAGTTTTTCACAAGTGTTTATCGTTTTTAACATGTCACAACTCAACTATTAGTTGTCACAAATCATTTTAACCAAATTAGCCGTTGAAATCACAATAATCGGGTCGCTCCCGTACCGCCTCTTAGATCGGGCCGTGTCCGTGCCGTGCCACATGCCTAGGTGACGACCTAGGCACGGGCCGAGCCAAAACGTCGTGCCATGAACCGGGCCGTCGTGCCTCGTGCCTTATGGCCAAGTATATTCATCCAAAAGTCACAGAAGTTGGAAAGCCATGTTTAGATAGCTCTACCTTTGCAGCAGGTCACATCTAGAAGCTAGGGAAGTTGGAAATCTTTGTTTGGGTAGCTTTATCTTTGTAGCACGGAAAACGACTTAGTGTTTTTTTAGCTTCTCGATCAGTGCCATTTCTTGAATTAACATTTCTTATTGAACTTCCAGTGTCGTCAACCGTGGCCACAGAGAATCTTGAGTATCAATTTAGGATGGGCAAGGTATAAACTGTAGGTCTTAGTAGGAGTATGTTTGGCTCGCCTCATCATCGCTTACTAGTAGTATTAGAGCATCTTCAAGAAACTCTGTAAACATATAAGCCAAATTTAGTGATTTAGTTACTCTCTAAAATAGATAATACTAGATTACTCCAACAGACTTTGTAAAATGAAGAGTCTAGATAGCTAGTGAGGTAGGCTATCCAAAGATAGAGAGCGAATGAGGTGGAATAGAGATCTTCTAAATTTGAAGAGTCATTTACAGAGTCTGTTGGAGACATTTTTTCTTTTCATAATAGCCAAATTTATATTTAGAAAACGATTTAGCTAATCTCTTAAAGATGCTCATACTATAGCCTCCTATCCGTTCTCTGTGCTTGGTTTTTTTATGCTGACAAAAGAAATAGGGTAAACCAAAATCTTTAGATTGTTTCATGTAAGATTGTGCTCTTATAAAATTCTGATACGGTGCTGGCCTTTCATTTTTAGCTGTCCCTGAGGTGCCTACCTAAGGATTTACGATCAGTGATTTCTAATTGTGTTGTCCTTGTCATAATTTACTCCTTCCATTCCAAATTATAAGATATTTCAAAAATCTTGAAGAGTCAGTTTATATGAAGTTTAACCAATAATTATAGAAAAAATATAAAAATTTATGAGATTAAATAGGCATACTATAAAAATATAATTAATAAACAATCTAATGATACTCAGTTGACCTCATAAATATTATTATATTGTTATAAAAATTTAGTCAAACTTAAGATAGTTTGACTTTTTAAAATTCTTGGATGTCTTATAATTTGAGATGGAGTGAGTATACTCTTAGGCAATGTCAGTATGATTTACTACCTTATAGGATCTAAGCTTTCGGAAAGCAGCAGGTAAAAAAATGTCAGGATATACAATAAGCCCTTTAGTTAGAACACGAAAAAAATTCTTGTTTCCTTTTTTGAGAAATACAGAATTTCACACGGAAAACTAGAACCATCTTATAATGTAATCTGTTTGATCTACTAAGAGCATTTCCCACTTATCCATCGTTCAATTTGGAGTGGAAGGATGTGGGAGAAAGAATCACGAGCAGAATAGAGTTCTCATCAATGTAAATGCACCATAGAAAAAAAAAAGTATAAAGTGATTTGAAAATATTATGAGATTCCCAATTCCCAATACAAAGTTGTCTTGAGCGATATTATTTTGAAAAGAAACCCAACAAAAATACGCTCTTAATTTTTTTGGAGCATGTGTGGTACAGCTCTGCTTCACTAGTAAAATTATTTTTTTAGAAAATAGCTTAATGAGCAACCCTCTAAATGAAATTGAGTTGTTTTGAGAAAAGTGTTTGGTAAAACAGCTTCACCAACAACTTCATACATGGATATGAAAGAGAAAGAGGGGAGAACAGTGATAAACTATTATTTTTAGTTTCATCTCATTTCATATCTTTGTGAGAGGGAAAAAAACAAGAAGGAACTATTTTAAAAAGAGGTGTTTGATAAAAAAAAATAGAGCTGTGTCAAACAGCCCCCGGAAAAACTCATTGATCTCGTACTATTGGAAACGCTCTAAATGAACAGAAGGACTTTCCAATTAATTAGTAGAGCAAAGATCGGCATAGATTGATCGACCGATTAGCTGAAAGGGACACTTAACCGCATCATATCGCGCTCAATATAAAAACCTCTGTCTATAATATATGCTCGGTAGGTACGTCTTATGTTTGTTCCCAAGCATGTTCACAATTTTGTTGTTCACCCGGCCAGTTAGCTTAACAGGGATGTCCAGTCTGTGATTGGTGGTAGCCGCTCATGTATCGCTGCGGTGATTTTTATACGTTGCCTAGGTAGGCTAGTTTAGTTCAGACCTACAACAGTTTCCAAAATGACCATGTGACGTGTCCGTGTACTACTCTCTAGTTGGTTTACCGGCTACTACTCTGGTTTTAAATTACGAGAATTTTGGCTTTTCTAGATTAAAAAAAATCGATATGTGGAGAAAATGTCCCCGGGCATAATGCTTAAGGTACAATATATAGGCTGCGGAAATCTTCAGCTTGCAGGCGGGGCGGGCTTTCCACAAGCACGCATAGCCGCCCCGCGAAAGTATGATTAGTGGCCGATGTGGCTTGGCTGTAAATTTTTTGTGGTCTAATGTTATCTAGTCCGTAAAGCTCACCAGACAAGATGATAAGTCCTCAAGAACTGCAAAAAATTCACAAAACAGTCACGAATTCTTCTAGTATTCTGTTTTTTTCATTAAAAATAAAATATTACTCCCTTCTACCGTCCCACAATAAATGCACGTTTATAGTTCAATTTTTTCGCAAAATGAATTTCACGATAGGGAGCAGATAGGGAGATGTAGAGCCGGCAGCGGCAGCAACCCTGATTATAGATCTCGAAACCAGCGAAATAAAAAAAATGTCGCCATAAAGAAAATGGTAACTGTAAGACTAACAGGGTCTGTCAAAAACTTCCAGATTCTTCTCTCGTCCACCATTCAGTCATGGCATGGCATGGCATGGACCTGCATTCTTTGTTTTTTTTATTCTTCCTCTAAATTTGTGTTTTTTTCTTCTCTGAAACTGTGACACAAAGATGGCAGGTCTTTTGTAGGGGCATAGACGTCATTTTACATTTATCTTGGTTTCCGTGCCTAAACTTGTTTTAGAAAATGGTCATCCTACCTGCGGGGGCTCGTGGACGTTCCTAATTTGTCTAGTCCCACTGACTTTCGCGATGGTAGTTTTACGGCTTGCGGATTTCCACATAGCCCTGGCGGACACCTTAGTGGCCGGTGAACGGTCCACAACCCGCCCCGCCTGCAAGCTGACCCATGCTCTATCCGTACACATTGACACCATTATATTGCCTTATGAGTTTGATCTTTGAACCAGTGCTTTGAAGAACGAGACAGTTGAGAAGATTTTTTTACCTCCGCCCCAAGAACACGCCATGGGAGCTCAAACCTAATTCGCTAGGTTGCTACTAGAATGCCTCGACCATCCAATCTAAGAGCCGTTTGCACTGGCTTTTGCTATGCATTTAGACACTTAATAAAGCCAGTTAAAACATCATATGTTAATCCGCAAGACGGTTCATTAATTTAACGAGCTAAAATAATAATACTAGTAGCTCTGTTCCTCGGAGAATCAAAGAAACGAGAGTTCGAGTCGAAGCAGCCACAATGTGATCGCGCTAATAACGAGCTATGTATGCACGGGAGTTTTGGGGCTTGTTTGATTTCTTGCTCCTGGCCGGCTTGGCCAGCGGGCCTGGCTGTGGCTAGCTTTAGCCTGGCTCCCTTGCTACAACCTCCCTTGTTTGATTTCTTGCTTCTATTGAGCCACGCCGAGTTATGATCGTGTTTGATAGGTCGCACGCACGGATAGGATCACCTTGCATCTGGAATATGGTGGCCTTACCATCTCTTTCCCTTGTTGACATTCCACCGAGCACTTGCTAGGCGTCGGTTGAACCACCTGGGCGGAGGCAAGGAACACGGGCAGAACCAGCACCACCTGACGATGGCGATGATCGCTCGCCGATGACTGCCGACACACAGCCTCATACACGCAGAAGCACTGCCGAAGGCCCGGTCAACCCTACCGCCATAGCCATTCGCCGACACCATGTCCATCTAGAGCACTTGCAGCGCCTCCCCCTCCGGGACATGTTTTCCCATGGCTGGACGCGCGGCGGCAGGACATCCCGTAGTCCTCCTGCCGGTCATGCACCGTTCCGGCGTCCTCACCGTTGTCACAGCAATCTGGGATGGGAGGCCCGTCTTGTGTCCTCCGTTGTTGCCGCGCGCCCGCGCTGGACCGCCGCAATGTAACTGGCAGGGACACCGCACTTCACTTTGCCGGAGTTGAGCTCGGCTAGCCGGATCTGCGCCACCGCGCGTCCACGCCGGTTGTTGCGCCACCGCGAACGCCATATGTGCGTAGCTCCCGCACCGCCACCAGGAGGTGACTCGAGCGTGTGCACGCAGCTCCCGCGCGCTCGAGCCGACCAAGCTGCCAAAAAACGAATGTAAGTTTCGTTTCCTTGGAGCCAGGTGAGAGAAGGCCTTTTGCATCTCCGGAGCCTGGCTCGTTGGTGGACCCAGCAATTCAAACACAAGAAGTTGCAGCCCACGGGCTCGGCCAGGTCGTCGGGCCAGCAATCAAACACGCCCTTGGTGTCGGGCGTCGGCTCTACCAAATCAAGTACACTTCATCACATTCATGTATATGCGCCATCGCACGTACCTTCCGCGAAGCTTCCTGCGCTCGCCAATGGTGTCTCTTCGTCCTCTCCGATCCCGGTCCTAGCTCCTGCACGATCGATCCGATCGTCTTCTCATCCACTACACATAACTCTCCAGAACTAACGAGACGTGCGCTAGCTTGCGACGACTGTGCCTCAGTGCCTGTGCTGCTGGCGCACGTACCCCTCCAGCTAGCTCAGCTCAATGCTCACTGGCCGGGCACGACGTACAGCACGCAGAGCCAGCTACGCACAGCTAGAAACCGGCCGTCCCCCCAAACCGTGTTGAAACTTGAAACCGACTGGCCTGGTGGTGCCGTGGTGGTGGTGGTCGTGCTCATACGTACGTACCTGTTTCATGGTCAATGATGCTCACTTGCACTAATAACCTTCTCTTTCAGTTCTCTGCACGCACGCGTCCTAGCTAGCTACTCGTCGTCAACGGTCAACCTGATGCGCCTTGTTGACATGAACTTATCATTCTAGTTTATCAATCATTGTACATCATTTTTCTTTCATATAACAAAATAATCAAAAATAACATCAATCAGCTTATCAATCACAGAAAATAACCACCGAACATGACGAATATCCAGTTGGCCACGCTTAGCCTCAATTTGCTTTCGATCAGCTCATTCACCCCAATGATGCTACAAAGGCACAGTCTAGATACTTACCAAGCCGTAAGTATTGCAAGCAACGACTCCATTCGTTCAAGTTATAAGTCATTTGGACTTTTTTGGTTCATCCGTTTTGCTATGTATATCTAGACATATTATTATGTACAAATGCATAGTAACTGGATGTATTGAAAAAGTCAAAGTGACTTATAATTTGAAACCGAAGGAGTAATAATTATTTTTTAAACTGATTATGTTTACACTCTCTGTATTTGTTTCCTAACACTGAAACACAATACTCATATAGATACTATACAATCTCTATTTAGAGGCTTATAAAACGGAATAGAGAGATGGGTTGTTTATGTTTTTTCATTCATGCATATAAAGGTAAAATTAGTTTTTTTAAGAAAACATAATATATCATGATTGTTATCCTTGTGATTAGAGTCAATTGAATTAATGACAACCTTTTGATTTTATAACTATTATAGTTTATTGGATTTATCTATTTTTTTTCTAACGTGTCTTGTCAAGTTTAATGTGGAGGCTTCATTCAAGGTTTGTAGTTAGTAATATCAATAATTCTCAAAAAATGTTGTGGGTCTTCGATGTGTATTTAGTTAAAGCCTAAGCTTAAGTTATATCATCTCTTGTTGCATCCGTTTATATATGGGACACTGTATTTTTGCATTCAACTTTGTTCTTATATTAATTAACTACTACAAACCTTGAATGCTTATGGCACCTTTATATATAAAAATTCTTCTATGTTTTATTAAAAACAATAGACAGCAGCGTTTAGACTACATATATACACGGGCTACTCTTTGTTAGTACTGTGGCGCGAGCGGTGGTTTCATCAGATTGCACTACAACAATTATTAAATGTTGAATCGATCACCTCTATCAAAGACTCAGTGTTGGTATGTCAATACTAGTAATATATAATCTAAAATCTATATACTTATCTAAATTAAGTAGTTTAGTTCTAGTGGAAATGCACTTTTTTGTAGTGGAGATATATATAGTGGATGGTTGTGGTGGAATAATAATAATTTAGTTTGGTCAACCAATTGTGGGGTGCTTAATTATATGTTCATGTGTTGGCAGTCCAATTCCAACAGAACATCTTTCCTTTCTTTGTTTCTTTTTCCGTTGAGAGAGAGAGAGAAAAAAAGCTAGGACGATTATGCTGAACCAACATATGCCGGCCGTTTTCAGTTAGCGTTTAGCGAAATGATTGCTGCTCCATCTCTCCGGAGAATAGCCAGGATGATGGAGACACATGTCTCGATAGGGAGCAACACGGGTGGTGAGAACATGGATGGGCTTATGAAAAAAAAAACTTTTCATGGAATAATGGTCCTATGAAATCCAAATGGTGATGAGCATATAAAAATACTCTAGCAGGGTTGGGAACGAACTGCGTGCAGAGGAGGCGCGTTCCGTGCAGGACGATGCAAAGAACAGCTCTCGGCAACATTATATTTCAGTGTAGAAGTAGTAGTATTAGCTAGCTAGATAAATGAAGCCCTAGGCGGCGGCCCCGCCATGTGAGGTGCTGGTAGGAGGTGGACGGAGCTAGCATAGCATGCACCCCTGTTGGTTGGTGCGAGCTACCCGCCAGTGGTTCAGTAATCTCCCTCCACTGACTGTCATCGGTTAGCTAGCTAGGATAATAGGGCAGCCTCCTCCCTCAATGATGGATCGGCCGGCTGAATGCACGCATATGGTTTATGGTTTGGGTTGGTCGACTGGACGTCTGGACCGAGCGAGCTCGGACTAACCGAAAATGGCGGCGTGCGTGTATGTGTTCGTCCAAGGAAATCAAACGCACTTGCAATAATCATGATCAGATAGATTCCCATTGGTCTATCATATCATCGAAGGTGGCGAATCTAAGTAGTGTAGAAGAAATTAAATGCTTGTGTGTTTGCATCATATGCATGCAGGAATCTGATTCTGATGGAAATTAAGCGGCTGATCGATATGCCAAGGCAGATAAATTTTATTTTGAGTAAATTATATGGCCGGTCCTTAAACTATCGGTGAGTTTTTATTCCGGTCTCCGAACTATGCAAATGACTATTTAGGTCCTTAAACTGTAAGTTGGGTCCCTAAACTATTGTTTAGGTTTCATCCTGGTCCCAAGCTACAGTGACAGCGGTAACAATTGCTTTGTTTTTATTTATTTATTTGGGCCGAATCTTTGAAAAATCATAATAAATCATAGAAAACCCATAAAGTAGAAAATCTAATTTTGTTGGACTTCACATGAGTAGATCTACCCAGTGAACAAATAACATGGTATGTTTTAGAACAAATTTTTTGCTATGAAGGTTTTGTCTTTTTCTTTTTAATCTATTTGGGCTAAATTTTCTATTATGATTTTCTATTTTATGATTTTTCTATGATTTATTATGATTTTTCAAAAATTCAGTTCAAATAAATAAATAAAAACAAAGCAATTGTTATCGCCATCACTGTAGCTTGGGACCGGGATGAAACATAAACTATTGTTTATGTACCCAACTGACTGTTTTGAAAGTTTGGGGACTGGAATGAAATCTAAGCAATAGTTTAGGAATCTAAATAGTCATTTTCATAGTTCGGGGATCGAGATGAAAACTTACCAATAGTTTAGGGACTGATCATATAATTTACTTTTTCATTTTCCTTGGCACTCGTTGTTGTCTTGGGGGAACGGAGCTCATGGAGACAGACAGCGTCGTCCAATCGACGACATTGAGAGCTACCGCAGCCTGGTGATGCGATGTCGATCCCTGCCCGGCGTGACGACGACTAGGGATGCAAGCGGCAGCCCGCATAACCTGCATATAGGATTAATTTTGTGAGTTGTCGTTTGAACCCGTAAAAATTAAGTTTATATGTGGGTTCACGGGCTAGTCCACTTATATCCCTAACGACGACGCACGTTTACCACGTTGGCAGGCAGTGCAGCGTGTGTTCATCGTCGGTGCGTGACGTGGGGCGTCGTACTATTATCCTATCAGGAGTACAATAGCGAGTCGGTGACGCTCGCCCTGTCGTGTGCCACGCGCTGCGATTCAAGCATCGGACCAGCGCCGCCGCCGCCGCCGCCCAAATCGCACAGCAGTGAACCCGCTCCGCTCCACGGTCGACGTCAGCGGCACTGGGCTGCTGGCTGCCTGCTGGGCGGTTCCTACCACTAGCTCTACCTGCCCAAGTGGGAGCCAGCGACGCGGTGCGTGGAATTTATACAACTGACAAGGGCGTACGGCCGCGCACGCGCGGACGCCGTCGCCGTCGACGCGCGCATGCAGTCAGAGCACGCCTGTGCCGCCGCTTCGTTCCGGCTTCTCTGTTTCAGTTGTATTGTACGGAGTATTATAATGACACGTAGACCGACCTGGCTCTCAAACTCGGCGTGAGGCGGCGGGCGACGACGGCGAGCCGGCATCCTCCGGTCAACGAAAGAGATAAGCCCAGGTTGCCGGCCGGCACCAGCGGACGTCGCGCGGCAAACCGAACCAAGCCTGACGCGACGTTTCAGAGCACAGAACGCGCGCGGCTCCTGGTTACATGTAGCACTTAGCAGGCCCGGAACTGTTGACAGAACCGCTTTTAGCTTCCTATTCTTATCCTTTGTACGGAAAAAAAACCAAAATTGAGAATGGCAGTTAGAAGAAAACAATCGTCCTCTTCACTTCGCTTATCCCGAAATAGTGTTTTTGTTTTACAACCGACTTATCAGCCAGCCACCAAAACGATGAAACGAACATGCCGAATGTTAGGAAACAACAACAGCAACAAGATGTGGAGAATTGAACAATCCGATCGAAAACTCATCGGTTGGAGAGCGGTAACTCCAAACGAGAACGTGACTGAAATGACAACCTCAAATGTTCAGTACCATGGGGTTTTAAAACACTTTGGTCTTGTTTGGATGCACATGTATCTCACTCAAAACACATGTGTTAGAGTATATTTGAACTAATTTTCAATCCAATCTACTCCAATCTATATGGTTTGAGACCAATACATGCGCATCCAAAGAAGACCGTTGTGTTTTCTAGCGGCACATCTGATCTGGCTTCCAGATATCAGCACAGACTCAGCACCGGCAGTTAGCAGAACGCTCACTAATCTCAGTCATATAGGAACGCCAAAATGAGAAAGGAAGCGTCATAGTTGTCCTATCCGGAATACCTAGATGAAGAAGGTGCCTGTTACTGGCTTGTTGCCGACTTGCCGTCAGGGATGAGCAACAGCGGCCGTTTACTGTACAGCGGTTTGCCGAGCAGCCTGGTGCGTCGATGCTGAGAGTGGCCAAGAGAGCGGCGACTGGGCCTCTTCTCATTGTGGGCTAAGTGTGAGATTGGAAATTCCACCTGGGATGTTTTGCCACTACCAACCCCACAAAAAAGCCTGCCTACGAACTGTGGAAGGGGAAAAAAAGCCTGCCAACGTTACATTTTCCTCTCCAACTCTAAAATCGGATAAACTACTACTCTCAACTTTTAAAACCGTTTATTTCATCTTCGTACCCAGGCTAAAATTGTTTTTTCCAAGGTGGTTTTATTTTTTTAGTTCAAAAATAAATCCTTTAAACACCATATAAGTATTTGAAACATAAAAAGTATGCCTATGTTTTTTTAAAAAAATATAAGAAAATCCATACAAATAGATTGGAACACTAGAAACCTAAATAATACATTTGTATCTAGTGAAAAGAAATATAGTATCTTCCAAAATTAGATTTAGCTCTAGGAAAAATAAAATATATATAAAAAAATCTAGAAAACTACCAAAGTATTCTAATTTATGTCTAAACTGTTTTTTAACTCTACACAATATAAATATGATTTTGCATCCAACATAAATGCAACATATGTTAACCCTAAATCCTCCATGCTGAATGCATTCATGCCGGCTTCATCTCATATATTTATTGCGAAAAACATTTCATATGAAATTAGATATCAATCAGAATGTTTTATTGTTTTTTTGCATAATTGTTTGATATTTTTTTTTCTATTTTTCTAGAGCTAAATATAATTTTTAAAAGATTCTAAAGTTATTTCACTAGATTTAAATATTTTATTTGGATTTCTCATATCCTAATCTAAATTTTTATTTTTCTAGGAAGTTGAAGAATCTTAGAGATATTTTTCATGAATTATGAACCTTATTAGGTATTTTTTGGATTCCTTTATTTTTTAAACTAAAAATTTAAAAACCACCTTTAGAAACTATTACTAACCAGGTTAGGTGGTAAAACGAATTGTTTTATTTTTTTTTTGTAAAATAACTATTTTAAAAGTCAAGATAGGTGTTTTAGTGAGTTTTGGAGTCTACCCTATTAATTTATCATCTTTTTCTTTTCTATGCCCACACTAAAAAAACGCACCCCGCTGAGAAATCTCTCATCCATTCACCTAAAAAACTATACCCAGAAAAACAACATTTTCAAAATAAACAGTTTAGATTGCTCATAATATCTTCTCTCTTCTTACTCATTCAAAATCAAGCACTAAAATTATGTGTATCAATCCCACCTCCCCCATCAGCGCTCGGTCCTCCACGCCCGCCTCCACAGCCACGGTTCGATTCCCGTCCTCTCTTTTTTTTTCCGGAAAATACATCACTCTGTATTTTTCTGATTTTTCTTTGCTCGGGCAATCGCAAGTCGTCTGGGTCGTCGTTCACGCCGTCGAAGCGGCAGGCCAAGGAGCGGAACGCTGCCTTCCATGCGTCGTCGGCGGCCGCAACTACGGACGGGGTGAGCGGCAGGCGGGCGGAGGTTGATGCGATCTGGCCCGAGACGGAGACGCCGGCCCCGGAGCTGCCACTGGTGGACGAGATGTTCGAGGCCATCCGATCCCGTGGCGCCGGCGTCCATGTGGTCCCTACCTTTGCTGGTGAGTCCTTTGCGCCACGAAGACTGCTGTGATCTCTCGGTTGGGCTGTGAATTGGGGATGTTCGTGACTAGCGTCCTCGGAGAGGGAGTCCGCGGTGAACCCCGCGCGCAGCGAGAGCGATGAGAGCCTCAGAATCGAGCTCCCGAGCGAGGCGGAGGGAGGAGGAGGTGGGGGCCCGTCCCCAGCGGCGGGGGACGCCGGTCAGATGCGTCGCGGTATGGGAGGAAGAGGAGGAGGAGCCGCGTAGGACGCGCTGCCGCCTCCCCATCCTCCATGGGATCCGTCGCGTCGGAGACATCTGCGGCGGTGGCTTCTTCTTCCTCCTCCTCCTCGGTTTCCGCGGCTTCCCGACCCTCATCTTGGTCCACTGGGACGGGGGGCAGCTGCTCCATGGCTTCAGTGTGAGGTGGGGGCGGCAGTTGCGCCTCGCTGCCCTCCTCCGATCCATTGGGGGTCTGCGAGGTGGGTTGCAGCGAGCTCGGCGAGTGGTAGCATGACAGGGCATGTACAGCCCGTCGATTCAACCCGTCTGTGTACCAACATATTTGCATGAAGCCCCCTCGCGGACAGGAATCGAGGCGAGGTCGTCGTCTGACGAGACGACGGGCGACGGCTCGTGCTCCCAGGCATAGCGGCCGTCTGACGCCGCGCTGTACGGTCGTCGTCTCCATACGCCAACGCACACAGGATCCGGTTGCAACATGTGGTATCATCGAGGTGTAGGATACGGCTGCTGCGCGTAGACGTCGAGATAGAAGACGCTGGTGGACGGCACCATGGCGCGGCTCCATGGACGGCACCATGTGTAGATACGCTGCGCGCGTAGGACGACGGTGTTGATCAAGACCAGGTAGGAACTCGGACCAATTGCGCGGCTCCATGACGGCACCATGTGGCCAGCGTCGTCGTTCCGCTGCGTACTGCTCTGACGGGTGGTCGAGTCACCTTTAAGGACAGTACAAACCTTTTGATTTCATCTCCGTTTCTAACGCTTGAGCATGGCGTGTTGCGCTTTCCCATCATTGTTGTTCATGGAGAGTAGTACTGGAGATATATTCTGACACATTTGTCTAATTTTCTTTGTTTTAGTATGGCAACTGATGGTTCTAAAATATTTAATCTTGTAATGAATTCTCTACAATGCAACATGATGGTATATAAAAAATCATTTATTATTAATCTTAGATACATGCAAAGTATTAATATCTTGTAGATAATGAAATAGATCATATGGTTGTATGTCTTGTCTTTTTACCCGCATGTATGATAGATTCGAGATGTTTACGGACAACCCTCGTCTATGGGCTGTACATGTCCTGATGGACAAGGGGTAACTGAGGTCATTTGTCAAGCGGACCTCACTCGTCAGGATAGGCAAACGGCACAAATTAAAGAAGGTAGACGGAATGACGTGAGATTTATTTTCGAACTTGGACACTGACGATAGATCAAATTTTTTAAGGACACTGATGAGTAGACCATCTTTTTTAATGGTAAAAGGCTCGAAGAAAATGATGATGAATTAGTAGGGTAGATATGATAGATTAATTCATTCATGATATCAACCAATTTAAAAGGATCATGTTACACTTGGTACGTGTTCTATTAATTGAAGGAACGAGATCAAGCTATATATACCGCTTCCTCCCATGGATTTAAGAAACGATATAGCAAGTTACTTAAGAAACGACATAGCACGTTTCCGTACTATGACCCCAATAATGTTTTATGAACTTGGCTGTTGTGGTTTATTTATATTTTTCTAGACAACATCGTAGCGTTAGCACGAGCAATATACTAGTATCTTAAAAAAAAAAAACTTTTTTCACTATGGAGGACAATTACGGAGTACCACACCGTCGCCCGGCCCAAGCCCAGATCGGCCCACCATTAAACCCGCCAGTCCTCCCCTCTCCTCTCGGCTCTCGCACCCGCACCCGCAGGCGCACCAGTGTTTTCCTTTGTTTGACTACCTGACTGGTCTGGTTCCCCTTTCCACCCTGGGATTTCTCTCCTCTCCTTGCCTCCCCTCGCTAGGGTTTAGGGTTCTACAGCCAGGTAGCCACCATGATGCACCACCACCTCTCGCGCCTCCTCACCCGCAGCTCCTCCTCCCCGTCCCGCTCGCCGCCGCCGCCACCTCTCCCCACGCCGCGGCGCTCTCCACGGCCCCCAGGCGCCCCTACGCCCGCCGCACCAAGCCGCCGCTGGCGGCGGACGCCGGCGACCACACTGCCGCCGCCTCCCCTACGGCGGCGTCTGACTCGGAGGCGAAGGCCACGTGGCAGAGGGAGAAGCTTCCCGGTGAGCTTCCGCGGCCGCCGACCATCCCGTTCCAGCCGCGCATCGCTAATGCCGTAAACCTCGTCGGCACCGTCTGCGCGCCTGTGCACATGCAGCAACTGCCCAACGGCCGATTCTCTGCGGTCTCCGTGCTCGTGCACGACCATGGCATCAACTCGCCCAAGTTCTGGTGAGAGGGCTGCTTGCCTTCCCTTGTTGCCTTTTCCTTCTGCACTAGGATCACTTTGTACGATATTGTAATGATTGCAGTTGGAAGGACGGTTTTCATGTTTGTTAGGATATGTTGAGAGTGGGATTGCTCCCCCACATATCTTTATTCATCATTTTATTATGCCGCAAAACTAGACATATAGTTATCCAGAATTTATATTGTTTGAGCGCGGTAGTCCATACGCCAGAAGTATCTGTTATCTAAAATGTACTGAGGAGTATCTGTTGTCTAAAATGTACTGAGGACCACCAGAAGTATCTCTTTAGTTGTTTCTGGAGTAGTTTCATTAATCTTACTTTTTGACATGTCTGTTTTCATTTTTCATGCCCATTTGAATATTCTGATGTTCAAGTTGTTTTACCTTCAGGGTTCCCATAGTTTTCAAAGATGACTTGGCACAAGTAGCTGCTTCCCACTTGAAAGAAAATGACCTTGTCTCTGTGTCTGGGAAATTAACTTGTGATCCTCCACCTCTCCAGCTTGCTGATGGCGAAGCAAACATTCAGGCATGTAGCTATTGCTCATATTTATTTTCGACGTTCTGTTCTCTGTGAATGTCATTGGGGTAGGCAGATGCCTCATATGTTCAGTGCAAATTTAGTTCGCCCTAAGTACTTGCACCCATTTTTGTTTTGGTAAAAAAAGTCCAAAATGTGCCCCAACTTTGACCTGTGTATAGCCCCCTAAACTAGCTCTTGGTTCCATTTACTCCCTCAACTATTTAAATTGTTCCAATCTACCCCTTAATAACATTTGTCTTTTTATTTTCTCCATGTACCAGTTGAGTTTTAAGTTATTCTTTAGACGACAGCGGACATCATAACTTGTTTTAGAAAGGTCAATAAGATTCTTTAATCATTTTTTCATACAATTTTGATTCAAATTTTTTGATATCTACCTAGATTCATTTTGTTATTATGTCCTAACCTTTCAAAATAATGAAGAAAAGTTTGTAATATATTTTTAACATAATTTCTGATGTTTGCTATCGTATTACAAAAACTTAGCTTGTTCATGGAATAGCAAAAGAGTGATGAATCTTATTAAAGGGTAAATTGGACCAACACTTGGTGGAGATCGAACAAAAAAAAAGAATTAGTTCATGGGGTTATTTGGAACCCAATGGCCTTGGTTGGGGTCGGGGGTGGGGGTAATTTTTACTCTTAGGCCTTGTTTGGATGCGCATGTATCTACCGCAAACCACATGGATTGAAGTGGATTGGAGTGTAAATTAGTTCAAATACACTCCAACCCATGTGGTTTGAGAGAGATACATGCACATCCAAACAAGGCCTTACTCTTCTCATAAGTGTGTGGAGTAATGGCCTTTCTTATAATTCTTATTTTAAGTGATCAAATGAAGCCGACTGCGAAACTGATTAAATATTAAATCTGTTCTAGGTGTTAGCAAATTCGCTGAAATTTGTTGATAGTAAAGCTGTTGAAGCGGATGCCATACTGAATGAAGATGAAGGATTTATTGAAATTGTTGAGGCTGAAAAGAAAGTTGAAGCAAAAAAACCCCCTCTAAATTTCTGCCTGGCACAGTTTCAGGTAATGTATCTCTCTCTGTCGAGTCCCAAACCCTGCTCTGGTATGTCATTAGGTCATTTTGTTTATGTCATCCCAAGGCTGCATCTAACAGGAAGCTTCAACTCGATAATACCGACCTATTTCTAACATTTGATTGTGTTTGATGAATTCTTGCTGGTATATGTTTCTTTGTTACCAGTTATGGGCAATACTAACAACAATATCTTTTGCGCACCTTTGTTGGCATGCATAAGTCTGATTAGTCTTTAGTTCATCAGATTGATCGCTGATGCTGAATGCTGATCCTGATTAGCAGATTGTGGATCTATCATGTTGACCTTGCACCAATAACTTTGTAAACTGGTCAAGACTGTTGGAACTATCTTGATGCCTCAACTAATGAATATGAAAGCAACACAGGAAACCTCTATGGCTATAGTTTTACTGCACTTTTGATGTTTTGACTTCATTAGAACTGATTCAGCGAGTATATATATAGGCTAGCAAACAGCTGGTTACAGCTTTACAGTTTGTGCATTGTATTACGCATAGCCTAGCGTGTCTATAAAAACCACGCTTTTAGGATGCACCGTGTGTACATTTCTGGGTTATGTAGTTTCATTAGGGCCTTTTCTGTTCAAATTTGAACTAATAAACTAAAAACAGAAGTCCCAGAGAGGTATCACCTCATCCAAATGCAACTAAAAAAATGTTCGTATAGTTATCAGCAGAAGTGTTGTGCCTCCTATGTCGTATGTATTTTTTAATGTTTAGTTTCTATAATTGATTTGATAAAATACACTACTGGTTCTTAAATTTCTCCTATGGTATGATCTAGGTCCCTAAATTCTTGAAATGCACATCCGGGTTCATAAATTTTGTTAAATTGCCACTCGATGCTTTAATTACCCTAATCAGCATGGACTTGCCCATGTGGAGCGAAAAATGGCATCTGACATGTAGTCTGCACAATACTCCCTCCGTCCATTAGTCTCCTTCGCCTGAGCGTTTTTCTTTGGCGGACTCATTACTACGCTGCTCTTTCCGTTAGCTTGTATACTTATCTGACGTTTTCCTCTGTTTGGGTAGGCGTGCGTGTGCTAGCCTCTTCTGTTTGCATGTCGTGAACGTACTTACGTACGTTTATGTGCATCATGGAATTCTACCTCACGGGCCCAACTGGCATAGTCATGATTGAATATCCCAGACGGCTCGCGCTGTATATACATACATCTTCGAAAGCTGGATATGAGGCTTAGCTTCTTCCCACGCACGTGCATACGATGAGCACGTATATTTTCTATGAACTGGGCGCAGGCTTATTACGTATGTGAGGGGGTTAACGCCGTTTCAGCGGACTCAACGCGGGGTTACATCGGCAAACGAACAAACGTCAGGGCATTAAGAGGACTGCTGTGATGAAATGAAAATCGGCTGTTCTTTACGGCTGCTTGGTCACTGTGCCAAAGGCTAAAACGATGGAGACTTATGGATGGAGGGAGTAGCAGCAATGACCATGATCTTGTGGTAGAGCATAGGGACCCTTTTGTCCACAAGCTAAAGACTAAAGTGCCACATGTAAATATTTGCTAAATAGTTTGGTTAGGATCTCCAGTGATACACTTAAATTATTTTAGGGAGCTATATATGCATTCTATTAGAGTACAAGGACCTAGACAACATGGTGGGCACGGAACAAGTTTAAGCACCTCCAATACGTTTTCCTCATTTGATTTCAATTGTGAATTACAGATAACACCTGCAATTTCTTATGACGGCATGATGTTGGATTCTCAGGTTATAGGAGCAAAACGGATAAGTTAAATAAACTCTGGAATGATGTTATATCTCGACCACAAGATTGGATTGATAACCGGCCTCAGAAGAAAACTGGATTGGTGAGTACGCTACTTATTTATAGAACGATAGGAGTTCTCCTTCAAAGAAATACAGCTCTCAAGCTATACCGACACTTTTATAAATGCAGAGGAGTGCAAAGTATCCTGATTTTAAAAGCAAGGTTTCAGATGAGGGACTCTGGCTTGACAGTTCACCAGCATCAGTTCGTGAAAAGTTGGATGATTTGGTTTTCGGTAGTGGTTATGCTGCAGCGGGAAGGAAAGATAAACCTTTTAGTAATGATACAGGAAAAGGTAAAATTTGACCCTTCGTTTGTTTATTTTCGTTTTTGGGTACTAATATAATTAGCAGGTATGAGTACAAGCTGGATGAAGCATAGGAAGAGCCCAGATGCTTCTTTTGCGTCAAAACAAAAACTCGAAGGTGGTACAAAGACTTTTCTTTGTTACATACTAGTACATGATGTTTAATTGTACAAATATAAATCTCTGTGTACTGCTTATAACTCTGCAAGTTTGGCGTATTCTCGTTTTGCTATTTTCCCCGTTGCATAGGATACATCCTAATTAGTTTTTACATATAATTTGTGTTCCATGTTGATGTGTATATCATTACATGCATCTGATTTGACATTTCTCCTGCTTGAGTAATTCTTGCTACCTTTTTTTAACCAAAGCCTTTTTTAAATGGAACAAAATAGGTAGTTTAAGACATCAGACATCTTACCTGTTTTACTGATGACATGTTTTTGCTTTCAGAGGAGTTGTGGCGAGATCTTGTGGACAATCCAGCAAACTGGTGGGACAACCGAACAGACAAGGTTCATATATTATATAAAGTTAAAACACATCTTAACTAGTCTCTCATGTTCCCATATCTGTGCTAAACATTGCAGTTATCTTGTTTGACATGCAGCGAACACCAAAGCATCCCGATTTCAAGAAGAAGAATTCGGGGGAAGGTCTTTGGATAGGAGCCAAATCACCGCAATGGGCTATAGATGCACTGCCATCCTTGAAATTTATTCAGGGTGGTAGCAAGGGTACAAGGAAAGAAACCTTGCTGTCATGATCGATATGAGCTTGGCGGCAATGGTAAGCCTGATCAGCTCTCTGCCTCTCTGTTACTAAAAATATGTTGGGTCTGTCCCTGCGTAAAAGACGTGCGGCAATATATACGCTAACACCTGATTCAGGTAGAGTACTAGACAAAAGTCAGGTTGGGCCATTTTGACTGGTTAGAATGCAGGATGTAAATAGTTTCCAAATTGATGCTTATTATATAATTGTCACATCCTGTACGCTTAACTCGACGCCCTTTTGAAAGCCCACGTTTACGCTTAACTGGTTAGAGTGCCTCGTAGGACCCCTTCTGCCAAATGCATTTGGTAGATTTTGATGGCTCCACAGGCCCATGAAAAGCCTGTGATGATAGGTTTGGCCATAGCCCATATGAATGTAATTCCATCCTTTGGGCTTTTCGTGAACGCACGAGGGTACTATTTTTTTTTCCGGGAGTATTATTATTTTTTCTTCAAAATTTGCCTAAACCCATGAGAGAAGAAGACAAAATGATGCACTGAAATACGCAAATAGTTAAATGGACCTGAACCGGACTAGTGTCTTCTCTTTGCCTCTTCAGCCCGTGCGACTGTTCCCCAATCATGTTAATTTGTCCGCGCACAACATTTGCGTCGGTGCTAAGAATCATGAATGGCATTATCATCACCAGAAATGATTGGGCACTAGGTGACGACTCCCATGATTGTTGGTCCAAACTACCTGATCAGGAAGATCTTGTGTATCCCTCCCTAGATGCTTGCCTGTGATGATACCTTTGAAAGTTAGCACCGTAACCTGGGAGGCAGAGTCCCTGATGGCCGTTTGTTTCTACTGCATGTAGCATGTCCAAGATGAGACGTCAATTTCCATCCGAGACAAAAGCAAGGCACCTTTCAAGTGCAACCATCACTTATTGGTGTGGCAACGTCTTATCTCCTGAGATGACCTGATATTCCCAGGGCAATCACACCAAGAAAGAAGAAGGAACCCCAGGCCAAAGATACGTGTAGTGTAGGGGTGTAGTAGATCAGTAGATGTAGATGCCACCACTCCCTAGTAGAGTAGTATGCTGCCTGAAAAGACTAGACAGGAAATGCAGCCCTCTCCAATGCTTTTGCAAGGCCTTTTGGGGCCCCTCCCCTCCACTCGCACAAGAGGCTGTGTTCCCTGAGTGCTGCCGTTGACGCAACCCAACCTAACCCAAGGCCGTCTTCCTCCAATCCCTACCTCCCATCATGGCTCATCACTAAGGCTGGACGAAAAGCTCATAGCTCGGTAGCTCGTTAGTGGCTCGGCTCGTTTATATTTTTTAATGAGCTGAACCAGCACTTTAACTCGTGTAGTTAATGAGCTAGCTCGTGAGCCTAATGAGTCAAAGTTATTGACCCTAAACTTTATTAGTTTTATAAGACTTTATGTTTTATACTTTACAATTAGTTAATGATTGGATTTTAACTTTATAAATTTGAGATTATATGAGTTTATTTTGTTTTTAAATGAATTATGGATAATCAATAATAGATTATGAATGCATTATATATAATATAAAGTATAGATAATATATGAATAGTGTACTACTATAATATATTAATACATATTTTTTTGTTTGATTTAAGACTTATGAATAAGCAAATTTTATATTATTACTATTCTCAAAATTTAAATAAATACATATATAATATGTTTTTTTGGTCTGGCTCGCGAGCCTAACGAGCCAACTCGAGCTCGCTGACGAGCCGAGCCGAGCTGGCTTTCTGGCTCGTTACGATAACGAGCTGAACCGAGCTGGCTTGTTATCTTAACGAGCTAGAACGAGCCGAGCTGGCTCGTTAGTCCATCCTTACTCATCACCTCTCATTTCATCAAAAGATGGAACCAGAGACGACAGACGACGACGGCCCCCAAATGCCTTCGTCTTTGCTTCCCTTTCGTCCCTTAAATGGCCTTCTCGCCTCGCCGCACATAGTGTTTCTCGTGCCTCTGCGTTCTATCTCCCCTCCTTTTTTTTTTAGGATTGTTCCATGTCTGATTAGTGACATGTACTCAAAGATGCAGGATTTATATGCTGAATACTGAATATTAACATGTAGAATACGGACATGTAGAAAAAATACTAAAACAAAAATACTACTAAAATTATACTACCAGCCAAGATACTGACAATAAATACTGACCGAGCTACAAGCAAATACATAGTTATCAACACACTGGCTAAGCACATAGGATCTGGGAGTACTGTCGCTGCATGTCCAGTGGAAAATTGCAGGTGTGCAGCGCGTGGGCAGGGGTGCCGCCTGCCTGTGCGTGCTCGCGTTTCGAAAAAAAAAGAGCGGGTCGCGTGCGGTGGTGTCACGCGGCCGTGGGGGATCGGGCGCGCGGGTGGCATGCGGCTAGGCGGGGCGGGTTCGCAGCGCACTCTGGGCTGGGTGGGTCCGTTAGCCGTTAGCCGATCGTGTCATGGTGTAGAATAGATATGGTATAGAATAGTTATTCTACAGTGTAGAATAGCGCACATATATATATATATATATATATATATATATATATATATATATATATATATATATATATATATATATATATACTAGCAAAAATTTATATCTTCAAATAAGTTTATTACAAGAATATGTTGAATGATTTATCTAATTATACTAATTATGTAATACTTGTATATATTTAATTAATAAAGTTAATTACGTTTGACTTGTCGTGGAGTGACAACGACAGATACGAAAGGACAAGGGAGTAGAGAATGTGAGGATTTGTGCTGGCACTATACGAGGGGATGTTTGATTTACACCCTCCAAGCCAAAAGTTGACCCCAGACATTATGTATCCAACAGAAATCTTCTCTAGAGTTGAACAAAACATGCCCCGAATGGCCGGTCGTCATCCTACGCTTATATAGGGTAGAGAGAAAGGGATCGGAGTACTTTTTCGTGGAGTTGAGGCTTGTGGATCTCTAGCGTCCCTTCTACCGATCCCATCCATCACGACGTCGTCTCTACCAAATCCTACTACTTCTTTTGCCCTTTTTTTGAGAATATTCTTTTTCGTATTTTACAAATAGAAAAAAAGAGAGACCTAATTCTCTGTCTGCAAAACCGGAGGGAGTTGATGATGTCTAGGCGTCCGTCCGTCCGTCAAAGAAGCCCATCATATGGATCTATGTTTTTCACGAGAAAGTCGGTGGAGGATGTGATGCCGGCCGGTGTGTCATGTTGGGCTCATCTTGGCGTTCCCAGTTTGGGCTTTCCATTAGTCTTCTTTCCTTTCGCTAGGTATAGGTGCCCCCTACCCACCACCAAAAGTGCCCCATGAAAGCTGTTTTTTTTTTTCTCTCTCTCTTGACACAAAAGGCCCCATGCATGCTTGTTTAATGGCAGGTTGTGGCAGTAGTATGCACTGTATGTTGTACCCATACGTCTCATTCTCAACTACCAGATCACCATATATAAAATATGTATAAAAAACAATCTCTTGTATCTTTTCATTGATCGCACGCCGTGTGTCTGCGTGTCACCGTCATGCCGGCGTTTCTCCAGCTGCCTGCTGCTAGCTCACACATGCAAGCTGCTGCCAGTACTCGTTCGTAGCAGTCAAGCCTGCAACTAACGACAGCAACGCATGCTACGCCGCTCAATTTACAAGCCCACATGATGCACATCGATTCCTGAAAGGACACAACCAGGTTGTCACCTATCCTGTCCATAGATCTCATGGAGCGGCCGTCCTGATCCGGCCGGGCTGGGCATCACGAAACGAAAGGCGCCATGGCAGCCATCGAATTCACGAGTTCATATCCTTGATGATGATGGAACGTCTGAACAAACCCATGCATTAGTAATTTATCTAGCTGCTGATGCTGGATCGATGCCTTTGTGTACATGCATGTGCCACACCTGATCCATCGTTTTCAAGCAACTCCTAGCCAACCTATTTCCTCTCTCTCTCTCGCTTTCTGCGCATCTTATCTTTCGCTGTCTCTGTCACACACACACACACACTTAATTAGACCTCAGTATATTTATATATATGTCAATATGTGTTCTTCTTTTGTGTGGAATCTGTGGTTACCAGAGAGAGTTTCTCACTGTGAAACGTGGGCCCGGAACAGTGCGTACATAGACCGACCTCCGCTTTGCGTGGCTAGTGGCGGATGCAAAATAGGATTGAAGCAGGGGTTGATCTCTTCTTCTTTCTCTAATTTCTTTATTTTTTTTGTTTCTTCTATTTTCTTCTCCCTCAGTCGTCTCTCTATTTTCATTGATACACTGACTCTAATAAGAGATCAACCTCTGTTTGGAGCCACTAGCCCCCCTGGATCCGCCCCTATTTGTGGCTCAAATAAACACACAGTGCTAAGTGCTTCCTTCGTTGTAGATTATAACTTTATTTTGTAGCTGATTTAAGTTACGATAATTACTTACTAATTTACGAGCTTAAAGTAACTTCTTAATGTGTGTTTTGCTATAACATTATAGTAATAACACAAATGCTATATATATATATATATATATTATTGTAAATTAATATATAAATATATGGTCCACACTCCACGGGCAGCCGCCGCCACTACAGTATCCTAGTATCCACCCACTAACACAACACAAGGGAGCATGCATGAGCAGGACCACCACCGACGACGATAAGAGGCAGGTCTGGTTTCCAGAAACGGAAACTAATAACTCTAACTGAGCGCACACACTGACACGCAGAGGTTACATGAATGATTACATCACTACCATGCATGTACTACTCCAATAGACATATTATATATATATATATATATATATATATATATATATATATATATATATATATATATATAAGCTCCTAGCTAAACAGTGTTATCCTATGATTACATCAGCTTAATCATCCTTGTATGGTCGCCCTGTGGATAAAGGAAAAGTTGACTAGTGGAGAGCTAATCTATTCTATTCTAATCCCAGCTTGCGCGCATGGATCTCTGTCTGTCTCTCTCCAGCGACCACGCACGCAGACAGTTTATATGGCGCCAAAGCAATCATTTCCTGCGGCTCACTGTGAGCGCCTGAGTGCACAGCGCGATCTTTTAGAGCTGGGATTCTCTGCACCAGGCCATAGGCATTTTGACAAGTTACCTCTTTGGACGGCCGGCCGGCCCTTTTGTGTTCTTTTTCCTGAAGGTCGATGCGTGCACAATAGAAAACAAAACCACTAGTGACTGCGATGTCAAAGGGTGGTGTTCTAATAAGTTAAAAAAAAGGTGTGGTGTTCATAAATATACACTGGCTGTTTAAAGTGGAGTTATGTTATAACCGATTTTGTCAGGTTTAAAGCTCTCCCACATGGAGCAAGTACTGTTACTGGTTCCAAAGTACGACTGAAAGCTGGACAAATAAAGTGGAAAAGCAAAATTAAGCATAGAACAAAGCAGTCCACTTTTGCACCTAACACACACATGCATCTGCCATGCATAGATATGGAAAACCAAAAGAGAGCCCTTTATTTGTTTGAGAGAGAGACCGGCCGTATCTTGTCCATTTTGACAACATAAGCCACCAGAAACAATGATTACAATTATTTATGGTCGATCTAACCAAGCCATGCAAGCAACCATCAGATTTCATGCCAGCAATCATGTGCACTACTAGCTAGCACGTGTGGGTACATCTTGTTGAGCGTTACGTTGGGGGTGAGGAGAAGGATCGTGGTAGATGAAGGATGCTTGCTTGGATGGATGGATGAAGCTAGAGCTAAGCAAAGTCGTCGTCCCAGAGATAAATAAAGCAACAAAAGGCAAAAGGTTGAAGAGAGGGAGAGAGATGCACAAGCACAGGAACAACACAGGGAGAAGGGCCCCGCATCGTCGCTGACAAAGGAAATCAATTCACCAGCAATGTCATGGAGTGGAATGGCTTGGGATTGGCGCTATTTGATGGGACTTGTCATCAGAACCGACCTGACCTGGACCTGCCCAGGCGCCCAGCCCTGCGTGCACTAGTACTACTAAATATCGGATCTTTTCTAAAGGCAAAAAAATATCCATCTCGATCGGCAGTCAAATATACAATGAGTCGCTATAGGTTTCTAAAAAAATCAACAGCTTTTAACTCTGATTAAATATATTTAACAAAATATTGGTAAATATTAATATTTATATATGGTACATAATACTAATTATTAGATAGGTTGTTAAATATATTTTTTAAATAAATTTATCTAGAAATATAGATGCGGTATATATTTTCTATAAATAAACGTAGTAAAAAATTTTAAAAAAATGTTCGACAGGATTTACTCTTTCAGGGAAGTAGAGGATGGAGTATACTGTAGGGATGAAAACGAAAATGATAATCTTTGATTTTCGAAATTTGTTTTCGAGTTTTTTCCGATTTTTAGGCTTAAATGGAAACGGTAGCGGTAAACGAAAAAACGAAAACGATAATGGTAAAAATAAATGGAAACGAAAGTGGAAACGATTTTGCCCTCTTCCTCTTCCGACCGTTTTCGAACATTACCGTATTTAACTGGTAATTTACCGTTGGTAATTACCGATTCAAAGGTTTTGAATCCTAATTTATTTATAGACTATATAGTGAAGAAGAGACTCTAATAATTTATGTTTTTATCACTATACTTTGTCAAATCAACTTAGAATTTTAACGTTTATTCGTGTCATTGTCAAGAATTATCATGCTCTTGCGTGATCACTGTTTGAGATTAAGATTGGTGTGAAATGTATGATTTAGCTTATGGTCTGGCTAATTGTGGTTTTATTTATTAATGTCATATAAGATAAGTCAAGTTACATGACTCTTCTCAAGAGGTTTGCCGTGTTCATCGTTTTTAGGATATCATTCTTATCGATTTCGACTGGGTTATCGCTATGTTTTCCGATCGGCTATATTGTGTTCGAAATTATCAAAATACCGGTGCTGTATTCGTTTCCGACAATATCGTATCGATTTTGTTTTCGAGAAAAAAAATATGAAAATGAAAGTAATTTAGCCTTCTACCGATCGTTTCCGACCGTTTTCATCCCTAGTATACTGGATCTCTTATCGTATACTCCTCTAAATTCCTCGCGACACTGATGTGTACTCCTACTATAGCTGTGTTAAGGGCATGAAATGAAAGAGGCAGCACAGTGCGTGCTTGACATAAAATACTTTCACGATCATGCATGTTGCTCACGGCCGGCCGGCGCTTTTCTTTGGTGCGGGATACGTACATCTCGATCTGTTCACCATTGTATTCGTAATGGTGAATATGGGCATGCATGGCTGCAACGACGACGGATGGAAAGCACCCCGGCGGCTGGCATGGTGGAACTGGCAGTTAGCTGGTGCAGCTGGTATAGTAGTAGTAGTAGGCAGTACTAGTAGGCATGCGCGCCGGGTCTGGTTCTGCAGACTGCACCGCGCACGTACGCACGCGCACGTGGTAGCGCAATGGCGCGGTCGACACGTGCGACATCGGACGCCGACATCTCGCACTGTCGCTCGTGTCGTGTGTCAGAACGCCTTGCTCTCTCGTCATTGACTCGTTGCCTTTTGGCAAATGGCTCCTAGACCTCCTCAAAATTTCAAATTTCCTGTCACATCAAACGTTTATTGAATTTTTAGTATTAAATATAAATAAAACTATAACTAATTAAATAGGTCATCTGTAATTTATGATACAAATCTTTTAAATCTAGTTACTCAATAATTAAACAATAATGATCACATACAAATAAAAGTGCTACAGAAATTCTTTTGGATCTAAACAGTAGTGTTTGTGTTTATGCTGCTGCTGCTACACATAGGTTGAGTACTCCTACACTATACAGTAGTGTTGCTGCCCCGTGTCCCTTTTTTTTTACTTTCACTCTCACTCACTCACACTTCTCTACTCACACTTCTCTACGTACAGTAGCCACGTAGTAGTTGTATGTAGGAGTACATCTAGACGTAGAGCTTGTCGTTTCCGTACATCACTACTACAGCAGCAGCTATAGACCTCCTCCTTCACTGCTATCCTCCGGCCCTTTTGCATTGGACCATTCATGGCCATGTACTGTAGCTCACTAGCTTTTCCATGAACTCGATCGGTGCATCATCGCCACTCGTCCACTTTCCCATGACGTGCCTAGCTAGCTCAGCTCGCTCCATGCCTCCTACACGCCGGCCGTACGTATTTACTCCGGCTGGCCGGCCGGCTGGCAGCAGCATGCTGCATGCATTGCACGCAGTAGTGAGCCAGTGACGCAGACGCATCTTGTTGCTCGACCTCGCCAGCCAGCTACTCCTACGGTACTGATGTACTGTACGTGCGTGTAGCCAGTGGCGGAGGGAGGGAGGGGCTGAGGGGGGCCTGGCACCCCAAACAAGCTTGTGCCTCTACAGTACTCCCTTGTTATTTAATAAGTTAATCATTCAATTAGCAAAATATCAATGCTAATTAGTGTTTTAATTGCTTGTTTTTCTAATAATTATCTAGGATTAACTTATCTATTGTTTTTTATTTCTTTTTTACTCTCTATATGGTACATTCTATAGCTAGTTAACAGATATAATTAGTGTTCTGCTTGTTTATTATCCTTTTATATTGATCTCCAACGATATTTATATTATTTAGGATTAGTCTTTATGTTGTTTTTTCATATATTTTGTTTATATTATTACCATGATATTTTTTGTCAAAAAATTAGACCGATCAAGTGGAGTTAGAGACCTAGTGTTAATTAAAATTTTACTTTTTCTTTGTAATATTACTAAATTTATTGTATATGTATTTTATCACATATGATTGTTATCGGGTTGGCTCCGCCCCGTGCGTGTAGCTAGGTCGTACCATATCCTTCTAAGACATCCGTGAAGAGCCAAGAGGACAGTGTGCGTGCGTGCGACTGACGCGGCTGGAGTCATTCACTCATGTCACGTCACTACGTGCGTGCGTGCACTGCACAGTGGCAGTAGTGTGCCACTGCAGGTGGTTGTTGGGGCGGTGTATTGCCATTTGCCTCTGCGTGCGCGCAGTACTGACGTCGGCGTCGTGTACGTCGCCGGTGACCGGCCACGGCGAGCGAGCGTGCGTGATCGAGACGGCTGGGGTATGGTACGTACGGGCGTTTCCCATCCGGCTCTCGCCGGCCGGTTGCTATGGCCGTTGGCCTCTTCGTCCGTCCGTCGACGACGACGAGTCGACGACTGTGTCTGTGTGTGTGCCTTGTTGGGCCCTTGACCAGGAGTAGATACGATTTGACGCCTGATCTGACACGGTCCATTTAGTCGCATGTGCATGTGCGCCTTTGCCCTACCTGTCGCCGTCATCGTCGTCGCTCGTTGTACAACCCCCGTGCTCTGTGTCGCACTTGATGCATGCCACTCCTGGATCCAGACATCCATTACTATTGTGGAGGCGCGTGTTTTCTCCCTGACGGGGCATATACTCCACAAGACCACAACAATACGTGTCAAGTAAAAAAAACGGTTCTTATTTACTAGTCATCGTGAGTGAAAAGACGAGATAAAAACGGCTATATAAGCGGTGGATGTATCAGTGAAGCTAAAACCGGTTGAAACTTAACCAAATAGGGCATACTATTTTTTTTCACAAATACGCCAAAGCTTTGTGTAACATTGTATTAAGTGAAAGAATTTATATATAAAAACGACTCATATTAATTCTGATAGATCGCCCGAATGTAATTTTGTTAAAGATAGGACTATCAACATTTGTATCTTTAAACATATAAGTCTACTGTAAAAAATGTTCCACGATTAATCACACCTCCTAAATATTGACGTACAGTACACTTTATTGTATATATCTATTTGGTTAAACTTAGAATTGTTTGAGAAGCGAATTAATTAAATTATTCATTTTGGCTGGCAACGGTGGGGTTGTACTGTACTACACATGTGTCGTGGTGTAGGGTTCAGACGTTCAGTAAAACATATCTTATCAATCAGTGTCTGGGCACACCAGCTAATAATAAGCTGGTTATCATCATGCCATCTTTTGACCTGGGGCTGGTAATAAGTTGGTGCTCGTGTGCGGTGGGGGTGTCGTCCTCGGAATTCGCGGGCGCGCCACATGCAGTGCCGCACGGCGGGCTCTACACTCGCGCGGGTGCCTGTAAGCTAGTACCTCTGAACTCTGATCGATCTGATGGAATGGAGTGATTTCAGGTCGGTCGATCCCCATCAGCTAGATCGACGTCGCCCGGCCATGGCCATGGCCTTGCCCATGGACAGGAAGTCAGCACAAGTAGTGACTTGACAGACAGTGAGGGCGAGCGAGGAGGCCGGACCCACACACCTCTGGACCTAGCTAGCAAACGGCACCGATCACTACTACACTACTACCACTACGTCATTAGTACACATTACACAACCCCAGTGCATGCTCATACACACGGCGCCACCTATCACTATATCACTGATCACTGATGCATATAGGCCGTGTTTGGGAGAGGGCCAGGAGGATGGCTCGCACTCCTGGGCTGTGTTTGATGTCACTTGACCCACTCGTGGCCTGGCTCCCGGGCTGCCTTTTGGACGTCTCGGCCTGGCTGTGGGGAAGCGAAGCCCCCTCCGTTTTTCTAGGGCTTGGCTCCGCGCGGCTCTTCCATGGCGATTTGGGGGTGATTCGCGGCAGCCGCCGCTGGCTCGCGCGGGTTCGCGCGGGAAGGCAAAGCACGCGCGGGAGCGGGTGAAACTTCCGCGTGCGCTTCACCTCCTCCGATTTCCGCCGTGCTTATAAGCACCTCTCCTCCTCCCCTCTCCGTTCCTCCCCCCTGCCTTCCTCCCCCATCCACTCCCGTGAGAGACCGGCGGCGGTGCGTAGCGGTATCCGGCAAAGCGGGAGTCGGCCTTGTTCGGCTTCCTCTCCGTTCCCCGTCGGCGGATCCGGTCTTCGTCGACGACCACGCAGCTGCTGCGCGGGACTCCTGGAGGTGGAGTTCTCCTTCCTCGTCTTCCTCGGTTGCGGTGTACCGGATCTGCTTCCTCTTCGTCCGAATCTGCTTCCTCTACGACCCGATCTGCCTCCTCTACGGCCAGATCTACTTCCTCTACGGCCGGATCTGTTACCTCTTCGTTCGTAGTTGGGTGCTGTGTTGCGGATCTGCTACGTCTTCTTCTCGGTTTCTTCTTCTGCACCGTTTCTCGCCTGTTCGTTCTTCAGCCGGCAAAACCGAGGTGACAAACCCCCCTTTGACCACTTTTCTAGTGTTTTCTTGGTCGATTACATGTTGTGCTGATCACTAGAATCACTGGGTGGCAAGTTTAATCATGCAACCGTGATTGCTAGGGTTTAGTACTACATTCACACGATTGTTGATGCTTGTATGTTGCTGTTGATGATGTTTTGTTATCCGTTGATGCTACTATGCGCGACGGTGATGGCCAGTGTCACTAGGAGGCATGTTTGGTTATGCAGCTTTGCCTGCTACGGTTTATTACTGCTTGCACATATGCTGTTGTCCTATTTTCCTCCTTTGATTGAGTTATGCGTATGATTTGTTCATGGTTTGCTCGATTATGAGGTCCACAATTACTGGGAGGCATGTTTACTCATGCAGCCGTGATTGGTGCTGTCAGTACTGGTTTTGCTTGTTCGTTTTTGCCTACTTTTCTTGTTGTTTATCAGTTATTATGTTGGTTTTGTGGTATTTGGGTCTATGATGATGTCCACAATCACTGGGAGACATGTTAACTCATGCAGCCGTGATTGTTTCTGCTTACTAGTACATACACATCCATGCTGATGCCTGCCAGGGTATATTCATTTGATATATTGTTGCATGTAGATGGAAGTTGCCCAGAAAAGAGAAGAGCTGGCCAAGCAAGCTGCTTCTTTGGTAGTTTGTATGGTTTCCTATGTTTCCAGTAGGATTAGGAGTCCTATTCCTGAGCCAGACCTACTGCTGTATGATCCTAAGAGTGATGCAGAACAACATAGGCAGCGTACACTCAAAGCCATATACATGTCCACAGATAGAGAGTGCCTGTCCATGATAAGGATGACTAGAGCTCCATTTTTTGCCCTGTGTGATCTGTTTAGAAATAGGGGGCTAGTTCCAGAGAGGTCTGGTTGCATTGTGGAGGAGCAGGTTGCCATGTTCCTGCACATAGTTGGGCACAATCAGAGGTTTAGAGTAGTGCACCAGTCTTTTGCAAGGTCAATTGAGATACTCCATATACACTTTCACCAAGTCCTGTATGCAGTTGGTGAGCTTAGAGTTGAGATGATCAAGCCACCCACAGGTGCCCCTCATCCAAAAATACTTGGCAGCCCTAGATGGAACCCATACTTTAAGGTAACTGTCCTTATGATGTGTTCTATAGCAGGCCTTACAATCATGTGCTTAACCTAGTTCCACCTTTTTTTAGGACTGTATTGGTTACATAGATGGAACTCATGTGCTTGCAAGGGTTCCAAGAACCATGCAACAGGCTTTCAGGGGTAGGAAGAAGGATCCCACACAGAATGTTATGGCTTGTGTGGCCTTTGATCTTAAGTTCATTATGTCCTGGCTGGGTGGGAGGGCTCTGCACATGATGCCCACATCTTGGCTGATGCCATAGAGAGGAATGATGGCTTCACTGTGCCTGAAGGTATAAATCTCACCACTACACTTGTAGATTGGCTAGCCTACACAACCTCTTCCCACACTGACCCACTGCACTTGTAGGTAAGATGTACCTTGTAGATGCAGGGTATGCATGCCGCACTGGTTTCCTGCCTCCCTACAGGGGGGGTCAGGTACCATCTATCTAAGTACAGCAGCACCAACATACCACAGAATGCAAGAGAGTTATTCAACCTGAGACACTCCTCACTTAGGGTCACAGTTGAGAGGGCCTTTGGGGCTTTGAAGAACAGGTTTCAAATTTTGTACAAGCCTTTCCATCCTTATAAGACACAAGTAAAGCTTGTCCTAGCTTGTTGCATCCTTCACAACTGGATTCTTGGGTTTGGCATGGACCAGATGGTTCCTGGTGAGGATTGGTTGCCACCTAATGTAGTAGCTACTCAGCCTGAAGACTTGTTGTCTCAGGAATAAGCTGCCATGACTACTAGGAGAGATGAAATATGCAATGCTATGTGGGAGGGTAGGGGCAACTCTAGGATCTGATTCTGTACTATGTCATTTGATTTCCCTGGCAAGGAACACTTTGTTTGTGAAAAAATGGTGATGTAATATTTGTTGGACAACTGAGACCTCTTTTGTTGCATTAATGCTGTTTTTCCTGGATTTTGGACCTGGTTTGTCTGCCTATACATGCTTTGCCTTTGTTTCCTTCATATCCACTGCCATGCCCATATGCAGATTAGGATGACCTCTGTTCCAGTTGAAGCTGTGGTTTTGTCTGTTCCTGCAGCTGTGTGACACCCTGTGTCAAGCTTGCATTAGGAGCATCATTAACCACTTAACACCAGCATTGCATTGCATTCAAGTTTGCATATGCTATCATTTCATATGTGTGCTATATGTTTTGAAACTAGAATGAATAGGTGATTTATGCTTAATCTTGTAATATATCTATTAGATAAACCTTGCTTTGGTTAGATTAAAGTATGGTTTGCTTTATGTTTGTTTACCCTGCTTAGTTTATCATATAAAAAAAATGGGAAAAAGATACTCAAAACCGGAACAGGTCGAGTACCGCTCCGGCCCGCTCAGCCTCGACCCCGCCTGATAAAGGAAACGGACCGAGGATCGATCGAACGACCCCGCGCAGAAGGCTCGACCGAGCCAGAGGCTCGATCGAACGACCCCTCGCAGGAGGCTCGACCGAGCCAGAGGCTCGATCGAATGACCCCTCGTAGGAGGCTCGACCGAGTCTGAGGCTTGATCAACCGATCGACCCCTCCCCTCGATATCGACCCTCTCCCGCGCGCTCACCCGCACGCACGTGCCGCGCACGCCCGCGCGCATTCACCCGACCGCGGCTGAGCCGTACGTCGGCGTCGTCCGCCGCGTGGCCGACGATGCCTGACCGCGGAAGTGGAACAGGCCATCGCCGCCGCTGCGGCCCTGCACCGACATCGCTGTCGCCGCTCGCTCTGTCGCAGTCGCGTCCGCACTCGCGCCCGCGCTAACGGCGCTAGGACCGAGCTTGCATCGCTGCAGCGCCGCTGACGCCCTGCCGCGCGCCGCACCGTCGTTTCACAGTAACTCCGCCGCAGTGCCGTGTCCGATCAGTTCTTCGCCTCGTATCTTTCGCAATCGAGCGCGAATTCGCGCTAACGGCGCGACGACCAAGTCCTGCTCTGCGCCGCTCGCCGCAAACACGCCAGCGCCGCTGCCACCGCCGCACCTTCACTCCACGGCCCCACTGGCCGCGCCGATCGGCCATGACCGTGCAAAGAGGAGCGCCTATACCTCCTCCCCTTCACACACTCGTCCGCACTCATCCTCACTCGCTCGCTTGCTCGCGTTGCCTCTGTTCTCGCTCGCCTCCCTCTGCCATCGTTGCGTCAAGAGCTCCGAGCATCGCCAGCGCCCCTTCTCAAATACACCACCACCCAAGCTTCTTCTCGTTCTAGCTTTCGCCTTCGCCCCGCACACACGCTGCTCACCTCGCTTTAACCAGCAGTGAACTCTAGTCGCCGGAACGTCCCCGCCGTTCTTCGATCCCGAGTCGCCACCGCACTGACCCAACAGTGTCACCCCTCATCGTCTCGCCTCCGACGCCTCCATCTTCGTGGAAGCTTCACCGGAGTTAGCCGAGGTGAGAACGTCGTTCCCTAGCTTCAGTTCGTCCCGTGTCATCATAGCACCGTTGGCCGTGCGCCATTGTCGCCGCCGCGGAGCTTGCACGTGGCCAAATTTCCACAAAGCCCTTCCGGCTCAACTAACCCTCGAGCCGCACTCACCACCTCACCACGATGCTCACACACCCCAGCGTCAAGCCTCGCATCGCCGGTGATCACCTCGTCGTGTTGCACCGTCATGCGGCACCGCCACCGCATGCCGTCGACCCCTTTTCACGGTCGCAACAGTTCAACCAACACCACCAGTGGATGCGTGTCACCATCCCGAGCTTAGCACAACCAACCCCACCGCCGGAGACCTCACCGTCGGCGAGAACACGCCTGTCATTACCGTCCTCTGTTTCCTGCTCGACGGTAGATGGACCTCGAGTAATCGAGGGTCTTGCCTGTCAGTTGCCTCGCGCGCCTCTGCGTGTCTCGAGCTAGTTTCCGAAATGATTTCTTATTCTTATTTTCAGTAATATATGCCATGCTTGTTTAAATTGTATCTAGATTTTGGTAAATCCTATGAAAGTGAAATCAATTTTGTTAGACTCTTTATGTTATGATCTGTCTGTTGTTTTTATATAAATGTTTTTGGAGAATGTCTTCAGTACTAATGTTTAATTAGTTGTTTTCTGCTTATATCTAAGATAATTGTGCTTCTGCTGTTTTCTTAGATTAATTCTTGTGATAAGTATGTGCATGTATAAATCATGGAACTTCCCTGATAAATATGTTTTTAAGTATAGTTTCTGTTAAGAATAAGTTATAGTATGTTTTACCCTTGTTGCTTTTAGCTCTAGCTTTGAGTAGCTTTGCGATAAGTAAACTGTTAAAAGCTTAGAATCTCTTTTAGTGTGCTAAACCTTGTGCTAGCATCATCCCTGCATCATTGAGTTATTTATTTATGCATTGCAATCATTTAGGATCCGTGGAGGAACCCCAGGAGCCGACCCCAGAGATAAAAGTCCAGGAGGTGCAGGAGCTAAACGAGGAGTACCACGAGCTCAACACTAACCTCCCAGAGTGCCCTGACCACCAGCCCCCCACCCTCACTCAAGGCAAGCCCCGGAGCATTCTTAAGCCTCCCAATATTTACAATTTAATCTACTTGAGTATTTTATACTGTGATGCATTAGGTGATAGGAGTTGTTTGAATCCCAATTGATGCATTACCATCCTTGATTATTGTTTTACATACCTTGTTACCCTGTTAATAAAAGTAAAAGCAACCGCTTAGCCTGCTTAGAATAAATGGTTACATTTGTATTTTATGTTTCGTGTTATCCCATGGGGGTAATACTATCACGGTTGGCTATGTTTGCTATCGTGGAAAGAACCAATGGTAGTAATGAAATACGATCAACTGGAAGGAAGAGACACCAAGTGGTTTAGACTTGGGGGCAGTCCATCCGTTGGATCGTATAGGTTTGTACACGATGGTGACCCTCTTACATCTTTGAATGCGCCCTTTCACATAGGGGCCGTCGGGAGTGTCGACCCCGAAGCCGAGTAAACACTGTCCGGGCCGATTCTCAGCCTACTGTGAGCACCCTCTAGTTTGTAGATACGACATGCCCCGTGGTGGCCAACTGATTTCTACAATTGGGTGGACTACTCTGAGATCGCATCGGTTACCACCTGGACTTTGTTGAGCGGTGACCCAATGCTGACCCGACGGGGAAAGTGTGGGCGTGTGTTAAAGGTAATCTTACCAGCTAGTGTATATCGATTCGAATTGCCGCCCCCACTGGATATGGGGGATTATGCTGAGCTTCACCACGGTACAACTCCATGTGACATCGTAATGGTTCTACTAAAATATTGATAAAGGAACTGGATATATGTTATTATATTGTTTGAGTAGTTCAAGTGAGTGCTCTAGTACAGGTGCAAACCTAGAAATAATAATAGGATGAAAAATGGTTGTTCTCTAATCTTTAGTTGCTTCTTGTTCGCTTTTCCGCAAAAGCAAAGTTTACCCAGATCCACATATATAGCCTTGCATACCCTTGGAGTCTTTATTTTTAGTTAGACGGGTAAGTCTAGCTGAGTACATTCCTGTACTCAGGGTTTATCCCATTTGTTGCAGATGGCCAAGTATACTTCGGCTATTGTAAGCACTGTCTCTATCCTTTCAAAGGAGAAGAGGAGTAGGCCTTGGGCAAGGTCTTCTACGAGCTCATCTTTTGCTGTTGTCGGATGTGACATCGTGGGCACCCCTATCTTTTAAAACTTCGGGTTCAAAGTTTCAAACAATGTTTTATATGGCCACAGGTGTTGTGGCGTAAGTACTACTTTTATCTGAAACAAAGTGTTGTAATAAATTATTTCGTACTTCAAGTATTTTTGGGTTATGTTGTGGCTCGTTCGAATGTGCATACCTGAGTATACGCGATCCTGGTTTGATATGCGATTGTTAGAAATCCTTCGAGATTTTCGGACTACCGGGATTATATGGGCTCAAGTGCTTTAAGTGGCAGTTAAGTCAGCTACTTTGGTACTTGATCTCTTATAATCTGGACGGTTCTGTCACAAGCTGCTGCTGGTCTGGATGTTGATGTTGTTGATCTGGTTGGAGTTGCAGAGGCTGTTCCACCTCCTGTCCAGATTGCTGCACCAGCTGAGCCCATGAGGTGGAACAACACCACCTTTGGGTTTGTGCTTAGGAGAATGGCTCAGCTGCTTAGTGATGGCACTAGGCCTGACAAAGTTTTCAAAGATAAGGATGTCAACTATGTAGCCAAGTGTCTTCAGGAGTACAATGGTGTTGTTGTGAGCCCAACTCAGGTTTACAATCATCTGAGGAAGTGGAGGCAGAAGTGGTCTAGGATTAGTAAACTCAAAGATCTTAGTGCTGCTTTGTGGGACAGTGACACCAATGTCATAATGCTAGAACAAGACCACTACCTTGGACACTGCAAGGTAGACACTACACATATTTCCAATGCCTGCCTTGTCTGTCCAGCTATCTATCTTTCCTATCTTACACCTTATGATCCACTGTAGGACCACCCAAAGGATGCTGAGTTCCTTAACTGTCCCATTAGGTTCCATGATGAGATGGAGACCATCTTTGGTCATTCACAGGCCACTGGGAAGTATGCACTTGACTCTGGTGAACGTTTAGGGGTCAACCAGCCTGATAGCCAGCCTAGTGTGGTTGACACCCCACCTGACCAAAGCCAAGATGAAAGAGTGGGTGAAGACCATAAGCCCAATGAGAAGCAGACACTTCCTGCTGTGGGTGGCAAGAGGAAGAGGGGGTCCTGCAACTTCACTGATGATGAGATGGTCATGCTGACCAATATTTCAGATGCTATTAGGGATGTGGCTAGTGCTCTTAGGGAGACAGGAGCAGAGCACATTGATCCTGACTTGTACTTGTCAGTCATGGAGATGGAAGGGTTCACCACTGAGGCCCTTATTGTAGCCTACACCTACCTGTTTGAGAACAAGGTCATTGCCACAGGCTTTGTGAAGATGACAGCCAACCATAGGGATGTTTGGATGAGGACCTACCTTGCCAAGAACTACTACCTGTAGTTCTCTCTTGCTTGGACAACAAGGTCTAGAGGAGGTTGACTGTAGAGATGTATAGTTCTTCCACCTCCCTCACCCACTCTCTCACCTTTTGACCACACCTAGGTGTAGCTTTTGTGCAGAAAAGACACCTGATCTTTTGGCTTAGTCCAGTTGGATGCTGACTAACAGTAGTGAAGAGTTGGACTTATTTGTGCCCACATGGTTGAGGCAAATGGACATGTAATGAACTATTGGTTACTGCATTTGGTAATATTAGTTTCCTTCTGTTAGTTGTTGTCTTTTTGCTATGTTTTCCTGGTTTTGGTGCCTACTGTAGGATCTTAATGGCCTATGATGCAAACTATGAAATCTTGAGGTGGTTGCAAATATTTTACTTGCTTTTACTAGTGTTTGCATGTCTGTCATCAAATCCATCCGAATCATCCATTTTCATGCAACTCCTTCGGGTTGATGGCAGAAAATGGATGGTGGGATGGGTTCCATGGCAGCCATGCCTTGGGATTCTTGATTTGTTTTCTGTTCATTTGCATCTCATTTGAAAACAGTGGCAACCACCTATGATGATTGTTCCTAAGACAAATGCACCTGATCTTTTGTGAAGCTGAGGCGAAGTTATTCAGTATATTATCCTCTTATGTTGTTGTGAATTATGTTGTTCATCGGTAAGGACTTTGAGATGTACAGGCATGGTTTCTTGACTACATGTAGATCTTCAAGTTCCTTTCTCATGGACTGTATGATATTACCTATGGCATGTCAGTCATCTAATCTGTTGGAATCATCCGCTGTTAACCAATAGTTGGGTAACCTGTGTTGTTGGCAACAGTGAATGGTTCAGCAGATTACATGCCTGCCATGTATCTGTTTTGGGATTGCTGATTTCAGAATATTTGCAGTTCTTTTGATAATATTTATAGCCACCAATGATATGTTGAAAGGTACAAATTGAACTCATATCCTACCTGCTGATGCCAACATTTTGTACTTAATTTCCTCTGACCTTTGGTTTTGTTGTACACATGTCCATCTCTAGCCATGAGACATATCCATACACTGCATGTACCATACATGGTGTATGGAACTGCAGTTGTATGGGTGTGTTCCATGGCCATAGTGAACTGAACATGTGGGCAACAACTGAAATCTTCATGGTTCATTTCTATTTTATGGTTTCCTTCTCTGGCATATGATGCAAAATAATAAAAACTGAGGTGGCTTTTTCATGTATAGCCTGTGATGCAAACATAAGTACTCTAGTGTGGCTATTATTCTTCACAAGTGTTTTTACTATCTTCCATGCCTGTGTATCAAGCCCTACTTGTGCACAACCACCCTCTGCAACACCAGCTGCTACACACAGCAGTTGTGTGATGGCAGTGAGTGGATGTGCACAATGGGGTTCCATACCTGGCATGGCATGCTGTTTTACTGATGTTCTGTTTTCATTAGTATGCCACACACATGAAATATACTAAGCAAGGTAAAAAGTTGAGGCCATACATGTTTAATTTCAGAAAATGGGGAGTTGCTATGTGGTTTTCAATGGATTGAAACCTGAGAATTATATGACATAGCATGAGTATAGTGATTAAGTGCTTGGCTTCAAAAATGCTAAATTCAAGAAGTACTCTAACTATGATCAAGCAGTTAGAGATTTCAATGCATATTTTGTTCCCTCAACTTGTCTTCCTTCTTAATCTGTTGATGGTAAGCTTGCTGCTGATCAAGTCCATGCACCTTCAAATGGTGTTTGGACTCTGGTTCATTGGAAGGACCTGGCAATTGTTGCCCTGTTAGTGCTTGTCTTTGCTCTGTGTTTCAGGTTGTCGGTTTGCAATTAGAATTGTATGGCCAATGGTGACAATGCTCAGTATTTGAGTTGGAGTAACCTGTGATTTGTATGAGGAACAACTGCAGTCTTTTGATAATTTGTGGTCTAGCTTTCTAGGATGAGAATGTGTTTCCTGTATCAAGAACAGCTGCTATTGTCATCTATTTGGTCTTGTGCTATTTTTGTTCATCTTGTTGCAATGCTGTACCAATGACTATTTGTTAAAGGGCATTGTTCTGAGGCCATGATGTTTAAAACCAATGTCTATTTGTTTCCTTCTGTCTGTTTGTTTCCCTGTATTTCGAATTGGTAGTGGTATTAAAGCCACTGTTCAGATTTTAAGTGCATGAGTCTGAGGCCATTATCTTCAAAAACCATATTAAAACAAGTTGTTTTTGACTTAGAGTTGTGCTTTTTCATGCTTCCTTTTGTTGCTCTCAATCTGAAATTAAAAGTTGGAGTTGGTTGGTAGTCTAGCTGGAAAACAAACACATTCTTAACTGGAAAGTTGATGACAGTTGGCCTTGGGCCTGACTGCTTGCTGCCAAAACAAACACAACTAGCCCTGAGCCTGGCTGAATTCGTGCAAAAACCAAACAAAAGGGGTTGCACTTGGTGAACTAGGCTCTGGCTGTCCCGAACCTGATCCCAGGACCTGGCTCTTGGTATACATGCTACCAAACACGCTCATAGTGTGCACTTGCAGACGTACATACGGCGTGCACCAACAAATGAAGATAAGAACACGAGCCTATCTAGCATATGAATATATATATATATGATGTAGATGCAGAACATGCATGGGAACGGACAAGGTTGCTAGGTCCGGTCCGGCCAGCTCATTCATCATATCGATCAGCTTTGGATGCAATGCCAAATGCCAATATGGAGGATTGAGTGCAATGCAAGCACAGGCGGGCATGGGCATATGGGTGGCGCAGGGAGCAGTCGGCCTCTTGGCTCAGCTGTGCTGACCGACCTCTCTTCCCGGCCGGCAGCGGCAGCGGCAGCGGCAGATAAGCGGCAGGGCAGGGCAGGCAACAACTTTTCCCGTGCTACAGGTTGACAGGACGTGAAACTAGGAAAGCGGAAGAGATGTGTCGTCGTGAAACATGCATGACTGCCCCAACCCTCTGCTTCCACTGTACTTTGCGCCCAGTCCCCCAGTGCGTGCTCTCTGCTACCACTACTGTACGTGCGTGTCTGCAGGGGTGGTCTCGCCGCACGCATGCATGTGATTTCTTCCTTCCTTCTCGTCAAAAGTTGGGGCACACACATCACAGAGACTGCTGACCCAGACGACCTGCGTGCTTTCCTTTGTCCACGGAGTATATTTTTTTAGCTATATATGCACAATAAAATACTTCAGACAAATGCATCCATATTTGAGACATACTCCTCCGTTCCTTTACATGTGTCGTCTGAGAAGCGTGTTTGTGAGGAAAATATGGTTTTCTAGAGACAAACATTAAAGGACGGAGGGAGTATATATATGCATGATTGGTCCTAAACACTACTATGGACTTTCGGTTCAGCACATTAGTCCCGGTTAGAGTTAGACCGGGACTAATGCGAGCATAATTCCAAGTTTCATGGATTTTGAAGGAACTTTAGTCTCGGTCAGCTGATAACGCCAATCCAGATTAAAAAAGAACCTACAATAGTTCTGGTTGGTATTACGAACCAAGACTAAATGCCTTAATCCATTTAGTCTCGATTGGTAACACCAAGCCAGGCTAAAGGTAGACCCTTTAGTTCCGGTTGGTTGGTGTTATGAACTAAGAATAAATGACTTGATATGTTAGTTCAAGAGAAAAAACATCCCACATGTGTTGTGTAGGTATCTACACACAAGACAACCCATGAGGTCTTGTGTTCGAATCCTATGTAACGTAGTGGGCGAGGTATTATTTTTTCTTAAGCTGCAAGAATGTTTAGTCCTGATTATAGCAACCGGGACTAAATGGGTCGATACTTTAGTCTAGATTCTTAGTCCCGATTGGCCCTTTAGTCATGTACCACGAAAACAGAGATTAAAGTCACTTCCTAACAGGAACTAAAGCCCACTTCCCTGCCGGTGAAATTATTTCCGGACAACAAATGCATCCATAAGAAAGGTCCAATATTTCAGAGCTTACACTAGATGCAACCAAACCACGTGCTAGCTGCCTCGGCCCCCACTGATAAAGGCGATATAGGACTTGCACATATTAAAGATCTAGCAAAATGATTTGTATAGCCTTTATAAAAAAAAAGTATGGGTCCAGTACGCCACACTTCGCCGCTTGTATAGCGGTACCGGCCGGTATAATAACTCATGTACTGGTAAAGCCTGATGAAACAATTAGAGGAGCAGGTACATCAGAGAGCTCTAGTCAAAGAGTCAAACAATCATAAACGTCGATACATTTGTTCCATAAATTTGACGAAATTTAACGATTTACCCAAACCTACTAGTACAATTTAAGGCCTCTGTTTTTTTTTAATAGAAGTGAGACTAGCAGAGGTACAGATCAGATAAGGGGTGTGTCAAAAGGAATGACCGGGTAGCTACGTCCATGTCATGGGCAAGAGTGGGCGTGATGGATGCATGGCTCCCTCCCAGGCTGCGCTGCTGCTATCTCTGTACTGTACGTACACGACGTGCGCACGTACGGCAGGAGATGGAGATGGTGACACGCACGTACTAGTAGCTAGTACTGACATTAGGGAGCTACTCCTACTCTACAGGAGAGTACGGTACGGTCGAGTAAAAGATGGCCCTGGGCCGGCCGGCCGGTGGGCGACGTGATGTGTGGGATACGATACGCCGGCCGGGAGCGCGGGGCGGCGGAAATCGGGAGGCGTGCGTGTGTGCGTGCGGTGGTCTCTGGCGCCTCGGTCTCCGTGACACGAGGGGCGACTGGACTGGCACTCTGGCAGACGAGCGGGGCAGCCGGCAGCGGCAGGGAGCGCTCGTGTGCAACCTGCTGCGTTGCGTTGCGTGTGGAAGAGAAGCAACAGAAACAGCAGCTGCAGTGCAGGGACGACGGATGCGGATGCAAGGGAAGCGTAGAAGAAGCCGTCAAACGTCACATCCCAGGCCGCAAATCATAAGACAAGCGCCGCGGACAGCGATGCGTCAATCCATCAGTACGTGGGATCCGCCTGCAAGCAAGCCTTTCCCCGCCACTTTCGGATCACGTACCATTCACCAATGCATTGCAAACATCGATCCGGACCGGACGGCGACGGCCCATGGCCATGACAATGGCATGCATGCACGCGCGCCTCGTCCTGCATGCCAGGCCGGCCAGTGCCGGCCGGCTCCTGCAGCCTGCGCTACCAGCCACACACAGGCCTGGTACTCCGCCGGGAAATGCTCAAGATGCGTTCTCGCTCTGCCATCGATCGGGCAGTAGCATTCGAAATCTTGTGAATGGTTATGATATCAAAAGTTATTTAAACCCAAAAATACGACCGATGCATGCATTGCCCTAGCTTCGAATAAATAGCTGAGGCTTGACATTGTTGCTGTTGTTGTCATGCATGTGTTTTTAAATAATGTCTTCAACATTGCTGAGGATCGAGAAACCCCGTGACACCTGGAGCACCATCCTCAAAACCAAAATGTTACTCAACATAAACAAGTTTACTGATTGCACCATTTACATAAATACTTTTAACTAACTTCCATTTCATATTGTTTTGTTCTATGTGACTATGCAAACACTTGCAATATTCTTATTTCCGCAAGTATTGCTAAAGGAGCAAAAGTTTGACTTAAATCCAAAACTTTAACTTGAGCGCGCGACAAATATTGCCTTGTTTATTTTCTCACCAATGCCACCATCATCAGTTTCGATGTTTCAAAAGACCCACTTTGTTACCATGACATCATAATTCTTGGGCCTCTCCACCAATTCCCAAAAATTAATTTCGTGAGGAATCATTCTATTATCCATGCATGACATTCACCAATCCAAACGAAATAGTTCTCCGTCAACATAGTTAATTAGGTTCAATCGAAGATTTGAAGAATAATGCTCACAAAAGAAAGTAACGCAAGATCAAGTTTAGACAGCCTTAGTAATATCACTCACAATTTGATAAAGAAGTATGGTCCTTCACAGTGTCGGATCCAAAGGGGGGTTGGGTGGGCTGCAGCCCCACCCCCTGAGTCTGATTTCTCCACTAAATTACTATTTGTACGTCTCAAATTTATCATTAATCTCTAGCTTTAGTTCTGAACATTTTTTATTTAGCCCCCCCTCCTTTGTTCTCATCCTAGATCCGCCACTGGTCCTTCATAATAGCATGGTAAAACTTCAGATGTCCTACTGGCTCTTGAGTTGATGTAGATAGTGAAGTATTTGAAACTGGTTGATCTCGATTTTGAGAATTCAACTTTAGTGTTATCTTTCGTAGTGATCGTAACCATTAAAGATAGAAGTGGATGAAATCAGTCTAATGGAATGGCGCCATCTTAATCTTCTTCGATATTGGCAACATCACCAATAGACATGTTTATGACAACCTCGTTAAATCTACGTTTCTCGCATTATTCAAGAGTCCCATTTGTTAAATTAAATATAAAGCATACCCAAGGAGAAAACATTCATCACTTTTTCTCTCAAACTTGGATAACTGAGTTCCCTTTATTAATATAAAGCATTCGCATCGAAAATTCCAAAAATATGAGATATGTGGCTTTCTTTCGATGAGCAGGTCAGAAGGTATTTTCTTCAATAATGACAATGGAGCTTATTTGATGCATGACAAGCTATGTTAATTAATTTAGCCTAGAAACTATTTGAAGCACTAGTTATGATGGCATTAACCCAACGATATGAATCAAGGCCCTAGTTTTCCTTTCAATAAGCCTATTTTGTTATAGAGAATGGTTAGATGAAAATTCGTGCTTGACATATACTCTTGTCATCACAATATTCTTCAACTCTCGAGTTTTTCTAGATGGAGACAAACATTACATCTCAAAATATAAAAGCTCGGCGAGGCCTTAAGTTTTATAATTGACAATCTATTTAATTTTGGATTGTTTAAGACCTTGCAATGTGCGACTGTACGTCGACCATGCGGCAATTCAGCATGATACATGTTTTTCCCCCTATTTTTGGCATATTTTTATATATTTGATTTTTGAAACTATTTTTAGGAGCAGTTGAAAATTAGTTTTTATGAATAGTTAGCTTAGTAAAACCGTCTTGGAAAATAAATTCCAAGCTGCCCCCCACCAAAAAAAATGCATCATGCATTTCTACCATCAGCGACACAAAAATCGATTTTGCCATGTATTATTGTACTGGGCCCTTTGGACTCGTATAGGAGTTTTTTTTACTGCACTCGAATCCCAGTCTTAGGGATTAAACCTGAAAACGTGCGGTCTACTCGAACTGTATAGGTGAAATAGAAAAAATAAATATTAGGGATTATACGTAGGCAGCGCATACGAAGCAAAAGAAAGGCACGCCACGCACTGATAAACAAAACACATTCATGCATGGGCTTAAAAGTTGACAAACTCAACGAGGTTCCTGCTGCACATGCCATATATAGGGATCCACACCATGTTTTCAGTCGTCGCCGGCCAGGGACCATCAAATTCTGCATGCGGCGCAGGCGCTGTTGGATCGCGGCATATATATACACCGCCTTTTCCTGCTCTATCTTACCGGTGGACGCAGTAGCTAGGATATGTATGATGAATGTGTTCATTATCACACGCTTACACACATCTGTGTAGGGCGACTGTGTCATACTGTCATTGCATGTATATAAGATACGTGAAGGTGTGTAGCAAGAGATAGATGCATGCATGCATGCCCCACACCTTACATACACACGGTATGCATGCCCGGACGATTCTCATTATAAAAAATATTTAGCTATTAAAATTACAAAATTCTACTTAGAAATAAAAAAAAAATCCTTTTGAACTTTGACAAGGAGTCCGGCCGCCCGCCCATGGTGGCCGGGCGGTGGCTCCGCCACTGACTGTATGTGTACTACCAGACTCTTGACTCTTGTACGTACACCGTACCGTAGATAAATACCACGTTCTCACCTCACTATCTAACAGCCGGGATCGATCGGACTGAGCCTTTCGTACGTGGTTTACGTGGCTACGATTCTACGAACCACCGGTGCAGGTGGATGGACAGAGAAAGACCACGTTTGTATACGTGGCAATAGATCGGAAGCGGTATGCACTGCCTCGGGTTCCCCTATTGCCGGCCGGGGCCCCTGCCGGCTGTGCCGCCGTGCGCTAGCTGTTCTTGTATGCATGCAATGCAGGCCGTGTATGTGTATGTGTGGTCCATGGATTATGGACGACGACGTACGACGCCGCGTGCACGGTCAGCGCGCGTTTCCGCGAACGCCGCCGAGGAGGCACGCAGCATGTTTTGGGTCAAGACTTGGAGAGCACTAGCTAGAGCATGCAGTACGTGGTTCATGGGTCATGGATGGGGAAAAAGATTCAGCGCGGCTCTCCTGTCCTACGACACTCTACAGGCAGTCTCGCATGGGCAACGCTGGGGCCTGGGCGACCGGCCGGCGCCTAGCAGCTCTCTGCCTGCTGATGGTTGGCACTTGGCACGGACACGATCGATAATATCGATGATACTGGATATGAGGTGACGAGCTACAGTACTAGCTAAGACTGGACTGGACTCGATTTTGAGAGAGGAGTACGAACATCAGTTGCCTCAAACAACAGTACTGTACTACGTGGCTGCACTGCAATCCTTATCGAATTAATACAGTATCGACGATGGATCGGAGTCGGAGGATGCATGGATCATAGGAAACCTCGCCGGTAGCTGTCTCGCCTCGCCGATTGTTGTGTCTCGAGACTGATGGCCGGCCCTGGCCGTGCAGCAGGCTGCGCGACCCGGGCCCCGCGCTCCCTGAAATTCCGTGCCTCGCTCGGATTTTTAAAATCGCGCCGTGGGCCGTGGCGGTGGTGGGCGCCCACGCACACACACTGGCCGCCGGCTGACACGCACTGCGCTGCGCTCCACTGCACCCAACGTCCGCGGAGCAGTAGCGGCCACAAACCCCCGTCGTTCCGTCGTCATGGCCCAATAACTACCACTGCCAGTCCCCTCTCGCTGCGCCCACCCGCGCCTACCTTTTCAGTTCAGCGGCCAATGGCGACCGCACGCAGACGACGACACTAGTGCGCCTACGCGTGGTGTACCGCCAGCAGCGCCCCGCCCTGTGCCGGTGACGTACCGATCGGCGCGGCGCACCGTGCTGTGCCGTGGCGTGCGTACGTAAAATCCTGCATGCGCGCCGCCACCACACGGGGTGCATGGTGCCCGCCCGGTCGGCCAGCCAGACCGAAACGTGCGTGGCAGCGGGACGGGCACGGGGACGGGAGTCGTCGTTCGACGTTCCATGAGCAATAGCCTGCTAGGCTGCGAACAGACGGAGCACGCACCAGCAACAACGATTTCCAAATGGCCAAATGCAAGTACAGCACGTCCCTCCCAACACAAGTACTGTAGAAGCAGGAGGCAGGCTGTCCGCGGCGGCCGGCCCCGCCACGCGCCGACCCTTTAATTTCCTTTAGGAAGCAGGTCGGCTCCCCGGCGGGCAGTCCAGCGTGCGCGGGGCCGGAGCCGGGGCCGGGACCGGCCTCCCCCCGTTTCACGCACGGCGCGACTCCCGAGCTAGTAGGACGACCCCGGCCGATGGCAAGCCAATGCAAGGCGCCAACGCCAAAGCCGCCCTGTGGGCTACCTGTGGCCTTCGCGCGACGCTCGGCCTCGGCAGCACAAACTTGTCTCACGACGGCGCCTGTTGCGCCGGCCGGGCGGCCGGCTGCTGCTAGCTGGTTCTGATTCTGATCGGATTCGGCGGCCGGCCTAATAGACTTCCGGCCGGCCGGCCGGCTTTCCGTTCCCGCCCCACCCCCCCACGCGCATCGACGTCGTCACGGCGGGCCTAATACGTACTGTCCGCCCCATGCCAGCATCGAGCAATATCGACGTCGCCCCGGACGGCCGCCCCCTCCTAGCTGCTGCCTCGATTGTGGCAGAGGCCGGAACAGAAGCCACCGTGCACCGGTTGCCGTACCGTGGCGTACGCACAGTGACGACAGACAGAGAGACCCCTGCTAGCTAGCGCTGCTGTGCGGGGTCGTCGTGTAGGAGTGCGTACCTAGTACCTTCTACGTACGTGTTGGAGCTAGACGGACATGCGTCTTGGCCCTTTCCATGGCCTCCTGCTGATGGTGATGGCCTGCCCCGTGCCCGGCCCGCTGCAGATCGAGACGAGATCAGCTCGATCACCTCTGCCTCTGTTTAATTTGTAGTAATTTGTTGTCCTCTGCCTATATACTCTATATGCTAGGCCGTTTACAATGGTCAGTGTAGCCGTTTAAAGCCTTTTAAATTTTCTACTACCTACTAGGACTAATAATTGTTAGGAGAATGAATAATGGTTATGTCAGTCTGATACATGAAGTAGTTGCTATTGATCCCCACTTTAGTTTCTTTTTTTTTTCTTTGAAAGAAACTGGAGGGGTTTGCACCCCTACAACAAATAGAAGATATATTAAAAATGGAAAGATAGGTTCAGCTTATAGAAAAGAAAAGGATTGCAGGGATTAAAAAAAGAGCTCGGGAGACAAAGAAGAAAATAATAATAATAATAAAAAAAAACAGTGACAACACTGCCAACAGTCGATCTTGACTAGACCAACAATCCATTGATCAATTCCTGGAGAGTAACTTCTTTTCGCCCTAAGAGCTGAAATCATCCTTGAAATGCATGTCGGAGATGCATGCTCTAATTAAACCTGTCCACCCATTAGTCCATCTAATGAGAAAAATTAGTGGGCCAACCTTTTCTGAAAGGCAATCCTAATTAAGTTGATTTGTGGATATATCTCGATCTTCTTGATGACAATGCTACTTAAGAATTAAGAATGATTCGAACCCTAGCAAACGTTACACCATAGCTTCATCGGTTATCAACCCCACACTCATGATTGATCCCACTAGAAAAGTTTTATCTATCCATACATGCATATATGTAAACCAAGAATACAAGCAAAAACATAAAAAAAAACAAACAACCATAATATTGTTCTGTAAATAACAACATTCTCACAGGTTGGAGCAACAAGCTCATCTTATTTTCAATTGTCATGGTAATATCCTGCATGACGTTATTACGAGTAGAGTAGGACTTTACTATCCAAAATATGGGCCATATTATTTTCCTCCACACAGGATCCGAGCGTCCATATATAATTTTCTATGTATGTTTTATAAATTTATTTACTTTTATAGAAAAATAGGCTTAGTTAAAATCTAGAATTATACTCTATCTGTTCTAAAAAATAGTTATTCTCGCTTAACTGTTTTTAACTTATTTAACCAAATATATATAACGACATATTAATATTTATGGTACACAATTAGTATCATTGAATTAATCTTTAAATATATTTTCATAATAAATTTATTTAAAGATAAATGTTACATGCATTTTTTTATATACGTATTTAATATATAGCGATTCTTTTTTATGGACGTAAGGAGTATTATTCTTTTAGAACCAAGACGGAGAAGGGAACACGTACGTACAGCTATCGTACCATACAAAGTAGTACCACTGAAACTAGTTACGGTACAGATCGAGCATACGCACGCATGCACGTACCGACGTGGTACTACGCCGGCCATATGCGTGGACATGTATGCACGCAGGCGCCACTACTGTACGCGGTGAAACTCAAAACAGTAGTAAGAGTAGTACGTACGTACTCCGTTTTATTCAGTGGCTTGCACCAGAATAATCGCAGGGCCATTAACGATTTCATTGCCGCGTAACGGGCCTGGGGAGAAAGGGCTGTCGATTCGCATACGTACGTACGCGTGTACGTACGTACGACTGCCGGTTCGAGGCCGGATGATCCGATCGATAGCGTGCGTACGTATACGGCCGGGAGTAGTGGACGCGGACGGATGGGCGGAGATGCAGGTGCCGGTGGGCGGGGACGTCGACGTCCCTTTCAGGACAGGTAGCCCACGCCGGACGCGGCGAGGTCGCCGTCCCCGTCCCCGTCCCTGTCCGGCCTGTCCCTATCGCCGGACGTCTCTTGGCAACCAATGCAAGGCCGACGGCGCATCGATCAGGGCCGGGGGGTTGCAGCTGCAGCTAGCGGGAGCGAGCGAGACGGGATCGGGCGCGCGGCGGACACGGGCGAGTGAATCGGGGGAGCTCCTCACATGCCTGCCGACGTGACTCGATCGATCGGTGCCCGCCGTGGCAAATCCACGCGCAGCATCAGCATGTGGCCGTGTTCGTCGCGCGCGTAGCTATCACCGGCGCTCGCCCCCGCCCCTGCTGGCCCGCGCGTCCTGGCCTTAATCCCTGTGTCCATGGGCACGCACGCGGCACGCACCCTGCGTTGCGTTGCGCCACCTGCTGCTCGCTAATCGTGGCAATGCAATGCAATAAGCTAGGGCTGGGTGACGAAAAGCTGCAGGAAAAACAGTTGGTTTGACCAATGGCTTTCGCGTGGTTTCCTGTGGGAGGGTGGGTGTGATTACACATTTGTACTACCCTGTAGCCAGGAGGGAGTACTCAAGGTTGAGGGATTATGGATGGATCTTGGGTGGCCAGTGGCCAGGGCCGACTGAGGTGTGAGGACTGACAGGAAGGCAGACAGGCGACAGACAGACAGACGGTGAAGACATGGACAAGACGTTGCGCATCAGATGCGGCTTGGCTCCGCATGCCCGCAGATCCATTCGCAGTCGGTGCGAGATTATGATGTCCTTCTTGCGTTGCGTTGGGTTGCGTCCATAAACCTACTATACCCCAATTCTCAATGACCACCAATCATCCGATCCATCTCCATATCCATCGTCATCCATCGGACCATCCCCTTGAGACCTGAGATCGAGCGAGAGGATCCGAGATGATGTGCATGCCCCGGGCGGCCCCTGTGCTAGCTTTAGCTGCTTGACAAAAATGAGCAATGCATGTCGGAGGCCCCAGCTGGTCAGACGCCCGGACTGGACTGTCCATTGCTTGGATTGCATTCGATGGATGGTCCATGAGCTGCCACCGGCCTGCTGCTCCTCCCTAGTAGTAGTACATCATACAGTACTATGTCTTCTCCCCAACAAAAACAAAAACAAAAACAAAAACAAAAAAGAAGTCTACAAGTGGCCGTGCTGGAGATGATCGATCATCCGGCCGCTCCATAGCTAGCGTGGGCGCGCGACATTCCCATGGCATTGGAAAGCAGCATGTATGCACGCAACAGAAGATCGAGGGCGTGCAGTGAACGAACGGGCGCATGTACACGGCCGTGCCGGCCGGGGCCGGGCAGGTCGCTCTTCCGGGCTCCGGCCTCCGGTCTCGGAGCCTCTTGTTCACCTGTCAGAGCGAGCTAGCTAGCACTAGCAGTAGCAGCTAGCTATAGTAGCTCCTAGCTACCTGCATGTCGTGCGTACGGCTACCACCGTACCCTGCACAGACCGAAGACGCGACGAACTGTGGCGTACCACATGACTGCCTGCTCACCACATTTAGGGCCAACTAAATTGCGCACAGTGCCTAATGTCTCTGGAGCTACAAGTCTATTAATGGAGACCCTGTTGCCCTTGTCTCCATGACACGCCAAAAGTAGTAGTAGATCGATAGCTAGCTAGAGCTAGAGCTAGCTGCAATTGCAATTGCAAGTGCTGGCCAGGCCAGGCGCGTGCGCGGTAGATACGGACAGTATACAGACAAGCCGAAATTAAGCGACGATATCCAATCCAATAAGCTAGCCACTCTTCGATGTATATTCCATAAATATTTCTCCAAATAAATTGTTTCGCAATCCAATCCAATCCAATCCAAGATAGCCTCTCTTCTATGTATATTCCATAAATATCATATCCAATCCAATCCAGTTGCAATTGATGTGTGTGTCGCAAGTTTTACTCGATTTATAGAAAGTACATACATCATGTATATGTCCAAATAAATTTATTAAAAAACTATTTTTAAAGGTCTTTCTGATGGTAGTAAGCATGTATCATAAATATTAATATTTTTAATATATATTTAGTCAAAGTTGTTTCTCGAAAAACGAAATGATTGATATTTATGGATGGAGGGGTATGTTTGAGCTACAGTGGTTTCGAGAAGCCGTTCCTAGATTATGAAACGTCGAGTTGGAAAACCTAACAAAGACAATAATTGTTTCACAACCAATTTTCTAAGGTTGTTGTATTGTTATAGGATCACCTATCTAGATTTGCCACATCAGGCGTTTGCGTGAGTAATTATCCCGCAATTGCCGGTCTATGTAGTATAGAGTAATAAAGTAGTAAAATGTAGATACTAATACAACAACACTATCAAAACCCACCTCACGACACATTATTAGCAACGACACAACAGTTCATATCACCTCAATCAAAGCTGCCCATGAAACCAAAATCAATCCTACCTACTGCACCAACATTGACCAGGAGTATTTCACAAAGTGATGACCCATGGAGGATATGACATCCATAGACGCCAACAACGCTAACCGGAATACCAGCACATGTTTTTCTGCAAAAAAAAAGAAACACCTAGGTAGAGCCTTGAATAGGAAAAAGGACACGCAACTAGTGAGTTCTGACACTCACATGCATCAACATTATCAACATCAGTGTATGCAGAGCAAGGACTTCTGTCAATGCTCTCCATTCCAAACCACAAACCCATAACATGGTTGCCCACTAGCAAGTTATCGTAGCCACACCGACCGAGTCACTGGCATTCATGACTCATCGTTTGGCTCCAACAACATAGACGTGACCAACTCACCAAGCACCAAAACACCTTGAGTCACCGCACCATGTTGCTACACCAGGACTAGGGTTGTCCCCTATCGCCACACATAAGACACTAAAGCACTATGCCATGTTTGACAAGAATTGCCTTCCATAAGTTATCCCATGACAACAAGCCACTAGCATGCATGGCCAACCGCCTTGACCGCAATCAAAATTAGCTAGACAACATGAAGTCACTAACCCAAGAAAAGCATCTCCCAAAGGTGATCAACAACACACCATTTGCTCGTCAAAGACATCATTACTATAACTTCTGCCACAATTTAAGATTAGTCTCCGGCGAGGAAATCATCATGTAGCCACCACACTAGTCTTGTAGATTGTAGATATGTCACCATTGGTGCTAGGTGCCACAATGTCGTTGCCAGCAACCAATCCACCATGCCAGCACCAAGCCTAGATCATTAAACCACCAACCACCACTTGACCAAAGAAGACATGAGTCATGGAAACACAAGCACACCAAAGAAGACATGAGTCATGGCAACACAAGCATGCAACGATGCCCCACCCAAATACCACACTCCAACACCACCACCAGGAATAGTTTGAGCATTGTCGTATGTTACAAGAACTAAGACTAGAGAGTCATTAGCATAGGACCATATATCCATGATGTGCTTACAAGAATATGGCATGTTGGTGTAACTCCAACAGTGAGAGTCTTAAAACCTAACATTGGTGTTGCTCCATTAGCAATGGCACACTGCCGCCTTCCCCAATCATTGGTTCACTCCATCACAGGACCTAACACAAACCAACCAATGGAGCAACAAATCAAGACGTTGTGATGTCAGATCGATGATCCACCACTACCCTACGATAGGAATGCCATTGAAATCATGCGTCTATGACCACCACTAGACTGGAAGAAAACAAAATTTGAGAGATCCTCACCTCGACCATTTTTGTTGTTGCATGGGTTTTTCCAACAGCTAGTTATCTTTGGCATTAGTGTCGCTAGGGAGAGGGTAGTAATAGAGATTAGATGACGGGCATAGAGTCCCACCAGTGTTGCCCTTTAGGGTGATGGGAGTGCCTTCTATTTTTCTATATAGGGACAATTGCATAACTGTCATTGTTTTGAGCTCTAACTACACGGTTGCCTCTATTTTTTTTAACTTTGTATGTTTGCCCCTATTTTTTGAATCTGAAGCTTTTGCCCCTATTTCTTAACACCGTGAGCTATTGATAAATAATAGATTAAAAACGTTTTGAAAAAAGAAAAAAAATAGAGAAAGATTGTACTACCCCTTATCCAAAACACACCATCCCTCTCTACCATTCTCCTCTGTTCGTCCCGTGAGGACGCGGGCGAGCGCGAGCGCGGGCAGGCGACCGATGGTGTAAGCGCGGGCATGGGCAGGCGGCGTGGTGCGAGCACGGGCGCGGGCGACCGGCGGCGCGAGCGTGGGCGTGGACGTCCAGCCGCGGGGCGTGGCGCGGCGCGGCACGGCGCGAGGAGGGTGGGTGGTGCGCTACGCCTCTCAGCCTCTGGGCTCGTGCACAGTGCGGCGACTGCTGCTCCGAGGGCAGGGGCACACGCACAGGGGCGGCCGCGGATCTCGTCTTGTGCTCGCCAGACGACGGGGATCCCGCGGCGCCCGACAAAGTCTAGTTTTTGGAAGCCTTCATGCTCCTAACGAGGATCTATGGCAAGACGGTCGTCCGTCTCGGGCTACTGCCGCCGCAGCCAGACGGAACACGTGGCATCAGCAGGAGCACAAAGAAGAGATTGAGTTCCGGCCGTCACCGCATGACATTAGTAGGCCTCTCTCTCAAACACGTTTTGTATCGTGTATTTTCTGTTGGATGATTACCAAATACCAATTGTTATAGTCACTCATGAATTTTGAGCACTCGTTTGTTTCAAAAAAAAGTTCTGAGCACTCGTAAAGCTTCTCAATGGAATCGATTAGAAATTCATTCATAAATTGGTTAGCAATATAATCTTTTTCAATAATAGATCTGAATTTAAAAATGGCAAGTTATACAAAATATATTTGGCCATATTTAATTATTTTAGTCAACACCAATATAAATCGATTCGAATTGATTCTTGGGTCATTCATGTTGAGGGCTTTTCTGTCTTTTCACCATGTATTTAACACCGTTAACTCTCCTTCACAGAATAGGGGCAACTGAAAACTTCAGATTAAAAAACAGGGGCAAACATGCAAAGTTAAAAAATAGGGATAAACTTGTAGTTGGAGCTCAAAACAAGGGCAGTTATGGAATTATCCTTTCTATATATGACCTTATGATGTGATTGGGTAAATCTTAGTCTAGTCCAGCTTCAATTCAATAGATTAAAGACATCTAGAGTATTGGAGACCATTGAATGCATTAAGTTGGAGCCCACTCAAAATAATCTCAAGTTTTGTTATGTATAAAGAGGCACAACAGGCCTGAGTTAGGAGCCACATTAAAAATATTAATATCTTCCTATTCGTGTGGCACAGCTATGTGCGGTTTGTGTGAGAAGTCCCAATCCTAAGTCTGTAGTTTGATCACTCCTTTTGGCATCATCGTGGGAGCTCAAGTTTTGCCCCTAGAACACATCTCATATTGTGCCACTTCGTCTATCTGTATCTTCTCTACTTGTAGCCATCTCTTCACCTACCTCTAGTAGCAGAGTGTGAAGGGAATTCAAGAGAGGGCTAATAGTGTTAAAATTTCTATAAACTACAAATCTCCATTACATGCTAAGTATCATTCTTTAACATCCTTAGTTATAAAATTCATTCCCTAAGGAGGGCCATGGCCCACTATGACCTACATGTGGCTCTGCCATTGCCTACCTCGTTGAGTCCTCTCTTCCACTACCTCTATATACCCATGAGGAGACTAAATCTATCCATCACTTTTCTGAAACCGACAATTGCAGGATCCTCTTCACCCAATTTGGATCCTCTTCACCCAATTTGAGTCGGGAGAGTCCAAACAGGGTGGTCATCAACAAGAACACATAGTGGGACTAGCACATTGATGGTTTGTAAGTATGTGTGCTCAAGGCTACAATCTTGTCACTACTACAAAAAACATTAACGGAGGCGGGCAAAAAAGATTAACCATGACGGTTTTTCCAAGGAAACCATATTGATTCGGATCACTTCAGATCCGAATGACACCACTACTAAAAAATGGCCTTGAAAAACCTCAGTTAAATTCAGTGTCGTGGGGCGGGCCCATCTAGTGGTATAACAAATGGCCTTAAAGAACCTCAATCGATCGCTTTGTCCCTGGACCCTGCAGGATCGATCGTATCTCATCTGGAGTTTGTTACTTGTTCAGTTTTTGTGTCTCATATATCAACAATATTCTGATTGATCCTCCATAGGTATATGTCGTCGTTTCTTCAATTCCTCCGAAAATATGTTCCATAGCGAGTATCCAAGATCCAACCCAATGACGACAACGCATGTGCATGGCGTCGCCGATACCGGATGAGCTCGTTAAAGAGATCCTCGTGCGCCTCCTCGCGGACAAGCCCGTAGAACTACTCTGTGCCAGCCTCGTCTGCAAGACCTGGCGTCACGTCCTCTCTGACCGGGGCTGACCGGAGCTGCTTCCTATGCTGCTTCGTAGGCTCCATGGCGTGTCGTCGCCGCCACTGCTCGACTACATCCAGAACCGCTACTACAAAGACTCATCCATGCAGTTTGTCATCCCCACGACCTCCGCCGCCGGCCCCGCCTCCCCCGTCGGCATGCCCGTCGTGGTCGACTACAGTAGTTGGGTCGCCCTCGACTGCCACCATGGTCGCGTGCTGATCCACTTCTACGCGTCGTCACAGAGGGGGCTCCTCGTCTGGGACCCCATGACCGACAACTGGGAGCACCTGGGCGTGCCCTCTACTAGCTACCCGTCATACCATTCCACAACTACACGGGGGCGTGCTAAAGGATGGCTGCGACGATGATGACCTCGGCTGTCGTGACGGCCCGTTCCACGTCGTCTTTGTCGAGACCAACCTTGAAAGCCTTATATTCGCATGTGCGACGACGTACTCATCAATGCCGGTGCGTGGAGCTCGCCCACCCCATGTCATGTCACCTGCAACATCTACTACCGCTACAGGGGCGGTTGCAAACCTAGCCTTGTTATTGCAGATGCCATCTACTTCATCTTTGAGCATAGCACAAGCATCCTCAAGTATGACATGTCTACACATTTGCTATCTGAGATCAAGATGACATGAGGTACGTTTAAGGCGGTTCTCATGAAGGCGGAGGACGGATGGCTGGGACTTGTCACCCTGACTGATAATTCCATCCATATGTTGTCACGACGAGATGTTGCTGCTAATGGTATCGTCGATTGTGGGTGGGTGAAACACAAAGTTATTAAGTTTGGGACGTTGCTCTCAATAAGAGGTGTACCGTGCAATTCTTGTCAAGTGGTTGGCTTCGCCGAGGGTACAAACACTATTTTCGTTAAGATATATACTACAATCTTCATGCTAGACCTCAAGTCAAAGAAAGTGAGATGGGTTGGCGAAAGAGAGGACAACCAATTCGACCTCATCTTACCTTACATGACCCTCTACACTCCGAGGTATAGTAGTTCAGTGGATTCCTTTAGGCCATGTGATGCAGAGAAGTACCAATCCATATAATCATTTTCAGTAGTACATATCAAATGTATCTTAATTTTCAAGTAACGACATACTGTGACTACCATGAAGATGCAATGACCTTGTCAATACTATAGAAAACATTAAGCATCACTTTGGATCCTTAATGAAATCATATCATACAAGGTGTGATTGCACCACTGTATCTTTCTAGGCAAACTGATTCTTGCAGTCATTGCATGGACAAACCATGAGCTCCCGATCCACACTGAGATGATGCTTCTACGCAACGGACATAAATTTCTTCCTCACATTTTCTAGGAAAGTCAATTCCATCATCGATGTATTGTACACCCACTCGTCCCTGTGCTCCATAACCTTGAAAACGCACGAAAAATCAAATTAGTATGTGTGTAGCTCTAATATGCTATTATCTCTCCTCTCATTTAGATCTAGTGAAAAAGCACCCAAATCATCGAAAAGAGGGAAAATCGAGTATTGGAGAGTAAAAGTCAACCTCTTGCGGTGCCACCCTTCACCAAATCCTAGTGCAAAACCTCCCCGCCCCACCCCCCAAAAGTGGCCAATTTGATGGTTTTGAGCTCAGAACCATCAAAAATGGAGGAGGAGACAGGGGGAAGAAGAAGGGAGTTGTTGTATTTATAGCACAGAGTTAGCCATCACGGTCATCTTAACTGTAACTGCCACGGTTAATGGATTAAGCGTAGTGGCGGTTGTGGCCCTATCGGCTGGGCTTCGGAGGCACCTATTAACCGTGACAGTTTATAGGTTTTAACCACCACGGTTAAGATTTCCCAAGTGCCATGCAAAATAAATTCTGTAGTAGTGTGTGCCTGGATGTGGAAATGAATCCTACGACTACTTCGTGCAAGTAAGGGATATTGGTCGGAAAGTTGTTCAATCGGGGTCTGCCAGGTAGCAATCTATCCACAAAACAAAATCGTGCGCCTCTGAAAGGTCCTAGATGGCTAGAGGGGGTGAATAGCCTATAAAAATTTTACAAACCACTAGAGCAAAGGTTAGAAAACCAATTAAGCAAAGCTTTTTGCTCTAGCCCTACTAGGGGAGCGAAGCCACCTATCCAAGCAATTCTAGTTAACTAAGTGCCTACACACAATAGTAAGAACCTAAGGCACTTAGCTCAAGCAAGCTATAATAACTAAACAAGAACTAACTAGCAAGCTAACTAGACAAGATATGAAGAGGTAAATACAAGAGAGGTGATGATTGTTATACCGATGCCTTGTGATGTATGGATGTCAATGTAGAGAACCAATCACAAGAATACCAATGAGTAGCCGGGAGACAAGATGACAATCGATTTTTCTCCCGAGGTTCACTTGGTTGCCACCAAGCTAGTCCCCGTTGTGTCGACTACTCAAATGGTGTTTCGGTGGCTAATTGGCAATTCACAAGCCAAGCCCACTACCCGGGCGCCACAAGAAACCACCCAAATGAGAGTAACTCAATGACACGAGCAATCCACTAGAGTTACCCTTTGGCGCTCCGCCGAGGTGGGTACAAGCCCTCTCACAAGTCGATGAAGCCGGCCGCGAACAATCACCAACACGCGCCAAAGCTTCTCCACAATCGCCAAGCCGTCTACGTGTTGGCAAACACCAAGAATAACAAGAAATCCCACGGTGATGACGATGACCAAGTGCCACTAAGATGCAATGCAATGATCAAAGCTCTTGGATCACTCAAACTCTCACAAGTATGCAATCAAGAGTGAAGAGAGTGAGTTGGGGGCTATCTCAAACAAGCACAAAGTGTTAGAATGAATGGGAGGTGCAAGAAAGAGCCCTAGAGGCCGTCCAAACCACTTATATAGCTTCCCAAATCGAGCTAGCCGTTTTCTCCTCTTTCCTCTGCTTTCTGCGTAGCTCCGGACGCTGTTTCACTTGGGGTCTGGACCATTGATAGCGTCCGGACCCTTCACAATCCGAGCAGCCGAGCTTCTGTCTGCGTCACTCCGGACGCTGCCTGCATGGGGATCCGGACCATTGCGGGTGCGTCCGGTCCCTCTGAAGTTTGAATTTTGTCGTTCGCGCCTTCACTGAGAGCCACCACGTCGCCTCCGGACGCGGGGAACAGGACACGTCCGAACCTTCATCGCCTTGGGTCCGGAGTCCAGCAGAGAGCTCCCCGAGAGCTCAAAACCCCCGGACGCACGTCCGGAGTCCATGGTCCGGACTAAGCTTAGCGTCCGGATAAATCCACCAGAGGGGAACAGAGAGCCCCGTGGCTCCGGACTCATGACCGAAGTCCTGTGTTCGGACGCACAACAGCGTCCGGTGGTCCTGTGCGCTGCCAGCCGAGGCTAGGGTATGCTACCGGACGCATCTGCGTTAGTCCGGACCGAGCATCCCTAGCGTCCGGACCTTGCGTCCGGACAACTTCTCTCTGTCCAATCGATTTGCTTCTTGTTCTCCAAGCTTTCATGTGCTAACACCTTGAGATCCATCACTTGATTTCCTTGTTAGCCTTTTCTTTGAATCATCTTGGATTTGTTTCACAATTTTAGTGTCACTTAGGTTCATTTTATATGTATGCAATACAAACCTAGTGGCACATGATAACCGCAATCGAAACGAATTTTCCCTTCTTGATAGTACGACTATCTATCCTAAATGTGATCACACTCTCTATAGTGTCTTGATCACTAAACCAAAAATGTCCCTATAGATATACCTTTGCCTTGAGCCCATTTTTGTTTTTCTCTTTCTTCTTTTCCTTAGTCATGGAGCACTTGATCTATCATGATCCTTCATCTAGCTCCACTTGTCAATTTGGTTCATCCTATCTTGATCATTCACTTAACAATAGGGTTAGTCCATAGGTGTCATCAATTAACCAAAACCAAACTTGGGCTTTCAGCCTCAAAACACTACTTTAATATGAGTTTAAAAAGTGCGCCTAGAAATACCATCTGTGTTAGGCAACCACATTTCCTTTATAGCATAATGGAAATACATCAGAGTAGGTAGCACATGGTAGACTGGAATAAGAGCGTTCAAAAAGCTAATGCATCTACTGTGAGACTTCATCTCAAAGCGCACCATGTCACCTACCTACTTAACCAATCCTGGAAAAGGATTATTCTCGAATAGACAGTTTTAGGCATCACCAATAGTTTCACATTATAGCAGAGAATGACTTCATTGTTTTTGCAAATGTCTACCGTCTTTAATATCAAACTGAACTTCCTCCATTATACCTATTGACATCCTTCTGGATTTGTATTTTTTTGACATCTCCTTTGCATTATGTAGTTAGAATCTCTTTCATAATTCCTATAAAAAGAATCTCTTCCACAACGCATAGCATCATGTTGACACTCTCTATGAGCTTCTCCCTATCCATTTCAACATACAGACTTGTCCAATAACGCATTAGTGCACATGCATGACATATGATTTTCTGAAGGACTCTTGGTGATTTTCTTCTTGAAACAAGCATTGTTCGATTCTTCCATATTGCCCAACTCCCAACACATGATACTTTTTGCCTAAAGGAAACCAATAGCCACACCACTTCCAACTTTGATTTTAAGTTCTTGGGAACGTTTGAAGCATCAAAACATTTGCCACCACAATCCAAATTATTTTTGCTACAAGCGCAATAGTTTCTTCCCGATGACAGAATAAAAAATAGAAAGGATCCCCTTGCCAAAATTGTCTTTAGTCAATATACCACATTGATCATCAGTGATAGAAATATTTTAATTTAAGTTGGAATTCTACCCTTCTAGATCTTCTTATGATATATCCCAACATCATCGTTGGTTAGAGCATTATAGGTAGATTTGACAGAACACCTATAGTGTTTTCAAATTTCCATCTCACAATGTTAGAGCCTCCTCAACTGAAAACTTTCATCATCTCTCCAAATCTCCTCCTATCTTAGTCTCAACTCATGATAAAACCTTTTGGTCCTAAAAATAAGTGCTCATCTCGTATTTTGAGGAGCCAACAAATCTCAAATTTAACTAAGATATATTTAACATTTGTATCTCTAGATTTACTATAAAAATATGACATAATTAATCTAGCTAATAATATATATATTTGGTATAATAAACATTCAAACTTTTTTTACGTATATTTGTCAAAACACTACTGTTCAAAATACACTTATTTTAGAATGGAAGGAGTATTTAATTCACTAACTAGAATATATTTATTAACATTTGTATATCTCTAAATACGTTTACTATAAAAATATCGTATAATTAATATAGCTAATAAAATATATAATTGGTATAATAAACATTCATACTTTTTTACATATATTTGTTAAAATACACTTATTTTAAGATGGAAGGAGTATTTAATTCACTAACTAGCAGCTGACTGCTATCACCATCGACGGTGTGGCGTGAGAGAGATATCTCATAACTGGAGCTGCAGGACCTGTATTATATTATTATGTACATATCCGATGGCATCAGCCACCAGTGGCCGGAGCTGATGAGGGCACACAAGTTGTAAGAATGTGTCCATCGCCGCCGGGAGGATGGGATGGAGCACGCGCGCGAGAACCGGCCGATCGACTGGCTGGTATGCAATGGGCAACTACTCATCTCATGGATGATCTATCTATATCCATCCCCATGTGGTCCTGACCAGAATCGCGTGATCCGTCGGCATCAAATCCATCCTTTTCAACCAAAGGCATGGCATAATTTCAATCAGATAGCGAGCTTTCAAGTAACCTGTAAGGCATATGAGTATGCACACATCGATCTAATGAAGCAACCAAAGTACTATACTATAATTAATTAAAGCTGTACTAGTTTTTTTGCAACTCATCTTCTGTTCACATCTTTTTTTTTTTTTGTGTATCCTGCAGTGCAGCCTACTCAAACTTGGAGATCAAATACAAATTAAACTCAAAAGGACAGCGCAAGATGATCGGGGACGACGTGCCGTCGATCGAGCGGTCTGAATGGTGTCACGGTGCGGCGTTGGCGGAGAACGGAGCAAAGGGACAAGCGACATGTCCTCATGCATCGTCAGCTCAGCTCCCGGCGCACGCAGCAGGGCCCCGGCGGCCCCGACCGACGCAACTGTTCCCAGTTTGGAGCCGCTCGCCGGCGGGGCCTGCATGCGGCGACGCGGACCGCCGGATGGGGACGGCCGAACTCTCCGATCCGATCCCCCGGCCCCGGCCCGCCGCCCGGCGATATGACACCGATCGATCGCGAGCCAGCGGCGGAGAATCGGACATTGTAAGTTGCAGCGACAGAGCGAGCGAGAAATGGCTTGCGATTATTCTGGCTTCACGTGGCCAAAGGCGAAGGAATTCCGGCGTCTTCCGGCCTGTCCAAGGGTCGGCGTCGGCCGCCGGCAGGCGTGCGAGAAGCCGGATCCGATGGACGTGCCGGTGCCGTCCTGCACGTCACACACGTCCGGGTGCCGTGCCAGGAGGCTCCGCGCGCGCCGGTTGCATTGCCACGGAAGACCGACCTGCGCGCCGGACCTAACGGCTCCATGACCGACTTAGCTTTGTTTATTATTATTATTTTAATTAATCAAAGTCGTCACGAAACTTAAAAAAAGAACGTGACCACCAATTTGTAATAGCAGCCTCGGATCTATTTGTAGAAATGGCCAAAACTAAATTTCTAGATCTTGAACATTGAACAACAATCAAATCTAAACATATAAAAAATTCATAAATATGACCACTCTGGTGCCCATCACCGGTCGAACAGCTCCTACACCTTTCTTTCTCCATGTCTTTCTTTTCTTTTATATATAATTAATTAGTTAACTTTTCGAGAAGTGAGACTTCTATTTAAGAACAGGAGGAATATATGAGTATTTAGATAGAAAAATGCATATGCATTGTGTCCCTGTAGTATGTAGTATTATATACGCAGAAGCATGGGTTGATGAACTACTTCTTGTCACTTAGAGCTAGGTGTTAATTACTGGATTTTTTTTTATCTATATCGTACAATAGGGTGTTCCAACGATGTCACTTCAGCTAACTCAGGGCACTCACAATGCAAGATTCTATCATAGAGTCCAAGACTATTTATTATCACTTATTTATGGTATTTTGCTGATATGACAGTATATTTATTGAAGAGATGAGGTGGAAAAACAAGACTTCAAGTCTTATTTAGACTCTAAGTTTACAAAATTTGAGGTAATAAATAGATTTAGACTCCGTGATAGAGTCTGCATTGTGAATGCCCTCATAGAAATCCATGTCACTACTATTCTTACATGGAAGATGTAGAAAGTAAAAAAAGGGTATCTGAACAACTATCTCGTTTTGAAAATGAGATAGTTTATAGGCCTCCTCATAAGAATGAGAGACAAGAGAGAAGATATAGAATAAAAAAATATTTATATATTGGGTTCACATAATAAAGTGATAATGATATGACATATATGAACTAGTTGTTGTCTGGTACTCTTGAGAATGGCCTAACTAGATCTGGTAATAATTGTTTGTTGCAAAAGTAGGTAACCATGATTTTCAATTTTCCATTCATCACAGGTGCAAGAGTGCCCACCAAATCTGACTGCGTTAATCATGTTCACGTACCCGCGTAATGTTTTCTGCTGTTGGCTAGTGTGTACTGACGCGCATGGAGAGTCTGCAAGTCAATGTGCCAGGAATTAATTCCCAGGACTATATCAGCTTCACAATATATATGTGCAATGTAGCATCGTTGTCTTGTTGCGTTTAGCACCTGTCACTTTGTGGGCCAGTGTACTTATGGTCGGCGCCATGCTAACATGTATCTGATTAACTAGCGTCAGTTTTATTTATTTAAATATCACAGGAACACCCAAGATGATGTAAGGCTAATAGGTTTCAATATGTGTCAGCCAGCTTACCATGATCCCCAGCCATCCAAATCCATCTTTTTTTAAAAAAAAAAATGGATGTACATGTTATAGTTTTATTTTGCAAAACACAATACACTCATAGATGTTCACTCACACACTACATTTATAAGCACTTCTGAAACATTCAACCTATAGTTATCGAGATTAACAAAGTCACATCACATTGTCGATTGGCATATTGCTTATCACCAAAGTTGCAAAGGCTAATAAAATTATAACATTTTCATCTATATAAATCCATGTGGACTTTTAATTCACTTTATAGATTGGACTAAAATGTCCACTAGTTTTGGGTAAGTTTTTCTTTGTGCAATTGGCCAAAAAGTTTATTCTCGGTCAACTAAAAAACCTATATCATTCTAATACCATTATCCATAAATTTAATCTCTTTCACGCTATTATTAATAATATTCTCAAGTAGTCTTGGTTAATAGACAGAAATTTAACAGGTGATTTGCCTTCAACTATATGCATTGGATATAGATCGTACAAGTTTAGAACATTGTATCTTTGAAAGGATCAATTCACTTGAGAATGAGATACATTTAAGCATTTCCAGCAAGTTTACCATCGCAAAATCTGCCACATTCGTAGCTTAGCAGTAGCACATACTCGCTCCGTCCCAAAATAGATGACGCTATGGGATCATACATGTCAAACTTTTTTAACTTTTACTAACTTTATAGAAAATACGTGCAACATTTGTATCTCCAAATAAGTTTATAAAAGTATATTCAACGATCTATCTAACAATACTAATTATGTATTAAAAATATTATTATTATTTTATATATAATTAGTTAAAGTTTAGAAATGTTGTCTTTTCAGGAAATGAGAATTATTTTTATTTTGAAACAGAGGATAGCTGACCCTGCCCAATATTTGGCATCACCCCTTCCCCAATCAGAAATCTATTGCCGCCATCTGCTTCCGCGCGCGTAGTGTCTCCATTCGCTTATTGTTGACCACCTTTGATTTGTGATGTATGGCAGGGGACAATACTGGCATCTGAAATGTTTTTCAACAATATATGCTCACTGACGCAATGTCCTACCAATCGCAAGTAAGGAAATTTCCTCTCTTTGTTTCCTGTGCAGATAGAAGTCCTCTATATTTGCTCCGTTAGGCAACCTATAAGGATCTGTAAAATCTCTGTCAAACGAATCAAGTGAAAAACATTTCACTGAAGAATCACTAGATTCGCTGATTCTATTTTTTACGACTAGCAAGAAGAAATGGCAGCTGACGTGTTTTGCGTGATTCTAATTTTTGCCCCCTCTGTTGTACCAACCATAATTTTTAGTTAATTTTTAAGTGAAATAAATTAAAATAAGTTGTATTCAAGTTGTTATGTTCTGGATTTTTAAGAATATTTTTATTTATATGATTTTTTATAAAAAATGTTGTTTTTAATTAGAATCTAGTCTGCCAATAAAATGATTTTACAAAGTTACTCTGATTTATTATTTAAATGTTTTCTTAAAAGAATCTAGATCCAATGCAAACGTTTTTCTAAAAAAAACTGAATCTTTGCTAAACGCACCCCAGTCTCGTCCAGGCAACCAAAGTCTCATAAGTTGAGCCGCACGATGTTGAATTGTTGAGAGTTCAGACTGTCGTACAAAATCCATAAATCCTTAATCATATTTACTGATCTTCAATAAACTACGCACATAGAGGAGACTTTTTCGGTCCCTCGAGACTCATTTGTCGATGACTTATATATTTCAGCTATTGGTAGGATTATTGCGTACGCGTACTGTTACCATCGAGACTTTCTCATGTCACAATCACAAAACCACACACTCATCATGCTGGTTTCCGCTCGTACGTACACAGATTTTTTTTTCTGAACTCCAAAGTCGGGAGAAAAATGTCGTACTTTTTGCTGGTTCAGCTGCCGGCCAGCGCCCGGACGACTATTAAGAATTATTTATTTATTATTTGGGCTCGCTCAGCTTCAGGTCATCTTTCTTGCGTGCAAGCATCGCCGATCTGTCGCACGCTTGCAGTTGCGGGAGTACCTTGTACTCTGCCTCCTCTCATTTGCTCCCGGCCGTGTATGCAAGTTTGATTTACCATTCGAAGTACATGGAACTGCTGTTAATTAATCAATCGTCCGTACTTTTAGCATCTTGTTCTCAAAAGCAAAGGTGCCACAAAAAGTGTTTAAAAAAAAGTGAATCAAGATTGAACACGAGACGTAGATTTTTATATTAAAAAATAATTATAAAAAAAGTACGAGCATCAACTGATAATAGTCTTCACCGTAGAGTTTATAAAACACCTAGTAGAATATAAAATGGGTTGATACTTGTTAGCTATTTTTGTTGGAATTATAATAAGTGTGCGTATAATCAGCTAATTACGTAATTCGAACCGCGGGTCCTTCTTGTATCATCGCAGGGCTCACTTCAACAAAGTTTCATTGTTGACTGATCTAATTCACGTTTTTTCTCTCCAAATAACGTGTTGAACACCATGATGTGCAGAGCTTAGCTACGAAAGCATTTGTAAATAATTTGATCCTTATTTTTTTTGTCCGGATGCTTGTCCGAGTTGTCGGATGGTGCTGAGACAAAGACAGTTCGAGTGGGAACAGTTAGTCCAGCATGACGTTGAGGCACCATACGTACGTAGGACAGTCGCAACTGGCAGTTAAAATTTAGCTCTAGTTTATGTAAACCGGAGGACTAATCGTTTTACTATTTTTTTCCAAAGCCATTGACTACTTTTTTTTGCGGTGAAAAAATAATTATATCATATAATATTTGTGTACATCAACATATTACAATCACTCTAGATTACACTAGATATATGTAGAAACTGATTTTCATCTAAAATATACCCACGTCATGAAAAGCTCCAAATCTCAAAACCAAACTTTTTTTACGTTTCGTATAGATGACCGCACAGGCAAATACTCGGCACCAGCAATAGCGACAAACCTGAGAACAGATGTCCAACGAACGACGGCCGACATTCCTCTAGGCGGAGTTGAGAAACTTCTTCTTTCTCTTGTCTTCCTTCTCCTTCTTTCTGCCACCGAAGAATGAGGAAGACGGATCTAAAACTTATTCTCCCTAGTCCTTCATCGTGACCAGATCTAACCACGAAAAAACAGAGAAGAGACCGGAGAAAATTATTCCATAGCGATGACATCATCTCCGCCTTGATGTCGTCGTCCGAAAATAAAAGTCTTCATGTCGTCATGTCGATGAAGTTGATGACGTCGTAGATGTCGTCCTCATCTTCAATGGATCCGTCATGGAGAAGACGATTCCACCGTGCCCTCTCGCCGTCGCCGAAGAGCAGCACGAGGAGAAGATAAATCTCCAATATCAAGAAACTTGACATGGAGAAACCCTAACCCTATAAACTTAATCTAATAGAAAACTTATGAAAAACGATGGATCCTCACTCCCTTCAACCTCCGACGAGATGCCGGAGGGGAAGGGAGGGGGACCAACATGAGGGAGAGGCGGCGGCGCTAGGCCGAGGAGGCGGCGGCGGCGGCTGTCTATCGCCCATGTGAATGGGGCTGTGGGGCCATGTGATATGGTATACCTTCTATTGGCCTCTGGCTAAGCCATTGACTACTTGTGTTAGCCAAACATAACTAGGTAAAAAAATTATTTCTAGATATGTTTGCATCTATATTATCATCTAAGGGTATAAACATGCACCGGCTAAAAATTAGCGAGCTACTCCCTTCATCCCAAATTATAAGGCATTCTAAGAATCTTGGAGAGTCAAACCATCTCAAGTTTGACAAAACTTATAACATTTATGAAATTAACTAAGTATCATTAGATTCTTTATCAATTATATTTCATATTATATACATATTTGATATCATGAAATTTTATAATTTTCTCTATAATTTTGATCACACCTAAAATGCTTTGACTCTCCAAGATTTTTGGAATGTTTTATAATTTGGGATGGAGGGAGTATTTTTTTTAAGTTTTGTCTAATAATGATAATTCTTAGGTGATCCAAATAGTCCCTTACGGTTTTTGTTACTAGCCTCATATGCATATTTTGAAGCCAATATTTTAACTTGGCATGCAGTTTAAATCCTGCCCATTAAAGAAAAAGGCATGTTTTACAAAGTAACTCTCAAGAAACTCGGAGATATTATATCTTTCATAAAACAACTACTTAACAAAAAAAGAAGCTCAAATCGAATCCAAAACTAGCATTTGATATTTATAATACATCATGACACATGTGAGAGTTTAGACATGCTTGTAGCATTGTGTATGATGTTTGATGTCTGATTTGAAGTTTCATGGTTGTTGTTTAAGTAATCGCTAGGGATTGAAAAGGATATAGTATATATATTCCATGGAATCTAATGTCGTCATTTGTTACTTAAAGTTTCCTTAAAATAAATCAATTGTTTACAACTACCCTACAACTAACTCCAACAAGATTGACGAATAATTTATATATGTAATCATATAGTAGAGTTGTAAGATGCTAATCAACATGTAGCTTAGTTAAGTCACTCAGGTATTTGTTTTTAACAATTAACTAATTGATCAAGCCATTGATTCCCCTCTAGATACATTTCATCTTGTGTGTGCCACGACATCAAACTTGACATTTAGAGTTCTCAAACTCAAATTCTTGAAAATTAAGTAGAAAAATACCAATTATTGTTTGTGAATCATAGCATGAGTGGAATAGGATAGCTCAATGGATTATTGTCGTTGTTGTAGCTAGCTAGATAGCGACTCCACGCCTTCATTTGTTTCAATATCATCGTTAACCATATATGATGCTTGCCACTTGCTATTATATTGATGGGAGTTTCCAGAGCTATTTCTTCCCATATCTCTATCTATAAAGAACAATGTGTTGGAATTATATATTGTTGTAGCAATCAAGGAATATACCCAGACCGTTATCTATACCTTTTTTTCTTATCTCATCCAATCTGGCGGAAAGGATGAAAAGGGGAGAAAAAGAAAGAAAGAAAATGATAGAACTAAAAGTCAACAATGCAACATAATAAACAATATGTAGCTTTTGCCAAGTGATGAATCGTTACTATATAAACAAAACCATGCAAAAGGTAATTAACAAAGATCTCATCCTAATACTTTATATGCTCCCTAATCATCACCTAATAATGGCTGGGATCATTTGGGCGATTAACAAACAGACATGATGAGGAATCTTGCCCAATTAGTCAACACAAAGAATGATCCTGCCTACTCATATGTGTGTGTATGTATGTATATGTGTACATATATATAGCTATATCCCTGCATCATACATATTATACAAGTCTATCAGCTGAATTTCTGAAATCCTGAACATAACAGATGCTGTCTTCCTTGTCATGTTGCACGGAAGGTAAAGGGCATGGCATGCCTGGGCCGATATGTTACTTGGAAAGCTTGCAGGCGTGCATTCTTTTTTGGGAAGCTGCGGCTAGGTGGGACGCAATTATCACCAAATCATTTTATTGGCAGGTCGTCATCCCTTTAGCCCATATTTTTATGCCTTGTAATTTGACCTGCTATACAAACTCTAATATATTATATTCAATGCAAGCAAACAATATTTTTATTATTATTTTCTATAAATATCGACCCCCAAAAAAACAAAATTAAATTCTGATAGTTAGAAGTTGTGATGTGTCACCCACTAGTTAGCAATGTATATATATATATATATATAACGTGTTAGCGCCGGCTTCCCAGTTTCTGCAATATAATAGCGACACGCAACATATATGCATGTGTGTCGTAGCTTGAACCATGCATGTATATAGTATTTTATATGCATATATATGTATGCTAGTCTACTTCTTGATTCATTTAATCAAGCTAAGCATGACTGTCTGTCTATTATAGTATTATATATACATATAAATATGCAGCTGATGCATGCATTTAGCAAATAAACAAATTTGCAGGCAGAAAAGTATACACTTGTATATACCGACCAGCAGTCTCACAACATGGCTCCCTGCAGCAGAACATTTAATAGACATAGACATACTACTGCATGCTACAACCATGCAGGGGGCCGGGAGCAGATAATTGATCAATCACAGATCAGTTGGGGCCCGTTTAATTCCCAAATTTTTTTGCATAGTACCCGTCACATCAAATCTTGCGGCACATGCATGGAGTACTAAATGTAGACGAAAAAAAAACTAATTGCACAGTTGGATGAGAAATCGCGAGACGAAACTTTTAAATCTAATTAGTCTATAATTAGATACTAATTACCAAATAAAAATGAAATTGCTACAGTGCCCAAAACCCAAAAAAATTTGGATCTAAACACACCCTTGGTTTATAGCATTTAATTTACAGGTCAAACTGTCAAAGCAAAAGAACCCCCTTAATTTTTCGTCACACGCTATGTCTACCGAGAACTACTACTACTACTTCGAGAGGCCCATGAACAACTGTAGACATGTGCTCTTTCCATTTCAAATCACAACTCCGTTTTAACTTTTCTAAATACGTGTAGTTTTTACCATTACGACTAAATAGGTAGTAAAAATTGTGCGACATATATATTACATCTAAATATATGATTAACATTATGTATATATGAAACAAGCTGAAACAAGAAAATTGGTTCTATTCCGGTTGATTTTGAATAATGTTCTATGATAGAAACAAGATGAAACAAGTTGAAATAAGCTGAAAAAAGTTCAAGTGAACAAGGGGTGCTTGGTTTTAATTTGAGTGCCTGCATGCAAGTACGTATTAGAATTTGGATGGTTTTAATTTGCGTGCGTGCATGTAAGTACACATTACGTTAATTAATCTGGATCTGCACTGACATGCATTATATTATATTATATATAACATATTTTAAATGCAGGGCAACGTAGTGAGAAAAGCACCAATTATTTATGCCCCCAGGCGGGCATGCAGGACAGACACCTCAAACTCCTCCCAGCGAGACAGCCTCCCCTCCTCCCCTCCGCGCCCCCCCCCCCCCCCCCCCCCCCCCCACCCACCAAAAAAAAATCTCCATCGGCCTGGCCTGGACTGGCCTGCCACATACAAGAACAGTAGCCCCGGCCCCCAGTCCACCTCTCGTCCCCTCAACTTCTTTCTCTTTCTTTCTCTAGACTAAGAGAGAGACGGTGAGAGAGAGAAGGGATGAAAAGCTAGAAGGAGAAAAAAAAGGAGGGGACAATAACTCGAGAGGGAGAAAGGAGAGAGGGAGAGGCACACCACACTGCTGTGCGTGTGCGGTGCTGCAGCTGCACACACAAGGCAAGTAGCAGTTGTGAAGGGATCGGCCGGAGAGCTAGCTGGAGATCAGGAGAGGAAGTGGTGGTGACAGACAGCAGAAGAGAAGAAGAAGAAGATGATGATGATGAAAAGAGACGGGGAGGATGCAGCAGCACCAGCACAGGCGGCGGCTGGAGTTTGAGCAGCTGCTGCAGCAGCAGCAGGAGCGCACGAAAGCGCCAGCAGCAGGCTGCTCAGTCGCCCAAGCAGCCAGCAAGCACCAAAGCGATCGAGCTGCGCTCCGTCCGTGCTGGTCCCCCCCTCGCCACTCCACCTTCTCTGATCCATCCACCCAATTCGGAACCTCCGCCGCCACCCTAGCTAGCTAGCACTCACTAGCAGCTATCGACGTACTGAAGCTCAAGGGCCGCCGGATCGATCAGGGGAGGCCTGGAGATCGACCGACCCCAACCCGAGTCGAGCAGCTAGCTAGCGCCCGGCCGGTCGTCGGCCATGGAGGACACGCTCAAGTCGCTGTCCATGGACTACCTGAACCTGCTCATCAACGGGCAAGCCTTCAGCGACGTGACGTTCAACGTGGAAGGCCGTCTGGTGCACGCGCACCGCTGCATCCTGGCAGCGCGGAGCCTCTTCTTCCGAAAGTTCTTCTGCGGCGCAGCCGCGGCCGACCAGGCCGCCGCAGCCGCCGCCGCGCCCGGCGCGCTGCTGCTGGACCACCTCAGCCCGCGCTCCCCGTCCGGCGCCGCGTCATCCTCCTCCTCCCCTCGCGGCGGCGGCGGCGCGGGGGCCGCCTCCGCGGCCGCAGCCGCCGCCGCGGCGCCGGGGGCTGTTATACCCGTGAACTCCGTCAGCTACGAGGTGTTCCTGCTGCTGCTGCAGTTCCTCTACAGCGGCCAGGTGTCCCTCGTGCCGCAGAAAGGGGAGCCCCGGCCCGGCTGCGGCGAGCGCGCGTGCTGGCACACGCACTGCGCCGCCGCCGTCGACCTCGCGCTCGACACGCTCGCCGCCGCTCGCTCCTTTGGCGTCGAGGAGCTCGCGCTCCTCACCCAGGTAACCAATTATTCGAGCACATCTATCTCCCTCGCTCCCAACTGCAATTCTTGACTTGCTGATTTCGATTTATTCTCCATTGCTGATGCTCCTGTTCTTCTTCCTCCTCTCCTCTTACACCGGACGAAAGATAATTAATTAATTAATTAAAACAGAACAGAAAAAAAAAACATCTGGTTCCAACTTATTTTTCGCGCGCGTCTGCTACTCGAGGGAATTGAGGATTGTGGGGATCAAGATGGGAGTTTGGGGTTGGTTATGTTGGGATTGCCGAGCATTCTGCAGCATTGATTTGATCCCTGTACCCCTCCTGCTTCCGCTCCGCCATCCGCCCCTTTTTAAATGAAGTGAAGGATGATGGAGTAGTCGGAGCAGCTGCAGCAGGCACCAGGCTCCCAGGCAGGCAGTGCCGCAGTGGTCGGCCACCGTCGCCGTCGCCGCCCTGCGCACGCGTGCGCTCCTGCTTGCTCTCTTTCTCCCTAGCTAGCTTTGTCCATCCATCATCCATCCATCTTTCTGTCCGTTCCGTCCGTTCGTCCGTCCGTCCGTCGGCCTGCTGGCTGCTGCTGCGACTTTCTCCTTTCGCTCTATCTTAGGGTTCGTTGCACGGAGATCTCTCTTTATCTTTCCACCACTGTAGGAGAGGAGGCCTCTCCCTGCCATCGTCTTCTTTTCTCTCTCTCATTCTCTCTCTCTACCACATCCAGAACGCCATTGCTGCCGCACTTCTCTTCTCTTTTATGGCCACGCCCACGGCCCACGCACACCACTGTTGCAGCGCAAGCAGCACGGATCGATTCATCGATGCATGGAGGTTGGCTTTGCCTTTCCGTCGTGCAGTGCAACTGCAGGGAGGCCTATTCAATTTGCTAGCATGCATCCTGCTGTCAGCTGGAAAGAAATTTAAAAAGAAATTAAAAAGACACATCTTTTAGTTCAGTTTTCCCCTGATTTGTGATTTGCAATTTCTGTCTAGGGTTTCGTCATGCTGGGTCTCCAATATAATACCTAGTCTTAGTTGTTTAATTGCCTCTCCTCCTTTGATTTCCCCCCAAAAACTTTGCTCCCCCAATCAGCACCATGATGCTCCCATACTGTTGCACCCCTTCTCTATATTTTATGCACAGGGCCAATCCACTCACACTAGCTCACTATATATATGCTGATGCTTATCTGAGGGAGGAGGGATTCTCTCGTCTCGTTCTGATCTCTCTCCCCTTTATATGCCATTGCCACCGCACCGCGCATGCTGTGTGCTCCATGCCTGCCCGGCCGTGTGCTTTTGCAATGCGCTTCTACTTACCAGCAGTGGCAGTGCAGTGACTCACAGTGAAAGCGAGCATTGACTGATGAAGAATTTCATTCATTTGTTCCGTTGTTGCAGAAGCAGCTGGCCGGAATGGTGGAGAAGGCGTCGATCGAGGACGTGATGAAGGTGCTCATGGCGTCGCGGAAGCAGGACCTGCACCAGCTGTGGACGACGTGCTCCCACCTCGTCGCCAAGTCCGGGCTGCCCCCGGAGGTGCTGGCCAAGCACCTCCCCATCGACGTGGTTGCCAAGATCGACGAGCTCCGCCTCAAGTCCTCGCTGTCCCGCCGCTCGCCGTTCCTCGCGCACCACCACCCGCACCACCCGGCGGCGGGGGGGGCGGCGGCGGCATGGAGGCCTCGTCCGCGGCCGACATCGACGCGGACCACCACAAGATCCGCCGCATGCGCCGCGCGCTCGACTCCTCCGACGTCGAGCTCGTCAAACTCATGGTCATGGGGGAAGGGGTCAACCTGGACGAGGCGCTCGCGCTGCACTACGCCGTGGAGAACTGCAGCCGGGAGGTGGTCAAGGCGCTGCTGGAGCTCGGCGCCGCCGACGTCAACCACCCCGCGGGCCCCGCCGGGAAGACGCCGCTCCACGTCGCCGCCGAGATGGTCTGCCCGGACATGGTCGCCGTGCTGCTCGACCATCACGCCGACCCTAACGTGCGCACCGTCGAGGGCGTCACGCCGCTCGATATCCTCCGCACCCTCACCTCCGACTTCCTCTTCAAGGGCGCCGTGCCGGGGCTCGCGCACATCGAGCCCAACAAGCTCCGGCTCTGCCTCGAGCTCGTCCAGTCGGCGGCCATGGTCATGTCGCGCGAGGACGCGCACACGGCGGCCGCCGCCGTCAACGCCGCGCCAATGTACGGCGAGCCCTCCGGCGGCGCTGGCGGCGGCCCCGGCGTGTACAATGCGAGCGGCACCAGCACGAGCATGGTGAATCTGAGCCTGGACAACAGGATGGTGTACCTGAACCTAGGGATGGACGCGCAGTTCGGCAAGATGAGCGACGGCAGCGACGGCGATGACGGCGGGAGCAGAGGGCAAGGGGGGCCGTCTTCTTTGTTCTCCCCGCATGGCTACCATTGACAAAGCTGAAGCGGCTGCTGCTCTTCTACTATCTCCTTGTAAGCTTAGAACTAATTAATTACATGTTGTTATTCATATCCACATTACAGGAGAGATGATCGATGATGAGAATGACGGTCAGATAATCCTTTTGCCCTCTATCATCCTCTGACTACTCTCTTTTAGCAGAGACGATTAGAGAGAGATCACAAGAGTATGGATCTTGGTGAGTTGTCTAGATGTAGCGGTTCTATTGGTGGGGGTGTTGTTTTGAAAATTTTAAGAGGTGTTAAGAGGTAAAACTCTTTTTTTTGTTGGCTTGACAGCATCTTGCCTTAGCATATTTTCCTTATCTCATCAAAACTTATGTCCATTTCATAAAATGTTCTCTTTTTGGGACATGCATATCTTTCCACGTTGCCTTTCTAAAAAAAATATCTATCCATGGCTAAATAAAATTACCTTTTCTTTATTATTAGGCTCATTTTGTGAGGCTATATATCTCTTATATATATATAGGTGCCATAGTGTTTCCTTAAAAGACTCAAATTTTAGCCAACATGCAAAAAAAAAAACAAATACTGCAAGCAACCTCAAATATATATACTGCCACTAATAATTAATAAACTTTACTATGTATAAAATATTGAGCCATATTACTTTTTACTGTTATTACATAGTATGGTCTTTTCTTTGTGTGTACTCGTACACATTATATGTGTGTGTCCTTTTTACTGTGAATGAGTGAACATGCATGTAAAGTAAAGGAAGCTTTTTATGACAAGGGCCGGGGGAAATCCGGCCAATTGCTGCTTTCAATTCAACTGTTGATAGTGTGTTGTCTTTTATGGGGTTGTTAATTTGCGGCTGAAATATTTTTGGTGAGTATAGATAGATAGATATATACAGCTGATGATGGGGAGAGGAGGAAGAGGAGAGAGGGTTGCTAGAGGATAAGCGCCGGGGCCGGGGGTACACACAAACACACGCATGTGGGGGATATCAAGAGGGAGACAACGGGAATCTAACTTGAGCTGTGAATGATGGAAGCGATCGATGCCGGTCAATGGTTTAACCCCACGACCCCTTCCCGTTTGTTCTTATTGCAATCCTCCTCTCCTTCTATACATCTTACCTTTTTTTTTTGGCAAGGCTCCTATTCACTTCTTTGTCACAATCCACCGAGAAACCGGAGTTGTTCAAGCTAAAAATAGTGGTTTCACCGAAGAGAAATAAAAATGAAAATGAAGTCTTTTTGCTACAGTGTAGGAGAAGCAAAACCAACTGAAACTTCACCAAAAATGAGTCTTAGACTCTTAGGTCAGTGTTTTGTAGGGCTTTTCAACTGCAAGCTCCTCTGCCAAAGCCGGAGCCGCAAATTGTGGCTCTACCTCCGTTCCTCCATACATGCATGAGTGCTCCTCTAGACATAACCCATTGATATGGCTCCTTCGGCTCTGCAGCTGGAGTTGCGGCGATGCCGGAGCTTAAGCGCCACTAAACAAGCTCTTATTATTATTCTTTTTTTGATCTATAGAAGTATTTTTTTTTGCATGTATTTGTATGTACTTGAAGTGTCTACCATACCTAGGACGCATATATAAGTTAGTGTATATATATGTGAGAGAACCGACTATATATTTGCCTTGTTTTTTTATGGGGTTGAACATCATAAAACAACCTCAACAGCTAGCTGTAATGTGGTGACAGGTGCGAATAGCTGTTGTGCTGTGTATATGCTCCTCCCATCCTCTCTCTCATTTTGGGATGTGTAGAGAGGGGAAAGAACTGTGATGTCCCCTCTCTTGCGCCATCTCTCCTTGGCGAACAGTGCGTCACTATTGCATGTAGTATTGGTTATGAGAGATTGCCAGTAATCTCTCTCCGACCCCAGCTGCCCAGCTGGGTTGTTTCCCTCTCTCTCCCTCTCTCTCTCTCTTTCTCTTTCTCTCTCTCTCTCTAGTGTGTAGCTGCTAGTGCAACGCTAGCTTTCCATGAGACATGGTCTATATCTATCTTTATGGCCCAATAGTGTCTGGGCTCACACGCTGCCAGGAAACTAGTGGGGTTTGCACAGCTGTGGACAAACGGATCCCTTGTCTTGCATGTTGCATGAGTGCAACACTGAGCGTGACTAGACACGACGCATGCACACACACCGCTGCATTCTAGCTTGCTATTGTAGTACATACATCATGTACACTTCTTTCTCTCTCTCTCTGCACATACACTGTTAATTACAAAGAGCTTCGTGCGACCCTGTTATATATTCCTGTGCATTCTTCCTCTCTATTATCTCTGGCTCACACCTTTACTTTCCATTTATGTTGTGGTTTCTTCCTACTATATCTTAAGCTGTTCCAAAATAAATGTTCATCTCACGGTTTGAGGAGTCAACAGATATCAAGTTTGACTAAATTGATAGGAAATCATGTTAACATTTATATCTCTAAATAAGTTTATTATAAAAATATATGACATAATTAATCTAATAATATTTATTGCACTAGTAGAGAACATGTCTTTCGTCGATGTACAAAATGAGCTTTAGTCTCGAAAAAATTTACGTCCGGGACTAATAGATCTTTAGTCTCGGTTGGTAGGGTGTTCCTAACCGGGGCTAAAGGCCCATAATATTTAGTCCTGGTTGGTAATATCAACCGATCCTTTAGTCCTGGTTGGTGTTCTCCACCGGGACTAAAGGTCCCTTTAGTCCCAACCCCTTTAGTCCCGGTTGGTGTTCCTAACTGGGACTAAAGGGTTCCCAACCGGGACTAAAGATCCATCGATGTATGGTTCAAAAGTTAAGGATTATATTTATCATCAGATATACTATGTAGGTGCGGTGGTAAGCTACGCGCGAGGGCGCAGCTGGGATGAGGACATTATTTTTTCTTTCACGAGAGAACCTTTAGTCCCGGTTCCACCAACCGGGTCTCGGGTTCGAATCTTGGGGGCGCAGCTGGGATGGGGACATTATTTTTTTCTTTCACGAGAGAACCTTAAAGGAAGAGATCTTTAATCCCGGATTCCTAGTCCCGGTTGGGGAAGAACCGGGACTAAAGACCCTTATGCACCGGGGCTAAAAGCCCTCTCTCTACTAGTGTTGGGACTAAAGACCCTTATGCACCGGGGCTAAAAGCCCTCTCTCTACTAGTGTTGGTATCATAATTATAAATATTTTTTCATATATATTTGATTAAATTTAAAAAATATATTTGACTTTTCGAAATACGAGACATGTACTTGTTTTTGTTTTAGGACGTAGAGATCGAGTAAAGATTTTGCCGTTGGTCTCTCTCTCGCGCACACACACAATGTGGTAAAGTTGCATGGGTGTTTGACTGCTTACTGCATCCTTCAGAAACAAACAATTTATTTAGATCAAGAGATGTTAGGTGTTGTGCTGCGTACGTTGTATGACGCTGTGCATATATATTATCATAATTCACTACTACACTGTCACTTGTATAGCTAGATTAGTTAAGATCGATGTTGTTAGGGTACGGGTGTTTTGTGCGCATGTGCAAATGCATGAATAAATAAGCCCATAGGCATGTGCATAGGTTCACAAAACAAAAACAAAACTATACTCGTTGATGCATATTATATTAACACTATTCTAATTTGTAACCTAGCAGCTTGCTGCAATATATACCACAAGAGGTGCTTTCAGCAGCAACTAAGATAGTGTGATGGAGAATATGCTAGAAAGGATTATATATATATATATATATATATATATATATATATATATATATATATATATATATATATATATATATATATATATATATATATATATCTTATTGGTTTATTACTTCTTTCCTAACCTAAACAATTATCTTTGTACGTTTCCTTATTTTGTACTTTCTACTGCCTCATTTGTGTGATCTGTCCGCATTTGAGAACAGCAGTTTATTATATATATTATAGGTTTTCAGCCCCTACATGGTGACAAGTGAGGTTGTATATGTATAACATTTTTGTCGTTGCAACACTTGTATATACGTGACAACAATCTTGAACGAATATATGCATATTTGAATATTCTACTACATATATGATATGATCATCTGGAGTAGGTATCAAATTTTATCCCAAAAGGATACAAATGCATGTGACTAGCTAGCCAGCATAGCGAAAAATGGTGGATATATGTATTCACAGCACTGCCGTATATTTCACACGTAAAACAACTTAAATATTTGAGATCATAATTTTCTTTGTTCTTGTACCTTTGGGAATTATATACTATACATTTTCTACATTTTTATGTGGGAACCATGCATTTCAAAAGGGACTTATATATATGAACTAGTAATATTTCTCGGTGTTAATCCATTGGTTTTATACAAGCAAGATATTTACAATGTAATACTGCTTTAACATGTTCAAGTCATATATCTAGCTATTCTAAAATAATCTATATATGCTATAATTTTAAGTTCGTGAGGATCATATGCGGGCAGGAATAATATCATTTGTCATCATAGAGGTATCATGTTAACATTTATATTTCCAATTCTGCACTAATGTTTTCTTAGCTTGGATTAGTCCATCAACCTCAGGCTACAAGGCTATTAGAAAATATGTGGATAGTGGAACTTTCATGACATATCTATTATTCACGATTTAGATGTAACTAGTGAACATGCACGTGTGACACGCACGTGAAAAAACATGTGCCAAATTAGCAACCACATTCATTTATACAAATGAGAATACTGTAATCTATAATCAACTACCAAGCTGCCATAGAGTGGACTACATTACAAACTCCTAAAGCATGAATGACATGAACATTTATTAGGTATTAGCTAATTAATATCTCCATCTCCCACATCAAACCACTTGTAAAGCTTGCGATCAAAATATGTTGACACCAGCCCCGTCTCACAGATTTCATGGGCCCTTGGACCACTAAGATACTAAAGGCCCGGCTATATAATATTTTCTTATGGAGTATATAATACCATTGATACGAGATAATTGCAGCATATATTTAATTATTAGAAAAATAATAGTACATCAACGAAGATAAAGGAACATCAAAATAACTATGATGGTTACCTCAAATAAAAATACAGTGCTTCAATGCTTTTTAAAAAAGTGTTTTCGAGCATTTTTTGATGCAAAATCTTCAACAACACTTTCAAGATCAATTGTATTCAAAATATCATTCTCAATGCTGCAGCCAAGCCATTCAACAACACTGATCCTCTTGTTTTTTTTTTCCTTTTCTGAGCACCAGATAAATGCTTCTTGAGCAACATCTATCATGTTAAAAAAAATTATTGAATTAGAAATTTGTCAAACCGACAAGTCCTATATCTATCAGAATATCACTATTAGACATCACTGCATCAATTAGCAGGATAAACATAAACATAAACTGAACTATCACTCTTTTTTGATCCGGTACAACTTGGACACACACACAATCCACACACTCCACACTCACATCACACGCACACACACGCGTGCACGTCCGTACACATGATAGAAGAGATTGGGAGGCTTGTTTCCAGTGCGCGGGAAACGCACAGTACCACGGAATGTGCACGAGTGTATGTACCTGAAAAATCTGGGATAAATCTCAGAAAAAAATGCGACGTCAGGTTGAACCCTGGTGGATAGCGTTCCACTGAACAGTCCTACCATTGGACGACAGACCCATTCTGTAAACTAAACTAGTATCACTTACCGACGAGGCGACGACGGACGATCAATCAGAGGAACGCCGGAGCGGAGAGCAGTCTGGCAGTCGTCCGCCCTGATCAAGACGCAGCCACCGAGCCACGCGGGCACCGGGATCAGGACAGGACGCAGGTCACGCAGCCACCGCGATCGCCGATCTGAAGCGAAGACCAAGAGACGAAGAGACGAAAGCCGCGACAAGGCCGCCGGCTGCCCTGCGTGACTAACTGACTATACGTATACGGCATACTACATGGCTACACAGGGGTAATACTCCTGGCCCCCCAAAGTCATGGGCCCATGGCCTTTGCACGGCCTGCCCCCCTCATAGGACGGGCCTGGTTGAAACTTAATAGTGCATGCTGTCTTAGCATTTTACCGTTTTAGAGTCGACTGGTACAAAAGCCGACTGATTTCTGTCTTCCTTTTATACGGGGTACTTAGTATAATCTGAGCATCTTCCCAGATTTAGATGTAATTGATATGTATTTTTGTATTGGTGTTGATATAACTTAATTGATACGTGCAAATAGTCAAATCAAATTCTCACAAGCGCATCCATATAGGTTAATGGAAGCTAACGTTACCCAGCGGCCCGGCCCACCGCCCTGCCGAAGGGGCCGGCTCATGGCCCCCCTGCCTGTTACGGTCGCAATGGATATGGACCTCAATTATTTCTCCTTTTTTTTAGTATCACCTCAATTAAGGCCCTATGAGGTGACTTATAAGGTGACTTAAAACCAACGACTTATAAATCATGCATGATAGGGGTAGAGTGTGATCCCATGTGAAAAGAGGTGACTTATAAGTTTTAAGTTGGGTGAAACATCTTATGGACTTATAAGTTGGGATGTTTGGTAAAATAAATCATTTTTTCGCTTTTTTCTCTTGGAAATTAACGAACAGTTTACTACGATGGACGCAGACAAACTCAGAGAGGGTTCCTGATCCTGATACACAGAGAGAGAACATTTGGAGATACCTATAAATCAATGAAGCTGGGGCTGTAGCCCACCAGATCCGTAAAAAGGCCTCCACTCTGTTTTCCGCCTAGATACGAACGAAATGGGCCAATAGATCGCAAGGCTCAGAGACTCTGCAAGGACTTGGATGCTGTACTGTCGTCGACCAACTCCTGGCCCATGGGCATGGCGCGCTCTGTGCCTCCGTGGGTGATATGGGCCAAAAGTGCACAGAAGATGCAACAAAACAAGAAAATCGGCCCATAAATAAAATGGCCAAACACAAACACAAAAGCACGAATCTTTTATGATTTATTATATCTGTCTTTGGATTATAAAAGACCGAGTTAAATTCTTTACCAAAACAAACACGAGTGAAATTAAACAAGAACAATAAGAGGCCATCAAACAGAAAATGTTACCGCAGGCGTAAAGACTCTTGTTGTAAGAGCCTGTTTGGTTTTCCCCTCCTAAACTCTAGTTATCTAAACCAAAGAAACTTTAGTTACTGTATGTTTGGGTTGGGTGACTAAAAAAGATTTAGTCCCTTTTAATTAGTGTGTTTGGTTTAAAAATGACTAAAAAGTGAGGTTTAATCCCTTCTAGTAATAATTTGGTAACTAGTTTGCTAAAGCCTATTTAGTCTCATTTAGTCATAGTTCTTAGTTAAAAACTGACCAGATCAATCTAAATTTATATGACTAAACTGTAGGAATGACTATCCAATAGGACCTCAGCCGGGTTCTCTTTAGCTTGGATTTTGTGCTACAGTAATCCAGGATCGGAGAGCCATAAAAGTATACTTGATGAAGAATCCTGCTACAGTTGCTAATTTAGGAGAAGCGCGGGCCACGAGACATGTCTATATTTAAACAAGAGTTAAATGTATCGTAGGTCCATTAACTTTTAGTGGTGTGTCATTTAAGTCCATCAACTTTTAAATTGCATTTTTGGGTCCATTATCTTTTGGTGGTGTGTCATCCAAGTCCATCAACTTTTAAACTAAATTTTTACGTCCATTAACTATCAGTGGTGTGTCATCCAGGTCCATCAACTTTTGCATTGCACTTTTCGGTCCCTAAACTTTTAAAGTGGTTCACTATAGGTCCATACCCCTGCAATTAGCGAATAGATCTAACATGCCATGCAAAATAAGCGGCCACAAATGTATAAAATTCAATTCTTTCCTATACATCGTTACATATTATATTTCTTTTCTCCTCCACTTATAAGCATTTGATAGTTATTTTTTTATTTAGTGGTTGTTTTCCTTTTTAATGTTTTTGTGTTACCCTTCTGTTTTGATTAATATTTATTAAATTATTTTCTATTTAAGTTATTTATTTCTTTATATATATTCATAGCATATTATTATTTATTTATATTTTCATTCTTTTTTCTTATTATTTATTTTGCTATGGTTATTTAATTTTTTCATATTATAGAAATGAAATATAATGGGAACACAAAAACATTAAAAAGGAAAAACTCACTAAATAAAAAAATAACAACCAAATGTTGAAGAGTGGAAGAGAAAATGAAATATAATATGGAACAATGCATAGAAAAAAACATTCGTACTCCATGTTGGTCGCTTATTTTGTGGGTCATATCAGATCTATTCGCTAATTATAGGGGTATGGACCTGCGGTGAACTACTTTAAAAGTTTAGGGATCAAAAAATACAATGTGAAAGTTGATGGACCTGGATGACACACCATCAATAGTTAATGGACGTAAAAATTCAGTTTGAAAGTTGATGGACCTGGATGACACACCATCAAAAGTTAATGGACCAAAAAATACAATTTAAAAGTTAGTGGACCTAGATGACACACCAACAAAAGTTAATGGACCTACGGTGCATTTAACTCTTTAAACAAATTTTCGACAGATGTCTTGTCAGGGCCATTATATTCTTGTTATCTCCATTCTCGACATCAGTCATGTCATGTCCATTATAATCTTTCTCTCACCACCTGCCTTTTTTTTAGGAGGAGCCATTTCTCTTTTCTTCTTAAATAAACGAGCATATTATCTCAACGTCTACATGAACCTAGGATGCACAAAACTATCTGTCATCATTTGTACACATGAGACACATCTCACAAAAAAAAAAGAGAGGGGGGGGGGGGGGGGGGGGGATGCTACTGAGCACCACCCAGCACCCAGTTGTTGCTGCACTCTTCGCCGTCCATGACTGGGGATAGCTGAGAATGAGAGAGAAATCTGGATGGGTGACAGCCATGGGAAAGGAAAGATGGTACAGACAGGGTGGGCAGAGGCAGCGCCGACGCGACGAGGACAGTGTCCTTGGCAGGTTTTGCTCCCTGCTCCTGCTGGACAGTGATTCAGTGAACACTGAACACCCACCTGAGAAAACACCCAAGCATGAACCAGCTCCATGCGATAGCCGACAGGGGAGGAAGAGGAAGAGCTGAATTGCATGTACAGGCAAATAGCAACCACTGTCAAAGACTGGAAGTTAAACAGTGTCAGGTACAAATTAAAATTTGTTCTTCAGCGTGTGCGCGTGTGAGTATTCGTGTTCTTGCCTTTTAGTTGAGAATATGCAACTGCCAAAATGAATACACACCAAACACCAAACACATCAAGGACAAAGGCATGGGTCCATTTTAATCGATATGGTGAATCTTTCTCTTTTTTTTTTCTAGAACACAACTTCACATCTCATTAAGAGAAAAACAGCACATTACAATCCTAAGCTATCCAAGAGTGAGATGTCAGGATAGATCAAGCTACAAGGAGAAACAACTAGCGACGGTGAATCTTTTACTAGACTTACCTTTCCCAAACCATGTATACCACCTTTTCATCTTGCACTACTTTGGAATCGAAACTCTTCCTTTCTGTTCCTTTGTTTTTCCTTCAGTTGAGAACAAAGACAAGCCCCCAATTTTGTAAACGGCAAATCTTTCGCTAGATTTATCTTTTTGGAGACTTATGTTTCTTTTTGTTTTTATATGTATAAGCTACCTTGTACCTTTTTCTGAATCGAATTGAAGCTTTATTCTTTCTCCACCTTCTTTATATGTATAAGCGGGTTGTAGAATAACTTATTCTATAGCCACTTTAAGCTATAATAATTACTATGTTAATTTATAAGATTATAATAACTTCTTACTATGTGGTTTACTGTAACGTTACGATAAATATCCTTATATGTAACACAACTATCGTAATAGACACAAAACTAAAATGGCAATCAAGTTGTGGGTGGCACAATCCCTACCGTGTGTAAGGGGTCGTACTATTTTAGTTTATTTTTTTAATAGACTTCGTGCTTCAGCTGAATTTCACTCAAGTGCCGTCAAAATTCTCATTTGTCTTCCGACGTTTTCAATACCACGGTGAGGATGGTAAAGCAACTCGGCATAAGAAATAGTAAGGCCCCAATAGACACGGCTCCTCCAGCAGTTTCAGAATTTGGTTTGTTTCTTTCAAATGGGTTAAATAAAATATCTTCTCAAGTGGAGCATCTTGAAATGTGGCCCAATTGGTAGAACCCTGCTTTACTAGTGGAGCCACTTATTTTTTCTTCAACTCCATGAGCAACTTCACTGGTAAAGCTGGAAAAAAGTTCAGTAAAACATCTTCTCATATTATCATATTAGATAGTAGAGAGGGAGTTCGGAGGAGCTAGTATTTTTAGCTTCATCTAGCTCTCATCTCTTTATGAGAGTGGGCTCACTTCATTGGAGGAGCTATCTCATTTTAATCTATTTAATAAAAAAAAAACAGCTCCAAACAGGTTTTGAATTTGCTGGGGAAGCTGTGCCAAACGTGAGAAGACTCACAAGATTTGGATACTGAATTGAGCTAAAAGGACTAGCTTCTTTCAGCTCCCTCATCTAGATCTAATCTGAGAAATTGTTTTTACCAAACGTCCAACACAGATACAACGTTACTGGTAATAAAATTGCTCGTGGAGCTGAAAAAAAAAGCTACTCCAAAGAATGTGGCCCAAGTCTAAAACACAAGTTAGTAAAAAAAAAACTCTTTATTGATTTAGCAAGGACAAACTTCATGGAATGTCCAAATTCTCTGTCGAATAAAACTTTTTGTGGAGGAAACAAAAATGTCAAAATTCTCTCAATGTATAGACAGGCAGATGGGATGTGCGAGTTCCCAAGGCATCCTGCTACCGCAGCGCGCCGCTCAATCTTGACTTGATGGATGCACTGTATGTATCCACGATGACCGAAGGTTGATCCTTTGACCCGCGCAACTGAATGTAGATAGGTTTTGTCTAGGAGATAATAGATGAAATATATATTTATTAATTTTATATTTTATAAAATATGATAAATAAGGAAAGTTTTAAATAAAAAATCTTTTTTCTAGATTTGATTGATGCATACATGATCTCTATATGGTAAACTTTTTTATTTTATAACTTTAGACTTTATATATTTTGATTTGCATTTAAATTTGTAGCGTGTATGCATTTGAGAGTGGACACGTGACACGATTTTTATCATGTGTATAAAAATATTTTAGCGTGACACATTAAAGTTTTATGTGTAATATATTTTGCATGTATATGCTTAACGTAGATACGTGATACTAATGCATATTATTAGCATGTGTATGCGTGTTAGGTAATTGGATAACGTGATAGTGGAGATTTTATAAAATTTCTGATGCGCGGGGATGATGGATCCGATCCACGAAAGTTATACTTATACTATGCGGCACCAGTGCTAGCTAGCTGCAATTCGGTTCACTTCACAGTCGCGTGCCTGGGTTTTCTTAACCCGATCAGGTGATCCAATCACAATCAGCAACCAGGAACAAAGCATTTGCGGTCACAATTGTATTTGGACGACCGGCGGTGCACGTAATGACGTACCCCTCCGTCCCAAAAAAACATGATCCTATCTCAACTTTAATTAAATTTATAGAAAATACATATAACATTTATATCTCTAAATAAATTTATTTAAAAACTAGACTTAAAGATCTTTTCGATGATATTAATTATTTAACATAATTATTTATATATTTTAATATATAATTACTGGTATTTTAAAAACGTTAACTTCTCGAAAAACGAGAATGACATGAACGGAGGGGGTAGTACTGATGTGGAAGCTCTCCAGGATGGGAACAGTTGGGAGAAGTTGGATCAGCACCAGATCAGAACTCAGAAGAGGAAAACAATTCAAGGCTGCTTTGTGCAACCAACCAAACAGCGCAGTCAGCACGATCTGGTGTGAACAAGAACAAACGAAGGTTGCGCTTTGCATCTCATACTTTCCTCTCCATTCTAGAGGAGGAATCGGATTCTTGTAATCCGATCCACGTCAGGCTTGCATGAAAAAAGGTCAGTAGCAGAGCTTTGTGACGTGCAACTGTCCGGAGCTTTGCATCGTTTCCTCTGGCCGGGCCCGCCGGCGCAGCCGGAGTCACCGAAACCGCAGCGCTACCTGGACGACAGGACACCGCCTGCGTGTAGGTCCGATGGCCACCCGGCCGGCGGAGGGCTTTATTCTTCTCTCTTTGCGATTGCGAAAGCAAGGCCAGCGCGCAAGCGCAAGCAAGGACGACTTGCATCATTCATCTTGATCGTTTACTCGAATGAGTAGGAGACAGGTGTAACTAACAGCAGCAGATTTCGTAAAATTCGTCGAAGAAGCTACTTACTGTAATTCAGCTGTCCTGTGCCTTGCTTGTGTGTGTGTCAAACTGAAACAGGGGAATAGAAAGAGGAGTCTCGGCGAGTTGTCAATCGCTGACAGCATGCCGGTGACCCGGTGAGCGCTGGAAAAGGGCAAAGCGATCGATGACACACGTCGCCGACCACGGCTCTTCATTGGTCAGTGGTCGTCACAGCAGGCCGGCCTGGCGGCCTTAGAGCAAGGGCAATGATCTCGCCGACGAGCGGCGAAATAAAATCCAGCCTGACATCACAACAGTAGCAGCAGCTTTTCAGGATTACATGCAACTAATAAAGAGTGGGCATAGCAGCACAATAGCCAATGAAAGTACGGCACTCGCGCTATCGCCTGCTTCCGGCCGACGTTTCGCTCGACGCCCGCTCCCTCTCTCTCCCTCTACTTTCTCTTCCAGCAGGATTCAGTCGGCTTACAGCTAGTCATAATACTTGCTCTTATCAAGAAAAGAAGAAGACAACCAAGGCGGAAAGGAAGATAGAGAGGTACGCAGGCTGCAGCTGGCTTGGGCGGATGCAGGTAGGTAGCCCGTAGATTAAGCCTATATAAACCCGTGGGCGTGGTTCGTTAAGGTGGCAACTACCAAGGTCGACAACAACGTACTCATCACCCATCAGCTAATTAAGATCCATTTGCTCACTGCAACATCGCCGATAAGAGAAGCATGGAGAACAACGGCAATCGCCAGGCGCCGCCGCCACCACCACCAGGTCAGATTAGCTCCGATCAAGAATCCCTAACAGTACACAAGACGCGTCATCAGTTCTATTCATGGCTCTGGCTCTGGCTCTGGCTCTCTGACATATGTATGGTGACATGCGTACGTGCAGGCTACCCGACGGCGGCTGCAGGCGCGGAGGAGCAGGGAGGCAGCAGGAAGGGACGCCGGGGGAAGACAACCTCGCGCGGGGAGAAAGGCTTCATCGAAGGATGGTATGTACTACTAATCACTACTATATATAATCTCTCTCCTGGTATGTAATTCCATCAACCTAGTAATAAGTACCAACGATGAACTGAAATCTTTTGAGAGTCACTAGCCATCCATGTCGCCGTTCATCATCTATGTATCGGACAACAAACTGGAAGCTTTCTTTGCGTCGATCGGGGCCAAATTAAATTAAATAACCTGATCGATGAACTGACCGATAGCTGCCGTGTTTTTGGTTTTTGGTTTCAGCATCGCGGCGCTCTGCTGCTGCTGGATCTGCGAGATGTGCTGCGACTAGGCGTGCAAGCTTTCTTGTTTCTTCAGCTTAATTAGCTTTTTATTAATACTCGTAATATATATACAGTGACTGAGACAACAGGATGCATGTATGTATGCGTGGTATATACGTACGTCGTCGATACGTGTACATCCCGTACGTGTGTGTATTGTACCATTACTTGATGCTTCTGTAATTGGGCTGGGTGGTGAAGGTGGCGTTTGTGAATTCAATATTGTACCCGTTACATGTGTGTATTGTACAAGTGAGAAAGCTCTTTTGTCCCCCACGGCTGGTGTTACTTGAAATTAAAAGGCTCTGAATTCGGCAGGACTTATTCGTAGCTGAATTCAGTTGCCTCAATAATATTTTGTGAGAGAATAAACTGAAAAGTTGAAGCGAATATGATGAACTTGTTCTCAATGGCTCCATACAAATACAAAGGTATCTAAAACTGCATGATTGGCTCCCCTCTTTTTTTATATATATAAAAAATGGAAGAAAAAAAAAACTTTGCACCATTAGTTCCCCTCGCTCTGCCTATTGTTTTGCTAGTAGTAATAAATAAGATAAATATCAACCGCTATTAAATTGCTGCTCTTACGTTCGCTCAGTTAGAGCATCTTCAAGAGATTCTGTAAACATACTAGCTAAATTTAGTGAATTAGGTACTCTCTAAAATAGATAATACTAGATTACTCCAATAGACTCTGTAAAATAAAGAGTCTAGATGACTAGTGAGGTAGGCTATCCAAAGATAAAGAGCGAATGAAGTGGAATGGAGATCTTCCAAATTTGAAGAGTCATTTACATAGCCTGTTGAAGATATCTTTTTCTTTTATAATAACTAAATTTACATTTAGAAAACGATTTGGCTAATCTTTGGAGATGCTCTTACGACACGTACAGCCGTTTTACCCCGTTCCTTTTTCCCTGCCGTCGGCACTGTGTCGCAGACGTCCGTCTCCTTCCCTGGACTGGATGCTGGCATCCCTTTTCCCCTCTGTTTCTCCGTCTGCCTCCGTCCCTTGCCCGGGATGCTCACTTTTTAGGTGGGCTCCACGCGAGCTTTCTTGCCGTCGCCGCCTCCAGTTGCCGAGTCGTTGTCTCGGCGGCTTCGCCCATCTCCTCGGCGGGTCCGTTGGCATCGGGCCCCGCCACTGCTGCCGGCCTTCGTGTCGTCGTTCCTGCTCCCTCCGCGACCCGCTCCGGCCTCGGCGTCGGGACCGTCGTCGACGGACGCCGCGCTCGACGGACACCGTGCTCCACGGCCGGCGCGCTCGGCAGCTCGACGTCCTTCTCCGCCGTTCTTTCCAGGGTACTTCCTTTCCTCTCCTCTCCTGCGTGCTTCGCGTTACGGGTCCTGCTCGCCTCTCCGAAAATCGCGCCCGCCGTGTTTGCGTCTGCCGAAACCCCCACTGCCGCGATTTCTGCCACCTCCTCGCCTCTCCGGAACTCGTGGCCGGCGCATTCGCCTCGGTCGAAACCGCCGTGCCGCGAATCTTGCTGGTACCACGCTGCTCGCCACTCCTCTCGCGTGCCCGACAGCCGTCGTGCACCTCTTGCACGTCCGCCCAGCTATATTTTGGGGAACGCACGCTCGCCTCTTCGCCGGCGGCTACCGCTGACCACACCAGATCCTTCACCTCTTCCTCTTCCCCATCTGCGCCGCACACGGATGCCGCGGCCATCCCCAGCGGCGGCTGCGCGAGCAGATCTGCCACGGTGAGCTGACACGATAGCCATGACGCTTGGGGTGCGAGCAGACCTGGTGCTATCGCCCATAAGATTCTTCATCACCGCCACTATTAGGTTCCAATTCTGGATGATGCCCAAGTGCCATGTGGGGAGCAAGAATGGCGGACATCAGTATTGCTCAGATGCTGCACTTTCCTCTGTTTATATTGTGATTTCACTGTGCCTCTTTCATTCCCCCAAATTGACTTTGTTTCCTACTGTAGGGTTTTGACGTGGATGACTGATATTCAGTTGTTCGTCTAATCAATATACATCCCCAAGCCAGTTCATGATTCCTACCTCACAGATAGGATGCACTCAAGCCCCTAACACCTGTGCTTGGTTTGCTATCCATCTCTTGCTTTTTTCCCATTATTGTTTGATTTACAGAAACTAGGTTGCCATGATGAAAGTTGAAAATGTGCTTCTTTTTATGTGTAGTCTCCATGTTTGTTTTTCTAAATGAAAACATCATGGATTGCTCAGATGCTAACATGTACTTTTGTTGTATAATTCGTTGCTTAATTATGTTTGTAAGATGAGGTCAGGAAAAACCAAAAAATTGTTGCTCCCTAGGGAAGAAATTAGCTCACGCTTTGCTTTCAGGTTCCAATTTCCTCATGAAACATGGATTGCTACAGTCCTTGCCTTTGGTTGTGTGCATTGTAGGCTCCAAAAATTTCTCAATGCACCATGCCATACTTTTTTTCGGCTCAGGTCTGAATGTCTGACACAACAACACCATTAAAACACAGCCGTACATATTTAGTTCCCCATTCTGTTATATTTCATACAAGGTCATGTTAAGTGCCTACATATATAGTTACATCTTCAGTCTGATCGATTGCAATTTATGATCGTTAATGTGCATAGGTGTTGGCAGGTGATCTTCTTCATTAGATTATAATTCAGTAAGTAGTTCACGCAAGAGTCTGATCGATTGCAATTTATGATCGTTAATCTGCATAGGTGTTGGCAGGTGATCTTCTTCATTAGATTATAATTCAGTAAGTAGTTCACGCAATGTCAAAGTTAAGCTTCAGTTGTACCTGCACAAAATATAGTTCTTCTACATTTCTTTGTTCTCTCTGTTTCCTAAAATTTCAGAGCTTAGTATGTTTTATTAGCTAACAAACATGACCTTTGTGAATTTCCAGGTACAGTTTCACTTCCTCATGTCATTTTTAAAGGGTAGATTTAATTTGCCATGCTTATATTTCTATTGCCTGAACTATTCATGTCTGGTGCACAGTTATCTTTGTTATATATGGTACTGCCTCTTTTTTTTTTCATTTTTGACATTGGTTACTTCATGTCTGGTGCAGATGTATTCCACGGTAATGGCCATGAGCTCTAGCCTTTGTGACCGTACTCATCCTGTTTTCTCTCTTCGTTCCCTTTCATTCGGGGGTAACTGCAATATCAATGTCATCCCAGTCTTTAAGTGTGTCATCATCGATCCAATGAAGTATGACCCCGCCTCACCGGTCCAAGGACTCAGATGTCTAATTGTTACATGCCGCAACGAATAGCCGAAAACCAGCGCTGCAGACGGTACATGTTTTTCATCATCAACATGAATCCCCATTCCTTTACTTCTATTGCTCAATGTGTAGTGCCGTGAAAAAGAACCCAGTGCGATTATCAAATTTTACTTTTGCTACATATTTAAGAGTGGTCTAAGGAGATTGGATAGAATAGGACATTCATCTATCACTCACGATATCTCGCAGTTGCATCTACATATGCATCATCAACTGCAAACTTATATAAATGGTGATTTTGAGTATTTCGCAAATTCCTACTCTTAAATTTACAGTACATATGATTCTTCCTAGGCATACCTCAGAAGGCTAGGCCTCTCTCAAAAGTTTCAGTTATTATTTTTTCCCTTTAACCCTTACTCTGAGTAGCCTTTATCTGAAATTTTTAGCACCCCCCCCTACAGGCTCTGTTTCAGGAAACTAGCTGTCGTCCTATTGCTCACCTGGTCTTTCATATCAGGTTATGCAACTCCCTACCTCTGCACTGGATTATATTCGATTTTTCATTGTTTCTTCAAAGTTGCCTCTTTACATCAGCATTTAGATACAGTGCTGTGTAATTGTTCCCTTGCTTTGCTTTCCCTGCAGATTGTTTCAGCCAATGACAGCCAAAGTTTTCCTCAAGCTAACCAGGTTCTTAAATCCCTGTGCCTCTAATTAATCCTGTACTCAGGTTGCTTAGCATTGTTATTGGTTTGCCGACGATATCAGCCTCTGGCATATACTTCTATTATTTTGGTGTCTCATATTTGGACAGGTCTTGTGGATCCCGTTGGCTACCAATTTTGTAATAGATCCACCAAGACTGCCTCAGCCATCAGTCAGCAGCAGAAAAGTACGACCTCTCCTCCCCTTCAATCCGGTTGACTATTTTACACCATGTCTCCCTTCTCTCTTCTGCTCCTCTGCTCTATTTTTATAGGCTAATTAGTTAGTGCACTGCTGCTTTGTGCCTGCACCTTTAGTTAGTTGCTACTTAGTCTACTGCATATCCAACTACTAATTAGTACTAAATGCTACAACACACAGTCACATATACACTATCCGTTCATGTTTTATTGAACCACAGGTATAAGTACAAATTTATTTACATGTATTACCAACAAGTTTACAGCCAAACAAAACTTCGTGTATTGCTTATTCCAGTACATAGGCTGTCCAAGTGCTTATGCTGGATTTGTGCTGGCAGCACCGTACTATTTTCCTCTTTCTTTTATCAGCAAGGGCCAAACATGAGTGCATGGTAGTGTTGTTCAATAGGTGAGTTAGTGCTTCCTCACCATGCTAATATCATTTTTCTCATTCCAGTATATAGGTTCATTGGTTGTTTATGCCAAATTTGTGCTCATCTTTCTACTGATGGCAGGCCAAGGTGCTACTTACATCTGTCTATCGTCAGGTCTTTCTGTGGTTACTCGTCCTCTATTTATCTAATGTTGTCATCAATTACATTTTAAGTTATTTTTCTAACGCCTTAGTACTATGATACTATACAACATGGATGGAGTCATATCCAGTAAAATTTGTTTATTAAGTGTGACAATGTGAACCATATTAGATTTAGAATTACCTGTTACACCGAGCCTCTCATAGATCTAATTGTTCATGAAAATAGAAGGCTCTCTACAAACCATTTCATTAGGCCGTACCATCTTATATATTTTCTTGAAGAAAAAAATATTCTCAAGTTTTCTTTGATCTTATATTAGCTATGCTTCCAACTTCGTCTGCGCATGATAGTGATATAGGCATAAATACTGACCAGCTGCAAAAAAAAAAAGTTTTACAAAATTGTTTTAGATAATAATTTAATATACCAATATAAGATAAACATGTTATAATACCTCTATTTTTTTTTTATCTTTTTAATTAGTGAAAAAATTTTGAAGCCTAACTTTAGAGAGAAAGGCACTCAATTTGCATGGTTTAATGACTAGAACTGTCACTGCTTCTGTTATCAAACTGTTCTTACAATCATGCTATTCTAAATTCTGTAAATAATGGATCATATTTGTGCAGATCAATCTAAGGGGATACTTTTCTTTGTCAGATGGGGACCTAAAAAGGATGACATAGTATTTTACTCATGAATAATAGACCTGGTCTTATAGGGTTTTCACTGCATCTCCAATCCAATATTTAGCACACTGTAATCAAGATATTGCCTGTGCCATGTTTCGTTATTCCTATAATCCCAACCTCAATAAATATAGCGTTTACTTATTCCTACAATCCCAACCTCAATAAATATAGATATAATGTATCAGTGCCTGCAGTGTTTGCAGAGTTTATATATCGAAATTGTGTTATGCCTTACAAACTTTTCATTTTTTTGTTTTTTTTTGTCCAGTGACTATTTTCATATATTTATAATCATGTTATACATTATGAGCAGTTCTATTCTATCACATCTTTTAGTCACATGCTTTCTTAATCGTGTCTCATGCCCTATACAAGAAACTAATATTGTACCCATTTATCCAAAAATAATCTACCAACGACAAATTTGTTATTCCGCATTATCTGCCCTGGTGGTGTGGCCTTAACACCGGCGCAGCGAAAGCGCGCCTATCGTGCTAGTAAAATAAAAGCAGGGGAGCAAGCTGCAAGCAGCGGTACGAAGTTGACGAAAGAGCGAACGCAGAGAAATGCAAATGGGAATGTCCTTCTCGTGTTGGTGGTCTTACCTGGGCTTCCGCTGTAGGGCCATGTGGGCCTAACGGACCGTGTATCCTAGTACTATCACATTGGGCTTCTAGCTGGGCTTCCGCTGCATGATGCCTGCCAAATGCCAATCAACGTCACCGCACATGCGCCGCCGTGGGCCCTTGCCTCTTGGTCTTGGATGTCACGCGTCAATTTTGTCGCCTTGGATTGGAGCTTTGCCTGTCATCTCAGCTCAGCTCAGCTGTCGCGACGGTCGGTCGGCGGAGTCATCAGCATGAACGGACGGACGAACCAACTTCAGGAGTCAGCTGACTTGGTCAAACCCTGGAACGTGTCAAAAGCCACCTAGAGAGTCAGAGACGCGTTCGGCTTGGGAACGATGTGCTTTCAGCTCAGCTGTAGGCTGTGGGCTGTGGCCACGAAAGCGAACGGTGACACATCGTCAAATCCGCCGTATCTTACTCGCGATTGCGACCTTCTACCGTCTACAGCTACAAGCAATCCTATCCTTCTCTCGCTCTGTTAATCCATCCATTCAGTTGCCGCCAAATCTAAATTTACCTCGGTTCGTCGATCAGAAACGGTTAAACCATTATTCCACAGAAACGGTTAAACGGTTTGTCGCTTGGGGCTTTTTTTTTTTTCTTCCGGAAACACTTGGCACATGGTCCTGGTGTGGTGCCTGCCTGCCTGCCTGAATCGGGCTTGCGGCTGCGGTGCCCCAAAAATCGGAGGCCAGGCCAGGTCGTCTCCTCCTCTCCAGCAGCCCAGCAGCCTCCTCCTCCCGTCCCATCTCGTCCCCGTCCCTCTCCGCCCATGGGCGGCGACTTGACCGCTTCGCCGTGTCCACCGCTACGGCCTCCTCCATACTCCACTCCCGCTCCCAGTCCCACGCCACCACCTCTCGTCCCGCACTCGCTTCCCACTCCCGCAAAGCCACCACCGCCCTGGCTCTGGCAGCGCTGCCAGCGGTTACTCCCACTGCCTGCCGCTGGCCGCTACTGCCTGCTGCTCACCCGCCGTGACCGCCGCGGCACCGGGGCACGCGATGGCGGCGGCTGCGGTGGACGTCGAGGACATGCTGGTGCGCGTGAAGACCGGCGCCGAGGACGAGCTCGCCGCCGTGGCCAGGGAAGTCGCCGCGCTGGCTGGGGACGGCAGGCTCGGGGAGGACGACGACGAGGATGGCCTCCTCGTCCCCGCGCTGCTCGCCCGCCTCGCCGCCGCGGCCACTGCTGACGCCAGGATCAGCGTCATGGCCGCGCTCAGGCGCCTCGCGGGCTGCGTCGCCGCCGAGAGCAAGGTCAGTTGACTGCAGTGAGGCCTACACGCCCCGCCTCCGGCCTCCCCACCCTTCCTTTTCTTTCTTCCCTAGTCCCTACGAAATATACTACGAATACATGTGCGCGTTCGGTGTTCGATGCTATGCTCGTACGCTACTGCTGCTGCTTATACTAGTATAGTGCCACCTAAGGTAGTATAAATTTCGAAAGGAAATGCTTCGGTTTTGGACGGTCGACCTCACCAAGGTGCATTCATCATCATCTAATTATCGGACTTGCATTGTATTGCATCTTCTCCGTGGTCTGGTCTCTGTTCTGACAATCAGTACATTCGCTTCTCTCGCCGGCATGCGCACCACAGGAGAGGCTGGCGAGCATCGAGGCGCTTTCCAGCATCGTCCGCTCCCTGTCCAGAGACGTGGACGAGAGGAGGGAGGCCATCGCGGTGCTGCTCCACCTGTCCGACATCCCGCAGGTCCGGCAGAGGATTGGCAGGATCAAAGGGTGTATCGTCATGCTAGTCACGTTGAGGAATGCGCATGAGTCGGAGGATGACGCCGACAAGTTGCTCAGCATTTTGTCGTCCAACCCGCAGAATGTGCTGTTGATGGCCGAGGCTGGCTACTTCCGCCCGTTGATACACTACCTCAAACAAGGTATTATGATCTGCCATACTATGTCTCAGACTGTTTTTTTTTAAAAAAAGTTTGTGTGTGTGAACATAAGTTCTTATGGATTTCTCCGTATATATCTGGAAGCCTTTTTAACGACACACGTATCTACAATGAGACAGACATTAATAATTTTTTTATTAAAAGGTTCAGAAACTACAACTCTTATAAGAACAACAGCCTCTTGGAGGAAATGGAAGACATATTGCAAGTTAAATAATGGAAGAGGAGAAGTAACGATTATTTCTTTTGTCAATTTAACTACCAAGAATTGTGGTTCCATCACTTCTGTTCACCTCCTTCTTACCCATCAGGCTACAATATTCGAAGAAAAAATCACTAGATTAACTTCAGCCTATAATATAAACTTGAAATTCAATGTGGAATGCAACTTTCTCCACTCTATCTAACCATATCATCACCCCTCCTATTTACTTTGCAGGTTCTGACATGAACAGGGTCCTTATGGCAACCGCTATTTCAAAAATGTTCCTATCTGAACATATGAAATCTTCCCTCGGCGAGGACGGAGCTATTGAACCCCTCGTGGACATGTTTAAATATGGAAACCTTGAAGCCAAGCACTCTGCCTTGGGCGCCTTGCGTAATCTCTCTAGCTCTCTACAAAATGCAGAAGTCCTGGTAAACTCTGGCATAACAGGACCGCTGCTCCAGCTCCTTTTCTCTGTGACATCAGTGCTCATGACTCTCAGAGAGCCAGCCTCAGCTATACTCGCAGCTATAGCACAATCTGAGCGTATTCTACTTCATAAAGATGTAGCGTCTCAGATGTTATCAGTTCTTAATTTATCAAGTCCAGTAATTCAACTTCATCTTCTGAGGGCCCTAAATAGCATTTCTGGGCACGCTAATGCTAAAAGAGCCAGAAGTAAAATTAGCAAAAATGGAGGGGTGCAACTGCTTCTACCTTTCCTAACAGAGAAGAATGTGGATATCAAAACTGCTGCGCTGCATTTAATGTTCCGTCTATCGAAAGATTCTTCTCAAGAATTGGCTGAACAGTTCAGGGAGTCCCATCTAGATATCTTGGTAAAGATCATCTCTTCTCCTACTTCTCGAGACGAGAAGGCTGCAGCTGTTGGTATCCTAAGCAACCTCCCAGTGACAGATACGAAGGTAACTGAGATTCTGATGCGAGCAAATTTGCTTCCTATTCTGATGGCCTTGTTTGAAGCAAACATCGCCGCTCCCGTGACACCTCAAAGAATGTGGTTGCTTGAGGGCATTGCAGGTGTATTTATTCGGTTCACAGTTACCTGGGACAGGAAGCTCCAGAGTTCAGCAGTTGGACACGGGGTGGTTCCTTGCCTTGTGAAGTTGCTTTCAGAAGGATCAGTGGACGCCAAGTCTAAAGCAGCGACATCCTTGGCCCAACTATCACAGAGCACAATGGCGCTGCGAAAGTCAAAATCACCAAGGTGGCTTTGTGTTCCTCCGTCAGCTGAATCCTACTGTATTGTCCACAGCTGCCAGTGCACCGTCAAAAGCACCTTCTGCTTAGTAAAAGCCGGCGCCGTCCATCCTCTGGTCCAGATACTAGATGGCGAAGAGCGCGGGGCAGATGGAGCAGTGCTGGAAGCACTGGGCACCCTTATGCAGGACGAGGTCTGGGAGAACGGGAGCAGGGTGATAGAGAAGGCGTCAGGCATCCATGCTCTGCTGAGGATCGCCGAAGCAGGAGAGCTGAACTCCCAGGACAGGGCGATATGGATGCTGGAGCGGATGTTCCGGCTCGAAGCCCACAGGGAGCGGTTATGGCGAAATCGTGCAGGCTTTGCTCATTGATCTTGGCCAGAAAGGTGATCCTGCCCTGAAACCCTTGATCGGCAAGATACTGGCTCACCTTGAGCTGCTGCAAGCACAATCTAGCTACTTTTAAGCGTGCAGGTGTTGATGCAGCGATACTGGTGGGTAACGAGCCATTTGCAGTTACGCAGGGCGATGCCATCTGAGTGACCAGGCAATGATCTGATCTGAACGAAATGCCGCACCAGATTGTGCGCTGTGACGTGCGAATCACTGTAACTTGAGGCTGTGTTGTTTATAGCAGATTGTGCGAACACTTTGCACGGCCTCCCTCTGTTCTTTAACATTTGAGGTTTGGTTTGTTTCGGAATAGAACCAATCAACGTCAAATGTTGAAGAACAGAGAGAGTGTTGTTTTCTTATTGTAGGTCCAACGAGTTCTGCTTCAATCAGATGAGTAAGAATCTGTAGGATGTATAGTTAGCCATGTGTACTCCTGTAAAGTTGTAAAGTGGTGACAGTGGCAATAGCTAGACTAGATGGAGAATATATTGCCATTTGTACAGCAAACTCGTTCAGCAGAGAAAGTTGAGCCGTTTTCATTCGCATGTGTGACTCGTGAACGTGTCATGTCTGTTCTTCTAGAGATGTGCTTTATCTGGACTGAGCGGTATGCTTTTCTGAGGCCGCACACCATATCTGATTGTGCGGGCCGTGAAGTGTGAATACAAGTAAGTTTAGGCTATGTTGTCATAGCAAATTGTGCGAATGTTTTACAATATGGTAAGTTCAAATTTGAACTAAGCATGGACAAATATTAAAGGATAGAGGGAGCATTTATTTTTCTTGTATAGTAGATGCTTGATGCTTGAAAGAGGAGGAAAGATGCAGGCTGTTATAAAAGTGTAAACTGATGATAGTGGTTATAGATAAGATGGAGTACTACTGCACTGTGTGGGTGACACACACACACACAAACAAACAAATTGCTATGCTGATGATTTTGACGTTCACAACTCACAAGTACTCGTACTAGTAGGAGTAGTACATACACATGTCGCATGTTGCAGCGTACCTGTGTCCTAGGAAAATCTGTCAAATCCGGCGCGGTGATTGGCAGCCAGCGGGCCAGCTTTGCAGCCAGGCCAGGCCCAAGCGGCCACGCCATCCGTCCTCGTCCGGTGAAGTTTTTGTGTACCATAAAAAGGCAATCGCACGTCAGCCCGTCCAAAACCCAAACCCCTCCACCAAAGCCCGCTCCGGCCGGCGCCCCCCCCCAACCCAACCCACCCTCGCGACAATGGCGGCGCCGCCTGTCCAGCCCGTGCGACCCGCGGCGGCGGCCGTTAACGGGGACACGTTCCGCCTGGGTTTCGTCGGCGCGGGCAACCTGGCCGAGAGCATCGCCCGCGGCGTGGCGGCGTCGGGCGTCCTCCCGGCCTCCGCCATCCGCACCGCGCCCCACCGCCGCCCCGAGCGCGGCGAGGCCTTCGCGTCCTTCGGCGCGTGCTTGCTCCAAACCAATGCCCAGGTCTCCCCATCCCCCTCGTCGCCTTCCTTTTACCCCCTTTGCTCTCCGGTCCTCCTCTTGATTGCGCTTGTACTATTTCCTGGCACTTTGTTTTTTTTTTAAAAAAAAAAACTTAGACCTTACGCGAATTTTAACCCCCGTGTGTGTTAGGTTGTCGACGACAGCGATGTGATCGTCATCTCCGTGAAGCCTCAGATCGGTAAGTGGCGGGTTTTTTTTTTTTTTGAGAGAGAGATTTCCCTTTCTGTATCCAAGGGGGTTGATTGTGCACTCTTATCATGTTTAATTTCGTGCTCCATGAACAATCCGTTGGCGTGTCCGATCTGTTCTCATCGTATTTGTTTGCGCCTCTGCTCACTGTTTTGATATCAATGCAAACATCGAATTGCAGTGAAGCAGGTTCTACTTGAGCTGAGGCCACGGCTGTCAGAAGAAAAGCTTCTTGTGTCCATCGCTGCCGGCATCAAAATGCAAGATTTGCAGGTTAGAATGCCTTTAAAAATTTACCATCTCTGTCGACATGATTTGTATGGATGTGGTAGAACTAAAAGGGTCCAGTACAGAATGCATTGTTGTTTAAATTATTTATATTATTCCAGTTTTGAAGGAATACTAATGGCTTGTGTTGTAAATGGATAGTTCAGTATGTAAAGCATCTGCTCTTGCTCATTCCCAATCTCTTGATCTGACCTGAACAGAATAGAAGAATCGCGTATTGGATGAATCACACTATCATGATAGTTTCGTCCTGAATTTATATTTGCTGGGTTGTGTTTCCTAGAATTCTAAATTCATAGAGGGATTCTGCTTGTTTTTATAAAAACTGTTTTTTTATCTGTTGGGTGTAACAAGGCCATGATTTGATTCTCTTAGTAAAAATTGTCATACAGATCTACAATTTACAGTACATGCAATTATTTGTGTGACTATATTTGTGGTGTTCAAACAATTTCCTAACAGATCCAATTGAACTGCTCATTTTATCTTTCAATTACTTGGTAGTTCTTACTTTATCATTCAGTATCTCAATTTGAAAATTGCCACTAAAACTACATAAAACACTAGTTTAGCTTTGTCAGTATTTCAGCTGCTCTACTAGCTCAGCGGTCAGCGCTATTATATTATTGTTTTCTCTAGGTCAACACGTTGTATGCTGTGTTGGAATTCTATATCCTGAACCCCACATCCTTCTCCTTTCATTTCAGGATTGGTCTGGTCAACGACGTATTATTAGAGTAATGCCCAACACCCCCTCAGCTGTTGGACAAGCTGCATCAGGTAGAATTTGCTGACAATCTATGAGCCGTTTATAACCTATGAATAATACATGAAATGTGGTATGCTTTTTATGAATGAAAGTTTGCTAGGCAATCTCTGTCATTAAAATGGCTGCTTTGTGTGCTTAACGTTTATGACTACAGAAGTTTTGATGCTCTGAAAAAATTGAATTATCTTTCATAGTGCTATACTAAAGTAAATTGTCAGGGGTGGAACAAGATGAAATGCTGTCTGATGTTTTTTCTTCTCACAGTCATGTGCTTGGGAGAGATGGCAACTCAGGATGATGAAAACCGTGTAAGAAAACTGTTCAGTGCCATTGGAAAAGTTTGGACAGCTGAAGAGAAATATTTTGATGCTGTAACTGGCCTGAGGTATGTAGCTGATTATGTATTGAAATAGGGTGTCAACATTCAAGAGTGAAGCTAATTTCTGCATTTTTAATGTTATAATATAGTGGTAGTGGCCCAGCCTACATTTTCTTAGCCATAGAGGCCATGGCTGATGGTGGAGTTGCTGCTGGGCTTCCTCGGGACCTTGCCCTTGGTCTTGCATCTCAAACAGTGAGTGTTTATTCCATTAAGATATGCTGCGATTCACTCTTTGCATATGCTGTGTGATTCTTTTAAGTCGCCATCTCCTGGTAGACGCTTGTATTCTTCATTAAACTGAGTTCCTTTATGCATTAATTACTGTATATTTTGGTTCAGTAAAACTGGGTTTCTTATGCATTACACGTGCTCAATTACTCCATCGTTGTGTTCTTTATGCTGTTTAGGTTCTTGGTGCTGCAACCATGGTGAGCCAGACTGGTAAACATCCAGGGCAACTGAAAGATCAGGTCACCTCTCCAGCAGGGACTACCATAGCCGGTATTCAGGAGCTCGAGAAAGGCGCATTTCGTGGAACGCTGATTAGTGCTGTTGTTGCTGCCGCAAAACGGTGCCGTGAACTGTCATAGAGTTCGATCCATATTCATTTTAGTGGATTTCGACAGGGTTGCATTTTGTTGATATCCATGCGTTGGTCCGCAAGGTGCAAATTATCTGGAATATTAGGTTAATAATAATGTTCAGAGCGGTGAGATGTAATCATGGTATTTTGCAGAACAAAGTGATACAGTATGATAATTACAGGTTTCCTTGCAAAGCTTGGTGTCACCACTACCATCAAACGGCGAGCCTTGTCCATAAATGTAGAAACTGGGGCAAAACCTTTATTCAAGAATGCAACTTTTTTATTTAGTTTTTCACAGATCAGAGAATTATGCACGCATTTACCTTGTTAAGTCCTATATCAAGGACTTTCAGTCTTCCGTTTCACACACACACACACACACACAAAAAAAGACTTTCAATCTTTCATTATTGAAATACGTGCATAAGCACACACATAGATATCACAAAGTTGGAAATACAGGGCCTTGACAAGGTTTTCAAGGCAATCTGACATACAGATCTCATAGTACCGTGTTACTATACAATCAACTTTTAAGCCTTTGGTTACAGCAGAAAAAATCACATGTAATTCCTTGAATACCATCGATCTTCTGGAGTCCATTTATCTTCGTATCTTCCAAGCGAGTATCCCACAGCAGGTACATCTGCAAGATGTAGGGGATCTGGTTCTATGCCATAATCAGTCAGAGGCCGGTGCTCAAGAACCTTATCATGTTCAATAACAAAATCTGGAATTTCAACCTCTCCCTTTCTTATATCACCCCAGAGATACTCCAGTCGACTAATGTACTTGATTTTCCAATACAACCTGTAACAGAATAATTAACAGAGGTAAGGAAGTTGTTTGTTAATGTTTGAAACTGAATAACAATTTAGCCACCAGCATCCCCCAAAAACAAAAGGTCAATGGATCAATAATATTCTTGGCAGCTCAGATGGAACAACTTGAAGAAAATTGCAGAATTCTACCTTGCCAGAAATATCCAAAGATTCAAGACTTGACAGTAATTTAATAGAGAGCAGCAAGCAACACAGCAAGTACATAGAATTAATTGCAACATTGCAGTCCATTTGAACTATGTTTTATAAAAGTAGGGTCTGCTACAACAGCTACTGTCTGAGACATGCTTACTTGTCTGTTTAGAGACTTTACTCATTCACGATAATGCATGAAATGTGTATTCCGTATAATGCATGCAATGAATATTCATAAATGGCTACTGTGCTCCATTTCACTGTTTATTTTCATTTTCAACATTTACTTTATTATAAGAATGTAATTTGCATTCTATATTAACCTTTTATAAGCAAATTTATCTTATGAACACAAAGAAAAGTGATCAGTTGAACTTTATAATGTGTATAATATATAAGCATGACTATTGAGTACACAATGGATTATATAGGTATGTAGCATCCTTGTTTTGTATACAATGGTACAAACAGCTTGGGCAGCTGCCAGCTTATGTACCAGTAATGCCTGAGAACTAGATGAAAGAATACTGACCCTCCACTTAAAAATAGCCTGCCAAGTGTTGCGATGGCCAGCCTGGAGCGAAGCCCAGGATGCAAGAAGTAGAAAATTTGAAGCCTTTCCTTGTATTCAGGTGGAAGCTCCTCATAAATTGTCCTCAAGATTGACATCCCAGGGTTGTTATCATCAGACTGTACAGTACTGTGCACGTACAAGATGCAGAATAGGCCCACAGGCAATTCAGTTCGGAGTTTGTAGAACACATACTTCTTCAGACGTTCACCATCAACTACTGAAGCTGAAAACCCAAATTCCAAAGTAAATGACATGTAAACAATGACACCAAGAATAGTGTGGGAAACAATAACACTAAGCTTGTAGCAACACAGCACGAGGATAATGAGAAGCTATGGAAGCCTTATTCAGCTTGTTGGCTTGTTAATAGCAAATTAGCAATAGTGAAAGAATCAGAACATTGATCAGGTCTACTGATATACTGGTTGGAACTAATGACTTCATACAATTCAGCAAGCAGATTGATCATCCATACTTAATTTAGAATGAATGACCATAAGAAAATCTGCACTTTGCTGGTAGAGGAGCTTCAATACAATAAAATAAGCTACAGCCTACATCAGATCTTGTACATGAAACATGTAAATACGTTGTGGATGTTACACTGGAAACCTAAATGTATGATAAATTCAATCAAAAGATCCAGATATCCGAATTTTGTTTTTGTTGAAACAATTCCAGGTTTAAAAAGGTAGCATTTGATCTATCATCGATTGAATAAAAAGTTGGTTGGTACGTAGTAGTTCTCAATCTGCAACACAAATCGTACTGTAGGTACTTGCTGGATGAGATTCTGGTTTCACCTAAAATTTCACACAAACTATCGGCCAGGAAGAGATCTAGTTTGAATCAATCATTACTGGGAAGCTCACACCTAAACAAATCATCAAATACTACAGGCGCATGAAGCATCCCCAATCACGAATTGACAAAACAACCCAAGAGAGAGCAGTGGAAGGACAGCAACTATAATGGGGGCGATTATTGAAAACGACGTGGTCGATTCGCGCACCCGGGAAGAACTTGCCGACGATGCGGACGACGGTTCGGCCGGCCCGATCGGTGCCCTGGACGCGCACGACCTGGCGCTCCTCGAGGTCGGAGAAGCAGGCGTCCGCCTCGGCGAGGTCGGGGAGGCAGTCGTGCCACACCTCGCGGTCGGCGGGGGCGAGGAGCGCGGCGCCGGCGTCGGTCGCGAAGTCGGAGCCCACCACGACCACGGAGAAGTCGCTCCCCCCGCCGCCGCCGGAGCCCGACGCCATCGGGTGGTTGGTTTGGCTGCCGCCCGCCCGCCGTAGCTAGCAGCCTAGCACTCCGTCTCCGTCTGTCTGACTCGGCAAGCCAGCCGTCCACTTCCGACCGACACCGTTCACTGTTTTGGGCTGTAACATGATTTTGGACGAGCCGCCCATTGGTGGAACGGCAGTGAGTGGCTTTTGGCCCATTTTTTAGAGCCGAATACACTCCTGTTTCAGGGATGGCCCGTGATTCTAGGAACTGGGCCTCGCTCAGGCCTATTCATCATAATTCACATGTGTTAAAGTAAATTAGGATAAAAAAATTAAACTAAATTTCTATCGAATCAACTTCAATACACATGGGTTGAAGTGGATACACGTGTATCCAAACAAGTCTAATGAATTAGTGTGTCTGATGATGTGGTTTGAGCGTACACCATGCTAGGTAGGCAAAAATATAGTTTCATCTTTTTAAACAAACATAAACAAAAATATAGTTTCATCTTTTTAAAAATATAAACAAAAATATAAACCACATCAAATATAGTGTATTCCCGTCTGAATTAGTTTCACCATGCCCTTGGTTTAAGTTTTCTTTGATTCCCGTCTTGATGTTTCATCTTTTTAAAAATATAAACAAAAATATATTTCTTTCTGATGGAAGAAAAGAGATCTAAATGACACTCTACGCATCATGCAAGTTCTCTTTAGATTGGACAAGTTGGTTACAACTTTTTAAACAGAAGCAAGATAGCCCACAGTTCATCTCAATGGAGAGGACATATATTACAATATTAGATATTAGAAAAAAAATAGTTTGAGGCCGTTGCAATCAGACGAGGAACAGTTTACAGCATCCAAGCTGGAAGCCCAAGCGTTCGAGGCTTCCAGCATGTAACAGGTATCAAGTCTCCCTAAATCAACAAACAAGCTAACGACTGGAACAAACCGCTAGGAAAAAAAAAACTACTACTGTAAAAGACACATGCCTAACTCAGAAGGGATAGCTTGTTCTTCCCTGCAGCAAACAACTTCTTCAGGTCTGCCCAACAAACTGATCCATCACTTTACGATGAATTTTATTAAGACAAATATAACCAGTGATGACACATACTTTACATAATACTTCCTTCGATCCAAATCATAGGTCATTTAGGACAGGAGGAGTAATCTAGGTGCATAGCAAAAGCCAAAACGACCTATAATTTGGAATGGAAGGAGTAAAGGATATGGTTTTATTAGCATCACAAGAAACCACAGGATATGGTTTGTAACAAAGCTATACAAATGAATTGTACACAATTTAATTTCCGGTAATAAGATGATTAGATGAAGGCATGAAGCCATATTTCATGGCTTCATCACCGAAGAAGAATGCTCAACATGGGTGGTATGACGATATCCAACCAGCAACTACTATGAGCGCAATGACTCATGCTGTGCTCCCAAAGGTGAATCCGGTCCCTTGCAATGCATCCTCAACGACCTTGTCCAGCTTCTGCGCCATCTCCGGCGTCATGTGATTGCTCCAGTCCCCAGTAACTCCCTTCCTGAAGTAGCTTTCGTTCTTGATCCCCAACCTAGAGCTTCCATTTTTGTTTGCCTCCGTGTCCTTCAACTTTCCCAGGCTACACAGCTCCACGATGGCGCTCACCACCTCTCCCACCTCCTCTTCCTCAGAAAATTCACATCCCATGAACTTTGCTAGCTTCTTGACATGACTCTCTGGCTCAAGTAGCATCTCCTCGTATCTAAGGAACAGTACCTTGTCAGGCCTCCTCACACTCTCCTCCCAGTACTGGAGGACATGCTGCCATTGAGGGCCACCTGGACAGCGGCCTTCACAGAACAGCTCCAAAGCCTTCTGGATCGTGAAGTCAACTCCAAGCGCCAACTTCCTCGTGAACAACCAGTAGGAGACTAGAGCGTCCTTGGGTTCCCGGCAGATGTACACGATCCGACATCCTGAGTGCTCCCCGGTGATGCAGTTAGGCAACAAGGAGTAGGGAAGGTGTGTGGCCAGCACACGCGGGGAAGGGAGCGCTTCAAACTCATCCCTTATGTTGAATTCAATTTCGAGGAACCTGACAATGTCGTGGGGGCTGCAATGCCGCAGTGGATGATCGACATCGATCGGCAGATGTGTGGACCGCTTGAGCGTTGCAAAGACGAGGGCCTTGAGCCAAGTGGTGCCAGACTTGGGGAAGCTTGCAAGGAATACGTCAGGTGGCCTTGGCTTGAAGCACGAATGGACGAGTGGAAAGCCTGTCTTCAATGTTACCTCGGCCAGCCAAAAGCTAGCATACTGGCGAACCGAGAGCGTTGGCCACCTGTTGTCGAGGGGCAACGAATGGATGATCCTGGCTATGTTAGTGTGAGGAGTCGTCGACAGTGATGCTCCTTCTTGTGCATTGTTCTCTGAGTGCCTGGAAGCCATCGTCCTATTGATGAATCTCAAAAGCGAGGGCACTGGTGTTGTCTGTTGTGTGTCCAGTCCAGTTGCTTGCTGCAGCCTGCATGTGGACGAGGGTGCACAAAAAGGATTGAGGAGGAAAATCTTATCTCAATTTTAGGTAACAAAGAAACTAAGTGTCGAGTACAAAGGTAAGGGGTACCCTAAACGTGTGATAATCTAAAACTCAACATAGCAACCATTTTTAAGGCAGGATCCGATCAGCCGTTTAAGTCAATGGAGGAAGGCCCATCACGCAAAGGCCTCCCTCACCGGCAACAGTGACCAGTCATGGGCCGGCCCATTACTGGGAAAACAGTAGGAGGGATCCCCCTCCGCCTCTACCTCGACTGACGGACAGGGGTCGAACGAACGACCCCTCCGTCTCTACCTCGACTGACGGACAGGGGTCGAACGAACGACCCCTCCGCCTCGACCTCAACCGACGGACGGGGGTCGAGGGAACGACCCCTCCGCCTCGACCCCCCGTGACGGACGGGGGGTCGATCGAACGACCCCTGAGAAAGAAGCTCGATTGACTTACCTGCTCCCGGTATGGGGTAAAGGGGAACCAATGCGCCTACCTGCCTCCGCCTAACGCCATGGGCGCCCACTACCACAGTCAAATCCATCAACTCGTCGCCCATACCCGGGACCTCCGTCAACCGTGCGGCCGCTGTAGCCACATCGCAGGTACGGAATCCAGAGGCACCCCCTCGAGCCATGAACAAGACAGCCCTCGACTGTGTCTTCAGAGATACGACAGGGTCACGCTGGCCTCGACCGGAAGTACAGAAGGAACATGCCGCTACAGCGATCGACGCCTCGTCGTAGGCATGGCGCACGGACATGTCTCCCATTCCGATACGTACTAGGTTCCTGTAACCCTAAGCCTCCCCTTGGCCTATAAAAGGGGACGCTGGGATAATAGACAGGGGGGAGGACAGAGAGACACAAAACTCCACCTCCAAGCCGAGCGGAGGGTCAGATCATTGGACATCCGCCCACACTCGCAACACCACTCCTTACCTGCTTGATCAACATCTCAAGCAATCCACCAGCTCACCTAGGATAGCCTTGCTAGTCCTAGGCCTCAGCTCATCCTGAGCACCCCCGTGTAAACCTGCTTGTACCCCCCTGTACGAGCACTTCGGTGCAAGATAATACAATCCATCCTCCCCTGCTGGACGTAGGGTCTTCTTTGCCCGAACCAGGATAAATCTTGTGTTCTTCTTGCATCACATCTGGGAGAGGGAGCACGCAATATACAAATTTACTAGTTGGTGGTCTTGACCCCCTAGGTCATAACACCGACACTAAGTTACACTAAAAGACGATGGTACACAAGTTATCATATGATCGGGAATCATTCAATGAACATCAGCAAAGAAATTGGATGCACCATGTCACATGAAGAGGTACCCGGGAAAAAGGCCAACTACAAAGTGATCAGGCTTTAAAGGTGTTCAGAATTTGTGTACAATACTAGTTTTGCTCAAGATTGGATTATTGCTCCAAGTTAAGGCAAGCCAAGGTCAAGCATTAGGTTATTCTGAGCTAGATTTCTTAACCTGTCCGAGCAGTTTGTCATAAAAACACACAAATATCTTACACGCGAGTTACAAATCTGAACCTGTTTTAAGTAAGATGTATTGAGCTTAGCGGCAATTTTTGTTACTTGGTAGTGGGCACAACCAAAATCCTAATTATTTATCTCCTGTAAATATATATTGCTTTAGCTATCTACATAATGAAGTGGCAGAGCACCTGTGCTAAACACAAATCCTAATTCAGCCTGTTCGCTTGGCTTTTCAGCCGGCTTAAATCCAGCCGGAACAGTGTTTTTCTCTCACAAGAAATCAGCCAGCAGTGAATAATCCTGCCGGAATAGTGCATAATCCTGCCAAACGAACAGGCCAATTGTCGTGGCTCAACGTCAAATGAAGAACAGAATAAAGTGAATTGGCTCTGGTAATTTCTTCACAGCCCAACTGTCCATCTGAACCAGAATATAGGGATTAGTACAATTCTTGCTTGCAAGCAGTTAAACAGCTAATGAGATACTGTAACTGTGCCTGCTATTCTATTCACTGACTTGACTCCAATTCAGAATAATACGTTCAACCAGTAACCTCTATGTTTGTTCCTTCGTCACTACTTAATTTCATTGTATACTATTCCCCATACTTGAAACCTTCTACTGTTATATGTATCTTCCACTGAACGGAAAAGGATCACCAGTACCCTATAGTTGTGACTATTTACTTATTTCTCTACTAGTCCTTACGGTGGGCAGACTCCATACAGTTTAATTTTGCTCAATGAAGAATCGATACACCATTTTCACCCCGGCAGCAAAGTTCACTTGAGTTGGATACTTAGCATCTTTCTAAAAGAATGAGATACATTGATCCATCTTTGTCAACAAGGTATCTTTGAAGTTTTTCAGAGAGAGAGAGAGAGAAAACAAAATAAAATGTGGACACTAACAGATCCAAAGCTAGCACATTATAGTATCCATTCCACTGAAGAAAACATTTATGAAAAAAATAATAATCCATAAATACGTTCAGATAATCTAATTCATATGCAGGAAATATACACTAGCCACTAGCAAGTCCATCCACATGAAGCCCAGCTATGAACTAACCGCGACACGAGAAATAGGCTGGAGCGATCGTTGTCGCATGGTTCATGTCCATGCCTCATGCTTATTGCGTCAGGTGTCCCCAACCCCAAGTAGCAGCGAGAGTTTTCAGAATCTACAAACCGTCAATCCGCACAGAGAGAGTCTCCAATATGCGGAGAGGTGGGAGCCTGGGATAGGGGAGAGATTGACGGGAAAGGGAGAGAGATTTTGCGCACCAGGAAAGACGATGCTGGCGACGACGCCGCGGCAGGCCGTGTTGATACCCGGCAAACTGGCCGCGTTTCCCTCCCAGAATGCAGCAGCTCCTAGAGTTGGAGACAGGGAAGAAGGCGTCCGCGGGCGCGGAGTCGTCCTCGCGGTAGGCGTGAGAGAGGAGAAGCCGGGGGCCGGTACGGCCGTGGATTTGGTGAGGTCGCTGGACGCCATGTCGCCGTCGGCTAGATACCCACCAGGCCACCACAGCTCAGCTACCCCTTCTCCGTCCGACTCGCGCCGTCGCGTGGCCCTGCAGCACAACTTGGGCCAGACCACTGGGCCCATCTTTTCGTTTGGGCTGCCGTGCGGTTTGCGAATGTTTAGAGCTGTCCTTTTTCCTTTATTAAAAAAGGAAAGGGGAAAAGTCCTCTTAATCTAAAAGAACTATTGAAACCAATTATTATATCTCTTTATAAAAAATATTTTAAAGACATGTAGCGGCCTGAGTGTAGATGTACCTCAAAAGGGATGTAGCGACAAAACATAATTGGGTAAGATATACTAAGTACTGTCCCAGAAAAAATGTCATTTTAGATGTTTGTACTATAAATTTGACTCGATTTGTAGAAAATATATGTAATATTTAGATATTCAAATAAATTTATTAAATAATTAGATTTAAAGATCTTCTCAATAATACTAATTATATGTCATATTTATTAATAATTTTTTATATATAATTAGTCAAAGATGTTTTTGGGAGGCGAAAACGATAGTCTTTCTGGGACGGAGGGAGTATGTAGTAGTTATTGTTGTAATATTGCATATATAAGTGACATGCTTTCAAGATATTTAAATGAACTAAATAATATAATTTAGAAAATAACCAGCAAAATACTCAGAGTATAACCAAAAATAAATGTGACATAAAGGGACAAGATCATTTCCAAAGCATATAAAATAAATACAGCTACTCAAGATCATATCAACATTTATCATGGTTGTTAGATGAAGAAGATAAACTAAATACATAAACATGTTTTCTTTATAAATAATTTCTCTCAAAATAACAGGTTGATGCAGCCTGGTGTTCCATGCAGCGCCGTTTATCTCTGCTTGAGCAAATTGTGTGGTGTTTATACTTGCAATGTTCACTTGGTGAACATAGTTAACCGGGGGCTAAGCAACTCTTTACGACATGGGGACAGGTGCAGGGTGGATCAAGCACATCATGGAAACATACTCTCGAAAAATGGATTGGTACGGCGTTTCTCCATCGATGGGCTGGACAAAAAAACTAAGGAGAGAGCTGACATATGGGCTGAAATCACATTTTTATGGGCCAGAAACGGCTAACTGGACCGAACAGCAGCGAAAACAAACCAACTGTGCCTGGGAGTCGTCGGACCAGGCTTCCGGCCCGGCGGCAAAAAAAAAAAAGCCCAGACAAAGATGGCTTTTGTTTGTGTTGGACACGGGACAAAACGGCGCTGCGCTGCCCGGCGGCGGCGGCAGCAGTTTCCGGCCATGGCATGGGAAAGGAGTCGTCGGCGGCGGAATCGGAATCCTCGCCGCATGTCCAAAGAGGTAACAAAAGGGGAGAGGGCATTTCTAGGCCGTCTTGCCGACGAACGAATCGATTCCCCGACCCAAATCCATCTCCGACGAGTGCGCGCGGAGAAAGGAGCAGATGCTCATGCATGTCACGCACGCGTGATGCCATGCTGGGGTAAGCAAATCCTTGCCTCCTTCCTTTTGGAATTTTGAACCGACCCCACCGCACACCTGATGCCATGGCATATGGTTCCGCGGAAGTTCCGACAAGCAGGCGACCTTTGGCCGGGTTCCTCTCCTCCGACACGTTGAAATTCCGCGACCTTTGGCCGTTTTCTTCTGCTTTTTTTCCAAGCAGCGGAAGGTCCGAGCTGCTGAATCCGTCGGCGGTAGGTTCCCAGATGGCGGATGCAGAGGTTTTTTCAGAGGGATAACCGAGTTTTTCTTCCATGCCAATGTGTCGCCAGCACCAGGGAAGAGGACTCTGACTTTATTACGCGGCTAGAATAGAGCCGGTGAGAGGCAGGCGAGTAGGCGACAAGACATGACTCTCCACTCATCAGCCACACGCACCGGTCACCAAATGCTCGAGTCTCGCCTTTACGTAGAGGTCGATTCACGTTTTTGTAGGAGCACTAGCTACAGCTAGCTTTGCCCTGCTTGCCAATTTGATACATGTGTAGCGACAACGATTCCATCACGCTTTCTTGCGAGGAGTACAACATGGTGGATGAGATAAAAAAAGGACATGAAGAAAATCTATTCCATCCATAAAAAATGGAGCACTATACAAGAAGATAGGAAAAAGGAAAAAGGAAAAAGCTATATATAGCATATCTGGATCCATCCGTTTAGACCATATCTGGATCCGTTTCTGTCAATAGTTAGTTACTCTATATCCGTTACAATTTGTGAGTCGTTCCGTCTTTCTCTAGATTTACACATAATTTTTACTACTAGGTAGTACTGAGTATACAGGAAAAGCTATATATATCTCAAGAAGTCAGAAACGAAGGGAGTGGCTAAGAGAGTAAGAGCTAAAAAGTTACTGCACTATTAGCTGCTATTCGTAGATGGTTATCTAGATATGCTGATTAATAAGTGGTTGAATAGATGGTTCAAGGTCTTCTTAACTATTAGTTAGCATGAATTAGCTAATCAACCAATATAATGAACTAACTGTTGGTAGCTCTACTTGTTAATACTTAGCAGGACTATTAGCATATCTATTTAGATCCTTTGTCTCAAAAAACATATATTTAGATCTTTATACTAATTTTGTTCGTTCATTTGACTTTTCAGTTATGATGCAATATATTTTTTTTCACAATAAAAGAGTATTCAGCCGACTATCAACCACATAAACCATAATGTGCAAACTATATATTACTACTAAATAATTAAATAGACGGATCCAAAGATGCTCATCGAGTCCCTAGCAGGAGATTTTATGCATTCCATCCATCCAAATCGGGGTGCTCTATGAATAAAACTAGGGGCTGTCTACTTGACATCTGGTTGTTTTGTAGGGGGCAAGCAACCGGGTGTTTAGCACTGACAAAACAACCGCTTAAAACACAATGGAAAATTCGAGTGTTCCATGGGAATCCAACACACGAATTTCCATACATCAGATCAAAAGCTGACGGCTAGATTTGTTGTACTGTTTCGTCGGATCACAAAAGCTAACCGGATAAGCTTTGTTCTTTATAATTTTGAGCGTGCGTTTTTCTGCAATCAATTTTGAGCATGAGTCATCCGTAACTCCTAGAGCCTTTTTATATTTCTTTTCAACAATTAATATTTTTAAAACCTTCCAAAATGATACTCCTATTTAAGAATAGTAGCAATATTAAAATACGGCAACTCCAATCCATAGCCCCAATCAATATGTCAAGTCGGATCACTAATTAATATGCCTGGTGCAGTCTCACTGAATACTCTCTTTACCCCTAAATTAACTATCGTTATTGTTGTATGTGTTATAAGTTTAACTCGATTTGTATAAAATACGTGCAACATTTATACCTTCAAATAATTAAGAAAAACTAGATTCGAAGATCTTTCCAATAACACTAATTTTACACCATAAATATTAATATTTTTTAATATACATTTAATCAAAGTTGTTTCATAGGAAGCGTAAACGACATATGTTTAGGGAGTGAGGGAGTAAGCAACAAAAATGTAATGCAGACTCCTATATAGCCTAAACATAAGAGAACAATCTCCCAATTAGGGAAACAAAATTTTAAAGCAACCCTAAATAACAACAATATAACAAAACAAGCTCTAAATTTTTTTAAATATCCCCAAAATAACAACAATACAACAAAACAAGCTTCTAATTGGAAGTTTTTTTTTAAAAAAAAACAAAGTAATAACAACACAGCAAATTAGGGAAATAAAATTTTAAAACAACCCTAAACAACAACAATATAACAAAACAAGCTCTAAAATTTTAAAACATCCCCAAAATAAAAACAATACAACAAAATAATCTTCTAATTGGAAGGAATTTTTTATAAAAAAAACAAAGAAATAACAACACAACAAATTAGGGAAACAAAATTTTAAAACAACCCTAAACAACAACAATATAACAAAACAAGCTCTAAAATTTTAAAACATCCCCAAAATAACAACAATACAACAAAACGAGCTTCTAATTGTAAGGATTTTTTTTAAAAAAACAAAGCAATAACAACACAACAAAACAAGTTGTGTTTGGGAGAAATTTTTTTAAAACAACCTTAAAGCAACAACAGTAAAACAAACAGAGCTGCCAACTAGAGGACATTTAGAAAAAAACTAAGAAACAACAATACAAAGAAAATTACAACTTAGGAGCCAAATTATAAAAATAACCCTTAACAACAAAAAAAACTATTAACTGACAAGTCAAACTAAAAAAAAACAACAACAAAAAAACAAACTGCCTACCAGTGAAGGGAAAAGGGCAAACCATAAAGATAATCTTTAACACCATTAAAACACAACCCTAACAACAAGAGACCAAATTATAGTAACAATCTTTAACAAGATATTAACTATGAGCAAATTGTAATAAAACATTAGCAAATAAAAAGACGCACCAAAATAACAATAATAAATTAAAAGCGACCCTTTAAACAGTCTAAATGGTGAAACCCTAACCAGAATGCACAATAATACAAGACTTGTGATAAAGAACTATAAAAAATACATTCTAAATATACCGTACAACATTAGTGAACCCTAAATACAAATCCTTCGTAGTCCTTAGATACAAAACATAGACAAACAGTAAGTACAAAGAACTTAGTCGTTTATAAATATGAAACATTGATAAATTCTAATGAAGCATGAAGTTCTAATAAATCTTCATATTCGAAACATGAATTTAGAGTCCACTGTAGTTGATGGGCGGTGCACATTAACGGGCTGACATGGTACAGTTTCAATTTCAACTCTATTCATGGTAGGTGTCTTCTTCCAGGCTCTACAAGGCTAGCTCATGGTAGGTGTATGGATTATTCCAAGCTCTACAAGGCTAGCTAGTGGTAGGTGTATCGATCTACAAGGCTAGTGATACGTGTATCGATCGACGGTGTCGTGTCAAGTAGGTGTATGCAATATGTGGGTGTGATTAATCAAAAACAAGAATGACACAAGCACTGCAACCAGCTAGCATGTGTGTGGCACGGACACCTCCCTTGCTGAATCCAACACGTGTGCGCGTGTGCAAGCACTCTCTCACAGACGATCACCTGCAGGACGTACGGATGCCGCTGGATCAGACAGCCAGAAACATCCCACCGAGGCCATCGTACGGCCGACAATTCGTGTGTTTACGGTTTCTAAAACAACCGGTTGTAGTTTAGCTTTCCCCTTAAAAAAAGAAAAAACTCGAACGCGCCCGCGTCATCCTACGTTGGCCGGCCTGCAAATAAATGACCACGTGTTTTGTCAGGATCTGGATCTTACATGCTTCCTTTGTCCCCAATTACAATATATTCGATTTTTATCGCTCTAAGTTTAACCAGTTCAACCATTTGTATCATTTAGAAATTTATATAAAATATCACTTTTTCTATTCTAGGCCGTTTTCTAATAAAAGTTCTTAAAAATGACTAACTTAGGTTAAAAAATTAGATTATGGGCTACTTTTTTATATAAAATTTGATTATGTTTATGTAATTTTTTAATATAACGAACGACCAACTTAAGGTTAAAAAAATTAAATATTAATTTAAGATGAGGTAGTATTTTGCAGTGGTAATACACATACTCTCTCTGTCTCGTAATATTTAGACTTTTAGAATTCAAAATTTTACCCGTAATATTGGCCACCGTAGTCTGACGGAGGCATAGTGTGACAAAGAAACAGAGCACTTCATTCCGGTCAGGGCTGTCGATGGTTCTCGAGCTCGACTCTGAGCGTGAGCGTCCCGTGTTGGGCGAGATTAATCACACGGTAATTTTAGTCTTCATCTTGGTTTTATGTTTTTTTTCTCGAACACACAAAAAATTTGCACATCATTGTATTTAAGGTAGAAGAAAGTTTTTACAATGCACTTTAGTGCTGATCCGGGGGTTTAAAAATTTCCACGCACACCGCACCCACCCTCGACGAGACTTAATGGAATACTCACGTAACAAACAACCTAGTTTGCAGGCCCCATCTTTGATCCACTGATCGGCAGTATGCCTGACGGCTGTAAGCAAATGGTCAGCAGAAGTCGCTTCGCCTCAGAAGCAGCGCACATTTCTCTCCTTTTAGATCTCCCATGCCACTACTGCGAATAGTGTGTCGGCTCCTTTCCTCTTGTCGCCTTGCCATCTTCTTCTCCACCGATCCCACCATGAGAGCAAGGATGATCCACCGACCTGCGAGGCGTCCGCTCTAAGAACTGCTAGGATGATCCACCAAATCTGTCGCGAGAAGGTACAAGAGGTGATGATATGGTCTATTGTCTTTGGTTCTTGGTCGCAAAGGTAGCAGTGGTCGTCCGCCTCTAGTCCGTGTCGTTTTCTTCTGTCTGCGGTTCAGTGCCTTCCTCTGATTGCCGGCTACAGAAAGAGCCGGACCCGTAGAGGCGCTCAAGATGTCCAGACTCTCGCACACCCTGGGACAGGTTGCGAGCCGAGCTATAGCACCATGTATGCCGATTTAGAGTATTTTTTGTTTGGTCTCATGTTCAATCTTGGACGTGAAGTAATTTTGAAACAAAAAGAGTATGTTATAAGTGTATTTTCGAAATATTTTATGTGAATGTTATATGTTTTCATCTAGATGTTGATATTTGTTCATAAATATTTTTTGTTTTCGCTTCTCGAAAAATAACTTTTGACTAATTATATATTTAAAATTCTTAATATTTATGATTTCTATCAGGTGAACGTTTGTGATTTTGGCTGGAGGAGCTAAGCTACACCGAGTTTACCTGCGCATATACGTATAATTAAACATGACTTGGACACGATGAAGAAGAACTTTTTCTAAGAAATGTGGCACGTCTGCAAATCTCATCCTCACAAAATCACAAGGAAGTACTGTAACTCACAAGAGGCACGTAGGGTGTACATAGGCTTGTGTATACTGTTACACATGGCGTATACATACATACATACACCCATCTGCTCTGGTATCGAAACCCCTCTCCGCGTACACATCTGAGCAACACAAACGCTCAGCGGTCGCAACAATTCCTCCTCTACTGTACATCAAATGCTGTATGCACACACAACACACCACCCTCTTCAATTCAAAATCCATGCAATGGTCGTCCATGGCTGGAGCGTGCATGGACGAAGCTGCTGCCGTCGTTAGGCTCGGAAGGTGATGGGGTAAACCCTCTGCATGTTCGGGTAGAAGAGCCCCCAGTTCTGCTCCACTCCGGCCTGCTTCTGGTCCTCATTGAACATGGCGAACACGTAGGCCTCCACCCTCCTGGAGGGCCGCCGCGGCGTGCCCTTCCACACGTGCGTCACCAGGTTCTGGTTGTACGTCCTGGCGTTCTCCACCGACGCCGCCGCGCCGCCCGCCGTGGGCCACCCGGTCTCCGACACCACCACCCTAACCCTCTCACTCCCAGCGACGCCGAGCCTCGCCACCGCGGCGTACAGCGCGTCCACCGTGACGTCGAACAGGTTCTGGTACCCGTACTCCCCGTCCTGCACCACCGTCTCCGGCGCCGTGAACAGCGCGAAGTCCAAGCCCAGGTGGCCCAGCCCCAACGTGTCGTACACAAAATACGGGTACAGGTTCGCCAGCAGCGGCGCGCGTGTCCTTGCCAGGAACGCCACCACGTAGCCCATGAACGACTGTGCCTCCTCCGTGAACTCCCCCGCCGACGGCGGCACGTGCACGGCGATGGTGCCCTGCGAGATCGCCGTCGTCACCTTCACCACGTGGCCCAGCCCGGCGGCGGCTAGTGCGGCGTGCACGTTCTCCATGGCGGGCACGAGGTGCCGCGTCTGCCCATCCACCCCCGCGGCGGCGACCTCGTTCCCGACCACCACGTAGCGGAACGCCACCGTCGGGTGCGCCTGGATGTTGTCGCGCACCCACGCCGCCGCGGCCGACGCGCTCGACGCCAGCGTCGGCAGGACCTCGTTCGGCGCGCCCACCACCACCCTGATGCCGCTCCCTCCCAGCGCCGCTAGCGCCTCGCCGTCCGGCCAGTAGAGCCGTACCACCGTGAAGCCGTTCTCGCGGAGCATTCCCACCACCGCGCTCGCCGGTGGCAGGTTGTCACCGCTCGTGCCGTAGCACACGCCCACCGATGCTGCCCCTGCGTTGGATTTGGTGGACCCCATTGATGGTTGATTCATATTCACCAAACAAGTGATCGAGTGAGCACAGGCAAATGGTTGATTAAATAAATGTGTGGGAATCGATTATATTAGCATCAAGGTGTATATCGAATTGATCGGTAGCTACTCCGATTTATACCCACCAATCGAAAAAGCTGTGTTCTTCAGCTTATGCATATGCGTGGAAGGATGGATGAGTAACTGCTAGGAATGGAACACAGTACATCCAATCCATCAAGGAGATGAAAATGAGTGACAGTAACTGAAACACTAACCAATCGATGTCGTACTTGAGTAAGTTATGCGTGGAAGGAAGGATGTGTCAATTTGATTTATTTGATCTTTCTTGTTGCCAAGAACACAATTATTGCATTTTGATGCTAGTACCTTGGTATATGGATGAATTCTTGGGGAAGGTGGCCAGTGAATTGTTTTTGTTTATGCAGTCCCCCACAGGTGGTAGTCTGATCTACCGATTGATATTCAGTAGCTACCCAATCGCGCAGAGGTCGAAATTGATCATAATAATATGGTTGCAATTGTCTTGATATTAGTGCAAGTTTTTCTTTATGAAAAAAAAAACTGAATATGCCAGATGCATCTACATCAAACCTCTGGTGCTCTGCTCACTTGCGGAGTCAGTCAGCTATGGACAGTTGAGTCAGTGTACACGACGTTCAGTTCAGAGAAGGGCGGGCTTTGGGCGGTTCAGACATCTTTTCTGACCTTTTTCTTTCCTTTTCTTTTGTGAATGAACTGTGATGGAGGAAGAAAAGGACATGTAACTGATTTTTTTCCCGGCAGATTCCAAACTCGCACTCTGTCTTCTTTCTGTAGTGCTCTTCGATGGTACATGCTGCTAAGTGCTAATGAGTTTTCTATAGTTTCTGATTGGCCATGCTTCACATTCTTCCTGGTTCAGAGTAGCTAGCTAGGTCAACAGTCAACCAGTAGTACATGACATGCCGTGTAGTGGAGGTTGGAGGAGGTAGTTCTTGACGGTTAAATCAACCGTTAGTCCGCTACTAACTGTAATGAATTGTTTCTCTCTTAATATAAAAACACACAAATCTTAATATAAAAACACACAAATCTTTTACGTGATCCATAAAAAAGTCTGTTACTACAAGTAATCAGCATCAGCATTCACTCCAATGGATGAAGACTTGGAGAGCGCTAGCTTCTGTTGCAACGTCAGCAACAGGACCGTTAGTTAGTCACTTGGTCCACTTGTCACGCACACCTCCACTTCGAAAGGGAACAAAGCGACTTGAGGAGGGAACCAAAGGTGTCCATGTCAACACAAAGCAGCAGCTAGCTCGTAGCTGCTGGCTGCTTTCTTTCAAAAACTGCTTTCTTCCAGGAGCTAGCTCTAGCACTACCACTAGCTTGGATGCATGCATGCCTTGCTTGCAAGCAACATGGATGAGTGAGCTAGGGAGTGAGTGCAGACACGAGAGATGAGATGCAGGGGTAACATGAATGAATGCAGATGCAGGCTAAGCGTAGTGTTACTGGTCGCCAAGCTACTCCGTACTGGGATAAGTATATAACTACCCTTGCCGTGCAGGTGCAGTTGCAGTTGCAGGTCAGTCAAATAGCCATGCATGCATCAATAATCGGTTGGTGCAACTGTGCAAATATGTAGTCATGTACAGTACGTAGTACTTAATCCGTTCTAAATTATAGTTCATTTGACTTTTTCAACCTTAAATTTGACCACTCGTCTTATTCAATTTTTTGTGCAAAATATCATTTCTTTTGGTGTGACTTACTTATTTAATAAATAGTCTACATGAATGACTTAAATTTGACTATGTTTGCACAAATTTTTTGAATAAAACGAGTGGTCAAAGTTAGGATAAAAAAGTCAAACGAATTATAAATTGAAACGGAGGGAGTAATATCTATATGTAGTCAGTCAGTACTCATGTACCCACAGAAGCTGGTATACTATCCTCTATCACTTATGGAGCCTAATTGACTGGATTATATTGCTTGCGCTTGCACGGACCAAATTTTTAGCAGTTTCCCTTACGGCTTTACTTCTCTGAGCAATAACACTCATTCAGAGAATGAACAGCAGGTAAATTAAAGTTGAGTTAAATGTACCGTAGGTCCATTAACTTTTGATAGTGTGTCATCTAGGTCCATCAACTTTCAAATTGCATTTTTGGGTCCATTAACTTTTGATTGTGTGTCATCCAGGTCCATCAACTCTTAAATTGTATTTTTGGGTCCATCAACTTTTGGTGGTGTGTCATTCAGGTCCATGAACTTTCAAATTGCATTTTTAGGTCCATCAATTTTTTAACTAATTCATTGTAGGTCTAAACCTCTTCGATTAGTGAATAGTTCTGACATGGCATGCCAATTTAACAACCATCGTGGAGTAGAAATATTATTTCCTATGCATCAATCCATATTATATTTTATTTTCTGTTCCACTCATCTTGCATTTGATTATTTTTTATATTTAGTGGGAGTTTTTTTTGTCTTTTTTAATGTTTTTGTGTTTCTCATATGTTTTGCTTAATATTTATCAACTTATTTTCTGTAAACTTATTTTTTAAGAATGGTTAATCATTTATTAACTTATTTTATGTTCCTTTTTTATCTTTTAATGATTTATATTCCCCTTATATTTTGTTTTCTATAAGACGAAAAATAAAATAATCATAGCAAACTAAATACGAAGAAAAAAAATGGAAATATAAATAAATAATAATATGCTATGAATACATATAGATAAATAAATAACTTAAATAGCTAATAAGTTAATAAAGATTAATAAAGAAACACAAAAACATAAATGAATAGTCCTGACATAATAAAAGATATATTGTATTGTTTCTTCATGTTGACCGCTTATTTGACGTGTCATAACAAATCTATTCGCTAATTGAAGAGGTATGAATCTACAGTGAACCAGTTAAAAAGTTTAGAAACTCAAAAGTACAATTTAAAAGTTGATGGGCCTACATGACATGCTACCAAAAGTTAATGGACCAAAAATATTGTTTGAAAGTTTATAGACCTGAATGACACACCAACAAAAGTTAAGGGACCCAAAAATGCATTTTGAAAGTTAATGGACCTAGATGACACACTACCAAAAGTTAATGGACCTGTGGTGCATTTAGCTCATTAAAGTTCATCTGGGATTGGATTAGTATCTACGGACGATTAACCATGTAACTGGTGGAAGCTCATCTAATGCGCAGAAGACAAGAGAAAGAAAAGCAGAGAGAGAGAGAGAGAGAGAGAGATTACTTGCAAAGATGGAAGCCAAGATACTGAGGAGGAGGAGAAGCGGCCGCGCCCTGTGGAAGCTGGACATGGGAGAAGCTGATGCTCCTGCACCTTGCTCTGCCATTGATCTCTCTCTTCCTGATTACTGTCTTCCAGTTTTGAACTCTAATTAGCTGCTGCTCCATCTTGCATGCAGTGCTCTCTGCTCAGTAACCACCACTACCTCCTGAAAGACTCCATACCCTTATATATAAGCTGCAGCTGGGTCCAGACTCCATACTCCAAATGGGTGTACATATGGTCTTTGCGCTTCTGGTCAGCGCCTGCCCAACTTCGGTTAAGGACGACTCACTGAATTCAGGCAACGTATAACACATGACAAGTCACACTGTCCGGTAGGAGGCCTCGCACTCGCATCGCACTAGCTTGGCTGTTTGTTCTCAAGTCAAATTCACGATCGAGTTTCGACCAAACACGACTCTCGTGTAATAAGCTGCACGGGCACCAATGCAAACAAATTCCAAACAGATTCAGGTCGTCTCGCGTACTTGCTCCACTTATGCAGCTTGCTTGACCAGAATTTGTTGAAACTGAAATTCTTATACTACAAATCTTGGACGATCGATAATGGAAGCTGCAGCAAGACAGGAACGACTCACATCACAATTAGAGGACACACATATATGGATGGTTTAAATAATTTGGGTTTGAACTTTGAACTTGATCGTCTGTTTCCTACTCTGCATCTCAAATAAAGTTCTGAATGAAACCACTCTGCTCTGGTACCTTCCAAGTCGGGTCCTCCGACCATGCAATGCATGCGTTGGATGATGTGCAAATCCGGTGCCGGAAAGAAGGATAACTTGGCGTTTATGCAAATGGTCCTCCATCTGGAACAGCATCTCTACGTCGTACTGCATTCCTTTGCCATTCGCACCTAGGGCCCTAGCTAACCACCGGTGAAGACATGCATATTAGGTGCACCAAATGCATGCATGGACACTCTGTCCCTCTGCCTACATCATTTTGTTTTGAAGAGAAAAAAAAAAACCTTACCATGTGCTGTTTCTAAAGTAGTACTACTCTACCTGTCTCCATCCCGGCTTTACTAACCGTATTACCGATGATTTCTGTTTATTAAGAGCAAAGCCTAACTTGATGGCGGGAATTCGCTTTAATTTAGGCCCACTTTCAGATATGAGATGAGAAGGATCCATTCATCATAATCATTCTCTGTAACGCGATGTTTCCTTGGTAATCTGTCCCAATTGTCATGATAGGGTCTCCTTTACTCGCTCTCTTTCTCCTTGTTACGTTTACCTTTTAACTACGTGAGCTACCTGTTTTCGTTACTTGCTATCATGTGTGATAAGTGGATAGATTGCTCACTTTTCTACCCTCGCTCTTAGGTAGGAGTACCTACATGCGTAAAGCTGAAACTTGGAATTGAGGCAAAACCAATATATAGTTACATAAGGAAATCATCGCGCATGCCAAAGCACCTTTGGAGTGGCACTCTAGTATCTAGGTTAAATTTTTGTCAAGCCCCCAACGAGGCTAAGGTAATAATAATTATCCCTAGCTGATAAAAAAAGGTCTAATGCCATTCTTACATAAGATTTTTTTTTTAGTATCTCAAGTTGTCTGAAGCCCCTCAATCTCAAATTTGACCAAGATTGATTTTTTTAAAAAAAATGCTATAAATAAGTATAATTAGATCCATAAAATAATATGCTTTCATAGTACACCTACTCCCTCCGTCCCGCTAAGTCCGTCGTTTTTGCTCTGTACCGAGTACAGTGAAAAATAACTGGACATAGCTGTATACAAATACATTGAATGTTGTGTGAATTTAGATAACTAAACTACTAGAACGACACAAATAGGGGGACAAAGGGAGTAGTTATTATAGGGTGTCTTAACTCTTAAGTATTATGTTTACACTCTTGTATTCATAAATATTTTTTTCTGAATATAAATTTGAACAAATATAAGATAGTTTAACTTAAAACAAAATTAAAACGTTGCTAGCTAGGAACCTAGGAGGACGGACGTAGTATCTGCTTTTCTCGCAAAAAAGAAAACATACCGAACACTGGATGAGGATGATCCAGTCTTAGGAACCGAGCAATTAGGTTAGGTGTCAGGTGCCCAGGACCAGGAGTACTTTACTTGCTGCGCGCGATTACGGCTGCACTTTCGCACGCAATTAGTGGCCGTTTTTGCTGCGAAATTAGAAAAGGAAGAAATTAGTGGCCGTTTTCTGGTGACGCTAGCTGAAGCAGACGACCCGAGTGGAGCCTGAGCCTTTGCCACCGGGGATGCATGGGGCGGAGCTGAGCAACCGGCAATTCGGCGTGCGGTTTATGGTCCGGTCGCCGGCGGCGAGAGAGACGTCAAAACCAACTGCTGGTTCGTCCACTACTCCACTGCCATCCGTTGCTGATGGTGGCCTGGTCAGGCGAGATGGAGGTGTCAGCAAAAAGTCAAGCGAAGGGATGACACCGGGGGACCCGTTGGTTGGAGGCTATGCATATTATGGGCCGAAGGATTGCTTTGCTAGAATACTTAAATGGGCCACCAAAGAATTGCAGGCACAATCCTGAACTGGGCCGATGTGCCACAGTTGGCGTGTGCTAGTGGGCTAAGGCTATCTAACTCTTTTTTTTTTGAGACAACGCCTAAGTGCGTATTTCATTAAGCAGAAAGAGTTTTGTTACTCAAATGTAGGACTAGTAACACCCTGGTTACCCGACGTACACCTAACAACCAACACGAGAACGATTACATGATTGAAACTAATGCTACGATATGGAGCCTAAACTCCTAATCAGGTCCACTCGGCCTACAGACCCTCCAGGTTCAGATCCAAAGCCGTGACAGGGCCTTTGATTGTCGATAAGGCGCGTTCGTTGGCAATTGAGATCGTCTTATTATTGTTTCTGTTCTTCTGGGTATTAAACACGATGGGAACTAATACACTGATTGCAGGCACTGAGGCATCCACACAGTATAATGAAGGACCAGGGTACATACGTAAGATGAATGCATCAGAATTTCCCCTCCTTTTATTCATCATAATATATATAGATATAAGAGTACGTGCACACGGCCGGTTACACTTTTATTTGTACCGCTCGACGATCCACGTACAGGCAGCAGCTTATTGATGCACGGAGAGAATTATATTATTAGGCTAATTGATTGATCAAGATGTAGGAGTATATATTAGTTGAAGCGGATTGGGTAGACGGGCTGCTTGTTGCCGTAGAAGAGTCCGAAGTTCTTCTCCGTGGGGTCGCCGTCCTTCTGGTTCTCGTTGAACATGGCGAAGATGTAGGTCTCGATCGTCCCGGGCCTCTTGGGCGTGCCACGCCCGACGTGGTCGATGAGCCCCTGGTTGTAGTTCCGGGCGTTGTCGACGCTGGCGCCGAACCCGCCGGCGGACGGCCAGCCGCTCTCGGACACGACGATCCTGACCCCGCCGGCGCCGGCCTTCTCCAGCGCGGCCACGATGGCGTCCACCATGGCGTCGAACAGGTTGTTGTAGGTTTTCCCGTTACCGCTGTCCGTCACCGTCGTGCCGGGCTGGAACGTGGCGTAGCCGAGGCTGATGTCGCGCGGGTTGCCCCGGTACGCGAAGTACGGGTACACGTTGGCGAGCAGCGGCGCGCCGGTGGACGCCAGGTACCTTGCGACGTCGCCCATGTATCCCTGCGCGAAGGAGCCGCTGGAGGGCGGGTAGGAGTTGGCGACGACGTCGAAGCGCACCGACGTGGAGCACTTGATGGCCGACGACAGCCCGGCCCGCGCCAGGGCGCCGTCGAGGTTGCGCATCGCCGGGAGGATGCTGCTTGTGGCGCCGCCCTGCACCTCGTTGCCGACGGCGATGTACCTGATGGACACGGCCGGGTAGTACGGCCTCACGTTGCTCTGCACCCACGAGTCCGCGTAGGAGGCGCTCCCCGCGAGGCGGCTGAACTCGTCGCCGTTCCCCGTGTCGACGATGACCGGGATGCCGGAGTTGCGTAGCGCGTTCAGCGCGTTCGCGTTCGGGGAGTAGATGCGCATGCCGTTTATGCCCTTGGATTTGTAGAGCTGCACCACGTCGCTGCTGGATGGTAGGTTGTTGCCCAGCATGCCGTAGCACACGCCGATGGAGTGCACGGCTGTAGGAATGGACGCAAACGTTGCGACGAGCAGAGCAGTTGCAAGCATGATGGATGAAGCAACTTGTTGTTGTTGCCTCCTCGCCATGGCTAGCTGTCGATCGATCGATCTCGATCGATCGACCTCACACACACCGGCGATATATATAGAAGATGAGCAACGACTACGTACGAGGTGCTAGTAGTTTTTGCTCGATCTCCTCTCGATACAATGCTAACCAATGCAATATATGCAGAGAAGGCCATGCACCCAGGGCCCCTTAAATACACGCACGAGCACGTCCCAGTCCAATGTGCATTCATGCATGCATGCATGTGGCGCAGCTAGTAGCTGTGTTGCACCGTTCGTTCCGATCCGGCGGCCGAGTTGACTCGCCGTAGCTAGCAAAGGCGGTCGTCTGAGCGTAACCGGCCGGCCGGGCGGATGAGTGCAAGTTGCATGGCATGGGGGTCTCGTGTCGTGTCACCCTCTGGCCGGCCGGCGCCGGGGCGCAGCTAGCTTGACACACACGTCGTACGTCGTCGTCCTGCGTCCGTTTTCCACAGAGGTAATAATGGCGGTCGACGACGACGGTGGATCTCGATGTCTGATCTCGCTCGATCGTCTCGTTTCCCGATGCTACCAGTCCACGGGACGTGGAACGAAGAAACCATACGGCCGGAGTACGTAGTATAGCGGCTCTCCTTTTCCGGCGTGCACCTGATCAAGGAGCGGTGGTGCACAAGCAAGTTCTATACAACTTTCTATCCCTTCCTGTGCATGGGAATTCTTCCTTCTCACGTCGGCTTGCATTGGTCATGTATGCATGGAAATTGCAGAAGCATATATCCTATTATTATGTGTGAAACACACGATTCTTTTTTTTTTGTTGTTGTTGGAGTACTGTGGATCTAAATATGGAGACTTTTATTAAACAAGTGCCAACGAGATTAAAATGGAAGAGGAAATTAAATGATATATAGGAGAGGAAAAAAACACAAGGATCGGACGAGAAATTAATGTATCATCTATTATATACACACACAGAGAGAAATTATGGTTTTTTTTCTTCCAGTACCTTAAGATCGAAACGACATGTCGGTTTTCATACTATTTGTATATTACCTTTAATTTAGAAGCCAAATAGAAGAGAGGAAGTTGCCAAATAGAAGAGAGGAAGTTTACTATATTTGTCGCATGCATGTTCACATAGAACGTACAATTTTCTAGGATAAATTTAAACCTGATTATAAACTTAATTTTATTATTATGGGACGTTTTTTTTTAGAGTATACAGTACAATTCAGACACTCAACACACACGCAAACCCTACCCCTATGAGCACCTGAGCCGGCAAATCTTGAAGTTCACGAAGTCACCACAGGCGCCTCTCCTGGAATAAATCCAAAATAAAGTCAGGATTTGAACCCTGGGTGAGAGCCCCCAACCAATGGCCTTTGCCATTGCGCTGTGAACCCCTTGACATAGGACGTTGAACTAAACATACGGAATATATACCGGATGTAACTGGTCTATTTCCCAGTGCCCGGCCAGATCAAATACGTACCACTACGTCTCCGGCGCAGCAGCCGGCGGAACACGTCGTGCGTGGATCTCCTACCGTTTTCCAATTTCCACACAGGAGATTGATGGCAATGCAAGAAGAAGTCTGTCCAGGCGGGCACTGCGGATTGCTGTTAGTGGAAGCCCGCCGTCCGGCTCGTTTTTCCTCGTGTGTACTACTTGGTGGTGTCTCTTTCTTCCTGCACATTTGGGCCGGCCGCAGTACGTGCCCCGCCCCGCCGTTTGCCCACCAAATTCTACCCTGCGCCATGGAATTTCATTCCTCGCTCTCCCTGAATCTGATCGAGGTACGTACTCTTCAAGACACGCACGATAGATCGAGCTATAGCCAGCAGCCATCTTGTGCTTTTAATTTCTTTTCCATCTCTCTCTCTCTCGATGTGATCTTGTATGTATATCCGGCCACGTGCACCTCGTATTAATCCCGGATTGGACCCCTATTTTGTATGCATTCTATCTATACTACTAGTAGCATCTCTACTGTACGTACTACTAGTGGATTATGTTGTTTGATCGGTTCATTCTTTCGATCGTCAGAGCTGCACCATCGTGGCATCGTACCGTACGGATCGCTCAGACGTATCCCCATTATTGGACGCCGGCGACAGAAACCATCGTCAGAAACCATCTTTAATTTCCTCTCCTGAGTCCGGACAGACAGCCTCCAGCAAAGGCCTCCAGCACACGCCATAGGACTGCACACCTGCATGCATTGCAACCGTGTCCGTGTGTAATGTAACGGCTCATTTAATAATAAATAAATATATATGTAAAATCATTACAAGCAGATGCAGATATATATAGATCTGAGATTTCCCTGCATTTGTATTCCTATATATCCTATATATATATATAAAAAAAAATGCATCTTGTGTAATAAAGTCTACGATGTCAATATACTTACGACTACAACATCTTATATAAGTATAGAAAAAAGGATACGGCGTATCATGCATGCATCTAGCTAGTTGTGTATTCGGTTTACGTTCACAACTAGGAAAATTCCGTCATTGAAAAAAGTGTAAATACGTATATGATTTCCAAATTCAATACGAACACGTGCAGAGTGTACGTATAGTGCTCTAGTTTTTCAATCACAAGCAAACCATACCACTCATCAAGGAAACGTACATAAAACCTCTCCCTTTTCAATCCACCAAAAATCTTGAACAGAGGAGATGAAACTATCTCTATATGACTACTTCGGCCATAGATTTCTTTTTTAAAAAGACCTACAGTACAACATACCTGAAAGAAGGGAGACAAAAACTCCAACAACAATTGCCAACCAGAGTAGCAAAGCCTTGCATAATCGCCATTGTAATTTGCAGCCCTAGATTCAACTCCCAATAATAATAAAGACGTACAATGGTAGAAGAACTTTGCCTGGTTAGCTAGTATTTGTTTGTATGCAATGTACGATAAACACACCAGGACCCCTCAATTTATAGTCTCGTTTAGGGGGTTGGTGGTGGCGTGCGAATTCCTGATTTTATTTAATGCGGTGAACCAAAGCATGCGTGGTTGTTTCTATAAACACTGGCAAAATACATGGTATGTGCCATCTCAAAAGATCTGACATTCCAAAAGGAGAAATTTGCCGTCCTAAGGCTGGTAATTCTGCAGTTTTTATATGTGCCAATTCGAAGAACTTTCCATTTCAAAAAGGGGTTATTGGGCTGGCTATATGTTGTTGTGTTTTGATACACGTGACATATTAAAACTTGCCATATAAGAAGAGAAATACTAGTTGGATCCTAAGGCTGCAAACTGTGAGGGTTGAATGATTACCATTTATTTACCAACGTCCAATGGTGGCGAAAACTAGACACTGAAAATTACTATATTTTTCTCTCTCTCTAAAACTTGGCAAAATTGAAAATGTTTCAAGAGTTCAAAAGAAGGTGTGTGTGTGCCTCCTGGCCACGTCCATGGACAAGCAAGGCCAACCCATGAGTGTGTGACGGCCCACCTGGAGCCTGGAGGATGCAGGAGCCGAAGGAATCCAATAGAAGGCCCAGGCCCAGCTGAGTAAAGCTAGCTGCGCTGGCCTGGCATGGTCCCTGCCGACCGGCGAGCTCTCGAGCGCAGCTAGCTCCGGCCTCCGCCTAGATTTCCTACCCCGCTTCCCCTTCCTCGTCTCACCCATATATGACATATCCAGAACCTTCTAGGACATTCTAGAAAAAAACTAATTTACTTCTCTGTGTATCAATTTCAGTTGTATTGTGCCAACATCTGCGTTCGTAACATCTGGTAACAGTTTTTGCGATCCAGGAGCAAGAGCAACCACCACCGCGCCGGAATCCGAGTGAGAGTGAGCATGACAAGGGAGAAGATGTTGGCTAAGATCCTAGCGAAGCTGGGAGGATAACAACGCTCCGTGGCGCAGCCCCGCTGAAACCATCGTTCTCTCCATCGACTCCCACATTCAAGGAGGCAAGGACTGCAACTGCAAGCAAGCGTGAGGTCACCAGATCTGCTGCTGCGAGCTTCATGATTCAGTAAGCCGGCGGCGTCCTCCTTGGCATGGCTTCCTCGACCTCTACACTGCAACAGGAGTTAGGAGGTCGCTCTCGCCAGCACAACCGAGACAACCGACCACATCTGGGCAACGCACACCGAGTGTTCGACGTTTTGTCGTGACCAGTATGTCGCCTATGTTCCAAGGACATCGGTCATGGTTTCCTCCGTCTGTGCACCCAACGTTGACCATGTTGCGGCCGCATCCGGTCGTTTCACCACAGGTGCTCACTGACGTCGGGCTTCACACAGTCAGATGTGGTCGACCAATAGAATGTCATCTGCAGTTCTGATTCATCTGAGTCTGTTTCACCATGAATTCATGATGAAGCCCTCACCACCATCAAGGGAAGTGGGAAATGTTGATAAGGTGTACGTTGAGATATATGACTGCCAGCCAAGGTCGTCTGCCCGTTTGACAGCAACAAAACCATGAGAAGGGCCATCGAGAGTTTCACCCACAATACTGCAGGTCAGCAGCCGAGGAGCATAGTTGACCAAGAGGTACCTTCAAAACATCCCAAGTGCATCCTCAGTTTCAGCAGCAGCCGTACCTTCAAAACATCTCTGAGAGCACAATCCAATCCAAGGGCAGGTCCGTCTGAGTTCTTGACACAGGCACACAAAAAACAAAAACCAGAAAGCAATATGAAGCAGACCCCTAAGAACTTGTGATATACAGCCCGCTAAGGCATATCCTATTTTCAATGGTTTAAAGCAAGTTATCTTAGATTTGAAGGAATAGATCGGAATTGGAATTCATATCTATCGGAAAAATACCCTATTTGTCGATAAAGAGCCTATTTCTTGCCATTCTTCTCGTCGAGCAATTCCCCGTTGGAGCGAGCAAGATTCCTTTGGACTTACTTTGGTTTTGCATAAATTATCATATAGAAAGAAACGTAGCGTTACGATTCCATGGATAGTTTGTGTTTAGGTTTCTTATTCAACTATGGAGATGAGGAGGATTATTATTCAACTTGGGGACTGGGGCAAGGTCTCAAAAAAAAGAGCTCCTTTAACCTGCCGGAGTTGGAATAGATTCTTAGCTTGTAGTGGTTGCCGCGTCAGAGGAACAAAACTCCCACCGCATCCTGCTGCTTTTGCACAGAACAAAGTGAAAGGCAATATGCTAATATCACATGTTTGATTTGATCGCTTGCCTCGTCCTGAAGCTTCGGAATCGGAAAAAGAAAGAAAGATCGGCCTGTTCGATCGTCTTCTAACAATATGCCAGTGCAGCTGGCCGATCACACCTCTGTATGTATATAAGTTCCCTGTACTAGCTCCTGCGATGCAGTCAGATATCAGCCATTTGCTCCAGTTCTCTCGTTGCAATCCAGCTCCCAGCCTCCCACACAGTTTGTTCCTTCTCTTCTTTTAGCAGTACCGTCCCCAGGTGTCTTTGTGAGGAGCGATGGAGATCCCCATCTCCTCCATACCACTGCCACTACCACCTCCTCCACCATCCTCCATCTGATCGCAAGCACAGCCTACTCTCCTGCCTGCATTGCTTTTCCAACGTGCCTTCAGTGCCTCGGCATCCACTGAGGCAGCAAAGCGTTCCTCTGCTCCGTGCCTCTGTGTATGTACTAAACCTTTCCATCTGTTCCTAATTGTCTTGTAGTAACAAGCATTACCGGTGTCTAACGTACAGGCTGTGTGTCTCAATTGTACTTTTGTAGTACCTGTGACTAACTAATTCCATTGCATTATGGTTGATCTTGCAGGCACAGCAGCGTCCAACACTTGTCTGAATAAGTTAAGTGATCATCCATGGAGTCCACCATTGGCGCTGCGCGCTGGGTGGTCGGTAGGGCACTGAGCCCCGTGACGGATGGCCTGCTGGAATTCTGGACAGCCAACTCCGAGCTCGGCCCTAATGTCCGGGAACTTAAAATGGAGTTGTTGTATGCTCAGGGGATGCTGAACAATGCCCACGGCCGGGACTTGCGCAACCGCGCACTGGAGCAGCTTCTGATGGAGCTCCGGAATGTAGCGTACAACGCCGATGACGTGCTGGACGAGCTGGAGTACTTTCGCATCCAGGATGAACTGGATGGAACATATGAGACCACCGACGCCCAAGACCGAGGCCTCGTTGGTGGCCTCATCCTCAATGCTAGGTACACCGCAAGAGCCGTCACAAGTAAGCTAATAAAGTGTCCATATCGTGATAACTAATTGCTCGATGAGCTGCATGCATGGATGTTGACTCATGTACAATGACTAGAATGCCTCTCCGGTGGCTGCTCATGTTGCGGAGGAACTCATGACGATGATGACCAGCAGGAGGCCAGGAGGGGATGCATGGCTATAGTCATTTCAAGTGCTCGCAACACCGCCCAAGCTGTCGGTAAACACATCTCTTGCCCCTCTCTCCCAAGGGGTTGGTGTTCCAAGGCACAACAGAGAGAACACGCTGTGCCTGCACCAAAATTGAAGTTTGATAGGGTGGAAATATCCCAAAGGATGAAGGACATTGTAGAGCAGCTAAGGCCCCTATGTGCTAAGGTCGCCACCATCCTTGACCTGGAGATATCTGGCTTTAACCATACCATGGCACACAACATACCTCCCGATAGACCCAAAACAACCTCTGAAATTATCGAGTTCAAGTTATATGGGAGGGATAACCTGAAAAAGAATCTAGTAGATGACATCACACATGGTAAATATTGTGCCAACAACCTTACTGTGGTTTCAATATTTGGTCCGGGGGCATTGGGAAGACAACGTTCACACAACATATATATCAAGAAGTGAGCAACCACTTCCAGGTCACGGCATGGATATCTGTCTCACAAAATTTCAATGCAAATAGGTTGGCACAAGAGATTGTTAAGAAGACACCAAAAAGCGATAACGAAATGAACAATGCAAGTGATGAAGAGTTAATCCAAATTAGGTTTCAGTCCAAAAAGTTCCTACTTGTCTTGGATGATATGTGGACATATCATGAGGATGAGTGGAAAAAGCTACTAGCCCCATTTAAGAAAGTAGGAACAACAGAGAATGTGGTTATAGTAACCACAAGAATCCCGAAGGTAGAAAAAATGGTTGCAATGAGAATAGAATGTTTAATAAGACTAGAACGTCTAGAAGATCAAGATTGCATGCCATTCTTCCAAGCATGTGTTTTCGGTGACCAACAATCATGGAAAGAACATGCTGATTTGCATATTCTTGGGGATGAAATAGCTAAGAAGTTGAAGGGTTTCCCTCTTGCAGTAAAAACTGTCGGTAGGTTTGAAGAATTATGGCCCTAGTTGGTTTCGGTGATTAACGACAATTAGAGATTATTATGGCTAACGTGTGTTTTGCAGAGGCTATGCGTAGCTTAGCCATAGTGATCAACAAGAATGGGCATTAATGGTCATCACTTAGCCCCCAAGATGGATATCGTTTCGGATTTCAAGGAGACATGATGAAGACCCTAGAATGATAGGCTAAGTGCCATAAGGTGATGAAGGGCACTTAGAAATAGATAGGGCTTCTCTTTTTACCTTTGACCGTACTATTAAGAGGGGTTGAGACTAGTAGCTTGACTTAGGAAAGCTTCATGACTTAGGTGCGGTGCACACTTGACTTCCTTAGCTCTAAGCAAGCCCATGGTGACCGTAAGATAGCCTAGAACAACTTCCATATTCATCGCGACGAAAAACGAAGTTGATAGAACTGTTTTCTGGGCGTCGGACGCTCCTGACGGAGGCGTCGGACGCTGTCCGTCGCGTCGGACAAAGGTGTCGAACGCTGGGTGGTTGAGTCCACAGCGTCCGTCGACCTTCCAGTGGAGATGTTTTCTGGCTAAGTTTTTCAGGGTCCGACGGACGCTGTCCGTCGACCTTCCAGAGAGGGTGTTTTTCAGCCCGAGCCAGAGTGTTGCGTCGGACGCTGAAATGAGCATCCGTCGCCCCTGTGATGGAGCATCCGTCGCTGGGAAAAGCGTGTCAGAACTAGCCGTTGGGCAGGGCGTCGGAGCGTCCGTCGCGTAGGCGTCGGAGCGTCCGTCACCCAAACTATGAACAGAACTAGCCGTTGGGGCATGCGACGGAGCGTCCGTCGCCTAGTCGACGGAGCGTCCGTCGCCAACTTAAATTGTCAGCCCGAGGCAGTTTTCTGAGGGGTTATTTATAGCCCCTCACACTTCTCTCCCACCTTGCCTTTGCTCATTTGAGTTGCTGAGTTTGTTGAGAAGGTTGGGAAGAGAGCAAGAGCCCTAGAGTGAGAGAGTGATTCACAAATCCATCCATCCTCTCCTCTAGTTCATCCAAGAGTTCAAGTGTGCATTCTCTAGTTGCGAAGCTTGAGTGAGTCAAGTGAAGATCGAAGCTTGTTACTCTTGGTGATCGACATCACCTAGACGGTCCGGTGGTGCTCGGAGGAAGGTGATCGCCGGAGGATTGTCGGCAGCCCTTCTCCATCGACGTTGTGATCGGTTGTGGGCGATTCACCGAGCCGGATGTGGCGAAGAATCAGCCCGTAGAGAGCACTCATCCCTTGCGTGGGATTGAGGAGGAGCAATACCTTGCGAGGTGCTCCAACGAGGACTAGGGGGGAGTGTCGACTCCTCGATACCTCGGCAAAACATCACTGTGTCAAGCATCTCTTTCCCTAGCTCTTTCTTACCACATTACTTTCCGCACTTTTCTTTCAATTCATACTAGAATTGTGTAGGAAGTTTTCGCTTTCTATTGACTTGCTACTGCTTTCTAGCTAGGACACACAAGTGGTAGGCACTAGGGGGTTAATTGGCTCTTTATAGGCTTAATTCTTGTTTAGAAATTAAAAAGAGCCCAATTCACCCCCCCTCTTGGGCATCTTGATCCTTTCAATTGGTATCGGAGCAAGGTTTGCTCTAAATTAGGCTTCACCACCTAGAGCAAGATGTCCCATGGGGATGGACCACCTCCCATGTTCGATGGAGACGACTTTCCTTATTGGAAAGTTCATATGGAGGCCTATCTAGAGGCCGTTGATGTGGGCGTGCTCAAAGCCGCCACAAAGGGAGGCACTCTCTTCGCGGAGGACCTCAACTTTGATAAGCACAATGCCAAGGCGAAGAACATTCTCTTTCATGGCATTAGCAAGGATGTCTTCAACCGAGTGCGTAATGCCAAAGACGCATTTGAGTTGTGGACCACTATTTGTGTTCTTCACGAAGGCACAAAGAGTGACCGTGAAGAGAGCTATCACTTGGTCATGGCTAAGCTCAATTCTTTTTCCATGCATGCAAATGAAAATGCAAATGAAATGTACTCACGACTTAACATTATTGTAGAGGAATTGAATGGGCTCGGTCTCAACCAAATGGCACCGGCCGATGTGGTACGCAAGATCCTTTGTGTCTTGCCCATTGAGAAGTATGGCCACATCGTCATGGTTCTTCACCAAGGAGATCTCTCCGCCGCTACACCAACACAAATCTTGGGCAAGATCAATGCCCATGAGATGTACATGAAGATTGGTGACGGTGGCTCCTCTTCCTCCTCCAAGAAGAAAGAAAAAGAGAAGGAGGAGAAGAAGGACTTGGCACTCAAGGCATCCACCTCGGAGAAGTATAAGATGCAAGTCATGTATGAGAGTGCAAGCGATGAAGAGGATGATGATGACCTCGCTCTCATGGTGAAGAAAACAACTAAGATGTTGAAGAAGCTAAACAAGAATGGAGTCAAGTTTGACTCAAAGAAGAAGAAATTCTTCACAAGCTTTTCAAAAAAGCCTCTCTCCAAGATGGATTGCTACAATTGTGGCAAATTTGGACACTTGGCTCATGCTTGCCCCAAAGAGAAGAAAGACAAGTACAAGAACAAGAAAGCAAACAACAAGTTCAAGTACAACAAGGGCAACAAAGATGAGTCAAGTGATGAGGAGAAGAAGGATGACAAGCCATTCAAGAAGAAGAAGAACTTCAACTTCCACAAGAAGAAGAAGAATGGCAAAGCCTACATTGTTGGTGATTGGCTCACCGACATTGAAGACACAAGTGACTCATCCGGAGATGAAAGTGAAGAAGAGAAGGTGGCCGCCTTGGTGATTGGGTCATCTACTCCACCGCCACCCCCTCCATCATCTCCGGGCTCATCCTCTACACACCTATGCCTCATGGCTAAAGGTGACAAAAAGGTACAAAAAGAGGATAGTGATGATGAGGCTAACTCTAGTGATGATAGTGATGATGAGTTTGAGGCACCTTCCTATGATGAGCTAATTGTGATTTGCAACAAATATACTAAGCTCATTAGGAAGTATAAAGCTAAAAGTGAATCACTAGAGAAGGCCAACGATAACTTGCATGCTAAACTTGATGACTTGTCTAGTGCTAATGATGATTTGAAGCTTGAGAACAAATCTCTCTCGTCTAGCACTAGGGAGCTCAAAGCCTCACTCAAGCAAACTAATGAGAAACATGATAAGCTTGAGAGGTCAACACAAGAGCTCCATACAAGATACAACTTGCTAAAAGATGACTACAACCAAGTTAAGAATGAACATGGTACACTTTTGATAGCTAACGAATTGCTTACAAATGATCTTGCTACACATGTTGCTATTAACCCGGTTGTTAAGTGTCATATAGCTACTTCTTGTGAGGACTTGCTTGATGAAGTTTCTAGTGAGCAAAATGCTAAGTGCAAGGGCAAGAAGGTAGTTGAGGCCGAAAAGCATGATGACTATGTGAAGATGAGGCAAGAGAATTCCAAGCTCAAGGAAGAGCTAATCAACCTCAAGGCAAACAAGCCATTCACCATCAAGTCGGCCAAGCAAGATGACAATGATGCAATGACCTTGATTAACTCTCTCAAAGAGGAAAATGCGAAGCTCAAGGTTGAGAAGATCAAGCTTGCAAGTGGATTGGAGAAGTTCACCAAGGGCCACAACCTCCAAAGTGAGCTCTTGATGAACACTATCATGAAGACCGACAAGTCCGGCATTGGGTTCAAGGAGAACCAAATCATGAAGGCCAAGGTCAAGATAGAAGCTAAGAACTACTACAAGAACAAGGCCATGAGAAACAACTATGACACACCAAAGCCCAAGCCCAAGAAGTGCTTTGGATGTGGTCAAGAGGGTCACTTTGAATCTCAATGCAAGACTCCACCTCCCAAGACCTTGCCCAAGCACATAAGGCCTTTCGCTCATGATGCACACTTCATCATCAACAAGGACTCCAAGGGTAGACCCCAAGTTGTGTTTCTCGGTCCTAAGATGAAGAACAAGCCCAAAGTGCTATGGGTTGCTAAGGAGTTGGTGGACAAGGCTATGGGACCCCGCCAAGTGTGGGTTCCCAAACAACAAGCTTAACTTCAAGTTGCTTGTGTGTAGGTGAACTACAAGACCGATGGAAGTCATTGGGTGATTGATAGTGGATGCACTCAACATATGACCGGTGACTCCCGGATGTTCACCACACTTGAGGAAGATTGTGAAGGGCAAGACAAGATTACCTTTGGGGACAATTCAAAAGGCAAAGTGCAAGGCCTAGGCAAAGTGGCAATCTCAAATGATCAATCAATATCAAATGTCTTGCTAGTACAATCTTCGAGCTTCAACTTGCTATCGGTGGGACAACTATGTGATCTTGGTTTCCAATGTCTCTTCACTCCAAATGAGGTAGTTGTGTCCAAGATTGAAGATTCATCATTGATATTCAAAGGGTTTCGGCACAACAATCTCTACCTAGTGGACTTCACCTCAAATGAAGCTAGTTTGCAAACATGTCTATTCTCCAAGAGTTCTTTGGGTTGGCTATGTCATAGAAGATTAGCACATGTGGGAATGCCAACTTTGAAGAAGCTTGTCAAGAAGGAGTTGGTTAGAGGTGTGAAGGATGTTGTGTTTGAGAAGGACAAACTTTGTAGTGCATGTCAAGCCGGCAAGCAAGTGGCAAACACTCATCCAACCAAAGCTTTCATGTCAACCTCAAGAGTCATAGAACTACTTCACATGGATCTATTTAGACCTACCACCTATGCTAGCCTTGGTGGCAATCTCTTTTGCTTGGTGGTAGTTGATGACTACTCTAGGTACACTTGGGTGTTCTTTCTTCAAGACAAGGGAGAGACTCAATCAATATTCAAGAAGTTTGCAACTAGAGCCCAAATGAGTTTGATGTGAAGATCAAGAAGATAAGAAGTGATAATGGGACCGAGTTTGTAAACACCAAAATTGAAGATTATTATGATGAAGTTGGGATCAAGTATGAAGTGTCCGCCACCTATACCCCTCAACAAAATGGTGTAGTAGAGAAGAAGAACCAGACACTTATTACTCTTGCAAGATCAATGCTTGATGAGTACAACACCCCCGAGAAGTTTTGGGCCGAAGCAATCAACACCGCATGCTATGCGGCCAACCGACTATCTCAAGAAAAGCCCCTATGAGCTTGTGAATGGGAAGAAACCGGATATATCCTTTTTCCGAGTGTTTGGATGCAAAGTGTATATCTACAAGAAGCGCCAACACTTGGGCAAGTTCCAAAGGAGATGTGACATTGGTTTCTTACTTGGTTATTCTCTTAAATCCAAGGCATATCGAGTATTTAACAAAGCCTCCGGCCTAGTTGAAGAAACATATGACTTGGAGTTTGATGAAACTAATGGCTCTCAAGAAGAGCATGAAAATCTTGATGATGTAGGTGATGAACCCTTGAGGGAGGCTATGAAGAATATGCCCATTGGTGCAATCAACCCACAAGAGGTGGAAGAAGTTGAAGATGATGCAAATCAAGTACCCTCTCCACCTCACACGCCTCAAGTTGATGAAGAACAAGTGAGGGAAGCACAAGAAGATACCTTCATCCCTCAAGATCAAGCCGAGGCTCAAGCTAGTGATGTTGATGCACCACAACCTCCTCCCCAAGTGATTAATAGAAGATCTACACCTATCCTTCAAGCTCATCCACAAGACCTCATCATAGGGAGTCCATCAAGGGGGGTAACAACTCGATCTAAACTTGCTTCTTATGTTGAACATCACTCTTTTGTTTCCTTTGTTGAGCCTTCTAGTGTGGAGGATGCACTTGCGGATCCGGATTGGGTGAATGCCATGCATGAAGAGTTGAACAACTTCACCCGGAACGAAGTGTGGACACTAGTAGAAAATCCAAAGGAGCAAGAATCATTGGCACCAAGTGGGTGTTTAGGAACAAGCAAGATGATCAAGGTGTGGTTGTGAGAAACAAGGCAAGATTGGTGGCAAAGGGGTTCTCCCAAGTTGAAGGCTTAGATTTTGGGGAGACCTTTGCACCGGTTGCAAGACTAGAAGCCATTCGTATCCTTTTGGCATATGCTTCACATCATAAAATGAAACTTTTTCAAATGGATGTGAAGAGTGCCTTTCTAAATGGTTTCATCAATGAACTTGTTTTTGTTTCACAACCTCCCGGGTTTGAAGACCCAAATTATCCTAATCATGTGTATAGGTTGTCCAAGGCACTCTATGGATTGAAGCAAGCTCCAAGAGCCTGGTATGAGAGGCTAAGGGACTTCCTACTCAAGAAGGGTTTCAAGATCGGGAAAGTGGATACCACACTCTTCACCAAGGTGCTAGATGGAGAGATCTTTGTTTGCCAAGTGTATGTCGATAACATTATATTTGGGTCAACAAACCAAGATTATAGCAAGGAATTTGGTGCATTGATGTCCAAAGAGTTCGAGATGTCGATGATTGGTGAGCTAACCTTCTTCCTTGGCTTCCAAGTGAAGCAATTGAGGGAGGGCACCTTCATATCTCAAGAGAAGTACACTTATGATGTGCTCAAGAAATTCAAGATGGAGGATTGCAAACCAATCAAGACCCCAATGCCTACTAATGGGCATCTCGATCTCGATAAGGGAGGTAAACCGATTGACCAAACTCTCTATCGTTCTATGATCGGTAGTTTACTTTACCTCACCGCATCTAGGCCGGATATCATGTTTAGTGTGTGTATGTGTGCTAGGTTTCAAACAAACCCTAAGGAGTCGCATCTTTGTGCGGTTAAAAGAATCCTTAGGTACTTAAGGCACACCCCTAGCATGGGTCTTTGGTATCCCAAAGGAGCTCCCTTCCAACTAGTTGGCTATTCCGATTCGGATTATGCTGGGTGTAAGGTTGATAGGAAGAGTACCTCCGGAGGGTGCCACATGCTAGGAAGATCACTTGTTTCTTGGTCTTCAAAGAAGCAAAATAGTGTGGCATTGTCAACCGCCGAGGCGGAATACATTACCATGGGAGCAAGTTGTGCACAAATCTTATACATGACCCAAACACTTTTTGATTACGGCGTGTTTTTAAAAAAAGTTCCACTTTTGTGTGATAATGAAAGCGCCGTAAAGCTTGCAAACAACCCGGTTCAACACTCTCGCACCAAGCACATAGATATTCGCCATCACTTTCTTAGAGATCATGTGGCTAGGAAATACATAACACTAGTTGGAGTTAAGAGCGAAGATCAATTGGCGGATATCTTCACTAAACCACTCGATGAAACAACCTTTTGTAGGTTGAGAAGCGAGTTAAATGTGCTTGATCACTCTAATTTCACTAAAAGATGAGTTTGTGTGAACCATGCATTCATATGTAATATAACATGTTTAATTTTTTAATGCACATAGGCTTGGCTAACGCGGTTAAGATAACCGCCCTCAAAGCGTGTGACAAAGCTTAACCGCGGTTTAAACTTGCAAGCAACCTAGATTCAAATTTCGTATTGCATAGCATATGCATGTGTGTTGTTTGTCGTTCCTTTTCGGTTAAGTTTGAGCATCCTCTGTGTTCGTCCACTTAGGGGGAGCATTCCAAGCTCAAGACACTTCTATACCCCTCTTGTGGCCATATGATGTCTCCTTGGTGCTTCCATTCGAATATTTTGAGCCAAAACTAAAATCTAAGCCTATGGCAAACTATTTGAAAATGAGTGTTTGAGAGATGGTTCTCATATCAAGTCCAATCAGGTGTTATTTGGATCTAATTGGGATTGGAACTTGGTTGGGAGAAAGACGCAAAAACAAAATTTGAAAAATTCTATTTAAAAGGCGTCGGACGCTGCCGACGGACGCTCGGTGTCAATTGCCTCAGCGTCCGTCGCGATCGTCCAGAGATTGAAAGTTGCCCACTTATAGGGCGACGGACGCTCACCCAGCGTCCGTCGCGGTCAATGCGCTCGGGCGTTTCAAACCTGTTCTGGAAGCCCGACGGACGATGCCGTCGGACGCTCTCCGAGCGTCCGTCGCAGTCTGACGGAGCGTCCGTCGCGAACTTAAGGCGCAATTTTTTTTGAAAATCCCCGTCTCTTCCTCTGTTTCTCTCGGTTGATTTCGTACGCCGTCGCAGTGCCAAACCCTAACTGCCGCCGCCGTCGTTTCTCCCTGCGCCGTCGCTCTGTGCCGACCTCCCTCCACCCAGCGCCGCCACTCCCTCCTGCGCCGCCACTCCCTCCAGCGCCGCCAATCATTCCTGCGCCGCCATTCCCTCCAGCGCCGCACTCCCGCCACTGTCGCCGTGCCAGCTCCATTTCCCAGCGCCGCCGCTCCCCTGCGTGCTTCAAGCCGTGCAGGAGTCTCTTTGCCGAGGAGCTCTCCTCCAAGCTCTGTTGGAGGTAGATCGATCTCGTTTGCATGTCAAGGTGAATCTCAACTCCTGTGACTTTCCTTCCAGTTTGCCAACCACCTCGCCATTCTCTCTCACCACCCTAAACCATCATCCTACATTGCCTTGTTAGATTGCGGATTGCGGTTAATCGACCGGAGGATCTTTCCCTTTCTCTTGTTTTGGTCAGGGTTCAAGGTATGGCAGTTGAAATCTCGATCTTTCCTTACCTAATTTCATGCTTCTATAGACCCACTCCTCTTTAGTTATATGCTTATGGTTATAATCCTATCTATCTAACGAGCAGGGTCAGTGTCTGAGGTGTTTGCTTGAGCAGTGGGCAGTGACAGTGAACTCGGGGCAAAGCCCGCGAGTACGGAACGGGGCAAAGCCTCGAAAGGACAGTCCAGGGCCGGCGTGCCACTCTTGTAGATTGGTTGTTCTGTGGATTGTCAGTGGTTGATTGTCAGTGGGCAGTGAGTTTGTGGTTTGACTGTTAAGGATCTTTGTCAGCGGTTTGATTGCAACAGTTTGATAAATGGCAAGAACGAAGAATGCCGGTCCTGTTCCCGGTAGTGGTGGTGACCCTCCACCTCCACCGCGTCCACCCACTGATTGGGGAAAGGGCAAGCAAAAGGTCGTGTCATGGAAGCGCAAGAGGCCTTTGATGGATCCAGATTCAGCAGCAGCGCTCGCAGTGGCCGAGTCCGCAGAGATTGCGGAGCGAGGAGGACGTCGCGCCGGTTTGAGGCTCTCACCTCGCCGTGGAGCGCGTCGTGAGTCCCCTACGCGTCCAGAAATAGAGCCCGTCGAGGCCACTGAGGCAGAGGAGACAGCGCCAGTCCCAGAGACTGAGCAGGCAGAGGCCACGGGCCATACTTCGATTGGTGAGTTGATGAGCCGCCGAGTTACCCGATCCAGAGGCTCTGGTGCACCACCTAGTCCTCCAGGACCTCAGCTCCCAGACCCAGTGAGGCACCAGGTACGAGCTCTTACAGCGAAGCAAGTCCAGTTACTCCGCTTCGTAGACTTTCAGTCCTGGTTCCCACCTCAGAGGGACCCCCGTGCCGGACGAGACTTCTACACCACGGTACACGAGGATTTCTACAGAGCTTACGTCGACACTGACGCTCCTCTCAAGGCTCACAGAGTGTGCCCGTCTGCTCATATAGAGGGGGTCGGTGGTCCAGAGATCCTACAACACCTACAGTACATTCAGGGGCTATCAGATCTGATGGGACGATCGGGAGCATATCAGAAGGACTTGGTGTATCAGTTCTATGCCTCTCTATGGATCTCCCCTGATCACAAGTTCCTACACTTCGGATTCTAGGGATGTGACTTCAGGGTTTCAGCAGCTCGGTTCAGAGAGCTATTCCACCTAGAGGATTCACAGCTTGTGCTATGGGGATCAGGAGGCCCCTCGACGACCTCACAATGGGATAGTGCCATCTATAGACTTCGTGAGGCCATGCTTTCAGCAGCCGTTCACTGAGGGTTCGAGCCGTACACCACGTGACCTCACTCCACTTGCTCGGATTCTTCACGAGGTACTCAGACGTACCATCCTCCCTCGGATTGGAGCTCGGGACACGATTACACGCCTACAGCTGTGGCTCCTTGCTCATATTGTCCGGAAAGAGAAGTTCGATCTCTGGGATCTGATTGTTAGCGAGCTTGAGGATATCATAGCCGCTGGGTTCAGGGGTCACTGGCAGCTATAGTTTGCTCACTGGATCTCCTATCTTATAGTTGCCAAGACCCGCTCAGGAGCTATGAGTCACTCTCACCAGGTCAGCGACAGAGTTTCCAGTATATTCGATGAGTCAGCTCGTGATGCATGGAAACCTGCCTCGCCCCAGCAGAGCTTACAGACCAGGCACCAGGCAGACCGGTGTGCCACCTTAGTCAGCAGAGGTCACGGACGCCACAGTTGAGCGGATTGCTCAGGCAGAGCTTGCAGATCTAGATGCTGAGATTGACACAGCTGCCGAGACAGTCTATAGAGAGGACCTAGACTCTGACAGTTCTGATGAGGACTACCAGCCAATGCGCGAGTACGCACCGATGCCTCATGACCATGAGGCAGGAGGGTCAGGCACAGCCGCAGCAGCTCCAGCTCCAGGTTCCAGCACCTTAGAGACTACACTGCTTACCATTCTTTTGAGGATACAGGAGGAGCAGTCACGCCAGGCAGAGGAGCAGAGGCGACAGACTGCCGATTTACGGAGGCTCACAGAGCAACAGTTGGCTGCTCAGGCCCAGACAGAGGCTAGGCAGGATGAGTTCCAGTGCCAATTCTTGGCCTATCAGCTGCAGCAGGCAAAGATTCACAAGACCCAGACGTTGTTACTTGAGCGTCTTCTAGCCTCCAGCTCCGGGCAGACTTCCACTCCTCAGTTTCAGTTGCCCGGAGTCTCACAGCAGCAGCAGTTCACCTCACCTCCACATCAGCCTCCAGTAGTAGTGGTTCCGACTCCAGCGTTACCATCCGGAGGACAGCAGAGTCAGGCACCAACTACTTCTCCGTTCTAGGCACCAGCTTCTCCCGGGTACCAGTCTCCGAGGACCCAGGTGTCTTCTTGGTTAGCTTCGCCCGGAGAGTTCCAGACAAGATTTACTCCTATCCGGGGAACTACCATAGCAAAGGCCTCGCGAGACCTCTCAGCCTCATACTTAGAGATCACGGGAGAAGATTCCCCAGGAGCAGCTCAGCTAGTCTCACTTGCCGCAGGGGTTGAGGTGGATCCTCCGGCGACGGGCACTCACCTCTCTTCAGTTGCCTCGTCGGAGATCTCACCCGAGCAGTCCACGCAGACAGTTACCACCCCTCCGGCTGCAGTTCAGACAGATGCTATTTCACTAGCAGTTGAGACAGCTGTCACAGAGGCTCATGATGAGGCAGTTACAATGGCAGTCTCCTCTCCAGCTCAGACTCAGCCAGCAGAGGTTGCAGCAGCAGTGTCACTAGTTGCACTAGCAGTGACACCTTCCCCCTCGCCTCGAGTCTTCACTCGTAGGGTTCCCAGGCCCGCTACTACAGAGGCAGGACCGTCAGGGGCACCAGCTGAGCCTCAGGGGGAGTCCGTTGAGACAGCAGCTCCAGAGTCTTCAGTGCCAGCTCCAGAGGTCACTCCAGCTGCACCTACACCTGCAGAGGCCGAGGCAGATGATGAGTCAGACGAGTCAGATCTTCAGGACTTCATCATGCTCGATCGCAAGGCTGCAGCTCCTCCACCTTCTTCTCCAGCCCCAGATACTTAGTTTTTGGTGCTAGACGCCAAAGGGGGAGAGAGGGTCGAGTATAGAGATAGGGGGAGGGATTTGATTATTTGTGTGCTTAATTTCCCCGTACTCTTTCATCATGTCTACGTTTATGCATTTGTCTCTATGTGTGATGTGATGAATACTATGGTTGATGTTTGTGTGACATATGGTTGGATGTGACAAACTCTTGATTATCACTAATATATCTTGTGAGTTGTCTCATGTTTCATGATATATCTCTATGCTTAAATGATAATTGAGCTTCCGCGCTATACTCCGACACATCTTTTGAGAATATCATGAGGTACTCCTTTTACATTCATATCTATGAGTACCATGTTTTGTGATTTGGCTTGGGTGAGCAAGTATGATATGTGGACATATCATGAGGATGAGTGGAAAAAGCTACTAGCCCCATTTAAGAAAGTAGGAACAACAGAGAATGTGGTTATAGTAACCACAAGAATCCCGAAGGTAGAAAAAATGGTTGCAACGAGAATAGAATGTTTAATAAGACTAGAATGTCTAGAAGATAAAGATTGCATGCCATTCTTCCAAGCATGTGTTTTCGGTGACCAACAATCATGGAAAGAACATGCTGATTTGCATATTCTTGGGGATGAAATAGTTAAGAAGTTGAAGGGTTTCCCTCTTGCAGTAAAAACTGTCGGTAGGTTTGAAGAATCATGGCCCTAGTTGGTTTCGGTGATTAACGACAATTAGAGATTATTATGGCTAACATGTGTTTTGCAGAGGCTATGCGTAGCTTAGCCATAATGATCAACAAGAATGGGCATTAATGGTCATCACTTAGCCCCCAAGATGGATATCGTTTTGGATTTCAAGGAGACATGATGAAGACCCTAGAATGATAGGCTAAGTGCCATAAGGTGATGAAGGGCACTTAGAAATAGATAGGGCTTCTCTTTTTACCTTTGACCGTACTATTAAGAGGGGTTGAGACTAGTAGCTTGACTTAGGAAAGCTTCATGACTTAGGTGCGGTGCACACTTGACTTTCTTAGCTCTAAGCAAGCCCATGGTGACCGTAAGATAGCCTAGAACAACTTCCATATTCATCGCGACGAAAAACGAAGTTGATAGAACTGTTTTCTGGGCGTCGGACGCTCCTGACGGAGGCGTCGGACGCTGTCCGTCGCGTCGGACAAAGGTGTCGGACGCTGGGTGGTTGAGTCCACGGCGTCCGTCGACCTTCCAGTGGAGATGTTTTCTGGCTAAGTTTTTCAGGGTCCGACGGACGCTGTCCGTGGACCTTCCAGAGAGGGTGTTTTTCAGCCCGAGCCAGAGTGTTGCGTCGGACGCTGAAATGAGCATCCGTCGCCCCTGTGACGGAGCGTCCGTCGCTGGGAAAAGCGTGTCAGAACTAGCCGTTGGGGCATGCAACGGAGCGTCCGTCGCCTAGTCGACGGAGCGTCCGTCGCCAACTTAAATTGTCAGCCCGAGGCAGTTTTCTAAGGGGTTATTTATAGCCCCTCACACTTCTCTCCCACCTTGCCTTTGCTCATTTGAGTTGCTGAGTTTGTTGAGAAGGTTGGGAAGAGAGCAAGAGCCCTAGAGTGAGAGAGTGATTCGCAAATCCATCCATCCTCTCCTCTAGTTCATCAAAGAGTTCAAGTGTGCATTCTCTAGTTGCGAAGCTTGAGTGAGTCAAGTGAAGATCGAAGCTTGTTACTCTTGGTGATCGACATCACCTAGATGGTCCGGTGGTGCTCGGAGGAAGGTGATCGCCGGAGGATTGTCGGTAGCCCTTCTCCATCGACGTTGTGATCGGTTGTGGGCGATTCACCGAGCCGGAGTGGCGAAGAATCAGCCCGTAGAGAGCACTCATCCCTTGCGTGGGATTGAGGAGGAGCAATACCTTGCGAGGTGCTCCAACGAGGACTAGGGGGGAGTGTCGACTCCTCGATACCTCGGCAAAACATCGCCGTGTCAAGCATCTCTTTCCCTAGCTCTTTCTTACCGCATTACTTTCCGCACTTGTCTTTCAATTCATACTAGAATTGTGTAGGAAGTTTTCGCTTTCTATTGACTTGCTACTGCTTTCTAGCTAGGACACACAAGTGGTAGGCACTAGGGGGTTAATTGACTCTTTATAGGCTTAATTCTTGTTTAGAAATTAAAAAGAGCCCAATTCACCTCCCCTCTTGGGCATCTTGATCCTTTCAAGGTTACTGAGAAATAAACTCACTTTGGACCATTGGAGAAGAGTTTCGGAAAGTAAAGAATGGGAACTTCATAGTGGTGATGATGACATCATGCCGGCATTAAAGCTTAGTTATGATTATCTTTCTTTTGATCTGCAGCAATGTTTTTCCCATTGTGCTTTATTTCCTGAAGATTATGAATTTGCTAGAGAAGAGTTAGTTCGCTTCTAGATAGGTCTGGGGTTACTAGATAACTGTGATAAGAAGAATAGAATGGAAGATGTTGGATCAGATTATTTGGATGCCTTGATTGATCATGGATTCTTTCAAAAGAGTGAAAAGGAGGATGCCAAACCTAATTATGTTATCCACGACCTACTGCATGAGTTAGCTGTAAGTGTTTCAGCAACCGAGTGTCTAAGTATCCATGGTTCCAATGTGAGGTCAATACAAGTTCCCACATCAATATGTCATCTATCTATCTCTATAGATAACACACATCTCAATGATAGAATGACCTTTGAAAACTATAAGACAGACCTCAGCATACTTGGTAAAAAACTGAAAGTTGAAAAGTTACGTACTTTGATGGTATTTGGAGAATACTATGGAAGCTTTTCCAAAACTTTCAATGATTTGTTTAGGAAAGCAGAGTCCCTTCGTGTTATTCTTTTATCTAGGGCGTCTTATGATGTCAAGGATCTGTTGCCTGACTTTTCAAAACTTATCCATCTTCGCTACCTAAGGATTATCGTGAGTACTGCCAGTGAAACAAGTCTACCCAGCAGTATCCCAAAGTGTTATCATTTGATGGTCCTAGATATAGAAAATCACTACTACTTTGACTCTGGTTTTCTTGGAAGAGATGAAAAATCTTGTCAAACTTCGTCATTTTGTTGCCCGGGATTATCGTTTTTACTCTTCAATTTTTGAGGTTGGAAAACTACAGTCTTTACAAAAGTTAAGTTGTTTTCAAGTCAAAAGAGAAACAAATGGTTTCGAATTGAAGCAACTAGGGCAACTGCGAGAGCTCCAAGGGTCGCTGGGAATTTATAGTATTGAAAGAGTAGAAGGTGTAAAGGAAGCCGATGAAGCAAGACTAGTACACATGAACCAGTTACACGGGCTAAGGTTATATTGGGCTGCCAGAAAGTCTATTAAGGACGCGAAACAAGAAGAAGATATACTCGAAAGTCTGAAACCACACGATTATCTTCGCGAGATATCCATTGAAGGTCATAGAGGTACTTCTTGCCCAAGCTGGCTAGGTGAAAACCTCTCCATTAGTAACTTGGAGTTTCTTTGTCTTTACGGTGTGGCCTGGAAAAACTTTCCACCTCTAGGGGAGTGGTGCACGACTAATGAGCATGGTGAAGAATGCATAAGCTATATCACAGGCCCAATGTTTCTGAATCTGAAAGGGTAGAACTTCATAGTTTACCAAGACTAAAGAGGTGGCATGGAGATAATAACTCTCATTCGTTCTCCTGTCTAGAGGTACTCATTGTTAGTAAGTGCTCTGAACTTGTAGAGTTACCATTTTCACATTGTACTTGCCTTGAAGCGGAACAGAGGTTTCCGAAGCTGCAGGAAATACGTATTTCCGATTGCCCAAAATTGTTGTCACTGCCACCTATTCCTTGGAGTATTGATCTACGCATATCTAGCATCTCTCGGGTGGGTACTGGTATCAAGGAATTATATTACCACAAAAATGCATCACTCCACATAACAATGGGAAAGGCTGATCTTGATAGTGAACTCTGGAATGTGCTGTCTTTTCAGAACCTGCGTCAAATAGATGAGTTACGTATCTATGAGTGCCCACCTATGCCTCTAGAGCACATGCAAATGCTAGCGTCTCTGAGGACCCTACAAATAAGAGCCTGTACTAAGGTCCTGTGGCCGGTTGACGAAGGTGATAGCAACGCTCAGTGCCAGATTCCAGTTGAATCCCTTCGCATAACTGGTTGCGATGCTAGTGGTAAGGAACTGACACAACTGATGTGTAAATTGATAACAGAGCTGGGTGTGGCAGAGAAGCAGGCGATGGCAAAACAAGCAGTGTTGTTGTCTACTTCAGCTTGCAAGATAGAGGACAGACACATCGCACTCGCACAACGGCAGCAAGAAACAAGAGGAGAGGAAATAGAAGCAGTAGATGAAGGAGACGACGGGCTGCTGCTTGTGCCTCGTGAGATGCTAACATTGAGCATTCAGGGTTGCCCAAATCTGAGGCTCTGCCCAGGCACGCTCGACGATAGCACAGAAGCCACGGAAGAAGGGCTCCAAGGCCTGCGCTCTCTCACGACATTGTTAATATCAGGTTCCCCCAAGTTCTTCGTCTCCTCTGCTTATTCCCCTTTTCCGGCCTCCCTGAAAACCCTGAATATCTATGGTTGTACCAACCTGACATCATTGGTTACATCTGGTTGCCCCGAGCTCTTCACCTCTAGTGCATCATCCTCTGCTTATTCTGCTTTCCCGGCCTCCCTGCAAAGCCTGTCTATCTATGGTTGTACCAACCTGAAATCACTGGTTACATCTGGTTGTCCCGAGTTCTTCACCTCTACTGCTTATTCCGCTTTCCTGGCCTCCCTGCAAAGCCTGGATATCTATGATTGCACCCATCTGACAGGCGAGGGCTTCTGGGAACTCTTCCTTCAAGGTCGCCTCACAGAATTGAAGGTCTCTAGATCCCCAATTTTTTTACCTGTACAGACACAGAGCCCTCACCACAGCTGCTGAACCAACAGGACCTTCCTCGTTACTCCAGATCGTGCGAGCTCGGGACGGATGATATAGCAGGAGTCCTTGCTCAGCACATTTGTGCCCGCCTCTCTCCCTTCCTCACCAATCTACTCTTTTTGGGAAACAACGACATGGAGCGCTTCACGAAGGAGCAGGAAGCAGCCCTCCAAAGTCTCACCTCTCTCCAGGAGCTTCAATTTAGTTCCTGCAGTAAGCTGCAATCCTTGCCTGCAGGGTTAAGTGGGCTTCCCAACCTCAAGAGATTTGAGATCCTCTGGTTAGATTCCATCCAATCTATACCCAAGGGCGGCCTTCCAAGTACACTTACAGGATTAAGGATCAGGGGCTGTAAAGCCATCCGATCGATTCCAAAGGGCAGCCTCCCAAGTTCACTGCAAAATTTGGAGATCACAAATTGTCCTGGCATCCAATCATTGCCCAAGGATGGCTTTCCAGGTTCCCTGCTACTATTAAAAGTCAGTGGGTCGAGTGAGGAGCTAAGAAGGCAGTCTCGCAAGCTGAAAGGAACAATACCAATTGTCATTGCCAGAGAATATGATTGACCAAGGTAACAAAACACTTCCCTTCTTCAATTTTCACACACCAATTGCCCCTTCGTTCTGGTTGCTCTCCGCCTAGTTTGTTTGAAAAGAAGTTGCTCCTTCGTCTTCCTAACCTCGTCAAGTAAATTAATTCCTCTCTTTGGTAAACCAACTGTGTGGGCCTGCAGGGTTCTCGGATATGTGCTTTCTTGTGGACTTCACAATTATCTCGTCCATCCATGCTCCTCAGATTTCAAGAACGACGACATTGGCCAGTAGCTTCTATCATGCAATAAATAAAATTGGTAGGTCGCTGTGCATGCCTATTTAGTAATTCAATCGACAAGATGCAGATCCACCAATTATTGTTTTGTTTACATTTTTTTATTTTAGAACGAACTGGCCTCTTTCTATTGTTTGCTTACTTAGTTTATTTTCATTTTCTGACTGATGTTGTATTTCCACCATTGCTCAACTATGCTTTATATACTTTCCATTCGACATTTTGGTTGTGGATATATATCCTCCTGCCCAACTCACTTTCCTAACACTCAAAACCTCTTAGAAATTTGCTGCCTATTTTTAGTATTAAAAATGTTGCTGCAACAACTTGTCTACTGTATCCACTTTTCTTTCCTAATAAATAATGAGTGTATGAATTTTATTAGCAAGCATGTTGTATTTCGGATTCTCATAACCGGATACATTCAGTTACGTGATTGCCTCTACTATCCTTGGTACCACTAGGATGCGTATAAGGCTATAAGCTGTAGTGAAGGCGGCACTGTCTTCTTTCAATGCACATATACTAGAGGAAAGATGGAGCCGGAACTTTTGTTTCCATTATCTAAAAGAAAAATATATTCAGATTACATGATAAATGCAAGCGATCATTATTTAAAAAAAATTACTTCATTTCTTCCATCCTTGTACCAGGAGAGTAGCGAGCCTATACTACTGCAAGAACTTTATTCATTTCACTGAAGAACCATGCCAACTGCAAGAATACCCTTGGTTCTATTCTTTTTAAGAATACTAATGTAAGGCATGGAGAAAATTGTTGAGTTGAATCAGTACCCGTTAATCCGTTATAATGTGCGGCTAAGATGACTCCTTGCAGGAAATAAAAGAGGGAACACAGTCCAGCCTCAGCAGCAGCTTTGAGGACAGAGTGGTAGTGCTCACACGTACAAGAACATGAGAAATTAGAGATGAAAGAATGCTTCCAAACATCCAGTTCTCTCAGCACCTTTTTTTTTGGCTTTTTGCTCGGTGAACAGTGGATGGGCAGTTGAGAGGCTTTCTAATTTAGCAGTGGGATTTTTACTTCTTGTTCAGTGAACAATGCGGGCAGTTAAGAGGTTTTCTGATTCAGCAGTTGGATTTTTACTTCTTGCTCAGTGAACAGTGGATGGACAATGGACAGTTGAGAGGTTTTCTGATTCAGCAGTGGGATTTTTTACTTCTTGCTCAGTAAACAGTGGGTGGGCAGTGGAGAGGTTTTCTGATTCAGCAGTGTGATTCTTTGGAACCGGTTCTGCCAAGTTCCAGGTTATTTGGATATTAAGTTTGCCGGGTTATGAGCAGAGAAATCAGAAAGGGGCATATCAGAATTGCAGATTCTTTCTCCTGAAGTGGTTAAGTCTTTGTTAGATCTTGACAAATGCCATGATTACTGATGCTTTGTGCCACAGATGTCCATTATTGGTGTTCAATTGTTGGTTGTAATCTTCAGAGATTTTGAGGAGACTTGTACCCATTACTATTTATAGTAAGAAGTTAAGCAATGGACCATATTGGTCCCGTGGTTTTTTACTCCTCATTTTGAGGAGGTTTTTCCACGTAAAATCATTGTGTCAACATTTATATTGGTGAATTTGTTTTTTTCGATAAAAAATAATCTTTATAAATTTAATCACATCAAAGTGATAAAATCAATCAAGATCTCATAGCTAGGATGGCGACAGCTTATTAAAGAATATAAAGATATAACACATGCAACTGCAAGATTTTGGTTTGGCTTCCATAACCAAACAGGGCTTTAATCCCCTGCGGTTGATGAACAGCCAGGAGATTAAAGAGTGAAGACGGGTGCTCATATTTACAGCTACTTATTCTTGTAGCGATTAGTGATGATTGGCAATATATACCCCTTGACAGTAAGACAGTAGCTAGTCTGTAGTGAGTCTTTGCATCCATACGTTCTTATTTTCGCAAAAAGAAAAAACAAAGAACATTGACTCGTCCATCATATCATCAGCATAAAAACGGTTTAGCAACAACCATAATAAGGTATAGTCCTCACAAAAAAAAAAGTTGATGATGTCCTCCGTGTGTATAGCATTCACTTTCTTTCATTTTGTTATTTTATATACGGTTACCAAAAAGAGGAGAGACAAAAATATTTATTATATCGTTTCAAAAAATATATTATTTATATGTAGTATAGTATGTACTCCTGCGTACGTGCACAACATAGAATTCCAGGCAGAGTTTGGAATTCCAGGCTCTCAAGCCGTGTAACAACAGGAACTCAGCCATGAATTCCTGGCAAGTGGCAACATGGTCAAGTTCGCGACAGATTGGTTCACATTTATCTAGCAACATAGAACCTGACGATTCGGAGGGAAAATGGCCCTTCTAAAGTCAATTAACTGTTGCAAGTCAAAGTTACAGGACAGGCACAGCAATATCCTATAGAAATCTTCTATGAATACATACATGATGGTACACCATTTCCATCTCAATGACTAACAATGCATTAGCCTCTCTAATTGGCCGCCATCCGCTTAACTTCACTTCCTTCATAAACCGGCAGCTGCTTAAAATGATTGCTGGGAGGTGCAGCGTGTCCCAATTTTCTTGTGAGATGTCATACAATAGCTGTACCTAGTCAACCGAGTCGTCAGCCAACTTCCAGTGGCCTTCGTATGTCACCTTTGCAAGAACTCATTTCTTACGGTATTGCAGATCTCATCTGCCACTGCAGCGTTTTCATGTAGGAACTTCTCAGCCTCCACTTTGCCTGCCAGGAACTCATTGTTGATCCAATACCCACACCCATCTTTCAGGATAACTCCGACCGAAGATGCCATCTCGAGGATCTCCGATTCATGGCAGATCCCCTTCCCGAATCTGATGTCGATGCTGGCTTCCTTCAGGCTCACTGGAGCCAATTTGTTCTTGATGATCTGCACTGATATACCTATGCCAGTAGCCTGCATAAGCAGGGTACATTACTATCAGTGTATGTTTGACATGTTATCGTGAGGGGCTGGACGTCATACCTCTTCTTCTTCACTATAGCGCAGTTGTCTTCTTGAAGTCCTCATTCTGTCTGCAGCATAGAATCCTAATGCATTACCACCACAAGGCACCTCCTTGTAGATACCAGAAAAATTATTTGGTTTCCTCTTTGTTCTAACCTACAAATATAAGCAACCAGTAGAGCTGAAGGTAGGAATAGTTTAGATCAAGTGCTATGAGAATCATAAGTAACTTGGGATTTCTGAACCAGATATATTTGATGGTATAAATTGGCATTAGCATTTGGCAGAAGAAATTCAATCTGATATGGAGACATGCTGCCATAATTCCAGTGGGATTTTTTTTTTCCAGTTTGTTCTAGTCTATTACTCTATTTTCATTGTACATTTGACAGTGGTGCATATACTAGCATAACATCCAAAATTCAGGTTCCCAAATCACAGGATACCATATAACATTTATTTATGGGCATGCATGAGACTAGTTAAGATAGGTTTTTTTTGTAACAAGTGGTACAAACAGCACAAGCTAAAGATAGGTTACATTCTTCATCGACAAAAGCTGAAACTTTGGCGGGAACGGGAAGTGAGATCAGAGAACAGAGGTTTCAAGAAATTGAGAAAAAAGAACTACATAGGCTATCAAGATCACAAATAATGGCATACCTGATTCACAAATATAATAAGTGTTTCAGATCGACATAAAGTGTACTGAATTTTTCTAAGGGCCCGAGTCATCAAACGGGATTGAATGTCTTCAGAATTTGTGTATATTTCACCTTCAATTTCACATTTGGGAATAAGTGCTGCCACCTGTCACAAGTACAAAAAAAAAACAAGGTAAACAAATGTAGCACAGTCTAAGTATCACGCAAATAAATAGGTTGGTGAACTTGGCAAGAACTATTAAAGCATCAGATATCTCAAAAATAGGACATCTAGGTCAAAAATGAAAGAACATGTATGCCCAGTCAGTGCATAAGAAATCAGAAGTGCAGCGCACTTAAGATGCTTATCAACAAATCTTCCATTCAATGTTCTAGCTTTGTGTTAGTAGGGGGAGCATACTCTTTAGAATAACCAAGGAACTTTAGAACACCGAGTGGGAAAACGTCCCATCCAGGAGTGGGTGGGAGCTACAGTTTTGACTTTCAAGGGAGAGAGAGAGAGAGAGAGAGAGAAGGGAAACGGGGGGCTCGAGCGAATCGCGACACCGAGTCAAGCCTGGGCTCTGGCCTCGTGCCAATCGGAGTTCGCGGCTCGAGCGAGGCAGAGTGCCGGGGCTCGAGCGAATCGGAGATTGGGACTCGAGCGAGGCGGGATGCCGGGGCTCGAGCGAATCGGAGATTGGGGCTCAAGCGAGGCGGGATGCCGGGGCTCGAGCGAATAGGAGATTTGTACTTTAGGAGTGTGACCAAATCTTGGGCCGTTGTCGGGCCATATTATGAGTGGGCTATTAGTTTTTTGCGTTTAGTGGGGTGCTCCTTTTGGTGACCCCCGACAGTAGCCCCCGAGCCTGTAGAAGAGTTTACGAACTCTTTTAGAGGTTGTAACTTGCATTTTTATCAAGAAAAGTTCTGGGAGTCTATTTCCGGTGGGTGCGCGCGAGCGCACCCGTCGGGTGTAGCCCCCGAGGCCTTGGAGGAGTTAAGGGATTCCTTCAAGGGCTTTAAATCGTACTCTGGGGTAGGTTTTTAGGTGGCGCAACGTTGTTGTTCAAGCCCCCGGGTGACATACGGCCTTGCTAGCCAGTAGTCTTGGGACTTTGCGGGATGTTAGCCTCGATCCTCCTTTCGCAGGAGGGCACTCGTGGGCGGTCCCGTCTTCTCTCGTTCGACCCTCGCGCTTCCCTTTCGAGGGGAGGAGGGGGAATCATGCCTGGCTTCCCTCGTTGGGTTCGAGCCTTGACATGTTTCATTGAGTTGCTAACGGGTAAATTCGAGTGGAGGGTCCATGCCCCGTTCGTTAGGGGTTGGCTAGTGGCCACGGGGGCACCTTCCAATTCTTGCCTCGAGGAAGAGTAGGAGGAGTCTCGAACGTTGTCGTTTACGTTCAAGTGGCTCGAAGCCTCCCCTCGGTGGGGTCCCTCCTCCTACTACCTGCTCGACCTCGAATACGGTTTCAGGCGGTCTCGAGCATATCGTACTCGAGCCATGGGCCAGTTCGAGGCTCGCCTTACACTGTCCCTCACTCAGTCGCTCTGGGGTGGCTGTCGAATCCCTCGGTGGGCCAGCCTTCGAACCCCTGAGCAGCAGAGGGCTCGCTGCCCTTTGGTTTCCTTCTCGTGGAAGCGATCCAGGGAATATCTCCCGTTCGTAATTATGGTCGCGTCTTTTTAGGCAATCCGCGCGGAATCTATACAACGGCTGCACAGCAGGAGGAGGTGGATTTGACGCCTGCCATGCCGCTGCAGTTACCGCACGTTCCCAAGGAAAGTACGCGGGGTGGGCGGTTTGGTCGGATACGCATTAAATGTGGCCGATTCGGCTGTTCTTCTTACCTGACCCCCCCCCTCGTCAGTGACCTTCCTTTTGAAAACCGTTTTCGTGCACGCCGTTCCCTGGATCTTTTGCGGATATAAAAGCGGAAGCGGTGGGCTTGGGATTTCTTACCTTGCCCTTGCTTCTTACTCCCTTCGGCTTTCGTTGCCGGTTCACCTCCTCCGTCGTTGGTCTCCCTCTAACCGAGATGGCCGCCGCGGCTCGCGTCACCGCCGCGGCTCGCGTCACCGCCGCGGCCGATGTCGATTCGTGGGAGTATTCCAACGCGGAGCCGTCAAAGATGAACGCGCTTGTGAAGATGGGGCTCCTCCGTCCGGTAACCGACGTCGCTCGCCCGGAGTGGATCGTGCCTACGTTGCACAAGAGGGAGCTGAATCCGCCGGCGGGCTACGTCGTGAGCTTCATGGCGTTCCATGAGCGCGACTTTGGGACCCCGATGAGTCGCTTCATGCGAGCACTCTGCTACCACTACGGGGAAGAGTTGCACAACTTCGCCCCTAACTCGATTGCACAGGCATCGGTCTTCGTTGCATTGTGCGAGGGGTACTTCGCGATCCCAGCGCATTGGGACATTTGGCTCTATTTCTTCGGTGCCACCCTTTTCTCCCGAGGTCGCCAGTACGTGCGGGCGGGAGGCTGCACCCTCTCTTTGAGGTAGTCCCTGGCCTCTGAGTACATCCCGGCAAAGCTTGTCTCATCATTGCCGGGGTGGAAGCGGGGGTGGTTCTACCTCCGGAACGACGGGGACTTGCTGCCTCCCTTCACGGGGAGGGTGCTGAGGGCGGCGCCTGAGAAGTGGCGCTATGGTTGCCCAAAGGAGCGGAAGGATGGACTCCAGAAGATGTTATCCGCGCTGCTCGAGCTCCGTAGCGCGGGCCTTACGGGCGTGGGAGTGATGGGAGCTACGCACCGGCGCATGGTGCTGCCCCTCATGGACCGCTCGCTACTATTGTGCGAGTTGGACTCCAACGCCCCCGTCAAGGGGAACCAGATGGGACCGGGGCGGACCGATTGGGATGAGGTTACCCGCCGTCTCAAGTTCACCTTCGGGCCGACCTAGGTCAACGAGCCCTTTTCCGTCACGGTGCCGATGCGTCCGTCGAGAGGCTATCTCAGCCTAGTGAGTTTTTCTGCTTTGAGTTCTTTGTTTTCTGTTATTCCTGTTCTTTCCTATTCCTTTCTCATTTGCTTGCTAGCGGTACGCAGGGTGTGAGGGGGAACGTCCTCCCCTCGAAGCCCCCGATTCCCGACGACCCGGTGAGGGCCATGAATCGGGAGGTCGCTGGCAAGCGGAAGAAGGATAAGGACAAAACAAAGAAGAAGAACATGCGCCATGTTGAGAAGAACACAGCGCTGGAGAAGGCTCGCAGGGAGGCGGAGCAGCTTGGGCTCCCTGAGCCGTCGACCCCGGAGTCGACGGAAGACGAGAAGGACGATGATGATGATGACGAGCCTGGGAAATTTGACGGCGTGTTCCCGGACGGCTTCCTCCTAGGGGAGGATGAAGACGTAGAGGCAGAGGCGCCGGAGGAGGGAGGAGCAGAAGAAGTGGCGGGGGCGGACTTCATGATAGCCCTCCGCGCGACTGAGGCGGCGATCGAGCCTGTGGCTCGAGCGACGCCGCCCCCGAGCAGTCTGCCGCTCGAGGCACGGGGGGTTCAAGCCCGGCTCGTGGAGAGGGCTCGGTTGCTTCGAGGCCGGAGGTCGTCGAGACCCAGAGGCGGTCTCTGCCCCCTCCCCCTCTGCCTCCACCGCCACCCTCGATACGGGCGCCGGCGGAGGTAGAGTGTTGCCGCACCCGGTGGCTAAGTGAGTGTCCATTTCTCTTTTATTTTTTCGACTGCTTCCTTCCGCTTTTTTCTCTGTTTAGATGTATCGTTTGTTTATCGCAGGCGGAAGACCCGCCAAGGACCGGCATCCCTGGCGCCTACAAAGGCCCAGAGGCGGACTACCGACTCGTCTCCTGGCGCATCCTTCGTGGAGTGGACTCCTTCGCTGCCGATGTTCGGCGCTAGGAAGGTCGACGCGTCGAGCGGTGGATGGGCCAGCGTCGCCGCCAACCTCCTTCGTGGGCACGCGCGCATCCAAGAAGTGGGGCCAACGGGGACGAAAGACGCGCCACCTGCCGCGGTGGAGAGCGCGCTGCCTGTCGAGGCGGAAAGTGCGCTGCCTGTCGAGGCAGAAAGCGTGCTGCCAGTCAAGGCGGAGAGCGTGGTGCCGGTTCGTGGCGTGGTGGCAGCGGCTGGATTGTCCGCGGGCGGTTCCCCGGGGATCTGCCCTTGGCCATTCCCGTTTCGCCGCGCGCGACCCCCGAGAGACTGGTGATCCAGATCTCGGATGGTACGCCATCTCCCCCGCCCGCAGGCGAAGCGAAGGGTGTCGTGGTGATGGAGTCACCCGCAGCGTCGCCTTCCGCCACCGTGGCTGCTTCCGGGGATCCGTCGGCGGCGGCCGACGGGTCGACGGCTTTGGTGTGCCTTCGCCGGGATCTCCCATCGTGGAGCGGGCCAAGCCTTACCTGGAGGGGTCGAGGCTTCGGGCGCGAGGAGAATCTTCTCGTCCTTGACGACGTCGAGGAGGCCGAAATGGCCGCTCGTATCCAAAGCCTTGGGGGCGAGGCTACGACGGACATCCGTCGAGGGCTAGAGACGCTCGAGAGGCTGCCCTCCGCGGTCGAGGTAAGTTGTTTGCACCTTTGTCATCTTGTGCGATCGCAGGAGTTGGCCACGCGGTCTCGCCGCAAGTCGGCGTTCCTTCGCCACGAGATGGGCGTCTGGGAGAGGGAGGGGGTTCTCAGAGAGTAGGTCGAAGTGCTTTTTCTATTTCGAGGTTGTCTTTTCCGTTCCATGCTTCTAAGTACTTGCGGTGCCTTCTTCCGGTGCCTTCTTCTTTGGGTCCTTGTCGGGTAGGCCCAGGGCGCTGTAGTATTTTTTCAGCATGTCACACTCCTCGAGAGTGTGCTTCACTGGAGTCCGGTGATCTGGGCACGGCTTCTTCAGCATCTGATCGAATAACCCCGGGCCCTCCGGGGGGCCTCGTGGGTTTTTCCGATCTGCTGCCGCGACCATATCCTCGTCGGACTCGTCTTGCTTCCCCTTGCGTCCCTTTTTCTTCCCGCGCTTGTTCTTTTTACCCTTTCGGGTATTCGAACCCTCGGGCTTCCCTTCTGGCTCCTTGCGTTTCCCTTTCTCGTCGGGGAAGATGGCGCCGATAGCCTCCTCCCCTGAAGCAAAGCTCGTGGCAATGTCGAGCAGCTCAGCAGTAGAGGCTGGGGCCTTTCTCCCGAGCTTGTGGACCAACTCCTTGTTGGTGGTGCCAGCCAGGAACGCCCGAATGACATCTGGGTCCGTCACATTCGGAAGTTCCATGCACTGCTTCGAGAAGTGCCGGATGAAGTCCCGCAGGCTCTCTCCCGGTTTCTGTCTACAGCTCCTGAGATCCCACGAGTTGCTAGGGCGTGCGTATGTGCCCTAGAAATTCTCGACAAAGACCCTAACCAGGTTGCCCCAATTTAGGATCTTGTCTACCGGGAGGTGATCGAGCCATGCCCTAGCTGAGTCCGCCAGGAAGAGCGGCAAGTTGTGTATGATGATTTCGTCGTTGGTAGCTCCTCCTAGCTAACAGGCCAGACGATAGTCGTCAAGCCATAGCTCTGGGTTGGTCTCTCCGGAATACTTGGTCAGGCTCGTGGGCTGGCGAAACCGCAGCGGGAACTGGGCCCGGTGGATCTCCTCACTAAAGCCACGAGGCCCTGGGTAGGTTGTGGTCGTGTCGTCTTCGTCGTCGTCGTTCGCGTGGTATCTGCCTTGGATGTAGTAGCCCTTGGCGGGCGTAGCATTCTTCTTCAGCAGCTGCTCGTTAACCGCGTCTCGAAGCTCGCGGCCGTCCCTCGTGTCCACCAGGCGCTTGTGGACAGGAGGTGCTTTTTCGCCCCGGTCCGGACGGACCGATGCCTCCCGCTCCTACTGGGGGGATCCTCCGAGGCGCCGGGAGATCCCACCTCGCTGACGAGAGGCTGAGCTCTCTGCTTGCTGGACAGCGGCACAGTCGAGCAGCGCCTTGAGCTTGTCTCGGTAGCGGAACCCCTCCGAGGTGGATGGCTCCGGCATCCACCTTAGAAGGATCGTCGCTGCCGCGACGTTCTGGCTCGCCCAGTTGAAAGGTTGGGGGTGCGTACCCCCTTCGTCATTCTCGATCTGTCGGGCAACGTCACGGGCTCGACGCCGCGCGGCGCCGCCTGTCCCGTGAGGCCCCCACCCCCTCGAGGTTCTGGCGCAACAGGGCCACTCGTCGACGGTCTTCGTCGAGCTTGGCCTCGAGCTCTTTGAGTTGCGCGAACTCGGCGGCTCGCTACGCAGCGGCCGGCGTATGTTCTCCAGGGGGTCCCATTCGTAGGTTTAGATTGGGCTGGATTCCGTCGCCCTGTACGTCGTCGTCTTCATCATCGTCCGCCGCCCCGATCTCTACGTGGAAGCATTCCCGAGAAGGGTCGTGGTCGCTGACATCGGAGTCGTCGGACCTGCAATCGCCGAGGCAGAAGTCGGCCATGGTCTGGAACTCTCGCATTGACGGGAAGTCAGGGAACCCATGGCTAGCTAGCTATCCCCACATGTCGTCCTCCCTGGGAGGGTCGGACCTTGACGTTGAGGCCCCAATGAAGCTGATGGCCGAGCGGCGCAACCGCTCGGTGAAGTTGGTACGGTCGTCTGGAGAATCCTCCTGCTCCGGTGTTGGGTTGGGTTCCTCAGCCTCCGCAGCTTCCGCGGCCGCAGGGCTGGGGAACTCCGTCGTCGTAGGGACCAGAGCTGCCACCACGTCCAGAGTTGGAGTGGTCGTGACGGGCGTGATCATGCCTTGTGGTACTGCTTGAGTCTCGTCGGGGCGTGGTGCCGTGATGGTGACCGGATGTCGTGGCGGCGCTGCCCCCTCGAGAGTAGCCACGGTGTAAGGAATCGGCGCAGCTGGCGTATGTGCGGGTGTCTCGGCCACCTCGTACGTGGTCGGGTCGCGCCACGCGTACGTTGCAGGGTCGTAGGGTATTGTCGTCGTGTAGGGGGCGTATGATGTCGAGGCGTACGGGTCATATCCCATCGTGACGTACGATGAGGATGCCCCGTAGTAGTACTGAGATAGGTCGACGTTCGTTGCGGGCTGCCACGAGTGTATCTGTGTGGCGTATCTCCCTACTGTGCCGAAATACCCTGGCCCCGCGGCCAGCAGCGGAATGCCTTCTGCTATACCCATGTTGGCGAAATCGCCAGCTAGGGTGTAGACGTCGGCATCTATCGTCGTATCGTACGGGACATCATCCTCCTCGGGTTGAGGATCGGAACATCTCTGAGCCCTATGCGCTCGGCGTGCGCGGTGGGCTTGGGCTCTAGAGCGTCTTGGGCGTCTCTCCTCCTGGGCTGACTCGCCATTCCTGACGGCAGGCAGCGCTGTCTCGTCGTCGACGCCGGGGAACGGCGGGTCCCTCGGAGGGAGGTGGAACAAGTCATAGTCCTCTCCTGCGTACATGAACTCATGCTTGCCGAAGCGGAGATATCTCCACAGGAAAGGTTCCGACACGCCGAGGAAGCCTCCGGCGTCTCCCGACGTAGTCCGGTCGATGAAGATGGATCTGCCATCCAGAGCCTTGCGGCAGTCGTCACGTAGCGCTGCCCCTACCTGGCGCGCCAACTGTCGGTGTTTAGAACCACGGTCCTAATGCCAACTAGTGATTGTGCGCCACGTGGCCTGCTACCGGATGGTGATGCAAAGGGGACACAGGGGTTTATACTGGTTCAGGCAATGGGGTGCCCTACATCCATTGCGAATCGGGTTCCTGTGTTGCATTGCACCCAAGGTACTTGTAGTAGGGGTTACAAGCGATGTGGGAGAGGGAGGCGGTCCCAAGTCCCTTAGTCGAATTTGGTTCTGGAGAGAGTTCTCTAGAATTGAGGTGTGATTGTCGCTTCTGTCGCTTCCCTGTTCTAAGCCCTAGGGCTCTCCTTTTATAGTCGCAAGGAGAGGACCTAGGTTACCCGGTATTTCTCTACCAGGGAAGAAAGGACAGGGTTAAAAGAAATGAGTAGTTGTGTAGCTTCACGTGTCCCGGCTCCTCCTCCTCTGACGGGTCCCACTGGCGTAGGTAGGATGTATGCAGACATCCCCTGACCGGTGACGGGTTCTTGTAGATCGTACGCATATTTGGCCACAGTAGGAGCAATGTAGTAGCCCCTAGCGCGTCGTTTAGCGCCTCGAGGCCTGTGGGTCGAGTCCTCCCAGTGGGTTCGAGGTCTTGGGTCCTTCGATGGCTTGCGGTGGAGGCTTGACTCTACTCCTCATCGATGCTCGTGTCCTACGGAGAGAGAGAGAGAGAAAAGACACTACGAGACGTTCGCGATGTCATCCTCGAGACCTCGAAGCAGGGAGTTGGTGAGACGGCCATCCCCTTGCCCGTTCCTGGTCACGACGCCATGATCCTGGCAGTCCTGACGTTTCCTGCTCCCGTCCTATCCGGTCAAAGGGAGTTGGCGGGAAGGTGACGTGTCCGCGGGCAGGTAGAGAGAGGTGAAGCGGGAAAGCCGGCCTCGAGGAGTTTTTCGTGTTGTTTGTGAGGGTATTCGAGACATCAGGCATGCTCGAGCTAGCCTATTGCGGATATCGAGATCGGTCCCTGGGGTGCTCTAGTTGGCAGCATGGTCGTGGCTACAGGAGCCATGACGAACTGGCATTCCAAGCGTGTCAGTTCCTGCTCCCGTCCACCATCAGCATGCACCGTCGCGTCGTTAACAGTGAGGCAGACGTGCTCAGAGGCGCCATTACGTTGGTTGTACCGCCCCGCGTGGTGACACTGCTATCACTGCCCCATTTGCAGTGCTGACGGTACGGTTAGGCTTTTCCCAATACCGAGTGGGGAAACGTCCCATCCAGGAGTGGGTGGGAGCTGCAGTTTTGACTTTCAAGGGAGAGAGAGAAGGGAAACGGGGGGGCTCGAGCGAATCGCCACCGAGTCGAGCCTGGGCTCTGGCGTCGTGCGAATCGTAGTTCACGGCTCGAGCGAGGCGGAGTGCCGGGGCTCGAGCAAATTGGGACTCGAGCGAGGCGGGATGTCGGGGCTCGAGCGAATCGGAGATTGGGGCTCGAGCGAGGCGGGATGCCGGGGCTCGAGCGAGGCAGGATGCCGGGGCTCGAGCGAATTGGAGATTTGGACTTTAGGAGTGTGACCAAATCTTGGGCCGTTGTCGGGCCGTATTATGAGTGGTCTATTAGTTTTTTGCGTTTAGTGGGGTGCCCCTTTTGGTGAACCCCGACAGTGTTCATCCGGTAGAGTGAGTGAGCGATTCTAGTGCGTTGCATTGTGAGAGTGCATCAAGTGCCACTAGGTGATCGTGTTGTAAGCCGGTGGTACTTGTTACTCTTGGAGGTTGCCACCTCCTAGACGGCTTGGAGTTCGGCTCCATCGTAGCACGCTCGGAGTGAGTGGTGCTCCGGAAGCGACGTGCTTGTGAGGGGTGTTGTGCTCGCCCCGTAGGGATCACGAAAAGCAACTCTAGTGGATTGCGCGTGTTATTACAACCGCTCTCCAAGGGTAGGTTCTTGTGGTGCCTAGTGAGAGGCTCGGTGTGTGATACCGATTAGCCACTGAACCACTTGGTGTAGGGGGACACAACGGGGATTAGCTTGGTGGCAACCAAGTGAACTTCGGGAGAAAAATCACCATGTCAACATTGTCTACTCTTCTCAGTGGTTTGCAATTCCCTTCAGTAGCTTATTTATTACTTGTTCATATATCTGTGCTAGTATGTATTTGTTCTTGCGTAGCTAATTTGCTTGTGTAGCTTATTAGTTACCTTCTCGCTTGTGTAGCTAGAAGTAGAACATTGCATGACTAATTTGGTTTGTGTAACCATTGTTAGTCACATAGCTTAGTTTGTGTAGCTAAGCTTTTGAGCCCTCTAGTTAAGCTTGTGTAGCTTTGCTAGTTGGCAAGTACTAGTTGCTTAGGCTTTGTGCGCTTTGCATACTAGTTGGATAGGAGCTTCCCCGTGTTTGCTAAAGCTGATTGCTTAGATTTGTGTAACCTTGCATACTAGAATTGTGTAGGTGAGCTCTTCCTGCTCGACACCTAGAGACTTGGATTAGGATATTTTATTAGGTGTCAAGTGATAGATAGAGGGGTGTAGTCTTGGTTAGACCGAATAGTTTAATTCCGTATTTATCTCGATCATCCGCTGCGATTAAATTTGGAAAAGGCTATTGACCCCCCTCTAGCCGGTCATCTTGACCTTTCACTTGTCCATGACTGCTAGGAGGGATGAAATTTGTAATGCTATGTGGGAGGGCAGGGGCCATAAGGCTTGAGTACTGCATGTCTGTTGCTTCTGAACAATGTTTGTGGACCCTGGTACGAATATTTGGTTTGTTGAGTACCTTTGTAATAACTTGTGGACAACCTGAGACCAATAATGGATCTGCTAATTTGTTGTTCATGTGGGATTAATTTATACTGTCATGTGATGTAAGATTACTCACTGAGGTGGTTGCCTTTTTTGTTGCTTTCATTGTTTTCATGATATGCATCAAGTGTTCTAGCATCATCCACGGTAATGCAACCTTTCCTTATGTGAATGTGATGGCTACTATGGGTGGTATAGAACATTCCATGCATGTCATGTTCTGGGTTCTTACTGATTTATGTTGGCAACCACCAATTATGTAGGCTGACTAACACTTGTCCTTTTGTGGAAGTTTAGTTGGAGGGTGGCTAACTATAGCTGTCAGGATGATACTCATATGGGATTTGCTGGGTGAGGCTCACTATTTGGGATTGTAATGCAATATTGGCCTTTGTTGACTATCACATTTGATATTGCTGGCCTCTGTTGGCTGTCACATTTCATATTGTTGACCTCTATCGTTCTTTTGTTTGAGGCCAATGATGCTAAACCATATTATGATGTGACTGTCATTGTTTCCTTTCCCATGTAGTTTGTTCACTTCACACGTTTGTCATGCCTTGCAGGAGAACATCAAACTCACCCATTGCCCTGTCAACACCATTTAGGATGATGGCCAGGGCTAGGCGAGTTTGATGTTCCCTTGCCTGTCATGATCAACTGTCATGTTGCAGTTTTCATTTGGCAGTCCCAGTGTTTACTAACATGATTTTTTCCATATATAACGATTACTAATGGGAACTGAGGCCAATTGTTTTATCTGTTTGCTTCTATTGGTGGTTCATTTGACATCCGAATCATCTGTTGTCTTCCAATGTTGTTTCAATGTGTTGGTAATTAGGTAAACTGAATCAGGCCAGTGAAGCAAAAAAAATTAATTGTAGAGGTGACTCCTTTTTCCTTTTTTGTTTTGATGTTGCCTCATAATTTGTTTCATGTGTGTCATTGTACCATGTGAAACATCCATACCCAAGCAAAAACCCCTTTTATCTTGAGCTGATGGCTGGGTATGAGTGTTCACATGGTATCATGTCATCCATGACCTTGTTCTGCTATTGCATTTGGTTTTTGAAAAAAGGAGCCACCAATGATACAAAAATGTTGTGAACCATCTAATATGAAAGTTGAGGCCAATACTTTTCAATCTTGTGTCACCAATGATGTTTGCTAACTGAGGTCTACATGTCTTGTTATGAAGGGGTTTATAACTTGGTATGTGGTGTACCGAGGCAGGAAGCCTGGGGTTTATGATTCATGGGCTACTTGCAATGAACAAGTTGTTAGCTTTAAGAGGAACAACTATAAAGGATTCCAATCCAAAGAAGAAGTTGATGCTTCATTCCTGTAATACATGACATCTGTTGCTTCATCTGTTGCTCCATCCGTTGCACCACCTGTTGATCCATCTGTTGCTAACAACAACCAATGGACCCCTATGATGTTGCTGCTTTACATTGCTACAAGGTGATATTGTTCGAGGTGATTGCTTGGCCTATGATGACAAGTGCAAGAGCTGTTGTTATGTGTTGTTGATTTCTTTTTTAATTTATTGCTGAGAACTTGGAATATTGTTGCTGCTCATTTGCCCTGTTTCTGTATGCACAGTTGTTAACTAGTTATGACAGCATGTTGATGAACTTAATTAGTCTGAGGCCATCATGTTGAAAAAAAACTGATTTATCATGTTATTTGAATTAGTTTGATCTCTGTTTGTTATTTACTGCAATTAGTTCATCATCACCTGTTGCAATCAGTTGTTGTTGCTGGGCTGGCTGTTGCATTGAGTTGGTTGGTGGGCTGGCTGGGCACCAAACACACTCTCGCCTAGCAGTTATGGTAGTTAGGGGTTGAGCCGGGCTGCTAGTTATGGAACAAACACAATCTACAATGGACCTAGCTGAATTTATGCTTGGGTCTAAACAAGGGAGGGTGGCTCGACCCACCCTGGCTATGGCTGGCCGGAGCCGGGTCTTGGGGCCAGGCTCCCCAGAAGCAAGTTTCCAAACACGCCCATAGTGACTACAAGCCTATACATAGAGTTTCAGACAATGTATAGCAGTATAGTATAGGAATCACGCAAATGTTTATGCGAGCAATAACAGGATTAACACGAGTTTTATATATGTGTTGCATTTTCAACCCATCTTAAGAGTATCATATTGCACATTAGTTTATTATTTTTAATATACACGTCAATTGTTTAAAGTCATCTCAGAAAATATTTTCTACTCCTCTGTACCCTATGTATCTGTGTTGCATGCAGGCTAAAATCCCAAGCAGTATAAGACAAGTGATCACGACCTCATCGCAGACTATTCTGTTCTAAATTAATAGTAGAAAACCTACCCTCAACCACAAGAGATCAGACAGGCGGCAATCTCAGAAAATTAATGAAAACAGTTGTGGCATGAAGAAATAAGCAAGACGATCAATTGGAGATGTACGTAACTGCTTCGTGCCTTGTCTTTCCTGGGAGAAAAATTCAAGATCCTTGGTTTGGTCATAACGACGACACACGCGATACTTTGGACCAGCTTACCAGCTTGCCAGCTATCTCTGCGATGAGGACAAGACTGCATCAAAACTTGAAGAAAGGTCGTCTACGCTATTCAATTCGTAGTAACCAGAGACACCTCACCTGCAGACGACTGTGACTTCCTGGAGGGAAATTACAGGAGAGAGAAAAAAAACGGTGTGCTCGACCAAAGGTGATCTGAAGCTAGCTACTAGCTAATACTCCCAGGAAGTTAACCTGCTGATAAGGAATCGATGCATGCATGTAACAAGTCTAGAACAGATGATAACCTGGACACAGTTAAGTTCCACAAGGAAGATGACCTTATATTAGTAATATAAACATGTTAGTTAAGGTAGGTACGGTGGTAATTCTTCCTCTCCAGCTAATATGTGGCCATCTGTAGTGCGTTTTTGACAAAGGTGGACATCTGTGTTGAAGTCGTGTACTCCCTTCATATTGAAAAGAAAGTCGTTTTAGACAAGTTTTCAGTCAAACATTGAGAATATAAATTATAAATAACTTTTAAGTTGTTGAGTTTGAAAATATGAAAATTATATGAATATATTTATCTTAAAAAATATTTTTATAAAAGTATATATGTATCACTTTTGATAAATATTTTTGATTATAGAGAGAATTAAAGTTATGTTTTGTAGACCGTGTCAATATCTTAAACGACTTCTATTTCAATATGAAGGGAGCAAGGGTGATTGTGTCGTGTGCAGGCTTCTGTACTGTATGAAAAGTTAGCTTAGCTTTTGAATCGCTTGACTGTAGAGACGCGCGACTATTTTAGCGATATTGGACGTACGTACGTACGGGTCGTTAAGTTGTGGCATGTTGTTGGTTTAATTTTGACTAGTAGTCGACCTTGCTTGGAATTAATCCTTCATCAATATTTGCATGGCAACTACAGCATGCATATGCATGCATGTAGTAGAGATGACGCACCCTCATGCGTGTGCGTCGCAATACGGATCGGCCGGCCGATGGGTCTGTCGGTGTGTGCCGTGCGTGCAGGTGCAGATAGCAAGCCGGCCGGTCACGTGCACACTGTTGCATTGCATGCATGCACCGATCGTCTTCACTCTGAAATCTGTAACTACAGTTCCGACTTCTGATCGATCTGGCCGAGTAGACGGACGTACAGGCGGCGGTGGTGGTGGTTCCGATCGATCCGAGTGAATATTGCTCCATCGTTGGCATGCATTGCATTGGCAACCAAAGCAATGCAAGATAGAACGCAACCGCGCGCAAGCTACGTACAGATTTCGAGTTGTCGTCAATTGCAAGCCTGTCTGTCTATATATCTGGCTAGCACGGAGTACAAAGTAGTAGTAGTAGTAGCAGCCATCGCAGTCTCTGCAGTAGACAGATGGATGGACGATGATGGAGCAACGACGACGACGACGGCACACGCGTCCGGCTAGTCGTACACAAGGCCTTGGGCACATACGTTTCACTCAAGTGTGCGGCTGCGGCCTGCGCCGATCGCTCGCTCCGTCTGACTGAAACGAAACGGGAACACGGCGACGACGAGGCGTTCCTGCATGCTGTGTGGCGTCCAGATCTCGCTCTCGCCCCCACCTCTCTGATCTTTGCCATGGTCGCTTCATTCTGGCCTGGTCGGTGCGCGTCTTTAGCTTAGGACCTCTCTTTAATAGGGCTTCTTCCGTCAAAGTTTTACAAATAAAGCTGTATTTAACTTTCCCACCAAAGTACCAACGCAAACAGGTCTTGATAAGACAACATCTTCCTAAAAGCTGTTTTTTAGCTAGCTCCTATCACAGACACATACTCTACAGTATTCTACAGTATATATCCATTGCAGGCAGCGATAAATCCCAAGCAAGACAAATGATCACGACCTCATCACATAGACAATACTATTCTAGTAGAACCTACCCACAAGCTAGAGATCAGAGACAGCAATAAAAATCCCAAGCAAGACAAGTGATCACGACCTCATCACACAGTCTAACCTACCCACAAGAGATCAGAGACAGGCGGCAATCTCTTTGTCTTCTTATAAGCCAGTACATAAATAAAACTAATGAAAACCGTTATGGCATGAAGAAGCAAGATTATATTTGAGCGCTACGTAGGTAGCTTGATGCCTTGTCTTTCCTGGGAGAAAAATCCAAGATCTTGGTTTACTTCCAACGACGACACGCGATACTTTGGACCAGACACCTGCGATGAGGACAAGATTTGCTTCAAAACTTGAAGGTCGTCGTTATTCTCATTACTCTACAGTCAAACCCCCATGTGGTCATAATCAGACACCTCACCTCACCTTGCAGACGACTTCCAGAGGCATGCAAATTACAGAAAACCCGGTGTGCATTAATAAGAGTAAGAGAAGACCAATCGGGGTGGGAGGGTAGCTAATACTGATCCTAAGTTATATATATATATATAGATACACTATTTCTATATTTTAGGTGCCAAAATTATAAGACGGTTTTTCAAAACAAGCATAAATAAATTATTACTTTTATTATTTATTATTTGTCTCCGCATCATAATAATTGTAAATTGTTAATTGTTTTATGCCAATATAGTTCAGACTTTTTTAGGTTTATGGTTTTATCTAAAGGATTTTTTTATTCTCAAAACAAAAAAAAAAGTTATAGATTATATCTAAACAAAGAACACAACTTATTCTAGGTTTTTTTATCTTATACTCTACAGTAGATCGAGTCTGATTTTTTAATCATAAGGCCGGTCTCAATGGGGTTTCATGGGGTGTTTCATGCACATTAGTTAGTGTGTCACATCAACAGATCTGAAGGGTTTGCATGAACGAAGAGGAGAGAGAAGGAAAACGTTTCGTCCCCACGAAACGAGTGAGCGTTGTTTTCAAAACATTGAAAACCGCATAAAACATGCATTGAGAGACTTGGTTCGTTTCATGCGGTGGGAGAGAGCAATGATGGGGAGAGAGAATGGTGGAGAGATAAAAGAGGAAGAAACCGATAAAACAAAAAAGCTAAAAATAACCTATGAAACGATGCAATGAAATTGTGCACTGAGAAAGACCTATTTTATATATTGTTTTATAATCTTAGAAACTAGGTGATGACATCTTGCATTGAGACTAGCCCTAATCACCTAGTGCAAAGGTGACGAACGATCTGTCGCCTCACCTGTCGGTAGGTGTGCAGGTGCAGCAGCAAAGCCACGATAGATTGCCATATGCACCGATCGATAGTCTTTTGAAATGAAATCTTTACACGTACCGTTCCGTTCGATCGATCCGATCCGACTGGATTGCTTGATTGTTATTGGCAACCAAAGACTAGAACGCATGCAACGGAACACACGACGCGTACGTCCGTCCCCCCTAGCGCGTTCAATTCGAGTCGTCGTTTCGTTGTCAATTATTGTAGGTCATCGCACGCAGTAGACACAGAGATGAATGGATGGATAATGGATAATGGATAATGGATGGATAACGCCTGCGTGGCTCGTGGTCGTGGCTGCACCGCCAGAATCAATCGGGGGGAGATGATCGGTGGATATTATATTATTTATTATTGCATAGATTTAGAACAGGTTATATACTCCCTCCATGTTGAAAAGAAAGTCGTTTTGAATAAGGCTTTGGTCAAACATTAGAAATATAAATTATGAATAACTTTTAAATTATTGAATTTAAAAATATAAACATTATATGAATAGATTTATTTTAAAAAATACTTTTATAAAATATAAATATATCATTTTTTTAATAAATATTTTTGAGTATAAAGAGAGTCAAAGTTATGTTTTGGAGACCATATCAATATCTTAGAACTACTTCTATTTCAATATGGAGGGAGTATGTGTATGTTGACGCGGACGGAGCACCTGAGTCAGGCCAAACAAGGACGCCTGAGCACAGCGGCATTGTGGTGTTCGTGTCGCGTAGTGCTGCCGTGTCGGTATACCGGCACAGGCACGACGACACTAGAGTCTCGCGATCGTCGTGAAGCAAGGCAACCCAGTGTGCCCGTATCGGCCTGATCACTAGTAGGCCTGGGAGAAATATCGAGAATCGAATATCAAACAGAAAATATCGAGAATTAAATAAACTGAAAATTTTGAAACCGATTTTTTATTGCCTTGTTCGAGGTAAATTTGGTTTCTTCATTACCTCGGTTTATTGAAGTCATCGAACTATATGAAACGAGTTGAGTGTAATTGTTATTATATTATTGGTTGTACTATTGTAAACTACTATATTATGTATCTGTGACACTCTAGTTTTGTGGACTTTTAATTATATGTATGTATTTGGTACTATTATTTTCTCTCTATATATATGCAATCATGTTAAAATTAGTTTTTTAAACCTGCTATTACATTACATGTCTAGGTGATAGGTTCGCAATTTTTCAACATAACGAAACTGAACCAAAAATATCAAAAATCAAAATTCCTCGGAACCGATTGAGTGGAACCAATTGGTACCTAAAACTGAATTTCGATGGTAATCAAAGAACCATACCGATCAATTCAGTAAATACCAAATGTCTAGATCTAGTCGCCAGTGTTGTTCATCACCGGCGGCGGCAGCGCAGCCGTCCTTGACCCGCGTCACCGGCATCGTCGTCGCACTGGAGGCAGCACGGTATAGCACATTGCCTCTTCCAACAATTTCCTTGTGTTTTGTCGCTTTAATTAATTATCCAAAAAATCTGGACCACACTAGCTAGCGCGCGCATTGTAGTATATAAATACCGGCGCCAAACAAATCGCAATTTCCATAAATGCACGAAAATGATTCGTTCCAAGCTCAATGGTTTAATCGTGGTACGGTGGTTCGAAAAGGAATTAATTGCTAGATCGTAGTCTAGGCTCTCGCGGTCTCGCCATAGTAACACCATCAGTCATAGTAACACCATCAGCTTTTAATTCGTTCTTAGACTTTTCAGTGGTGGCCACATGATGCCCTCATTAACAGAATAGAAGTAAAAATGAATTAACATTGTTTAGTTCTATCTCGCACGAGCTAGTACAACTTAAGAGATTATTTGTGTATAAATTTGTCCAGAACTATTTGTTGAGTGGTCTGCTCTCGAGCCCATTCACCCTGGTGTTGCTGTAAGTATATTTGTGATAAGTAAAATTATTATGTCCATTATCAATGGGTTTTGCTACGATACATACAAATGACTGTGAGCTGTTTATTTATTTCGATCTAACGGTTATGATCATCTATTAACTTATAGGAGATAATATGTGAAATGCATATTTATTTATTTATTTATTTTGGAAAATTAGATAAATAAGGAAACTTAATTATAAAAATCCTTTTCTAGATTCTGATAGATGTGTGATCCGGTGGATATGGTATTTTTTTTATTTTGCATTTTTTGGCTTCATATATTTTTAGTTATCATGTAGTTTTTAATTTAATCTGATATATACTTGAATTCGTACGTGATAGCTTGTACGTGATCTGACATTTTTTTTTAATATAGGTACGTGTACGTGTACCTGACTTGCATGTGGGTCTTAGCGTCTGTATGCATTTTAGATGAGTGGAGACATGACTTGCATGAGTATTGTGTATTAAATTTAGTGATATTTTGTTTGTTGCTTGAATTTGGATTTATATTTAGGTATGAATTTAATTTGAAGACAAGAAATGTCCACTTGATTTATCTAATATTTATAGTAGAACAAATATTTGTGCATGTAAAGGAACGGCAGAAAAGGAAGTTGCTGCACATTCAGGAAAGGAACGGCACACACCGGCTGCTGTTACCATGTATAAAAGATTAGTCAAGTTTTATTGCTTTATTTTTTAACTTAATTAATTACTTAAAAATCTAAAAAATCAAAGACTCAGATTTGTTTGAGATATTACCTCCTAGCAATATGTACCGTAGAATTGTCCATTATCAATTAGATGTACATATTCTTACATATATCCTTATTAAATTGGGCAGGACAACAAAAGAATCCGTTAAAAAACTGATAGAACTATATCAAAACAATATAGTTGGACAAAAAACTAAAAATATATGGTAAAGCTTCTATTAGGACGTCCGCAGCAGACGGACGGGACGGACGCAGGCTCTGGTGACCTATATACGTGTGGGCCAGCAAGGCATGGTGTTTCCTCCACAAGCGCGCGACGGAGTGACGCGGGAGCAGCGTCCGGACGGGCCATCAGTTCCGGGCGTCCGGGCGCTAGCCCTTCCGAAAAATATATGGATGCTTGGACAAACATTGGATTAAGAGATTGCAAGTTAATGAAATGACATAGCTATTAGTGGATATATAGTTAGTAGAACAGGAGATGACGTGGATGACGATGGCTTTGTATGTTGAGATAGAATTTATAGTGCGGATTAATTAACTTTATAAGAGAGCAAGATGGGCCTTTTTTCAAAAGTAAAAGGATCAAGGTTGCTGATGTGTTGTGTACTGTATTGCATAATGCATAAAGGTAAATAATCAAACACGCTTGTTCTTTCCTAAAAGCGAGAGGAAAATGACACAAGCAAGATACAGAGAGAGAGAGACCCTTGTCCTAATCTGTGTGTAACCGTTCAGATTCTCTGAAACCTAATCATGTAACGCCGGAAAAAGAGGATCAGACCTTACGTCCTTCTCCAACACCGCCAGTACTTGTCCACGTGAACAATAAATCAAACTGTGTACTATTGGTTTCCTACGCTTTCTCCTCTGACTCTAGTGGCGACTTTTAATTTTGGTGAACAACGCACCGGGCAGGAACGAAGTCACTCTCGCTGCAAGCGGCACACGACACGGCACGATCGACCAGTTCCAAAATTTCTCGATCTCCTTCATGTAGCCATATGTGTGTGTTTGTTTCCGTGGCACCAGACATATATGTTGCATAGCCAGCTACTGGTCAAATGAAGACGTATACACGGGTAACGTCACCATGCATCGATCGATACAATACGAAATTGACTTTAAGCTTGTGCGGTCTGCGTCGAGGGGCCTGTGTGTTTTGCCTCTTAGCACACTGGGCCTTCAATGATTTTGTTTGTTTCCTAGTGGATGTATGTTTTGGACAGACAAAATAGGTTGGATGCATTTCTTTTTTCTAACAATGGTACGGGTGTTCATATTTCCACGGGTTCCCTCTCTCTCCCCAAAGAACCCAAACTGCACATTAGAGTTATAAATCTCCAAACTGTTATAAAGTGCTCTGTTTTTTTGTTTTTTTTTTTGAAGCTCTAAATTTCAGATGAGAAAATCCAAACAGATATTTATTTGAAACGGAAGGATATAATAAGTCAAAGAAAATAAACCTAAGCGGCGAAACAAAGAGTGTTTTCAAATTGGTTGCCAGTTAGTTGTCACCTAGCAGCATTGGCATATTCGATATAAATTATGGACTAGCTTCACAAAGCTATTTTTGTTTTCTCTACTAATATAAATAGTTGTTTCGGAGCAGCTTCTCTCTAGAAGGCCTCTAAAACTGTGAAGATACTCTAACTAAGCTGAGCCGGACCAAGCAGCCCCTTATCACTCCATCTGGCAGACTGAAAGGACGAGGGGCCCGGGGGCTGTTACTGATTCGAAAGCAGACTCAGTTTACTATATAATAATCTAAAATTGGCTGCCTTCAAGCTCAAGCGAACAGCCGGGGTGGTAGTATCTTGTACGTGGTGCGCCTGCGGCAGCGGCAGCGGCAGCGAGCCACCGCCACCGGTGGGATGGTCATGGACGGACGACTTGGGACACGCACGGCGGACGGACGGACCGCCGCGCGTCCGCTTCCCAAAGCCAAAAGCCGCCTCCGCTCCCGGTCTCGTCTTTTACCGGGTGCCGACGCGCCCTTCTTTTTCTTCGGCTGCCTCTTGTCGTCCTCCCCGCGTGTCGCGTTGGCCTGAGGCCTGTGCTGTGGGCATCCCTTCTGTTTCGTTGTGGCACGCCGATGCCGTGCCCGTGTACTACCTGCCTGCTCTGCATTCGTCGGCATTCATTCATTCATTCAGCTACGACTACGATGCTCCTCCGGTTCATCAGTGGTTCCATTCAGACAGACGCGCCCGTCCGCCGCCCAAGCAGCCCTCGTTCGTTGTATTCTTGTGCTCCCGCTATGCAAGGTGGCGTGCGTGCCCATCTTGAGCTCAAGCCTCAAGATGGTGATAATCTGGCATTTCTCACCCAATAAATAAATAATATATATGATGTCAACTATAAATATCCCTTTGCGCAATAGTGCTACCTCCGTTTAAAAATAAATGGTGTAATTTTTTTTTAGAATTACACGGTACAAAGTCTCATAACACGCACACTCATCTCTATACACACGTACACCTACGCAAACTCTATCTAGGAGATCTTCGAATGACTGAGCGACTTCGGATGTATGTAGTATATGCCAAGTCTTATCGGTTAATAAAGACTCTCTCACGCCTCTAGTACGCGATGAGAAAAGAATCATCCAGCCAGCGTCTGGGAGTGCGTGCGAGTCGCGAGGAAACAGACAAGCAGGGCGGTTTTGGTTTTGTGCCGGAGGGAGTAGCGCGCAGAGTGCTGCTGCTGGGCGGGGTCGAGTCGAGTGCGTCCACGCAGATCACGGAGAATAGAAGGGGCCGCCCCGCACTAGCCCTCGGCGGCTAGCCGAGACCGAGAGGCAGCCAGCACCCAGCAGGTCACGGTCGCGGGCATTGTGCGGGTGCGGACAAAAGCCCCCCGCCCGCTTTTTGTCGCCACACCACACCCACCGCACACGGCACCGGCTGACTGGGCTCACCTCGTTCACGCCGTCGTCCCCCCTCCCCTTCCTCTCCCGGCCTACGCCAAAGCGCGCGCGAGGTGAGCCCATTTCTCTCTACAGTCTTTTCGTTCGTTTAGTTTCAACTACATACATGCAGATCGATGCAGCTTCGTTCGTTCTGAGCCTGTGAGCCAGCAGCCATGGCGCTGAACACGCCACCATTGGTTGTGTACTGTGATGATGAATACAATAAAGCTCCGTCTGGTCCGGCCCGACTCTGCCCGTGCCGTTCGTGATGAAATGAAATAAATGGCGCTGGCTGGCCTCTGCTGAGTGATTTGCCTTTGTCTTCTTCCCCATCGGGCCATATACCCCGCCCGGGCTTTGTACCTGCTTGTTGCCGTTTCGTCTTGGCGCTTTCCTCCTCCTCTGCCTCCCTCTGCTTCGATCGTGTCCGTGTTCCTGTTCGCTACCGCTACGCAGCTGTGTGGACGTTCTGCCTGCGCTTCCATTGCCCGCCCCCAAAGCTAGCTGGTCCATTATTTATGCAGATGCAAGGCAGCCGCATGCTTTGGCAGGTCGCCTCCGCCTACTCCCACTGACTTTTTACCTTCTTCTTGGCTGCAACCACCACAATCCTCAGAGAGGAGGAGCAGCAAGAGACCCATACATCCATCACAAGTTCCTCTTCCTCCTCGGCCATGTATATATACCGTTTCCGCAGTCGGTCGGTGATCGCTACGCCCGCCGCCGAGCAAACGACGATCGAGTGCCAAGGCGAACCACCAGAGAAGGCTCGGCTGCGGGCTGCCTGATGGTCCAGGACGAAGGCTCCTCGTCGTCGGTCACATCGTCGCCGCTGCACAACTTCTCCACCATGCCGCTCCATCACCACGCCTCCTCCTCACCCCCCGTTGGCGGCGTTGGCATCGTCGGCGTCGGCATCGTCGGCGCCGGCGGCGGGACGACAACGACATCCCCACCGCCACCATGGCTGCTGGCGCGGCGGGAGCTCCGGTCCGACGAGCGCGGGCTGTGCCTGATCCACCTGCTCCTCAACTGCGCGTCCGACGCCGCCAACGCGGCTCTCGAGCACACGCGGCGCTGGCGTCGCCCGACGGCGACGCCATGCAGCGCGTGGCGGCGGCGTTCGCGGAGGCGCTGGCGCGCCGCGCGCTGCTGCTCCTCCCGCGCGGCGGCGCGGGGGCGGGGGCGGGGGCGGGCCCACGCCCGCCGAGCTCGCCGCGGCGCGGCGCCACTTCCTCCGCCTCGCCGGCGACGCGGCGCAGTGGCTGGAGCTGCTCCGCCTGCTGGTGTTTTGAGTTTTCAAAGTTTTTGTGTAAAATCAAAAGTAATTTTGAAAATCCCAAAACCCTAATTTTGTCCCCTTTTCAAATTCAACCTCTATTTCAAAAACTAAACTTAATTTGACTTTGTCCCTAAAACAAAAGTTGTAGAGTATGTTTTTCTGAGTAACTTTGCTTCTTACAGTTTTTCAAGTTGCCACAGGTTTTCCAAAGTAATTTGCAAAATACAGAAAACAGTTTGGATTTCAAATTGATTTGTGTGAGGACAGAGATGAACAGAGCGCTTCAGGTGTTCGGCCGAGGTTCTCACCCACGCGGCCGAGCGAGATCGAACTCCAGAGCCATCTTCGCCACCTCAAGCTTGGAGGTTTCGTGTTCATGGTCGCGTGTCACCTCCCCACTGCTCAAAACCTCGCTTATATGGCCGGAAATGACATCAGTTTCCCTTTTTCATCTTCCCGACCGCCGTCGCCCGAGTTCGCCCCTTTTTGAAATTCGCCACCCTCCAGTCAAATCCGTTCGATTCCACTCCCACTAATTATCACCAGTTCCTGGAGGATCGATTGCAACCGCTAGCTCGAGCTCCAGTTGGCGGAATTGTTGTAGCCGACGCCTTCTTCCTCGCTGGCGGTAGAAAGCGCCACCGTGACACTTCACCGTGGCTAGTGAAGCTCCGGTAGCGATTTCTGCTCACCTTTGGTTGTTTTTGACTCACCTTAATACCCTGGTTGTGGTGCTCACCTTTGTTTGGCCTCTGATGCACCGCAGCTGTTGGAAGAGCCGTCTCGCCGCCAGTTCACGTTGTGACGGAACCGTCTAGATTACAAGAGATCAAGTACCAAAGTAGCTGACTTAACTGCCACTTAAAGCACTTGAGCCCATATAATCCCGGTAGTCTGGAAATCTCGAAGGATTTCTAACAATCGTATATCAGATCAGGATCGCGCAAACTCAAGTATGCACATTCGAATGAGCCACAATTGAACCGAGAATACTTGAAGTACGAATAAAGTTATTACAACACTTTGTTCCAAATAAAAGTAGTACTTACGCCACAACACCTGTGGCCGAATAAAACATTGTTTGAATCTTAACCCAGGTTTACTCCACACTGAAATCATTTAAAAGATGGGGTGCCCCCGATGTCACGTCCGACAACAGCAAAAGATGAGCTCGTAGAAGACCTTTCCCAAGGCCTACTCCTCTTCTCCTTCGACAGGATAGAGACAGTGCTTACAATAGCCGAAGTATACTTGGCCATCTGCAACAAACGGGATAAACCCTGAGTACGGGAATGTACTCAGCTAGACTTACCCGTCTAACTGAAAATAAAGACTCCAAGGATATGCAAGGCTATATATGTGGATCTGGGTAAACTTACTTTTGCGGAAAAGCGATCAAGATGAAACTAAAGATTAGAGAACAACCATTTTTCCATCCTATTATTATTATCTCTAGGTTTGCACCTGTACTAGAGCACTCACTTGAACTACTCAAACAATATAATAACATATATCCAGTTCCTTCATCAAAATTTTAGTAGAACCATTACGATGTCACATGGAGTTGTATCGTGGTGAAGCTCAGCATAATCCCCCATATCCAGTGGGGGGCGGCAATTCGAATCGATATACACCAGCTGGTAAGATTACCTTTAACACACGCCCACCACACTTTCCCCGTCGGGTCCATGCATTGAGTTACCGCTCAATAAAGTCCAGGTAGTACGTCGCGGGCTCGTATTGGTCCACCCAATTGTAGAAATCAGTTGGCCACCACGGGGTAGATCGTATCTACAAACTAGAGGGTGCTCACAGCAGATTGAGCGCCGGCCCAGACAGTGTTTACTCGGCTTCGGGGTCGATACTCACAACGACCCCTATGTGAAAGGGCGCATTCAAAGATGTAAGAGGGCCACCATCGTGTACAAACTTATACGATCCAACGGACGGACTGCCCCCAAGTCTAAACCACTTGGTGCCTCTTCCTTTCAGTTGTCCGCATTTCATTACTACCATTGGTTCTTTCCACGATAGCAAATATAGCCAACCGTGATAGTATTACCCCCATGGGATAACACGAAACATAAATATAAAAGTAACCATTTATTCTAAGCAGGCTAAGCGGTTGCTTTTACTTTTATTAACAGGGTAACAAGGTAGGTAAAACAATAATCAAGGAAGGTAATGCATCAATTTGGGATTCAAAACAACTCCTGTCACCTAATGCATCACAGTATAAAATACTCAAGTAGATTAAATTGTAAATACTGGGAGGCTTAAGAATGCTCCGGGGCTTGCCTTGAGTGAAGGTGGAGGGTTGGTGGTCAGGGTACTCGCGGAGGTTAGTGTCGAGCTCGTGGTACTCCTCGTTTAGCTCCTGCACCTCCTGGACTTCTGTCTCTGGGGTCGGCTCCTGATGTTCCTCCACGGATCCTAAATGATTTCAATGCATAAATAAATAACTTGATGGTGCGAGGATGATGCTTGAACAAGATTTAGCACCCTAAAAGAGAATCTAAGCATTCAACCAATTACTTACCACAAAGCCACTGAGAACTAGAGCTACTAGCTAACAAGGTAAAACATGCTATAACTTATTCTTAGCAGAAACTACACTTAAAACATACTTTATCAAGAAAGTTTCAGGATTTATACATGCACATATTTATCACAGGAATTAATCTAAGAAAAACAACAGAAACACATTTGACTTTGATATATGCAGAAACAACTTAATTAAACATTAGTACTGAAAACATTCTCCAAAAACATTTATATAAAGACAATAGACATATCATAACATAGAGATTCTAACAAAATAGATTTCACTATTTTAGGATTTACCAAACTCTAGATATAAATTACACAAGCATGACACATACTACTGAAAATAAGAATAGGAAATTCATTTCGGAAACTGGCTCGAGACACGCAGAGGCTTGCGGGACGGCTGACAGGCAGGACCCTCGATTACTCGAGGTCCATCTACCGTCAAGCAGGAAACAGAGGACGGTGTTGATCGACGTGTTCTCGCCGAGGGTGAGGTCTTCGGCGGTGGGGTTTGTTGTGCTAGGCTCGGGGTGACTACGCGCATCCACTGGTGGTGTCGGTTGAACCGGCGCGACCGTGAAAGTGGTCGGCGGCGTGCGGTGGCGGTGCAGCACGACGGTGCGACACGGCGAGGTGATCACCGGTGACGTGAGGCTCGACGCTGGGTTGCGTGAGCATCGTGGTGATGTGGTGAGTGCGGCTCGAGGGCTAGTTGAGCCGGAGAGGCTCTGTGGAAAACTGACCACGTGCAAGCTCCGCGGCGGCGGCAATGGCGCACGGCCAACGGTGCTGTGATGACACAGGTCGAACTGAAGCTAGGGAAAGGAGTTCTCACCTCAGCTAACTCCGGTGAAGCTTCCACGAAGATGGAGGCGTCGGAGGCGAGACGGTGAGGGACGAACACTGCTCGGTCGGTGCGGTGGTGACTCGGGATCGAGGAACGGCGGGGACGTTCCGGCGACTGGAGTGCTTGGTTGGTTAAACAGAGGTGAGCAGCGCATGTGCGGGGCAAAGGCGAAGGCAAGTGCGAGATGGATCGAGCAGAGAACCTCGGGTGGTGGTGTATTTGAGAAGGAGACGCTTGCGATGCTCGGAGCTCTCGGCGCAACGATGGTAGAGAACTGCGAGCGAGTGAGCGAGTGAGGATGAGTGCGGACGAGTGTGTGAAGTGGAGGAGGTATAGGCGCTCCTCTTTGCACGGTCATGGCCGACCGGCGCGGCCAGTGGGGGCCGTGATGCGATGGTGCGGTAGTGGCAGCGGCGCTGACGTGTTTGCGGTGAGCGGCGCAGAGCAAGACTTGGTCGACGCGCCGTTAGCGCGGATTTGCGCTCGATTGCGAAAGATACGAGGCGAAGAACTGATCGGACGCGGCACTGCGGCGGCGTTACTGTGAAATGACGGCGCGGCGCGTGGCAGGGCGGCTGGCAGGTCTGCGGCGGCAAAGCAGGGCGTCAGCGGCGGTGCAGCGATGCAAGCTCGGTCCTAGCACCGTTAGCGCGGGCGCGAGTGCGGACGCGACTGCGATAGAGCGAGCGGCGACAGCGATGTCGGTGCAGTGCCGCAGCGGCGACGATGGCGTGTTCCACTTCCGCGGTCAGGCATCGTCGGCCACGCGGCAGACGACGCTGACGTACGGTTCAGCCGCGGTCGGGTGAGTGCGCGCAGGCGTGCGCGGCACGTGCGTGCGGAAGGGGGTCGATGTCGAGGGGAGGTCGATATCGAGGGGAGGGTCGAGTGGTGATCGAGCCTCCTGCGCGGGGTTGTTCGATCGACCCTATGTCCGTCATATCGAGGGGTCGAAGTCGAGGGGGTTCGATCGACTGGCTGATCGAGCCTCTGGCCCGGGGTCGTTCGATCGACCCTCGGTCCGTCCCTTTCATTGAGCGGCGGTCGAGGCTGAGTAGGCCGAAAGCGGTACTCGACCTGTTCTGGTTTTGAGTTCCTTTTCCCATTTTCTTTTATTTGATAAAACTAAGCAGGGTAAATAAACATAAAGCAACCATACTTTACTCTAACCATAGCAAGGTTTATCTAACAGATAGATCACAAGATTAAGCACAAAACACCTATTCATTCTAGTTTCAAAACATATAAACACACACATGAAATGATAGCATATGCAAACATGAATGCAATGAAATGTTGTGCTTAGTGGCTAATGATGATCCTAATGCAAGCTTGACACAGGGTGTCACACACGTCGCCGCCATCCATATCACCATAGACATCTTCCTTCTGGCTACTCCATAACCCAATAAACGGTTGATTCTTGCTCTTGAGGCTCTGTTGATACTCCCTGTACCTTTAATTTGAGCTTTGTTGCCTTGCTGTCATCGGAACGCGCGTCGCCGGTGATCTTGCTCCACCATGGCCACGGTGCTTGTGGGCAGAGAGTTGGGGCCGCGTTTGGCTTCGATTGGAAGCTCGATTAGCATCACCTGAGTGAGTAGAAGGTGTTGGAAGTGATGGTTGAGTGAGACGGGGCTTGTGCGCCGCTATCGCCATGACCCAGCATCGGCCATCTGCCATAAATGCCGGCCAGCTCGATTAAGGGCTCTGGAAGACGAGAGGAAGGGTTGGTGATCTTCAATAGACGGTGTAGAAGTTGTGTGCACGATCAATTTGATCGGAAACGACATCCAGGGGAGTTGCCATCATGGTCGTGCGGACTGAGCCGCCGCTGCCGCCGGTGAGATGTTTGTCGTGGACAGAGAAGAGGAGAAGAGGGTGAGATCGAGTCGAAGGAGTGAGAGGAGGGTGATGGAGGTGTTGGTTTGGTCAGAGACCTCGGCGCTGGTGAGATCTCACCGGCTAGAGGCCGCGCTGGCGCGAGGAACGGCGCGCGTGCGGGAAAATAGAATGGGAAAGCACGGGGCCAATCAGAAGGCGCCACGTGTCCCTTTGAACGGTGGAAAACAGTTCAAACCGTTTTTCCTTTTTCTGATTTATTTGAACAGTGCTTCTATTTGTTATTTTTATATGTATTTTTCTATAGCTTCAAAAATTATGAAAATGTTTGTGTATGCTCTCTGATATGTGAACTATTTAATAAAAATATTAAACTTTGATTTTATTAAGTTTTGATGAAAATGATAAATCCCTTGATTAATTGATAAATGAGTTTTAAATGATTTTTCTAGACTTAAATATTTATCCAAAAATTCTGAAAAATGTTTTGCACAAATATTATGCCATTATTAGCTTAAATAAAAAGTTTGGGATTAATTTGAAGAAGTTGACAAAATCACCTTTTTAATTGCTTAATTAATCAATAAAAGAGTTAATTAAAGTAAATGTTGTGATTAGTGTTAATCATAGGGTTTTGTGTGATCTTTTGGATTGATTGATGACCTTAGGGCATAATCATGGTGTCCTTTGGCAATTACATTTATTTATTGCAAATAATTAAATATTTATTGATAAATATTAATAATAATAATTAAAAAATAAATATTTTCCTTTATACCATGAAGGAAAGTTGTACTCAAATTAACAATTTATCTTTATACATACAAGAAAATGTACATGTCTACATACAAGCATTGCATCATATTAAAGCATGCATTATTATTCCGTGTAGTAAGCGAAGTTGTTGACAGTGTCGATGAGCCCACCTCTGATCCGAGTGTTCAATCAGAGGAGGTTGTGTCTGAAGTTCCTGTGTCGGAAGTGACCGAACAACTCATCAAAGAAAGCAAGCCCCGGTTCATTTAAACTTTCCTTGTATTTACAAAATCTTTATTCACACTTAAGTCTACTGTATTGTGCATTAGATGGTACAGGAGTTGAGTGTGAAACCCTTTACTGCATTAATACCTTATCCTTGCTACTTATCCAAATAACCCTGTTATAGATTTTAATTTAATAATGCTTAACCTTGCTTAGTGAGTAGATCTCGGGTGATGTGAGTATTATCTGATTAGGGTACCTCTGTCAGGTACAGAAAAAGAAAAGAATCACCCTTGAGGTAAAGTCCTCGGTCATGATCACGCTACGTTCTAGAGAGGTAGGCAGATTGTGGACCAAGACCCTCACTAGCAAGACTTTGCAGTACAGGGTAAGACCCTCACTGGCAAGACTTGAAACTGAAATGAAAGAATTTGAGACCGGACGGTGATAGCTTGCATCAAGAAATGAGTCTTGGATGTAGTGCTTCCGTCTGTGTCGATAAGGAACCGTCCGATGTTAGGCTTGATGTGTTGAGACTTTGCAGTACTCTCCACATACTCCGGGAAGCTCATGTAGCATAGCTATTCCGATGCGGGAATTGACAATTGCGCACTGGGAGTAGGGAGATGGCGAGAGTAGCGTGTACCCACCCTGGGTGCAAACCATTGAAAGCCCTAGTTTGGTTTTGAGTAATTGATGAAACCTAAGTACTAACCTTTACATTAAGTATTGTGACTATAAGCAAGGTTAATACTCAAGTGATGGAGCTAGGATGAACAAGGAGATGAAGATCTAGTCCACAATGGTGAATCATGTGCTCCATGCTTGGAAAAGAAGAAAGAGAAAAACAAATCCTATGGAGATCAAGGCAAAGGTATTGATAGGGATTTTATTTGGTGATCAAGACACTTAGTGAGTGTGATCACATTTAGGATAGATAGTTGTACTATCAAGAGGGGAGAATCTCAGTGAAAAGGTTATCTAAGTGCCAATAGGTTTGATTCATAAGTGCATATGCATTAGGACCTAGTGTGCTAACTTTTCTCCTTGAAAATGACTTGAAAAATATGCTAACACACTTGCACAAGGTGGTGATCACTTGGTGTTGGCACATTTTATAAGGAGACGATGGTTTTAGGTAGAGAGAAGAAGTGGAAGTTCTCTCTCCCTCCCATCGAGCTTGTGAGGCGGGATTGGGGTTGTTTTTTAAGTGACCGGACGCTTGCCCTGTAGTGACCGGACGTGTCCAGTGCGTTGGCTGCGCGCTGGCTGAAGAGAAGTCACGACCAGATGATCGACCGGACGCTAGGGTTTGATCGACCGGATGCTGCACTTAGCGTTTTTGAGAAGGTCGCTGTGAGCAGTGTGATGACCGGACGCTGAGAGAGTTCGGTGGATGTCGATCGGACGCGTTCAGTGGTTATTTTCGCGCTCTAGGAGCTCTCTGTACTCAATCGGACGCTGGGCACCGTAGCGTCCGATGCTCGTGTGTTCCGAGCGTCTGGTGCTAACTCGAGAAGCGCACGCACAGTGAACCGTTGAGCGGCAATGGTCGAATCAGAGAAACGAGGACACGTGGCGCACGCATGGAGGTCAACCAGATGATCGACCGGACGCAGTAGAGGCAGCATCCGGTCACCCCGATTTCTAAGCAAAACGGCTAGTTTCGAGGGGGCACCTCTATATAAGTGTTGTGGCCGGCTCTAGCTCACTCTCTTGCACATTTTGATCAGTCATACTTGCTAGTGAGCTAAGCCAAACCTCTCCCACTCTTGTTCATGCTTGATTGTGCATCCAAGTGAGTTGGGAGTGATCCTAAGTGCATGTGAGCTTATGAGTTGCATCTAGAGGCACTTAGAGATTGATTTGTTGCGGTTCTCTTATTACTCTTGGCACTTGTCGGTGCCTAGACGGCTTAGAGCAGCATGGTGGTGCTTGGAGGAGTTGGTGATTGTCTCCGTCCACACCAATTGGCTTGTGAGGGGTTCTTGACCTTCATCTCCGCGGGAGATCACGAAAAGGTACTCTAGTACATTGCTTGTGTTATTCAACCGCTCTCCAAGGGAGGGTTCTTATGGCGCCTAGTGATATAGACTCGGTGTGTAATATCGATTAGCCACCGAACCTCTTGGTGTAGGGGGACACAACAAGGACGTAGCATGCCGGCAAGCACGTGAACCTCGGGGATAAATCTTGTGTCAATCATTTGATTCCCGGTGTTCATATTATTCATATTGATCAATCTTCACTTGCTCGATTCGGTATAACCCTCTCTACCTCACCATCGCATTACTTTCATATATATATTGTGATTGAGGTAGTTTGCTAGATATCTTGTTTATCATATTGTTCATATTATCTTGTCTAGCTAGTGATCTAGTATATACTCTTATCTTGTGTAAATCATAGCTAGCTTGTGTGTGATTAGTTGATAGATTAACTAGAATTGTGGATAGGTGGCTTGCACTCCCTTTGTAGGCTAGCGCAAAATTGCTTATTCACCATCTTGCTATCTAACCAATTTTGTTAAGTGCATTGTAGAATTTTTATAGGCTATTCACCTCCCCCCCTCTAGCCATTTAGGACATTTCAAGTGGTATCAGAGCCAAACACCGTTGCATTTGAGGCTTAACAACCTACGGTGAAACAATAGCTCAAATCAACTATGTGAGGAAGCCACCAAACTTTGATGGCATGGGGTATGATCATTTGAAGAGAAAGATGGGCACTTATTTGAAATCAATGAACCGAAAGGTTTGGGAAGTAGTGGAGCATGACTTTGTGGTGCTTGATGAAAGTGCACCAACTGCAAGAGAGGAAGAGCTACTCCAATTCAATGACATTGCTTTGAACTCCTTGTATGATGCCCTTGACTTCAAAGTGTTTGAGCAAATCAAAGATCTTGAGAGAGAAAATGAAGTATGGGTAAGGCTAGAAGAGTCATATGAGGGTACCAAGGACATCAAGAGTGCCAAGGTCTTCATTCTCAAGGACAAGCTTGCAAGTTTTAAGATGCAAGATGATGAAAGTGTGTCCGAGATGTTCCACCGCCTGCAAGTCATTGTGAATGAGTTAAGAAGCTTGGGAGAGAAGGTGGAGAACAAGGATTTCTCACATAAGTTCTTGAGATGCTTACCACCGAGGTTTGACACCTTGGTAACTATTCTTGTGAGAGATGGCTTGGAGACAATGACCCCAAACCAAGTACTCGGTGATGTAGCCACTCAAGATACATACCGGTTGGAAAGGGATGGGGATGTCAAAGAATAAGACAAGGAGAAGAAAAGTGTGGCACTCAAGGCCACTTCATACAAGAGCAAGGCAAAGAAAGAAGAATCAAGTGAAAGTGAAGCTTGCTCAAGTAGTCATGATGATGATGAAGAGATGGCTCTCTTTGTGAAGAGATTTGGCAAGTTCATGAAGAAGAAGGGATATGGTGCTAATAGAAGAAGAAACAACTTCAAGAACAAGAATGAGAGAATATGCTTCAATTGTGGAAGCAAAGATCATCTTGTGGCCGATTGTCCTCACAAGAGTGATGATGATCATCATGAGAAGAAGGACAAGAAGAACAAGAAGGAAATAAGATGTTTCTCAAGAAGAAGGGCAAGTCCTATTGTGCAACATAGGATAGTGATGAGTCCTCATGTGATGATGATGATGATTATGATAGTGATGATGGAAGAAAGAGCTCAAAGAAGAAGGCATTAGCAAGCTTGGCTATCAACAACAAGCCTTCTCTATTTGATTCTCCATCATGCTTCATGGCCAAGGGCTCTAAGGTAATATCCGATGATGAGAGCGATGATGATGATGATCCCTCCATGGAGAAACTCATTGAGATGTTGGAAGATGCTCGTGAGCACTTTGACATAAAGAGGAAGGAGTGCAAAGAATTGCGAAAGAAGCTTTTAGCTATTGAGCAATCCTTTGATGAGCTCAAGTCATCTCATGAGAGGCTAAAGGAAGCCCATGAGAAGCTTGGCAAAGCTCACACTAAACTTGAAAAGGCTCACTCCTCCCTTTCTATCCAAAGTGCAAAGGAGGATGTTCCAACATGTCAAGTGGGTGTTACTTGTGATATACTTAATGAATCATTTTATACACCTATCACTGTTGCTCCCACTAACCCTTCTTGTAGCACATCCACTACTACTTCATCTATTGATGATGGTTTCACTTGTGATGCCTCATTAATGGTTGAAAATGAGACACTCAAGGAGAACGTCGGTGAGCTCACTCACGCATTAGGCAAGGCCTATGTTGGTGAGGCCCGCTTGCTTAAGTGCTTGGGTAGTCAAAGGTTTTCCCTTAATACGGAAGGCTTAGGCTACACCCCCAAGAAAGGCAAGGCGACCTTTGCAACTCCAAAGCATAGCTTTGTGAAGGGAAATGGTCTCTTTTGCTCTAGATGCAAGCAAGTTGGGCACCTAGAGCGATATTGCAAGAACAAGAATCATAATGCTAACATATCCTCTATTTGCTTTGATTTTGCTTACCAAGGGAACTAATGGTGTGAAGGCTAAGTTCATTGGTGCTCCCATTGTTGGCCCAAATAAGAAGGCTATTTGAGTGCCAAAATCCTTAGTTACTAACCTTGGAGGACCCAAAAAGATTTGGGTACCTAAAAAGAATTGATTGTCTTATGTAGGTCAATTACAAAGTCAGAGGGAGGCATTGGGTGCTTGATAGTGGGTGCACTCAACACATGACCGGTGATTCAAGAATGTTTGATTCCATCAACAAGAATGATAGTGGGCATTATGATTCTATCACATTTGGTGACAATGGCAAAGGCAATGTCAAGGGGCTTGGTAAAATTGCTATCTCAAATGATATGAGCATTTCCAATGTGCTACTAGTTGAGAGTTTGAAATTCAACCTTCTATCCGTGGCTCAAATATGTGATCTTGGTTTCAAGTGCAACTTTGGGGTTGATGATGTTGAAATCATAAGTGTGGATGGTTCTAATTTGATCTTCAAAGGCTTTAGATATGAGAATCTCTATCTAGTGGATTTCAATGCAAAAGAAGCTCAATTGTCAACATGTCTTATTTCCAAATCAAGTATGGGTTGGCTTTGGCATAGAAGACTTGGTCATGTTGGGATGAAGCAATTGAATAGGCTCGTGAAGCATGATCTAGTAAGAGGCTTGAAGGATGTGGTCTTTGAGAAGGACAAGCTATGTAGTTCATGTCAAGCCGGAAAGCAAGTTGGAAACACACATCCTAGCAAGAGCATGATGAGCACATGTAAGCCATTTGAATTGCTACACATGGATCTATTTGGCCCAACAACATACACTAGCATTGGAGGCAACAAGTATGGATTTGTGATTGTGGATGATTTCACTAGATATACTTGAGTGTTCTTTCTTAGTGACAAAAGTGAAACTTATGAAGTGTTCAAAACCTTTGTTAAGAGAAGCCAAAATGAGTATGAAACAACTATCAAGAAAGTGAGAAGTGACAATGGTAGTGAGTTCAAGAACACAAGAGTTGATGAGCTATGTGATGACTATGGGATCAAGCATCAATTCTCGGCCAAGTATACACTTCAATCCAATGGGCTTGTTGAAAGGAAGAATGGAACCTTAATTGACATGGCAAGATCAATGCTTAGTGAGTACAATGTGAGTGATGCATTTTGGGCTGAAGCAATCAACATGGCTTGCTATTGTAGCAACCAACTCTATTGCCATAGAATGCTAGAGAAGACACCATATGAGCTATTGAATGGAAGGAAGCCCAACATTGCATATTTTCGGGTATTTGGTTGCAAATGCTACATCTTGAAGAAAGGCACAAGGCTTAGCAAGTTTGAGAAGAAGTGTGATGAAGGCTTCTTAGTTGGCTACTCAACTACAAGCAAGGCATATAGAGTGTTTAACTTGACGCATGGCATAGTTGAGGAGGTTCATGATGTGGAATTTGATGAAACCAACGGCTCTCAAGATGAACAAGAAAATCTAGATGATGTAAGAGGAACCCAATTGATCAATGCAATGAAGGAAATGGATATTGGTGACATTAGAGCAAAGCAAGTGATAGAAGTTGATGATGAAAAAGATCAAGTGCAAAACAATGTGCAAGCTAGTGGTTCGCATGTGCAAGCAAATGACCATCAAGTGCAAGATCAAGTTCAAGCTAGTACATCTCAAGCTAATGATCAACCAAGCTCAAGTAATCAAGTTCAAGTGCTCCAACCAACTCAACTTGCAAGAGATCATCCTTTGGATCAAATAGTTGGAGATATAAGTGGTGTGCAAACTAGATCAAGATTGACATCCTTTTGTGAGCATTATTCATTTGTGTCATCCATTGAGCCAACCAAGATAGAAGAAGCTTTGGAAGATGTTGATTGGGTGAATGCATTGCATGAAGAGCTAAACAACTTCACCCGCAATCAAGTATGGGAGCTTGTTGAGAGGCCAAAGAACTGGAATGTGATTGGTATTAGATGGTTTTTTCGCAATAAGCAAGATCAATATAGGATAGTGGTACGCAACAAAGCAAGATTAGTAGCTCAAGGTTATACTCAAGTCGAGGGTCTTGACTTTGGAGAAACATATGCATCGGTTGCAAGATTAGAGGCAATAAGAATCCTATTAGCTTATGCTTGTGCAAACAACATCAAGCTTTATCAAATAGATGTTAAGAGTGCTTTCTTGAATGGATAAATCGATGAGCTAGTTTATGTTGAGCAACCTCTCGGTTTCGAAGATGACAAGAAGCCCAACCATGTGTATAAGTTGAGGAAGGCTTTATATGGCTTGAAGCAAGCACCTAGAGCATGGTATGAGAGGTTGAGAGATTTTCTCCTCTCTAAAGGGTTCAAGATGGGAAAGGTTGACACACTACTAATTTTTTACCCTATTGCATCGCTTTGCCTTGTATCAATCGCAAATCTAATGCAATAGGTAGCCGATATTGCATCAATGTTACAATGTTGGTGCAATAGGTGCCACGTATTGCTTCAGGAATTATTTTGATGCGATAATATTTCGTCTCGTTGCAATATGTATGGCCTGTCGCATTTGTTTCATGCAAAAGATGCAATAGATAAAAAATATTGCATCAGATAAATTTTGATGCATTAGTATCATTTTTTGATGCAATATGTACATGATCTTGCACCAATTTAAAATATGGGTGCAACTAGGATGCACTATTGCAATGGGTTCACGGTGCTAAACTTTGATGCAATATTTTATTTAATTGCATCGATTCAGGTTGTGTCCGATGCATTGTCTTTATTGGGCCACAAATGCCTTGGCCCAGGAAAAGCTCTCTGCATCGATTCAGATTTTAAACTTGTGAAACTAATGATAATAAATCACATGAATATTAATTAGACAACATGATATTCGTTATCAGGATGATGAGTCACTAAACCGATTTTCTAAGATTATGACACGACGTTCGATAAGACGAGGCTGTTATATATCGAGTTGTTAGACATGATGCGACACACACAATGAATATAAACAAAAGTCACTATTTGGAATGATGAGCGACTTTGTGCCATCTGACGTGCACTTAGTACCATATATGGCACGACGTTCGATTATCGAACGTGGTTATATATATCGAGTTGTTAGACATAATTAGGGCTCGATAATGAGCTAGCTCGGCTTGGCCGGCCCATCTTGTACTAGCTCGTCAAGATAACAAATCAGCTCGGCTTGGCTCGGCTCATTTCGTACTAGCTCGTTAAAACAATAAGCCAGCTCGGCTCGGCTCGTTGAACACATGAATGACTTTATGTCATCTGACTTGCACTCGGTAGCATATGGCACGGCGTTCGATAGGACGTGGTTATATATATCGAGTTGTTAGGCATAATTAGGGCTTGATAATGAGCCAGCTCGGCTTGGTCGGCCCATCTCCTACTAGCTCGTCAAGATAACGAGTCAGCTCGGCTTGGCTCGGCTCGTCTCGTACTAGCTCGTCAAGATAACAAGCCAGCTCGGCTCGACTCGATGAACACATGAATGACTTTGTGTCATCTAACGTGCACTTAGTATCGTATATGGCACGATGTTCGATAGGACGTGGTTATATATATCGAGTTGTTAGGCATAATTAGGGCTCGAATCATAGATTATTTTTTATTAATAAATTCATCTCACAAAATAGTTTTCAACTGTCAATTTAGTTTTTTAAATAGTCTTCATCAAAATTAAATAGTGGTTTGATTTTTATAAACGAAGTAGGATAAAAAATTCAAATGTTGAATTTAAAAGGATAAACAAAAAATATAAAAAATTTAATTAAGCAACTAGTGTGATGGCCCGGCCCACTTTATTCCTCAAAACCCTTCTAGCCCCCACCGCCAGCTCCGTCCTCCAGCACCATCCCCATTCCACATCGCGAGTTCGTGACTACATATTCACTCCCCAAGGCGGCGACCCAATCGGCGTCGGAGTCGTTCACCATGGCAAGTGGTACCAAGCGTGGCCACAATGCCCGAACCCAATCGCGAGTCGTCACTTGGTTTGAGTATAGTCGTGACTTGTATCAGTCATCATCACTGAAGACTATAACCTTGACCCTTCTCGATGAATGTATGAAAGTCTGAATAAAAAAAACTAGCTGGCCATTTTGGCTCATTTAAGCAACAACTGGTAGTAGGATTGCTAGCAGTACGCTGCCAGTTCAAAAGCATGGAAGAAACACCTAGCTGAAATTGTAAACAGATAATTGGTGCTTGACAATTGAACCCCACTTTACAGATCTTTGCAAATAAAATATACACTATTAAACCATCACCACTAGAATACTTCACGCACTGGAATACATTTTTTTCTTAAATGTAGCCATAAATCCATCAAAGATAATAAGATAATATAACATTTTGTTCAGTGTCACCCAAAACAAAATCCTAGCAAAAACTTATTTCAAGGTGCAATATGAAGACTTAAATAAAAAAATCATCATCAGCATCATCCCTTGTGGCAACGGCAGGCGCAATAACTCCATCTTCAATGTATTCGTCGCCATCATCTCCGTCCTCGTCACTGAAGTCTTCATCATTTGATTCTGGTACACATTCAGCAATTGCTTTTTCAATAATAGATGGTTCAATCGATACCCCTTCCATGTCTATTCGTCTCCAATTCGTCACCTATATTATTTTATTCTCCAAACTGTGTAGGCTAACAATGATTTAATTTAGTCCTAACTTTATTGATTTAATTTGGTGCACACCAATGGATCCTGTAATAGGGCTGCCCATTTGTTAGCAAAACAAGTCACAGGTGATGTCAGATTGGGTGACTGACATATAGCTCCAACTTTTATCAGTCATCAAGACTATAACCTTGATCCTTCTCGATGAATGTATGAAAGTCTGAATAAAAAAAACTAGCTGGCCATTTTATCTCATTTAAGCTACAACTAGCAGTGCCAGTAGTATGCTTCCAGTTCAAACGCATAGCTGACCATGATGGACAATCTGTGTGGTGTACAGAAAAATTCTGAGTTACTTTCAACATGTCATTTTCTGTTCATATATTCCATTGTTTGATTCTGAGTTCTTCTTTTTTATTTTTACAGGAAGATGAACCTTGATGGACTATGCGAGATGAATTGACTCAGACATTCTGCAATTTGAAAGATCCTGTGTTGATCTAGAATTAGAGTCATGTAATTTTTTTAATTATATAAATTATAGTGGTGTGATATGTGGTTCCTACTTTATGACTTGTTTTTTGAAGGAAGTCATTTGACTTCAGTATATTGTATAAATTATTGAATCTGGATGACCAAAGTTATTATTATTATTATTTATTATCCTTTTGTGCGATTAGATTTTATTATGAATTTATATGTCACGAACAAATTTTGATGCAATAAATAAAAAATTGATGCCATAGGTTTTATTCCACAAACCTAATTTGATGTGATAGCTTTAATTGCATCAAACCTTATGTTGATGGAACAGTTTATCTTGCATCGGACCTGACGTTGATGCAATAGATTATGTTTGCAACGAATCAAATTCCGATGCAATAATAGGTGGAATTGCATCGATCCTAATACTGATGTGATAGGGTGTATTGCATCGATTGTAAATGCTGATGCAATATGTTGTATTGCATCAAAAATTACCGTTGCAATATAAATTCGTATTGCATCAAATATATTATAGGTATGGCATCTACATAATTTTGATGACATAATCGTTTTGCATCTCTCTAGCTTGATGCAAGGGACATCCATGGCAGATGCAATAGTAACCTCGCATCAAAATAACATTGATGCAATAACCCTTTCGCATGTGTCTATTTGGATGCATGAAACAACAAATGACCGATGCAACAATGAAGTCTTGCATCGGTAAAAAACACAAGGGATGTGAAAGGCTATTGCATATCGAGTTCTTGCATCGGCTCGCATCAACCATGAAATTAATGTGATACCAAGCTATCGCATCAATATTGGCCCTATAACATCAAAAAATTGTCGGTGCAATAGGGTAAAAAAATAGTAGTGACACCACTCTCTTCACCAAGAAGATTGGTAAGGACTTGTTTATGTTGCAAATATATGTTGATGACATTATCTTTGGATCAACCAACCAAGAATTTTGTGAAGAGTTTGGAAAGATGATGGCAAATGAATTTGAGATGTCCATGATTGGAGAACTTAGTTACTTCTTTGGTCTTGAAATCAAGCAATTGAAGAGAGGCACATTTGAGTCAAGGCAAGTACATCAAGGACATGATCAAGAAGTTTGGGCTAGAAGATGCAAAATCAATTAGTACACCAATGGGTACAAGTGGACACTTGGATAGTGATGCTAGTGGCAACATGGTAGATCAAAAGCTATATCGGTCAATGATTGGAAGCTTACTCTATGTGACCGCTTCTAGGCCGGATGTGATGTTTAGTGTGTGCATGTGTGCTAGATTCCAAGCCTCACCAAGAGAAAGTCATCTCAAAGCTACTAAGAGAATATTGAGGTACTTGAAGCATACACAAGATGTTGAACTATGGTATCCCAAGGGGTCACAATTTGAGTTGATTGGCTATTCGGACTCCGACTATGCGGGATGCAAGGTTGATAGAAAGAACACTAGTGGTACATGTCAAATATTGGGAAGATCACTTGTGTCATGGTCATCAAAGAAGCAAAATAGTGTTGCACTTTCTACCGCCGAAGTTGAATACATTAGTGCGGGGAGTTGTTGTGCACAATTGCTATAGATGAGAGCAACCTTGAATGACTATGGAGTTCACTTCAACAATGTGCCATTGCTATGTGACAATGAGAGTGCGGTAAAGCTAACCAACAACCCGGTCCAACACTCAAGAACCAAGCACATTGACATAAGACATCACTTCATTAGAGATCATCAACTCAAGGGAGATATTGCTATTGAGAGCATTGGAACCGATGATCAACTTGCCGATATATTTACCAAGCCACTTGATGAGAAGAGATTTTGCAAGCTCCGGAATGAATTGAATATCCTTGATTTCTCCAACATGAGTTGAATGCACCCCTCCATGATATGACATGCCTCTCCTTCGACTAAAGCAAAGGTATCATTGTTTGGCATGTGCATTCATATGATAGTAGGATTTGCTAGCTCATGTAGACATATTAGTTGCATTCATGGAAAATAAAATGTTTTTATGTTCATATGATGCCACTATTGCTTCTATGTTTGATTTATCTAGTGGTAATTATATGACTTGATGATGAGCTTGTGAACCTAGTTTGATCTAGAAAATGAGCTATAAACTTTTAACTCAACATTGTCAAGATAACCCTTCTTGTGAGGTGTGAAGAAGCTTGTCATTGGTTCAAACCGAGTTAAATGTCTTTGGCAAGTAATCTAGATTGAACAAATATGATATATGATCCTCACTAAGATATCCCATTGATTTCAAATTGAAAACTATCTAAAATTTGACTAAGTCTACCCTCATCCTTTTTGGTGAATTAATGACAAAGGGGGATAAATAGTCCAAAGATATTATGTTCTATCAAAGGAAGGGGATCAATTAAAATTTGAGCACACAAGTAGGGGGAGCAAGCTCATGAACATGGTTGTTGCATTTGAATGTGCATTACATTTGACTTGCTCTCAATTGCATAAGTATTTAAATTCAAATACATGCTTGTGTGGTGTATGCAAGTAACTAAGATTGATTGATGGAATGAAGTACTAGCATGCATAGGGTTAGCTAGATACATGATGATTATTATGTTGATTATTTAAGTGGTATTGAGCTAACCAAGGTGCTAAGAATGGTATAATTTGTGCACTTCAATTGGTATCACGCTTCAAAGGTCCATTCTTTATACCTTAGCACCATTTGCTAGTATTACTCTCCCAAATATTCCTATCCATGCATATGTGCTTAACATGTCCCAAACTTATGAAAGCACATATGTAGGGGGAGCTAATACTAAAAAGAGGTCTCAAATTTTCATTACATATATCTTTGAAAGGGTTGTCATCAATTACCAAAAAGGGGGAGATTGAAAGCCCTAGTTTGGTTTTGAGTAATTGATGAAACCTAAGTACTAACCTTTACATTAAGTATTGTGACTATAAGCAAGGTTAATACTCAAGTGATGGAGCTAGGATGAACAAGGAGATGATGATCTAGTCCACAATGTTGAATCATGTGCTCCATGCTTGGAAAAGAAGAAAGAGAAAAAAATCCTATGGAGATCAATGCAAAGGTATTTATAGGGATTTTGTTTGGTGATCAAGACACTTAGTGAGTGTGATCACACGTAGGATAGATAGTCGTACTATCAAGAGGGGAGAATCTCAATGAAAAGGTTATCTAAGTGCCACTAGGTTTGATTCATAAGTGCATATGCAATAGGACCTAGTGTGCTAACTTTGCTCCTTGAAAATGACTTGAAAAATATGCTAACACACTTGCACAAGGTGGTGATCACTTGGTGTTGGCACATTTGATAAGGAGGCAATGGTTTTAGGTAGAGAGAAGAAGTGGAAGTTCTCTCTCCCTCCCGCTGAGCTTGCAAGGTGGGATTCGGGCTGTTTTTTAAGTGACCGGACGCTTGCCCTGTAGTGACCGGACGCGTCCGGTGTGTTGCCTGTGCGCTGGCTGAAGAGAAGTCGCGACCGGACGATCGACCAGATGCTAGGGTTTGATCGACCGGACGCTGCACTTAGCGTTTTTGAGAAGGTCATTGTGAACAGTGTGATGACCGGACCGGAGAGAGTCCGGTGGATGTCGATCGGACGCGTTCAGTGGTTATTTTCGCGCTCTAGGAGCTCTCTGTACTCGACCGGACGCTGGGCACCGTAGCGTCCGGTGCTCATGTGTTCCGAGCGTCCGGTGCTAACTTGAGAAGCACGCGCACAGTGAATCGTTGAGCGGCAACGGTCGAATCAGAGAAACGAGGACACGTGGCACGTGAAGGTCGACCGGATGATCGACCGGACGCAGTAGAGGCAGCGTCCGGTCACCCCGATTTCTGAGCAAAATGGCTAGTTTTGAGGGGGTACCTCTATATAAGTGTTGTGGTTGGCTCTAGCTCACTCTCTTGCACAATTTGATCAGTCATACTTGCTAGTGAGCTAAGCCAAATCTCTCCCACTCTTGTTTATGCTTGATTGTGCATCCAAGTGAGTTGGGAGTGATCCTAAGTGCATGTGAGCTTATGAGTTGCATCTAGAGGCACTTAGAGATCGATTTGCTGCGATTCTCTTGTTACTCTTGGCACTTGCCGGTGCCTAGATGGCTTGGAACAGCGTGGTGGTGCTTGGAGGAGTTGGTGATTATCTCCATCCACACCAATTGGCTTGTGAGGGGTTCTTGACCTTCATCCCTGCGGGAGATCGCGAAAAGTTACTCTAGTACATTGCTTGTGTTATTCAACCGCTCTCCAAGGGAGGGTTCTTGTGGCGCCTAGTGATATAGGCTCGGTGTGTAATACCGATTAGCCACCGAACCTCTTGGTGTAGGGGAGCACAACGAGGACATAGCGTGCCGGCAAGCACGTGAACCTCGGGGATGAATCTTGTCAATCATTTGATTCCCGGTGTTCATATTGTTCATATTGATCATTCTTCACTTGCCCGGTTCGGTATAACCCTCTCTACCTCACCATCGCATTACTTTCATATATATATTGTGATTGAGGTAGTTTTCTAGATAGCTTGCTTATCATATTGCTCATATTATCTTGTCTAGCTAGTGATCTAGTATATACACTTATCTTGTGTAAATCATAGCTAGCTTGTGTGTGATTAGTTGATAGATTAACTAGAATTGTGGATAGGTGGCTTGCACTCCCTTTGTAGGCTAGCGCAAAATTGCTTATTCGCCATCTTGCTATCTAACCAATTTTGTTAAGTGCATTGTAGAATTTTTATAGGCTATTCACCCCCCCCCCCTCTAGCCATTTAGGACCTTTCAACCATCAGGGATGGGCCAGGGCGGTGGTGTACTGTACTCTCAGGTGGCGCAAACCAGTTCCTGGTGGGAGGATCTACGTGAAGAGTTGATATATGAGGTCAGGGACCTACGCATATCGTGTGGATAGGAAACCCCAGCTGGGATTTAATCGGTTTGAATCGTCGCTGCTCCTCGGTTATGGAGACTCGATGCACTGCCCTTTCATCGTAGTTTAATCAAGTGGAACATGAATATTGAGGAATAATGAATCTTGGGTTGATTTATTTATTCAAGTGATTGATATAGATTAAGAGCAAACCTAGATGTTGGTAATCGGTTAAATTATGCTAAAACTTGAAAATAGGACCAATAGTAGTAAAGCTCTTTCCGCAAAAGTATTTGATTATTATTAAACCAATACTTGATTCTTATTCAGCTAGCATACCACAAAAGTCTTTTCTTTAGTCGGGTAAGTCTAGTTGAGTACCCATATACTCAGAGTTTGTTAACCCATGTTGCAGATCCTAGTCAGGGTAATATGGATTTTTATCCATATTACATTCTTGAAGAATTCAATGAACCACAGGAGTGAGAGAGTTGGTGATATGACATCCTTGGGCAGGATATGTGAAATATTTTAAGTAATGCTACCGTACTTTGGAACAAGTTTGAAAACTATGGTTTGTAATAAGTATTTGAACTTAAGTTATGTATAAGACTTCCGCTACTCTGAATATTCTGTTTGTAATAAAGTGAATGCCATGTGATGTAATATGTAAGTGTGATCCTGCTCGGATGGTCTATAAGACAAGGATTAGGGCATGTGGGCCAATATAATTTAGGAGGTTCTACCACAGCTGGTATCAGAGCACACTTATAGATAAAGTCACTGGTAATAATTTCAAAAACTTCAAAATGATTTTGAAAACTAGATTTTGAATTAAAATTTGAAACTAGAATATGATCCTGCCTCATCTTGTGCTTGGTTATCTTATCCTGTCTAAAATCTAGACGTTGATATTAGAACTTGTTATTAAAAAGAAAAATGAAGGTAGCATTGTTATACAACCCTAATTTATAAAAACTTGAAAGAAATATATTTTACAAGTTTTAAAATTTGTTAATCGTAAGTTCAATTCATGCATCATGATTAATTAATGGGTGCTTGTGTTTAATAAGATAAATCCTCTGAGAGCATCAAATTCTATTCTTTCTAGCCACCTTGAACCCTCTATGCTACTTATCTCATATTCTGAATCCTATCTTGTACAGATGGCCCATGTCAAGCATACGGCTCGTAAGTCTACGGGGGGTCGTGTTCCTCGTCAACCTATGGCAGAAAGGACTCCCAGGATGGAGAGCGGATCTAGCAGCAACGCACCAGAAGAATCCTCATCACAAATAAGTTGGATCTGGAGGGAATGGAATAAGGCTATTGAGCAGTGTAACAACGCTGTTAATCAAGCAGTGTTGATGCGCCAAGAGGTGGACCGACTTAGAAACATGAGGAATGAGTCACGCAGGCGTGAAGAGCAAGCAAGTCGTGACGCATCAGTTTGGAAAGGGCAAATGCTATCTTGGAGCACTACAATGAGGAGGTGCATCGTTTGGCAGACCTTCTTAGGCAGCATGATATTCCTTTGTTTGAGCCACCAAAACCATCGGTGATTTATGTCGATGATGATGAGTCTGAAGAGGAAGCACCCATGGAGGAAGCACAGGTAGAAAAAATGCGGATGGATCAGGAATGGAGTCGGGCCTAGAAGAGTGAAGCTTGAGAAGCAGTTTCCCTTTTGTAGGATAGTTGTTTTATAAACTTTCTGAGTGTGTGGTCCATTGCCTTTTGACTTGTATAATATACCATAAGCTTGTATGGTATTGTAACTCTCCTTTGTAGTGTATATATATAGTTTGTATAAGTTTGCTTGTAAAACAATAAGCCTTTCATGCTATCTTTAGTTTACTTATCTATGTCATTTCTTCTCTTCATGGAAATCCAGTGATTAATGAGATGCTTGGTTTCACAGAAACATGAGCTCACACAACGGAAACAAAAATCTTGAAAGTCCCAGGGAGAGAGTGCAAGATCCACCAATGCCACCCCCAGCCCCTACATTGGTAGAAGCCATAGCTTAGTTGGCAACTGACACAGTTGGCAACACACGTCTGTTACAAGCAATGGCACAAGATAATGAACCATATGGCCAGCATAGACGTCGAGGTCGAGAGACCAAGACTACTTATACCAATTTCCTGGATACCAAGCCTCCAGTTTTTCTAAAGGCTACTGACCCTTTAGAAGCAGATAATTGGTTGAGGACAATTGAGGACAAGCTAGAGCTTATCACTTGTAATGATACTCAAAAAGTAAAGTTTGTAGCACATCAGTTGCAAGGCCCATCAGGAGCATGGTGGGCAAATTTCAAGGCCACATGACCTGCAGGATATCAGATGTCATGGAGAGAATTCAGGGAGGGCTTTCGGTCACATCATATACCGAAAGGAGTAATGAAAATGAAACTAGAAGAAATCCTGAAACTCTAGCAAGAAGGGATGAGCATCCTAGATTATGTTGCAAAATTCAACCATCTGTCCTAGTATGCACTAGAACATGTCAATACTGATGATAAAAAGAAGAGTTGATTCCTGAGAGGACTTAATACAAGACTTCAAGAAAGACTGACCACGTGTGCTAATGCTTCCTATACAGAGCTGATCAGTATAGCTATATCCAGTGAAGAAAAACATCGCCAACACAAGGAGGCGAAGAAAAAGAAAAGTATAGCAGCAGGATCTTCCAGTGGTAATAACAAACGCAAGAAAATGTTTTATCAACCTTACCCTCGCCCTCCTTACCAGCCACCCCAACAATAGCAGCAAAGTCAACAACGGTCATATTATCAACCAGTTGTTGTTCAACAATATCCAGGTCAGCCGAATGCCCTAGGCGTTTGTTTCTCTCATCCACAAAATACCAACCCAACCAAAAGTTCCAGTCAGGGAAGTTCCTCGGCAGGACAATATCCCTGTTACAATTGTGGCCAACTTGGTCATTTTGCCAGGGATTGCCCTCAGCCAAGGAAGCCCTTTGTATTGAGGCCAGCTGCATAGCAGGTTCGCTCAAGTCCACAGAAGACAAATAAAAAGGGAAATATCCAAAAGATTGGTCAAGTGCATCACGCTCAGGTTGAAGCTATACCTGAAGGTGAATCAGTCATGATGGGTGTGTTTCCTATCGCCCAACATCTTGCAGTAATATTATTTGATTCTGGTGCATCGCATACATTCATCAATAGAACATTTGTCATGAAGCATCAGATACCAATTAAAGATGGGGAAATTAAATATTGTATACAGTCTCCTAGAGGACGGATATACACTAAAGAAATGGTATGTCAAGTACATATAGATTTGATGGGATGTATCTTTCCCACCGATCTATTGGTTTTAAAGGATCAGGATATAGATGTAATCCTAGGTATGAATTGGATGAGTCGACATGGAGCGGTTCTTGATATCCTACATCGAACCATTCAAATAAAGTCACCCCAGGATAACTCTCAGCTAACTATTCAACTACCTACCCCTAGAAAAGCAGTTGAGAGAGTATATGGAGCCAGTGTTAAGGAGATACAAGATATTCCGGTAGTCAGGGAATTTCCTAATGTTTTTCTTGAAGACTTACCTAGATTACCTCCTGATCGGGATATAGAATTTTCTATTGAGTTAATTCCGGGTACTGCTCCTATATCCAAAAAAGCATATCGTATGGCTCCAAAAGAATTGGCTGAGTTAAAAACTCAATTACAAGAATTGTCGGGCAAAGGTTTCATCTGACCAAGTACATCTCCTTGGGGTTATCCAGCATTGTTTGTGAAAAAGAAAGACAAGACTCTAATTACCGTCCCTTGAATGCGGTAACCATCAAGAATAAATACCCACTTCCTAGAATAGACCTGCTCTTTGATCAGTTGACGGGAGCCAAGGCATTTTCAAAAATAGATCTTAGATCTGGGTATCATCAAATTAAGATAAAGCCAGAAGATATACCAAAAACAGCATTCACTACTCGATATGGTCTCTATAAGTATCTGGTAATGTCTTTTGGATTGACAAATGCCCCGACATATTTCATGTATCTGATGAATTTAGTGTTTATACCTAAATTAGGTAAGTTTGTTGTTGTTTTCATAGATGACATTCTTATCTATTCCAAAACCAAGGAAGAACATGCGGAACATTTACGCATTGTTCTAAGTCGCCTGAGAGAACACCAATTATATGCCAAGTTCAGTAAATATGAGTTTTGGCTTGATGAAGTCAAATTCTTGGGTCATGTCTTGTCAGCCAAGGGTGTGGTTGTAGACCCTAGTAAAGTAAAGGATATTCTAAATTGGAAGCCACCAGTATCTGTGCATCAAGTGAGGAGTTTCCTTAGAATGGTAGGATATTACCGCCGTTTCATCCCAAACTTCTCAAAGATAGCCAAACCAATCACGGAATTGTTAAAGAACAATGTTAAGTTCAAGTGGACTGATGAGTGCAATGAAGCTTTCCAAACTTTGAAGAAGTTGTTGACCACTGCACCAATTCTAGCTCAACCAAACATTGAAAAACCGTTCGATGTGTATTGTGATGCATACAAAACAGGCATTGGATGCGTATTGATGCAAGAAGGAAAGGTGATTGCCTATGCCTCTAGGCAACTCAAGCGTCATGAAGAAAATTATCCAACTCATGACCTTGAGTTAGCAGCAGTAGTTCACGCACTTAAGATATGGCGTCACTATCTGCTAGGCAATACCTGCCACATATGTTCATATCATAAGAGCTTGAAATATATATTTACACAGTCTGACTTGAACATGCGTTAGAGAAGGTGGCTAGAACTTATAAAAGATTATGATTTGGAGATTCATTATCATCCAGGAAAGGCCAATGTGGTTGCTGATGCTCTGAGTCGAAAATCACATTGCAACTGTCTCTCTCTCAAATCTTTGGAAGTTACTTTGTGTCAAGAACTAGAAAGATTGAATATCAGTATTGTACCACAAGGCAGTGTGTCCAACATTACTAACAAGTCAACAATAAAAGATCAAATTATTGCAGATCAGAGAGAAAACAAGGGTATTGCACACATTAAAGAAAAAGTGAAAGCAGGTAGAGCTCAATGCTTTACAATAGATGAGAATGATGTTCTCTGGTTCAATGATCGATTAGTGGTACCAAAAGTTCCTAAGATACGTCAGCAAATCCTCAATGAAGCACATCTATCAAGATTCTCTATTCATCTAGGAGGCAATAAGATGTATCAGGACTTAAAGCAAAGATTTTGGTGGACCAAAATAAAAATTGAAATTGCTCAATATATAGCAAAGTGTGACACATGTCGGAGAGTAAAGGCGGTTCACCTGAGATCAGCTGGAGAACTACATCCACTGCCAATTCCATCATGGAAACGGGAAGATATAAGTACGGATTTCATCGTGGGATTACCCACAACATCTAAGGGCTTTGACTCAATTTGGGTCATTGTCGATCGTCTTACTAAGATGGCTCACTTTCTGCCAGTAAAGACCAGATATCTTGTTATTACTTATGCTAAGTTGTATATGGAAAGAATTCTAAGCCTTCATGGAGTACCCAAGACTATCATATCAGACAGAGGTCCGCAATTTGTTTCCAAGTTTTGGGAAGAATTACACAAAGCTATGGGTACCAGAATCATACACAGTTCAGCATATCATCCTCAAACTAGTGGGCAGACTGAAAGGGTAAATCAAATGCTTGAAGATATGTTAAGGGCCTGTGTTTTGAACTTTCCAATGAAATGGGATGAATGCTTACCTCTGGCAGAGTTCTCATATAATAACAGCTATCAAGAAAGCATCAAGATGGCACCATTTGAAGCTTTATACGGAATAAGGTGCATGACACCTTTGAACTAGTCCGAACTAGGTGAAAGATGGTTCTATAGACCAGATTTTGTGCAAGATACAGAAGAAAAAGTCCGGATCATTCAAGAAAACATAAAAGTGGCACAGTCCCAACAAAAGAGTTATGCTGATAAAAAGCGTAGACCTTTCACACTTAATGTGGGTGATTATGTTTATCTGAAAGTATCACCCATGAAAGGAGTAAATCATTTCGGGGTCAAAGGCAAGTTAGCACCTCGCTATATTGGGCCATTTTTTATCCTCGAACGGATGGGAAAACTAGCATATCGTCTTAAGCTACTAGATCATATGTCTGCCGTACACAATGTATTTCATGTGTCACAACTAAAAAGATGCCTACAAGTACCAGATCAGGTTATAGAAGTTGAAGAAATTGAACTTGAGCCAGATTTAACATATGCAGAGTATCCTATCAAAATTCTGGATCAGAAAGCTCGGATCACCAGAAATAGAACTATCAGATTCTTCAAAGTGCAGTGGAATAAGCATTCAGAAGAAGAAGCTACATGGGAATTTGAGGATTACCTGATGGAGAACTTTTCGGATTTTCTTTCTTCTGTTTAGATTACAATATCCTTGTTGTAATCGTTTCTTTATCCCTTTGTAATCTTGTAACCTTTCCTTAGTAGGTTTAATGGGAGATGATGTTTGTGACACATTTCCTTTTATATTGTTCAACCCGAGTCTTTAATCCTATCTCCTAGTCTCAGGACGAGACATTCTTTTAGGGGGAAAGGGTTGTAACACCCCTGGTGTTAAACAAATTAAAACCTGCCATTTCATCATGATCATTGCATAGCATCATGCTTAATCACCATGTTTGCATTCACTAAAATAAGTTTACCTTTATGTAATGTGTACGTTGATAGAAAGTGGTGCTCGAAAATCTTAAATCAAAAACCTTTTCCAACTTCAATTCACCCAGTTTTGATATGAGGGGCAAAATGGTCATTTCACCTTTCATGTCAAAATTTTGGTATGAGTTCAATTTTGGATAGTAAAAATTCAACTATGAAACCTAAAATTTGTTTGGAGTGCTAAACATGTGTGGTTTGAAAGTTATTGAAAAATAAGAAAACTTATTTATTTTAAATCAAATTAAATACCACTTTTTCCTTAACTCAAAATATATTCATAATTTTGAGTTGGTCTAAAAAGCAAAGTTGTATATCTTGATGATATGAACAACTTTGGTGTTTTGAGTTTTCAAAGTTTTTGTGCAAAATCAAAAGTAATTTTGAAAATCCCAAAACCCTAATTTTGTCCCCTTTTCAAATTCAAACCCTATTTCAAAAACTAAACTGAATTTGACTTTGTCCCTAAAACAAAAGTTGTAGAGTATGTTTTTCTGAGTAACTCTTCTTCTTATAGTTTTTCAAGTTGCCACACGTTTTCAAAAGTAATTTGCAAAATACAGAAAATTGTTTGGATTTCAAATTGATTTGTGTGAGGACAGAGATGAACAGAGCGCTCCAGGTGTTCGGCCAAGGTTCTCACCCACGCGGCCGAGCGAGATCGAGCTCCAGAGCCATCTTCGCCACCTCAAGCTTGGAGGATTCGTGTTCATGGTCGTGTGTCACGTCCCCACTGCTCAAAACCTCGCTTATATGGCCAGAAACGACATCAATTTCCCTTTTTCATCTTCCCGGCCGTCGCCGCCCAAGTTCGCCCCTTTTCGAAATTCGCCACCCTTCGGTCAAATCCGTTCGATTCCACTCCCACTAATTATCACCAGTTCCTCAAGGACCGATTGCAACCGCTAGCTCGAGCTCCAGTTGGCGGAATCGTTGTAGTCGATGCCTTCTTCCTCGCTGCCGGCAGAAAGCGCTGCCGTGACACTTCATCATGGCTAGTGAAGCTTCGGTAGCGATTTCTGCTCACCTTTGGTTGTTTTTGACTCACCTTAATACCCTGGTTGTGGTGCTCACCTTTGTTTGGCCTCTGATGTACCGTAGCTGTCGGAACAGTCGTCTCGTCGCCAGTTCACGTCGCAGTCGTCCCTGTCACCGTCGACATCTCCCTTCTGGCTACTCCATAACCCAATAAACGGTTGATTCTTGCTCTTGAGGCTTTGTTGATACTCTCTGTACCTTTAATTTGAGCTTTGTTGCCTTGCTGTCACCGGAACGCGCGTCGCCGACGATCTTGCTCCGCCATGGCCACGATGCTTGTGAGCAGAGAGTTGGGGCCGCGTTTGGCTTCGATTAGAAGCTCGATCAGAATCACCTGAGTGATTAGAAGGTGTTGTAAGTGATGGTTGAGTGAGACGGGGCTTGTGCGCTGCTGTCACTGTGACCCATCTTCGGTTGTTCGCCATAAACACCAGTCAGCTCGATTAAGGGCTCTGGAAGGCGAGAGGAAGGGTTGGAGATCTTCAATAGACGGTGTAGAAGTTGAGTGCATGATCAATTTGATCGGAAATGGCATCTAGGGGAGTTATCGTCGTGGTCGTGCGGACCGAGCCGTCGCTGCCGCCGGTGAGATGTTTGTCGTGGTCGGAGAAGAGGAGAAGAGGGTGAGATAGAGTCGGAGGAGTGAGAGGAGGGTGATGGAGGTGTTGGTTTGGTCGGAGACCTCGCCGCCGGTGAGATCTCGCCGGCCAGAGGCCGCGCCGGCACGCGGAACGGCGCGCGCCTGGGAAAACAGAACTGGAAAACACGAGGCCAATCAGAAGGCGCCACGTGTCCCTTTGAACGGTGGAAAACAGTTCAAACCGTTTTTTCCTTTTTCTGATTTATTCGAACAGTGCTTCTATTTGTTATTTTTATATGTATTTTTCTATAGCTTCAAAAATTATGAAAAATTATGTGAAGTATTTAATAAAAATATTAAACTTTGATTTTGATGAGTTTTGATGAAATGATAAATCCCTTGATTAATTGATAAATGAGTTTTAAATGATTTTTCTAGACTTAAATATTTATCCAAAAATTCTGAAAAATGTTTTGCACAGATATTATGCTATGATTACGTTAAATAAAAAGTTTGGGCTTAATTTGAAGAAGTTGATAAAATTACCTTTTTAATTGCTTAATTAATTAATAAAATAGTTAATTAAAGTAAATGGTGTGATTAGTGTTAATCATTGGGTTTTGTGTGATCTTTTGGATTGATTGATGATCTTAGGGCATAATCATGATGTCCTTTAGAAATTATATTTATTGATTGCAAATAATAAATATTTATTGATAAATATTAATAATAATAATTAAGAAATAAATATTTTCCTTTATACCATGAAGGAAAGTTGTACTCAAATTAACAATTTATCTTTATACATCCAAGAAAACGTACCCTGTCTACATACAAGCGTTGCATCATATTAAAGCATGCATTATTATTCTGTGTAGTAAGCAAAGTTGTTGAGAGTGTCGCTGAGCCCACCTCTGATCTGGTTGTTCAATCAGAGGAGGTTGTGTCTGAAGTTCCTGTGTCGGAAGTGACCGAACAACTCATCAAAGAAAGCAAGCCCCGGTTCATTTAAACTTTTCTTGTATTTACAAAATCTTTATTCACACTTAAGTCTACTGTATTGTGCATTAGATGGTACAGGAGTTGAGTGTGAAACCTTTACTGCATTAATACCTTATCCTTGCTACTTATCCAAATAACCCTGTTATAGATTTTAATTTAATAATGCTTAACCTTGTTGTCGGGTACGAAGGTAAGGGGTACCCTAAACCCTTCGATAAATTAACGCTAAACATAGCAACTATTTTTAAGGCAGGGACCAGCCCACTACTCAGTAAGGCACAGCCCATCGCTCGAGGGCCCCCTCTATACCAGCTGTGGCGACAAGCCACGGGCCGGCCCACCTCGACGCCGAATGACGGGCCGAGGGGGCAAGCGAACGACCCCCCGGCTCCTACCTCGACGATAAATGACGGACCGAGGGGGCGAGCGAACGACCCTCCGGCTCCTACATCGACGAACGAAGAACGGACGAGGGGTCGAACGAACGACCCCCCGACCTCTACCTCGACCTCTCCGACCCCGTCTCTGCTTCGACCCTACCTCGACGATGAGCGACGGACCAGGGGTCGAACGGACGACCCCCGGACGAGAGGCTCGATTAACCCAACTGCTCCTGGCATGGGTTAAAGCGAAACCACCTAACGACATGGGCGCCCGCGTCCGCTATCAAATCCGCCAACTCCCCGTCAAGTCTCCGATTCCTGTCAACTGTGTCGCCACTGTCGCCACTACGCGAGTACGGACTCCAGCAGTACCCCTCAGAAAGTGAACAGTGCGACCCTCGATGACGACTTCGGGAATGCAACAGAATCACGCAGGGCTCGACCCCTCCCTCGACCCGGGGGCTCGATCCTCCTCTCCGACAGCTCCAGTATGGGGCCTGTCCAATCCGCCCCGTCTCGCTTCAGCCGTGGGAGTCGTGCCCGTCTGCGGACGCTGTGCCACGGCGACTTCTACTGCCACCATGACCGGGGACGCCAGAAGGACGGGAAAAAGAAAGATGGGAAGGCCATGCCGCCACAGTACTCAACGTCTCTCCGCCAACACTGTGCCGCGGATACGCTACCCATACTGCCATAGTTAGGACCCTGTACCCTCGGACCTCCCCTTGGTCTATAAAAGGGGACGCCGAGGTAGAAGAGGGGGATCTTCTTCTTTTTTAGACGGTCAGAGCCTAAAACCTCCGGGACCTCAGTTCAGACTCTGACACTCCACGCACACACACACCGCCACTCGATCGACCCCTCGGGTGGCAAACCCCGTGTCACACAGCTTGTACCCCCCTGTACGAGCACGTTTTGGGTGCGAGATAATACAAGTCATCCTCCCCCGCTGGACGTAGGGCCTTCTTTGCCCGAACCAGGATAAACCTTGTGTCCATCTTGCATCACGTCTGAGAGAGGAAGCACGCGATATACAAATTTACTCGTTGGTGGTCCTGACCCCCGGGTCATAACACCGACACTTGCTTAGTGAGTAGATCTCGGGTGATGTGAGTATTATCCGATTAGGGTACCTCTGTCAGGTACAGAAAAAGAAAAGAATCACCCTTGAGGTAAAGTCCTCAGTCATGATCACGCTACGTCCTAGAGAGGTAGGCAGATTGTGGACCAAGACCCTCACTAGCAAGACTTTGCAGTACAGGGTAAGACCCTCACTGGCAAGACTTGGAACTGAAATGAAAGAATTTGAGACCGGACGGTGATAGCTTGCATCAAGAAAGGAGTCTTGATGTAATGCTTCCGTCTATGTCCCGTCTGTGTCAATTAGTAACCGTCCAATGTTAGGCTTGATATATTGAGACTTTGCAGTACTCTCCACATACTCCGGAAAGCTCATGTAGCGTAGCTATTCTGATGCGGGAATTGACAACTGCGCAGTGGGAGTGGGGAGATGGCGAGAGTAGCGAGTACCCACCCTGGGTGCAAACCGTCAGAGACGGGCCAGGGCGGTGGTGTACTATACTCTCGGGTGGCGCAAACCAGTTCCTGGTGGAAGGATCTACGTGAAGAGTTGATATATGAGGTCAGGGACCTACGCATATCGTGTGGATAGGAAACCCCAGCTGGGATTTAATCGGTTCGAATCGTCGTTGCTCCTCGATTATGGAGACTCGATGCACTGCCCTTTCGTCGTAGTTTAATCAAGTGGAACATGAATATTGAGGAATAATGAATCTTGGGTTGATTTATTTATTCAAGTGATTGATATAGATTAAGAGCAAACCTAGATGTTAGTAATCGGTTAAATTATGCTAAAACTTGAAAATAGGACCAACAGTAGTAAAGCTCTTTCCGCAAAAGTATTTGATTATTATTAAACCAATACTTGATTCTTATTCAGCTAGTATACCACAAAAGTCTTTTCTTTAGTCGGGTAAGTCTAATTGAGTACCCATGTACTTAGGGTTTGTTAACCCATGTTGCAGATCCAAATCAGGGTAATATGGATTTTTATCCATATTACGTTCTTGAAGAATTCAATGAACCACAGGAGTGAGAGAGTTGGTGATATGACATCCTTGGGCAGGATGTGTGAAATATTTTTTAAGTAATGCTACCGTACTTTGCAACAAGTTTGAAAACGGTTTGTAATAAGTATTTGAACTCAAGTTATGTATAAGACTTCTGCTACTCTGAATATTCTGTTTGTAATAAAGTGGATGCCATGTGATGTAATCTGTAAGTGTGATTCTGCTCGGATGAATCGTGAATATTTCGGGTTTAACCCGACGGACTTCTTAGGTTGTCTGGTTCGCATATTATGTAATCCGAGATCTGTAAGACAAAGATTAGGATATGTGGCCAGTATAATTTAGGACTGCCACAGAGACCGCGCCGGAGGTGGAGTGGAGCTACCAGACCCCGCGCACATCCAGGTTCTTGATCTCGGCGCAGCGCTGTGCGGTCGGCGAGGTGAGGCCAGGATGCGTTGGCGGCAGTGGAGGATCGCCACGGCACTCTCCTGAGCCCCGACGCCCACACCCGTCGCCTGCCCATGCCCTTGCGCCGCCGTGTCGGCCGCGCCATCGCCGCCGCGCCAGGCGGCTTCCTCCACCTCTCCCTGCTCGCCTCACTCCGCCACCGGCCCTCGCTCCAGGCGCACGCGTAGCTCCTGCTCCTGGGCCTCCCGCTGCCGCCCGCCGCGGCGTCCCGCCTCCTGCGCCCGCACCTTCGCGCCGGCCACCCGCTCGCCTCGCTCCGCCTCTTCCTCCGCATGCTCCGCGACCACCAGCCCGCCGCGACCGGCGCCACCGCTTCCCAGAAGGAGGAGTGGGCCGTCCGCGACTCCCGCTCCCTCTCCGCGGCTCTCGCGGCCTGCTCCCGCCTCGAGTCCCCTACCACCGGCTTCTGCACCCACGCCTTCCTCCTCAAGTCGGGGTTCGCCTCCGACATCTTCGCCGCGAACTCGCTCCTCCATTTCTACGCCTCGTTCGGTCTCCACGCCCTCGCGCGCAAGCTGTTCGACGAAATGCCGGCGAGGGACACCGTGTCGTTCAACACCCTGATCGGTTCGTATGTGCAGACGGGATGCTTTGAACTTGCGTTGGAAGTGTTCAGGAACATGGTGGATGGAGGGTTCCGGCTGGATGAGTGGACCATCACGGCGTTGCTGGGCGCCTGTGCTGGGCTAGGTGATTTGATGGTGGCCAAAGCTGCGCATGGGTTTGCCAGCAGGGCATTGAGGCAGGCATTGTTCGACTCTCCAGAGGTGATAATTGGGTTGGTGGACATGTATGTTAAGTGTGGTGCAGTGCAGCTAGCCAGGAAGGCGTTTAATTTGTCTGGGGAGAAGGCGAAGGACGCGCGGGTTTGGAGTGTGATGGTGTCTGGGTATGCGAGGGCTGGGGAGATCGACATGGCTCGGAAGTTGTTTGATGAGATGCCTGATAAGGATTTGGTTGCGTGGACAGTTTTGATCGGTGGATATGTGCAGGCAGGTAGATACAAGGTGGCACTTCAGTTGTTTGAGGAGATGGAAGCGATAGGACTTGAGGCTGATGACATGATGGTCGTCACCGTGCTTTCAGCTTGTGTCCAGCATGGTTGCGATTGGTCTGGCAAAGAGGCTCCATCGTTGTGTGAACCAGAATGGACTGGTTTGCCGAAATGCGAGAGTTGCCACTAGCTTCGTGCACGTATTTGCAAAGCATGGGTGCATACAGACGCTATGGATGTGTTTCGTGGAGTCGCTGATGAATTCAAGACTGTAGAGTTGTTTAATGCTATGATACATGGACTCGCTCACCATGGTTATGGCGAGAAAGCTGTCTCACTTTCTGATGAAATGGAAACCCTGGGGCTCCATCCTGATGGCATCACATTTGTGGGAGTCCTGTGCGCATGCAGTCTCAGTAACCTGGTCGAACAAGGGTATAAGATGTTCTCATCAATGTCGGACAACTAGACAAGTACGGTGTCAGACCAGATGTCAAGCATCACGCTTGCATGGTTGATCTCCTTGGAAGAGCTGGACGGATTGAGGATGCTTACAACTTTATCCAGAACATGCCTTTCAAAGCAAATCCTTTGGTATGGTCATCTCTTCTGACAGCATGCAAGATCCATGGAAATAACAAGATTAGGAAGCTTGTAGAAAGGCAAATTCTCGGGTTAGATGCTACCTACAAGCCTGAAAAGCTGACTTTATTTGGCTTATTTTCTGGTGACAAGAGGAAAGAGCTATCTGCAAGGGTGAGAAAGGCTCTAAAGCACAAATCTGAGCACAGGCGTACCCAATAGAAGTCACACTGAATGACAATGTTTATCAGATTTCAATCAATTACTGATACTTCTCAGCCCCACTGTCAGGCACAGGTGATTGATTGAATGCCTGAAGAGTGAAGATGCCCAAGGTTTTTTTTTCAGGATGCACACTGGGAGGAAGACCTGCTTGGAGCATCTCGAGACAGCTTCTGCAGCATTTCCCTCGATGAGCTCAGTTCCTGAAACCCCAACAGGAGTTTGGCTAAGTTTTGAAATGGAACAAAGGATTGCCGGAGAAAAGGGAGAAACCGATGGTAGAGGCATGGCTGGAATCCAGTAGACTGATTGACCACGCAAGGAGCAGTGGTGATGCATTTTCAAATCTTGTGAACAAGCTCTGGTTATCACCTTCTGAAATGGTAAGTTAATCTCTGTTTTTCTGGCGCAGCTGCTAACCTAGATTTTTTTGTCTTCAGTCCACTGTGATGATTACAATTAATCAGGCACCTGTGCAACTGATCTTATGACTTCTGGGAATGAGATAGCAGAAGTCCATCACCTGTTTTTTTTTTAGTGTAGTAGCCAAACAGATCTGACTTGGTAAAAACAAATTTTTAGTAACAAATATGTTTATTCAGGCTGTCGTTTGGCGTATTTGGAAACTAATGAATCCATCCATTATGCTTTCAGAATGTAGCTTGGAGGGATATGACAATTTTGCTTCAGAGCATTTTACTTGGAGATGGAACTTTTGACATCAGATACTAATTGGGAGCAGTGATTAGTCCGGAAATTTTTAAATTTTTAGCAAAGTCCAACAAGTTCTACCGGATAGTGGACGCATCACTGCTACTAACTTTAGCTATGATTTGTATGAGTTAGATTCAGGGAGTCATATCTAAGGTAAAACCTAAAAAAAGGTAAGCTGATCACACATGATTCCTGGGTTGGTTTTGTATTTAATCTTGAGTCATTTACTGATTTCTAGACAATGTTTATCTTTTTTTTGCGAGCAGTCTAGGAAGGAGGATTTGAGTCTGATCAAACCCTTTTTGATGTAGACTGTAGCATCAGGAAATGAAGTGCAGCTAGAGAAGGAGAAGCAGAATATTTAAGCTAAATGTAGTGTGAGCCAACTCCTGTTGTAAACATACATTTTATATCTATCTGAATTCTTGCCATCCATGTTATTTCTTAAAATTTTCACTGTAGTTTCTCCTTTATGAATCAATGACGAGTGGGTCCCACATGTCATTGTATGTTGTTATGGATTTGGGGGCATTTGATATGGGTGGTGTCGAAGTAGAAGCAAAATATTTAGACACCCAAAAGTAGGGGAAGCACCCAAATCAGAAGTAGGGGCCCTGATTTGGGTGCCCATGCTGGAGTTGCTCTTATAGGACCAGAAGATGCTTTTACCCGACTCGCACAATCAAGAGCCACACACCTCTTTCCAAAAAAAAAAAACCAGAGCTCTTGTGGAGCCTGTATTGCAGGTGGTGAAAGATTGCAAAATAGGACAAGCAAAACAAATATAATGAAATAGTTGGTTCTTCCTACGGATATAAAACTATCTTTACGGTATTACAGAAAAGAATATACATGATTGTTCATGTAACGGGATTTGTTTTTATTTTAAATGTCACTTTAATGGTAATATTTATTTTTATGGTATTTTTATTTTATCGTGCGAACCATGCGTTGTTATAGTATACAAAGATTACAGTTGTCCCGTAGCAACGCACAGGCACGCTTCCTAGTGGTAATAAGATTAACTAAACAAAAAGTTTATTGTGTGGTGGTTTTCTTGTTACTGAATATAAGTTGTTTTTTTATTATGTATCGTTATTTCCTGGGCCTATTGGCTTTTGCTCTTGGGCCTTATGTCTTCCATTTTGGATACTCTCCCAACTCTCCACCGGCAACAAAATATGTTTCTCAAAAAAAAAATCCGGCCAGAATTTTTTTAAAATACCTCAACGTGCAGCAAGGGATAGCGCTGGTTCTTCAACCTTTTGGTAGTAACGGTGCATGTTGTTTCTGGGTTTCCGGCCCATGGTGATACAACCCATTAGCAAAATGAAAAGGCAACAAAATAAAACTGTACAATATATACAACAAATCTAGGTCATCGGTTTTTTATCTGGTGGATCAAAATTTGGTTGTTTGGAAGGCCTCAATCACTCGAATCATCTATAATTGTATATCCGTGTGTTTTATTCCATTCAAACAACCGGTTGCTTGGGGACTTTAAAACACACGGTTGTGGAGTAGACAGTCCCTAAAACTAACACATCATGATCGACTGCATCTGACCTGATTAATAAAATCTAACTAGATACGGAGTAACACAACACTCACAAAACAAGCCAACGTGCGTGACGGCCACCTGACGCCAACGCCACGTCCGTCTCCTTCGCACAAAATACGGGAAGGCCACGGCCCACGGCGCCGACTCGACGCGTCCGCTCATCACATCAGTCGAAGCGGCGACCGCGCCAGGCGGAGACGGAGAAGATGGCGCGGTCCTGCCAGCACAGGAAGAAGGCGGCCTTCTCCTCGCGCACCTTGAAGCCGTCGCAGCCGAGCCCCTGCGCGGCCCGCCTCGCCTGCAGCAGCGCGTAGTAGCTAAGCGGGACGCGTGCGAATCCCGCGCCCTCCATCCTTGCCGCCCACCGGTCCAGCCGCTCGTGCCGCTCCCGCCGGTCGGACCCGTCGCATGCGACGATGTTCTTCACCTCCTCCCCGAGGACCCAGCGCTCGACGCGCGCGCGCTCCACCGACCCGCGGGGCGCCGCCGACTCCAGGCAGTCGAAGAGCGCCGCGTAGTAGTTGAGCGCCTCCACGAACCGCTCCGTCAGCGGCGCCGCGTTGTGCGACGCCTCCTGCTCCGTCACCACCACCACCTTGGGCGATAGCCCCCATAGCGCGCCCAGGAACGCGTCCGCGCGCGACGTCGACGGAGACACCCCGGACTCCGGGCTCCGCTGCCGCCGCTTGCTGTTGTTGTTCGTGTCCTTGCCGCCGGAGCTGCTGTCGTCGTCGGAGGCCAGGAGGCAGTGCAGCTGCAGGCTGGAGGTGACGGCGAGCGCCTCGCCGGTCTTGACGCGGAGCGACTCCACATCCAGCGCGTCGAGGCGGGACACGACGGGGTTGAACTGGAACGGCACGTCAAGCCGCTCCGCCTCCTTGGTGAGCACCATAGCCGTCTGCGTGAGCACGTCCCTGTTCTCGTGCACGGCAGTGAGACGGAGGTGCGGCGGGCCCTCAGGCCGCGCGGCAAGGAGGTGGAGAAGCTCGAGCCACTGCGTGGCGTCGACACCACCGAGGTCGACGACGTGCACCATCTTCTCGGACTCCATGGCCTCCAGCACGGACTGGTTAGCGGCGGCGCCGGCGAGGCGGAGGAACGGGCAGAGGTCGAGGAAGTGGCGCCTGGCGGCGGCGAGCTCGGCGGGCGTGGGGCTCCCCGCACGGGGTAAGAGCAGCGCGCGGCACAGCCCGGGCCACGCCCGCAGAGCGCGCCGCGCAAGCGCCTCCGCGAACGCGGCGGCCACGCGCTGCATCGCGTCCCCGTCGGGGGAGGCGAGAGACGCGATGTGCTCCAGCGCTGCGTTCGCCGCGTCTAGACGACCCGCGGCTGCGGCTGCTGCGCAGTTTAGGAGGAGGTGGATTAGGCATAGCCCGCGCTCGTCGGACCGGAGCTCCCGCGCTAGCCATGGTGGTGTCGTCGCTGGGGACGCTCCTCCGTTAGGGGATGCGTGGAGCGGCATGGTGGAGAAGTTGTGGAGCGGGGATGATGTGACCGACGACGACGAGCCTTCGTCCTGGACCATCAGGCAGTGCCTGCCTGCCTCGCCCTCGCCTTCGTCTTCGTCTTGTTGGCACGGACGAGCGCGAGTACGCGACGGCGGCGACGGCGACCACCGCTGCTGCTTAATTTGGTCTTCCTTCCCGTGAAGCAAGCGGAGCTCTAAGCAGCTTGTGTACCTGGTGGGTGGTGTGGATTTATACGACCGGGAAGGGAAATGGTATGGCCGAGGAAGCTCTGTCTGTGATGATGGATGGCGCTGAGTTTTGTTGTTGGTCGTCGCTGACACTGCAGACAAGAGACACGGCCTGGCAGCCAAGAAGGTAAAGTCAGTGGGAGTAGGCGGAGGCGACCTGCCAGCCCTCCTCTGTATCTATCTTTATCTGCATGGAGAGAAAAAAGATGAGGAGGTGGGCGGTGCGTGGTGAGCCGGAGGAAGGAGACAGAGCAAGAGATCATGAGAAGCCATAATATAATAAATTCTGTAAGTAATGGACCAGCCTTGGGAGCGGGCAATGGATGGAAGCGCAGCCAGAACAACGTCCACGCAGCAGCAGCAGCAGCGGTAGCGAACACGGACACGAAGAAGAGGAAGAGGCAGAGGCAGAGGAGGAGGAAAGCGCCAAGGCGAAACGGCCAAGGAGGTGGCAACAAGCAGGAACAGCTCGAGAAAGAAGAATACAAGCCCTGTGGAGGGGGATGGCCTTATAGGGAATAGGACAGAGCGAAATCACTGGGTTGTTGTTGTTGGTACTGGGTCCTCTGGGTGGGAGCAGAGGCGCCATTTATTTCTGCACTAGCTCTTTCATCACGCACGGCACGGGAAGCGCTGGGCAGCGGGGGCGGCAGTGACACTACTACTGTGACGGAGCTTTATTGTATTTTACAGTACTACAGACAACGGTGGCGTGCTTGCTCATATAGTCATGGCAGGGACGAGCAAGAGAGGAGGATCACAGTCACAGCCATGGCCGGCTCAGAACGAAGCTGCATGCAGAAGCGAACAAAAGAGAAGGGGAGAAATGCTTTGCTCACCTCGGGAGGAGCCTTGGCCTTGGCCGCCGCGGCAACGAAGATACGCTCGCCGGCAGCAGGGGAGGCGAGAGAGGGAGGGGAGGGGAGGAGGACGGCGGCAGGTGGGCTTATAAAGAGAAGGAAGAGGCGCGAGGAGGGAGGGAGACGGGCACGGGCAGGGCCAGATGGGGTAGGCAGGAACCGGAAGGAAGGGGACGGCGTGGTGAAGAACGCCGCCGGGTCAGGCAGTCAGCTGCTGCTGCTGCTGTGTCTTGGACTTTTTGGGGTGCAGTGCAGCGCTGGATGGCGACAAAAAGCGGGGGCTTTAGGCTTTTGTCCACACCCGCACCGGCCTCGGCCTCGGCCTCTCTGCCGAGCCGCGACCTGCTCACTATTCACTGCTCGCTAGCGGTCTGGTGGTGGTGGGCTAGCGGCCGAGGAATTTGTGAGGGCGAGTGCGGTTGCCGGCCCCTTCTGTTCTCCGTGATCTGCGTGGACGCACCCGGGTCCGGCCCCCCACCCTCACGCTCTCTGCTCGCTACGGCACAAAACCAAAACCGCTCTGCTTGTCGGTTTCCTCGCGACTCCCACTCCGAGACGCTGGCTGGATCTTGTTGCAATTTGGTGAGGAGGTGCTGATTCCTATCGCGCACTCCCTCCGTCCCTTTCTATCCGCCCATATTCCATTCAAACACTGTTTAACTTTAATTAAATACATAGAACAAAATATTAATGCTATCAATATTACTTGACGTTTAGAACAACGATATGGTCTCTAAAGCGTAAATTTAACGACTTATTTAAATATTTATTAAAATATAATATGAATACATTTTAAAGTACTTTTCAATACAAATTTATTGATATAATTTTTATTTTTTAAAACTCAACAACTTAAAATTTATTCATGATTTATATTCTCACCCTGTTTGGATGATTATTTCGGTGATTGATAAGTCGGATGATACTATTTTTAACCGTTTTGTTGTGAGAGAAAAATATTTTTTCGATGGCTGATAAGCCAAGCGAGGGAGTAATTAATATCATTATAGATAGATTGTTGACTTTTTTATAATAAACTTATTTAGAGATAAAAATATTCTTCGTATTTTTATAAATCAAAGTTTGACCAACACGTTTCATGTAGTAACTGTATGCTTGTATTCACACTTTGGGTCAACTTACTCGCATGGGCCATCACAACAACTCTAGCAAAGCACCTAAATCAGAGACATACTTTCGATTTGGGTCCTTAACCTCAAATTTTTCTTGGCCTAGCTTTGTGCCTTCGCTCCACCAGTAGCACTCAAATGGAGGCCCTCAAATTCCTTCGTATAGCCATTGACACATGGGATCATCATGTCTTTCTCTTTTCTTTTTCTTTGCGTTCTAAACTTAGATTATGTCATCCATTTTCATTATATCCGTGTAACGTCATGAATATATATAGTCTAGCCTTGAAGTTTTGATCTTACTCATTGTTGCAATTTTTTAGTCGAGTGTTGAAATCAAACCCTTGTTTCTATCATATCTTTGATTTATTAATTATTTTTTATAGAAAATAGATTATTATAGACCGTAAACTTTACTCTGTTTTTTTTATGATGATGATGATAACGCATGGCTTCCCTTGATTGTTCGGACAGGATACTTGTGACCAGGGTTCACGAAACCGGTCGGTTACCGCGGTAACCGGCCAAACCGCCCCCCACCGGTTCGGTTTCAGTACCGGTTTGAATTCAAATTTTAAATTTGAATTTCAAAAAATGGAAAATGCTAAAAAAATTCCTAAAAATAGTTCATGATTTATAGAGTCGAATGGTATAAAAAAATTTCAAATTGGAGTTCGTTTGCTATTTATTTTGACGCGTACAAGTTTGGAAAAAAAAAGTGACGCGTACAAGTTTGAAAAAAAAAGAAAAAAAATCTTTTTTCTTTTTTTCCAAACTTGTACGCGTCAAAATAAATAGCAAACGAACTCCAATTTGAAAAAATTTTACACCATTCGACTCTATAAATCATGAACTATTTTTAGGAATTTTTTTAGCATTTTCCATTTTTTGAAATTCAAATTTAAAATTTGGTTTGGGACGGTTTGGACGGTTACCGACCAAACCGGACGGTAATCGACCCTAACCAACGGGTTACCGGTCGCAAACCGTTTGAACTGCGCCGTTTGAATTCAAAATCCAAACCATTCGGTAACCGACCGGTTTGAGCGGTTACCGTCGGTAACCGCCAAACCGCCGGCCACCACCGGTTCCGGTTGAAGAACGATTAGTAAAACCCTGCTTGTGACAGGGGTGGAGGGGGTGTCTTTTGCTATTCCGGGGCAGGACAGGAGCCTGGAGCTGCAGGCGGCGCAAAAACTAGCGTGCGTGCGTGGTACTGGCACTGGTACGCAGCACTAGCTTTTGGCGTCTCAATTTAAATTAGGGAAAAGCCCATCCGGGCATCCACGGGGCTTGTCGCGGTGCGGCGAGCGCGGGAATAAGGCCTCCCTCGTTATTCCTCTGAGCCCGCAACGCGACGACGGCGCCACAACAAAACAAAATTCCCCGCTTGTTTGGTTCCTGCCCCGTGCACTTGCTCCCTGACTTTATTCCCCTATTTATACAGTAATCCGTGTGTCCGTACGTGTGTCTGCTTTGCTTTCGCACGACTACTACAATGCCGTGCGCACTATCTTTAATTTTTAACAACCAAGTACTTGCTCAAGCCCAAGAACAGTTCAAACAGAGCAAGATAAGCCCATGGAAACTAAAAAGAGAAGAAGAAAATAATGATCATTTCAGTAGCCGATAAGATAGCTCATGCTGTTTTTAGGGCATGCTTGGAACGTAGGAATTTCACAGGAATTAGTTCATTTTCATAGAAAAAAGTATAGGAACAGGTGAAAATTTCGCGTTCCAAACAGGCCCTTAACTATTTTGTTGTGTGAGTTTTGGTGGCTGATAAGTCAAGTGAAAAGGGCTAATAGCACAAGTTCGACTAGGGATAATGAGAAGCTCCCTTGGTCTTAGAGCTATGACATGACCTTCTCATGAGCTACTAGGAAGGTTCAATCATAGTTGTAAGACCAATTAAGGAATTTATGAGAAGCATGTACGATTAAACTCTTCTATTCAATTACAATACATACAATGATACTTAGATCTTTCTTGTATTCGAGGAAAAAATAATATTATTTATGAAGTAAATAAGTATATAATTAGTTTAAACATGAAATATATTTTAACATATCTATTTGAAGTGATAAATGCTAGTAGTTTTTTCTATTAATTTATGTACACTTCTTTTTAAAGAAAAAGATTCAATCCACGCATGAAATTGTACTGCGTACTATTTTTATTTTATGGTGGTAGTAGGAGTGGAGTACTAGCATACAAAAGAATTTTTTTTTTAATTATACCACTGATTTTGAGTGAGAAGTAGTAGTACGTTCAAGATGGGCACGAAAGGACTGCGCCTTGCGTAGCGGGTGCAGACGATTACAACGACGACGACTGAATGTGAATGGAACCACCGAACCGAACCTGGTAGAGCGTAGTAGCTGAACAAATGCAGATCGAGTGGATGGGCGCGTGCGTCCAACCAAGCCCGTCGCTCCAGACAAAAACGAAACAAAGGGCCGCACCGCATCAACCCCATCCCGGCCAGGCCAGGCCAGGCCGACGGGAGGGAGGAGGACGACAAGAGGCAGCAGCCCGGAGAAGGGTCCCGGCTCCTGGTAAAAACAAGACGAGACGGGAGCTGTGGAGGTGGCCTTTGGCTTTGGGAAGCGGATGTGCGGCGACCTGCCTGCGGTCCGTGTCTGCCCGTGTCCTCCTATGAGTCTGTGCATTGTGGCTGCCTCCCGACTCGCCGTCGCAGGCGCACCACCGGATTTCGAACGAGCCACCCCCTTCCCCATGCACTGTTCGCTTGGTTCGCCGTCCCAGGGCTTTGTGCTCTGCCTCTCACCGCTGCCATGCCGTTTGCCGTGCAATATAATCCACTTTTGGTACTCTCACCGTGCCCAAAACAAAATCCGTAAAAATACCAAGGGACACAGTATATATAGTACTACAGTTGTAGTACTCCCTTACTCCCAAAAATATAAGATATTTTAAGAATTTAGAAGAATCATAAAGCATATCAAATTTGACCAAAAAATTATAAATATTTATGACATCAACTATGCATATTCTGAAAATATAATTAATAAACAATCTAATAATTATTAGTTGGTATCATAAATATTATTATATAAATTTAGTTAAACTTAAAATTCTTTTCCTCTAGGATTTTTTTTTGGCATGTCTTATATAATTCTTTTACTCTCTAAGATTTTTTTTTGGCATAGGACGCAAGGAGTAGAAAAGATAGCATGTACTCCAAAGCATGCTAGTAATGTTTGTACGTCCAAAGCATGCATGCATACCTCCACGAGGGAACAAACAAAAACCATTAAAGGCCAATACACGCAGCCAGCTAGGTCCCAAGACCGACGACGTCGACCGCACAAAGCTAAAGTCAATTGCGCATCGTATGGATCGATGCATGGTGAACACAAAACGTTAGCCGTGTCTACGCACCCGTCTTGACCTCTAGTAGCACCTCTCGCTCTCGTCTTCCTCTAGTACAAATGAAACGGCCGCCGATGTAGCTGTTCATGCATGTCTGCTGCCACGGAAACAACAACACACGTAGCACACATATGAGTATACGACACGGTCGTGCCGTGTCGTGTGCTGCTCGCTGCGATCGCGACTTGCTTTTTTTTTTTCGTTGTTGTTGAAGAAATCGCGACTTGTTTTGCACGATTGATCGCGACTAGCTTGTTAATTCATCCAAAGTCGCTGTTACCGCCAGATCAGAGAGTCGGAGGAGAAATAAAGCGCCGGAAAACCAAATACGAAATTATTCACGTGGAGAAGTACGGGCGCCGGTGGTGTAGGAGAAGGACGTGTGTACAGTAAGCTCTGGTCCTCCTTTTTATTTTCCTGCGTTCCATGATTAGTTACAGAGAATCCGAACGGTTACACACAGATTCGGCCAAGGTTTTTTTCCCACCCCTCTCACTGACTATCTTGCTTCTGTCACTTTCTTCTTGCTTTCAGAAAACAACTCGTGTGTTTTGACTGTTTACCATTATGCATTATGGAGCAGTGCGCAACAGATGATTCGCATGCAGGTGGACGCGACGAGAGCGAGATCTGGACGCCACAGCAAGCTACTTACTGTAATTAAGATGGAACGCGTCGTCGTCTCCCTCCCTCCCAGCATGCATCGCACCGTGTGTGTTCCCGTTTCGTTTCAGTCAGATCTCAGACGCGATCGATGGAGCGCCGCACTGCGCACACTGCACATGCATGAGAGAGATAAAAACGCAGATAAGCTTCCATGGAGGTGCGTACTGTACGTACGTGGTATGGGTATGCACAGTACTTAGGTACGTAGAGCACAATATGCAAGAAGCTGGTAGGGGCCGGCACACGTACGTGTGTGTCCAGGGCCTGGACGGCTGGACGTACCGCCGGCTGGACGACACGTACACGGTGCAATGCATGCATGTACGTGTCGTCCTCGATGCTCCCATCGTCGTCCATCCATCCATCTGTCTATTGCGTGGCTACTACCAGGGTACGCACGACTGTATATATACCAGATGATATATACTAGACGACAGTCTTGCAATATATATATATTGACATTGAGTCATTGACGACAACTCGAGACCTAGCTAGCTCTTGCGTTTGCGTTGTTGCTTTGGTTGCCGCGGTCATTTCCCAAAACAGGGATCGGATCGGATCGGATCGGAACGAGACTCTGGCTAGATCGATCGATCGGAAGTTCGGAACAGTAATTAAAAAAGGCTTTCAGAGATTCAGAACACTAGACCCAGCTAGCAGACGTAGACGATCGGTGCATGCACATGATCAAAATGCTATGCGATCGTGTCATGGTGTGCGTGGCTTGCTGCACCTGCATGCGCGCACACCGACACACACACGCATGAGCGTGCGTCATCTCTACGTACTGCATGCTGCTCATTATCTAGTCCACTCCAAGGTCGATCAACGTACTAGTACCAGTGAAAACCAACAGCATGCTACAAGCCTACAAGTCGTCGTCTCGTCTCTACAGCTAGCTAGCTTTTCATACAGTACGCAGGATCACATGCGGTACACTAGTACTACTTCAACATAGATTCGATGTCCACATGTTAATTAGTACAGTATATAGTACTTTATTAGCAATCAGGAGAGATCGATCAGGAGAGCAGGTGAGGTGAGGTGTCTGATTTTGACCACATGGCCGGGTGTATGAATTGAATAGCGTACGACCTTCAAGTTTTGAACCAAATCTTGTCCTCATCGATCGGATGCATTAGCAGGTGTCTGGTCCAAAGTATCGCGTGTCGTCGTTGGAACCTAAACCAAGATCTTGGATTTTTCTCCCCAGGAAAGACAAGGCATCAAGCTACATACATCTGCTCTATCCAATCCTGCTTCTTCATGCCACAACTGTTCTTCGCTACTAGTTTTCTGTACAGACCAAATGAATATACCGGGGCCGGCAACGGCGCAGCCGCGGCTTAATAATAAAATAACCTTTGTAGTACCATGATTAATTAATTTCATATAAGTATAGTAGGTAGATCGTTTGCGTTAGTTGCACAGTAAGTAGTACTAGTTATTGATGAAGCAACCAACAGCCTACTGCTGCTGGTGCTGCTAGCAATAAGATAATCATAGGATGTAGCACTAGCGTGACTGATGAGTGATGATGCATGGCGATGCATGCGTAGTAGTGTAGTACTAGCTAGGTGCGTAGCAGGGGACACCATCCACAAGGACAAGAAGATCCGTTTATCCAATTCGAAGAGCAATAACTCTGCATCCGCCGACGGTCGCCGTCCCCGTCCGTTGAAGATAAACCCTTCATTTCTCCGGTGAAAAAACAGAGCAGAGTGACACAAACAAGGCAGCAGCAAGAAGCAGCAGAAGCGAGAACGCTTCGCAAAGAAGGATTAGGAACACGCATCACACCCACACCAGTCAGATTATCAGCCACCAAAACATTATTTTTGTCTCACAGAAAAACAGTCAAAAACATATAAACCAGTTTATCAGCCACCGAAAACCATGAACATGGTGCATTTTTACCGTGCGGTACACAAGGAACGGATGCTATTAAGGCTCTAGAGTAGGACAGCTAGCAAAGCCATGGAGATGGAACCAGGCCAGACCAAGCGAAACGAACTGAACAAGACAGAAGCGAACAGAACGAGACAGAGTTAGGATTAGGAGGGATGGATGGGATCGTGGATGGTTATGGGGCTATGGGCTGTGGGGTACCACACCCAGCCGCTGCCAGCAAGCAACTACTAGTAGCTAGTGGTGGCAAGCAAAGCAAAGCAAAGCAACAGGTACAGTACGTAGTAGTAAGGGTTTAGCAGGCGTGCACGCGAGTTGGCTGGCCCGTACCGCGTCGCCTTGCGCCTTGTCGCGGTGCTTGCTTTTGGCTCTGGGGCGTCGTCGGCACGCGGAAGGAAATCGATGCTTTGGACGCACCACGCCACGCCACGCGCGGCCGTTTCAGGCCGTCCCCCGCGCACCTCCTTGGACTTGGACCCTACCCCTCGGACACGGACACGGCCAGCCATCTCATCACCACCGCTCCACGCCTCCACCTCGTCTGCTTGCTTTGATTGCTCTCCGACCGCGACCGCTAGCTGGCTCCTTCTCGCTCCAGCGGTCCCGCCCGCCTTGCGCCTTGTCCTGTCCTGCCATGTCCTTGGACGCTTCTGCGACGGATGGGGATGACGCACACCACCACCACCACCAGCAGCAAACAAACGGATACCAACGAACGAACAAACGGAAGCAAGCGGACCCTCTTCCCGTGCCCGGACGACTTTTTGTATAGTAGTTTTGGATGCGTGTGGGGGTTTGGTTCGGGGGGCGGCGCGGCGACAAGCGGAAGCGGCTCTTGCTTCGGTTTGGACGGACACCAGCTGCCAAGCCATCCTTTTGTTCTGGTTCTGGCGTGGCGTGGAGCAGCAGCAGGCGTCCACCTCTCTACCCGGTGGCGGTGGCGCGACGCGGGACGCCTGCGTCTGCCTGGCGCCACTCGCCAAAGCCATCTTTTTTTTTTTTTTTTTAGTTTTCCGTTTCCGTTATTGCTATCTTCATTCATTCAAAACCGCCAGCCGGTGTCCATGCTACTGCCGCTTTGCTAGCGACCACTCTAGGACCAGCTAACAGGCGTGCCAACCAGGAATAGCAACTACTAAATCCTAAATCCACTTCAAGTTATGTAATTCATATGTACAAGTAAATCCCACGTATCTAGAAAAATAAAAACGCTTCATAATTTAGAACAGAGATGAGTACATATTATCTATAATAACTGAACACTTTATATTATGCTACTAATTTAGTATTATGATAGTACTGGTTACGAATTGAAACGGAACAAGGACCAGAAATTCTTACGTACTGTTTACGGCTGCAAGAGGGATATGATACTGGAATGGAACCTGAATACCTGATTCTAGCGCGCCGCCGTATACTCGATGACGTAGCACCCATCCGTTGCCCCACCTGCCAGCCACTGGGCCCTTGCAGCTTCACCCAGCGGCGATCCTTTCCGGTGCCGTAATTCACTGCATGCAGACGAATGGCAGGGCAGAAACCCGCCCACCCCACGTCGACATGGGATTCACGCTGGAATCAAAAGCTACCAAAAACAACACCCTGTTTACCTGATCATTGTAGGATAGGAGGGAGGGCCTCTCAGCCAAAGATGGCCAAACAGGCATCAAACACCGACCAGACAAGGCGCCGACCATGGATTATTGTTATCAGCAAATGGATGACCAAGTGAACCCATACCCGCTCTAACAAAGCCTCGAGGTAGCTTGAGACAGCACATAATCCAGACAACCGAATAAGCGATATTTATGAAACCACGACCACATAAGTTCAAGAGTCAAGAGTCCACTTGATTCCCCGTTAATCCCATACTACTGTACAACCACGACGCCACAGCAGAGTACTCTAGACGCAAACGCGAACTTATGTTAAGACTTTTCCTAGTGGCTACATCCTCCGAGATATTTAGCGTTCTATTCTATGGCATCATTTGCTTTAGAGCATGACAGCCTTGCAGCTAAATCTCGGAGATAGCAGAGCCAGCTAGTGAACTATACAAAAGATGGCGCCAAAGATCACCAAGATGGTTACACATTAGCCAGCAAAAGTTCAGTTAGTCCGTAACTGGGTCCGAGTATTTCCTGTCACCCCAGACAAGGCGAAATATGTTTCGGCTTGCTCCTGCATTTACCATCTCGTTCTTCTTGTTTAACATCTTCTCTTGTGCAGGGATATCACCATCCTACAACATTGTGAAGGTTAGCTCTGGTTCACAGATGTGTTTAAAGTATTTTGTGAGACACAACACCGCTGCAACACAAAGGACATGGAATGTACTACTACTACTAGGCATTTGTCTCAACATGAGTAACTATTGTGACCTGTATAATAAATGGAAACAAAAATATTAGTTGGCAGAGGACTTACTAGTATAGAGTATGCCTTTGCCAGTAAGAAAGGAGTTGGATAGAGCTTTATAACAGCTTGTGCTTCTTCTTCTGTTACTTGTGGCACCTGCATTGTATTTATATTTGTTCATGACAAATTTGAATTCAACTATGGCATCGAATGAGCCAGCTCAATGAAGTTACCTGCATAAGCTGAAGGGCAAATATGTCACCCACTGTTTTCTTCTTAAGCTCACAACACGTTCTCTTAAACTCATCATAGGTTGGGCAAACATGAGAAGCTTTACCAACACTCGAGAAACTTGCATCATAGTATGCTACTATTGAATGTGTAAGATCAATATATCTCTTCTGAGTATCAGAAAACCCAGTAGTTCTCTGAACATCAAATCCATCGAGAATCTCAGTGGTAAAACAGCTGAAAATAAGTGGCAAGAGCAATTAAAAAACCATACATCTTATGCCCCAAATATTATATTCCATAGTTAACAAATATAGACATCACATATTAGTGGGAAGGATAACAGTAAAAAGGTGTAAACTAAGGGTTAAATGTAGCAGTGTCAGCATAATATTGATCGCTCAGGTGACTTGAGCGTGTACATACGCTGTTTTGACCCTCATTGGTGCACTGTTTAGATCACCTTCGACAAGATATATCAACTTCCTCAGCCCGCATTTCTACAAAGGAATAACAAATGAAAGTATTGTGTCAAACTGTGGCTAAAATAAACAATATATGCTAGAAGAACTTGGTAAGCTCTGAAAATCCATCAACATGGGCAACAGACACAACGTCAGTGACAAGGTTTACAATTTATAGATTCATGCTTAAGTCACCGTACCCTTTGTCATGTCATTGCCAGGGATGAGATACTTTATAGCCTTTAAATTCAAGATAACAAAAGAATAAAGCATAACCTATGTGAAAGGTTAGAATAGGGACATATTGGACTGGCCAATGACATCCTCACATCCAACAGGTGCAAGATGCAACTCAAATTGGAGCAGTCCTTATCAAATTCGGCATTTCTCTAGGTTCAAAATGTATGACATTGTAGTATTTGAATGGCTGCCACATATGAGATCATGGCACCAGACACACATGATTTTACACACCAATCTAATTGCAGCATAGGTAATTCACCAATAAACAGAACAGCAAAAACAAAGCCTTTCAGTCCCATGAAAGTTGGGGTAGGCTAGAGATAAAACCCAACATGAGACACAAACAGAAAGGAAAAAAAATATAAATAAAAGAATAAAGGGAAATAATAATAGTATAAGTGTCATTAGCTGAACGTACAAATAAGGAAAAGGAAGTGAAGGTTCAAGGTTTATAAGTTATAACAACAGCAGAAGCAAATGCAAGTTCAGAAGGCACCTGCATCCTGAATTTCTGATCTTTGTATCGGTTGTCTCCAAATGAGCTATCTAAATCCGTAACCTCTTTCCTTTCAACAATGAAATCAAGAACATATTCTGTGTGATCTTCCTTATGACGGGCAATCCAAATACCATCTCCCACAGGTAACTGTCTAACCTGAACGACAAGGTTCAAACTGAAGAATCAACACCACTTTCTCTGGCACATCACACAAACAAATCAATCAAGAATCACACCCCAACCTTTCTTATGTTAAAAAAGAAAAAAACTATACCCAATAGGATACATTCTAGACATTTATATACAAAAAAATTAATCCAATGACTTGCAAAACTGTCTACAATGTGACACTAGACATCAATGCCACCTGCCACCTTGAGCACAAGAAAGCAAACACTGTAGGTTGCGCGATGAGCAGTTGAAATAGACAAATATCAACCAAGTTATCTTGTTATCTCCACCAAAATTTCACTGTATTTTATGCCATTTTCCCTTTTTTCAATTCTAATCATTTTTTTTCATATTTTTTCAGGTAGCTTGCTAATAGTCAAAGAAATAATTAGGACACCAATGGCCTATTTTGAATTTGAAACGAACTATGTAATAGAGGCATCTCAGGCATAAACATAAAAGCAGGAAAATGTAGTGGCAAATGAAATTGTGTGTCAGGCTCTAGGTTTCGCATCATATATGAGATATCCCTAATCAGTATAACTATGCCCCCATTTTCATCTCTACAGCAGAGAGAAAGTAGGACATGATATAAAAGAGTGCGCAAACTCTGACGCCAACTAACCTCTACCGCAAGGCTCTGTGAACGAATGTTATCAGCAACTTTTCTTGAGCGAGACCTGCACAAACAGATAACTAACATGAGAATCCAATTCCACACAAAGCAAACATATTTAATTCCACTGATGAAACATCAAACTGCACAAAAAAAAATTAGAACCAATTCCATGCAGAGCAAATATATTGAATTCCAACAAAAAACAATGCAGAGCAGTCATAAGAGTATCGGCATATAATAAAGATTATTTAAAAAATTAACAAAAAAAACATTTTTTTCTCTAATAATCTATGAATCCTATCACAGTTTCATACAAAATAGAAGGGTAAATCAGACCAGTCATAGCCAATGAAACTTATATCAAAGTTACAAACATTGCATAAGGTAACTGTAAGAAAGGTAGGAATATTGGATGCGTATAATGTGGTCGTTGTATTGCAATGGGCCTCATGGGCTGATTATATAGATTACATAGGACTAACACCCCTCATGGGTAGACGATGTGGTACTAATCCTATTACTCTAACATCCCCCCACAGTCGTAGCGGCAGCAACACGAACGGTCAGACTGGAGAACAATGGAGATATATCCCCCCGCAGTTGGAACGTCGTGCGTAAGCTTTGACTGGAGACTCATGCAGATGATAGCCCTTTAGTGCCGAAATAGCCGAGGTCGAGGTGGACGTGGTCGAAGCCATGAAGGAGGCGCGGGTCCGAAGTGTCGTCGAGGCGCTCGAGTATAACTCAGCAGCTTCTTGCCGAGGACAGCAGCAGGACGGTTGCGGCGGACGGCGATGGTAGACGGCACGGTTTTGCGACTTAGGTCACGCTCAGGGTGGCGACGGCGCAGGTTGCAGCAAAAGTCACGCTCAGAGCAGGGGTGGCGACTTCGTCTTCCTTCAGAGGATCCGCGGCGGTGTCCGCGCGAGAACAGCTGGAGGCGCGGAGGCGGATCGAGCGCTTGCTTGACGAGGACCGGCGGCGAGTGGCGCCACCGCCTGAACAGGCGGCGACACCGGTAAGGGTGGCTTGATCACGAGCATCATTGCTGCAGCCTGGAGGGCGCAGCAACAACCTCGTCCTTCGGGAGTGTCGACGATGAACGACGACGAACGGCAGGGCGACGCAAACCGATCTCTGATCGGGAAAAAACAAAACAACTAAAACAGCAGCAGCAGACGAGCCAGGGTACAATCTCGGGTGCCTCCTAGCAATTCCCAGCCCCTCTCCTTCCTTGTCTCTTCCCTGCTGTGGTCAACAGCCACAGGAGAAAGAAAAGAGGAGAGACAGAGGGAAACCAGAGGGAGGGCGGCGGCGCGGATCCCTGCGCGGAGGCGGCGGCCTCCCAACGGCGACGGATCCCACGCGAAGGCGGCGCGGACCCCTGCGCGGAGGCGGCGGCTGCCCCACGCGGCGGCGGATCCCGCGCGGAGAAGGCAGACTCCCCCGGCGGCGCCCTACACCCGAGGTGGCGGCCCCCCACGGCCACGGGCTCCCGCACGGAGGTGACGTCCCCCACGGTTGTGCCCTAAGAAGGCCGATGAGGAAGGCAGCCTGACGACGACGGCGGTAACGACAGCGGCGGCATGGAGAGGTAGGTCTGCTGCTCCTTGACCACGACGGCGCGGCGGATCAGAGGGATCCACGGCACATCCTAGGAGGCGCTGCCCCCGGTGGAGATCGATCTCCCCGGGGGCGGCACGGCGGCGGCGGCAGCGGAAGCCTAGTTAGGTCACATGATCGTGACCCTCGGATACCATGTAAGAAAGGTAGGAATATTGGATGCGTATAATGTGGTCGTTGTATTGCAATGGGCCTCATGGGCTGATTATATAGATTACATAGGACTAACACCCCTCATGGGTAGACGATGTGGTACTAATCCTATTACTCTAACAGTAACCTTCCTCATAATAATTTGAACAAATCATGGAAATTGAACAGCAGAGAGCCATTTTCTTTTACTATTATGCACTGAATGAGATAAAGATCAAAGATAACTACACATATTCAAAAGTAGATACAAAATTTCTTTGTGAGAGTAGAATATGATGATACAAACCCAAATTTTTCACGATCATCCAATATTAAAATAACTTCATAAGCTTCAAGGAAGTTTTCATTGGCTCGACGAGGTGGCATAGCTAGTTTAGCAGAACCCTAGCAGCAGCAGATGCAGAATAAGAGTTTGTTTGAATTGAAAATATTAAGGAAAAAGAAGGTTTGTCGAGAAAGTTTCTCCATCGAAAGTCAAGCATACCATTGTAGAAGATTGCAGCTTGGGTGTTCCTTGGAATGGAAGAGGAATATCCGGCGGTCCACAACTAGTAATAGGCTCCTTGCCTGCATTGAAGTATAGGGATCAACCAGGAAGACTGGTAGGGAATGACACTTATGTTGATGTTTTTGTACAATCTAAATGGAAAACGTAGTAATATCCATAGAACAGGATTGCATGTTTTCAGTTTTGGTAGAATACCCATACCCCTTTCGGCAAAAATTTTAGAACATGCAACTAGTAGCCAGAATAAACTATAGAGCAGCGGAACAAACAAGTAAGCATAATTCTACGAGAAACTTATGCGACATGAACAGAAAACCAATTGAAACCTTTTGGGGTAATGTTATTTCCACATGGCTCTTCTGAATCTGAATCGCAGCAAATGATTCTTTCGTAATTCTACACATGATAGAGAAACCATGAGTTACGAATGTATCGTGGATCTACAATTATGGAAAAATATGCCAAGAGATTGAAATGTTAGCTGAAATTATATCCACTGTGTAAACAGTATATTTAAATTACTAGTGCAAGTAAATCTACAGTCACATATTCAATGAGGGGGTATCATTTATTATAATAAGGTGAGTAATTCAGAAAAAAAGAAAGTTACAAACCCACCCTATAAATTGTAAAAGGTTTAGTCTCAGGGAATACATATAGCTCACATGGGCAAAAAAGATTTTAAAGAATCAAAACTATTTCCTTGTCAGGTGTCATATTATTGTTCTAGCAATAATAATCTACCGGAGCATGTAAGTATGTAGACTAAACTAAATATATGAAAGACTACGTGCTTTGAAGTAATGTTTTGATAGTTAAACATCGCTCTGCTATTGAAGATTGAAAACTGAAAAGTACTTTTGTTCATGTCAGACCAGGACACCGACAGAAGGCTCAAACATAAAAACGGAAAACTTCATGAAATAATAGCTGAAGGAGACTATTAGAGCACGCCTTTATGTCTTTCGTCGTACTTAAACATACAGAAGAATCTGTAAAATGGTCTGTGTATGTATCTTAAAATTGTTAGAACGGGAAACAAAAGCAGTTTTGAAAAAAGGTAGTCCTTACAGTAGTTTGAACTTGACGGTAGCAACTGCTCTTCTTTTTTGTCAGAGAACTTCCGCTGACAAGCTCAGGACTGTGCCTGGCAACAGAAGGATTCATAGCAGATGTGTTGTGAGCACCAATCGTTAAAGGCCGTGCAGAATCATCTAATCCAGACCGTGAAAGACAGTCATGTGCAGTGCCTTCCCCTTCTTGAGTCAGCATATACCTACAAAACTCACCAAGTCAGCTCCAACCGATGTTCAGAATCTCAAAAGAATGCCTTATAACAAAAACCAAAGTAATGCATAATGTGTGTAGTTGAAAGTTGATTGTTCAACTGCTGCACAGGATTAAAAGTGGACACAAAATAAAAGATCATTGTACCAGAGATAACTAAATACCAAGATAGGTCAGAAATGGAATCCAGTTTTATGACAAAAAGGATGGTAGGTCTAAGAATTATGCTTGTGTTGCACAGGGGCGGAGACAGGGAGGGGCTAGGGGGGCCCTGTCTCCCCCAACAGCCTATTACTTCCTCTAGTAGTTCTTCATTAGCTCTTAATATTTAGTATTTATTAGCCCATTTATGAATATCTGCCCCCCCCCCCCCCCCAAATTGAAGCTGCCCCTCCTATCTTCTATTTCTGGCTCCGCCCCAGGTGTTGCACCCATTGCTGCCTTTACAGGTCAACTAACCGATGATAGAATTAATGTTATACTGTAGTTAACCTTAAATAGAATCTTCCAATACCATTTTCAGAAGGAAAGAGACCACTGGGCTTCCAAATGCGCACATCAAAATCTAATACGAAATGACCAATTTATCTGCTAGTATACAAAATCACTTTATTGTGTTAGCATATTGAGTTTCCTCCTTGTAACAAATAAGGAAAAATATTGATGTAATAATGTCTCTAGCCCTTGGGAAAATCTGGTAGATTCTTTAAAGATCGTTTTAACAGTGTGATGCTAGCATTGATGCCATGATACTGTGCGATGCAGCAGCAAATTGCAGGGTCAAAATAAATTTGTACTGATAACAAGCTGTGAGGTTTATTTCTCTAAATTTTAGTTATTTTTTATAGTCAGGTATTACTTTGCCAAAAAATAATAATAACTGTAGAAGTACTGTATGGGACCCACACAAATGGATAATGAGATGGTCATGTATTACTTTGCTGGGTTACTCCACTTGGTGACAAGTTGTTTATCTAGCAGTGTCTTCATGCAGCTCCAACCAGTGTACCAGTCCTTCCCGTAACTCTGTTTTGCTTTACTTTTATTTGGACTGATTAAAATGAAAAGTAGCTACTTAGTAACACGTCAAACATAGCAGGAGTATCAAAACAGCAGGAATTCACTGAGAAAGAGTACCCAATCGCGTCTCGTGACAGTCCGCTGGCTTCAGCAGCATCAATAAGCTCTGGTTTCATCATAAAATCTTTCCCACTAGCCTTTGCCCTATAGGAAAATTTCATTGCTATATTATCTTAAATATTTTCTTGAAAACTTAGGTACCTTTCCTCCTGCCCCCTATGACTAAACATCAATATTCAACCTCCCTACTAAAAATACAGTTGTCATTTGTAGACAACATAAATGGTATATACCTCAAACAAATCGTACCTAAGGAGTGTTATTAGTATGGCATAAGCAGCAGTGTTCTTCCTTGGCAAATAACTTTTTGTCCCTTTTGGTTTCTTTCCTATAACAACAAATGACGCGATTCAGAGAAAAGAAGGTTTTCAAACAACTCATAGTCAAACCATAAAAATAGTGAAACAATACCTTTTGCAGGAGATAAATCCTGATTTGACTCTGCAAAGAAACTTTTCATATGTTGTATGAGCCATGTTCCCACACCCCTGAAAAAGTGGTAAAACAAAATAAAGATAGACTTTGTGATGCAACACTACATTGGAAAAATGCCTTATGATACAGCAAAATTCAAACTTATTGTTCTAACGCAACACAAGGGATAAATAAAGCATCCCAGAAGTCAGGCCCACATTTATAAGACAACATTAGGTTAAAAAAAAAGAAAAAAAAAAACAAATTTAACAAGAAATGGTGGTTTCTGGTTTCTAATGGATTATGTTTTGGTGAGAAATCAGAATGTAGATATAGCAGCCTAGCAGACCTTACATAGCGACTGAACATTGCAGGCTCAAATATGTTACATTCTGAGATTTAAAAATAACCAGTGAGTTAATGAGGTGTTCAAGTCAACCAGAAACGGGGATGAGCCCTCACTTCCGATTAGATAAATGAACACACCTACATCACTATTCACTACATTCAAAACTACAAACAAATTCGCATGTCTAACAGTATACTGCTGTTAGAACTGTGGTTCGCGAAATGAGCTAAGCAGAAACGAGCCTTCAACAACAAATTTTCTCTGTAATGTCAGCTCGAAATGAAACATCCTCGCCAAAACACGGCTTCTGCTTAGCACGAAACAAAATCCATCAAACGGTACCTTCAATTGGGGCATTTCAATACCATGAGAGACAGAGGGAGAGGGAGAGGGGGACGGGGGTTTTCACAGAAAAGATTTCAGAAAAGTATATTTACTTGACGTTCGAAAAGTCCTCGAGGGTCCGGATTGGCTCCTTAGAGGAGCAGAGGCCGCGGTTGGCTTTGGCGATGGCGAGGTACTTGTTCGGCGAGAGCCCGTCCGGCTCCTGCATCATCGCCCGCCACTTCTCCAGGAAGAAGCGAGAGAGGGACTCATTCTCCGGGTTATGAACCGTGAGTTGCTTCGGCACCGGCACCGCTTCCTTCGGTTTCTTCGGCGGCGGCCGCATCGTGATCGCACATGGATTGGTGCAAGGCAGTGGAGGCGGTTCGTGCTGGGTTGGGGATTCGGCAATCAGTGCGCGAAGCTAGGGTTTGGGGTTTCGGGGCGGGAAGGAGGAAGAGCCCGCCATTGCGGGGTGTTTCGAGGGGGTTTGGAGTTTGCGGTCGGGTTTTGGAAGTTTTGGGGCGTGTTTGGTATGAGACAGGGGGTGGCCCGAGCCCAAACGGTGCAGCGAACCGTGTTCGGTCCACTTGGCCTGCGGTTCGACCTGGCTCCTCTTATGATTTTCCTCTCCTGCAACCTGGCTTCGCAGCGAAGCTTCCCCCTCGTTTTTCTAGGGCTCGGCTCTGGCGGTGCTCGCGCGGGCGATTTTCGGCGATTTCCCATGGCTCCCGCGAGCTCGTGCGAGCTCGCGCGGGAACCGTGAGGTTTCCTCCCACGCACTTCGCAGTTGTTTTCGCGGCGGCTACATAAGGGGCCTCTTCCCCTCCCCATTCTCTTCTCCTCCCCTTGACTCCATTCCCACCGGCTTCCGTGAGAAACCGGCGGCGTGTTGAGGCACTGGTGTTCGGCGACGAGGCGGGGTGGTGCGCTCGTCTCCCCTTGGTCGGATCTGGTCGCTTGCGGTGCCGCTCCTCCATTGCTGCTGGGACTCCGGAAGGCGGCGGTCTTCTTCCTCATCTTGTGGATTTGGGCGGGCCCTGGTGTTGCGGTGGATCATATCTGGTTCCTCTCCTTCCGGGTCGTCCTCGTCTCCGTCCAGATCTGCTTGATTCGCGTTCATTCTTCTTCTTCTCCGTCGTTCGTCGGCTTTTGCTTCGTCCGTCGACCATCCCGAGGTGAAATCACACCCTAACCATGCCTTCTTTTTGTTCGTCTGTGATGCTTTACGATTAGGGTTTGAGTTGTCTATTTTGTAACCCATTTGTTGTTCTTTGTTAGGGTTTCTGGTCGGTCGCGGCGCCGCTCCTCCATAGCTGCTGGGACTCGGGAAGGCGGTGGTCTTCTTCCTGATCTTGTGGATTCCGGCGGTTCCTGGTGGTGTGGTGGACCGGATCTGCTTCCTCTCCTTCCGGCTGTACCTCGTCTCCGTCCAGATCTGCTTCGTCCTTGTTCAGTCGTCTTCTTCTCCGTCGTTCGTTAGTTTTTGCTTCCTCCGCCGACCACCCCGAGGTGAAATCAAACCCTAACCATGGCTTGTTATTGTTCTTCTGTGTTGCCGGTACTTCATATGGTACATGTGTTTTACGATTAGGGTTTGAGTTGTTTATTTTGGTACCCATTTGTTGGTCTTTGTTACGGTTCCAGTTGTTTATGATGCTTTTTACAGTTCATTTCGTTCATACCTGTCACTGGGAGGCATTTCAGTATGCAGCCGTGACTAGTGATGCCTGTGCTGGTTCGTCGTACTTGATTATGCTCTGTTCTATGTCATTTGTGTATTGATTCTTTACATACTGTCACTGGGAGACATTTCAATATGCAGTTGTGGCTTGTCTTGCTTGCACATATGGATTATGCTCTGTTCTATGTCACTGGGAGGCATTACTTTGATGCAGCCGTGACTTATTAAGTTGTTTCATGCTTTGTTTTCCTTCTTCAGTCAATGATGATGTCCATGCTGTCACTTCTAGTTGAATCATGCACTGTTCATTACTCAATTTGATGCCTACCTAGGTCAATTAAACATGGTTTGTCTGCAATTGTATGTTAATGTAGATGGATTCTGCTCAGAAAAGAGATGAGTTGGCCAAGCAAGCCTCTTCCTTGGTTGTAGTCATGGTGTCCTATGTTGTCAGTAGGATTAGGAGGCCTCCCCTGAACCAAACCCACTTGCATACAGTTTGAGAAGTGATGCTGACCAACATAGGCAGCGTATACTTATGGTCGTTTATAGGTCCACTGATAGAGAGTGTCTGTCCATGATTAGGATGACCAGAGCATCCTTTTTTGCCTTATGTGACCTTTGTAGAACTAGAGGTCTTGTATCAGACAACAATGGTTCCTCTGTAGAGGAGCAGGTTGCTATGTTCCTGCTCATTGTGGGACACAACCAAAGGTTTAGGGTTGTCCACCAAGCATTTAGGAGGTCAATTGAGACTGTGCACATGCATTTCCACCAGGTGTTGTATGCTCTAGGTGAGCTTAGAAGTGACTTAATCAAGCCCCCCTCAACTGCCATTCATCCAAAGATCCTGGGGAGCCCTAGATGGAACCATTATTTCAAGGTAATACTGTCTATGTAGCACTGCCTCCATAATTTATGTCCAAATACTTGCCTTAACACCAATGTACACATCTGTAGGACTGCTTTGGCGTTATTGATGGCACCCATTGTTTGGCTAGGGTGCCTAGGAGAGTACAACAGGCTTTTAGGGGTAGGAAAAAGGAACCAACACAGAATATCATGGTTGTTGTTAACTGGGACCTCAAGTTCACCTATGTCTTGGCTGGCTGGGAGGGATCAACACATGATTCCCACATCCTAAATGATGCCATTGAGAGAGAAGATGGGTTCACTGTGCCTGAAGGTAACACAAACCAGCTGTAATTTCCACTTGTGTCCATACCACCCAGTACACACTCATGATGCCCCTTCCACTGCTCCACTTGTAGGTAAAATGTACCTTGTAGATGCAGGCTATGCTTGCCGTAATGGTTTCCTACCTCCTTACAGGGGTGTTAGGTATCATTTGTCTGAGTACAACAGCACCAACAGGCCAACCAATGCAAGAGAATTGTTCAACCTCAGGCATTCCTCACTTAGGGTTACAGTTGAGAGGGCTTTTGGGGCTTTGAAGAATAGATTTGTATTCTAGACAACAAGCTCTTTCACCCATTCAAGACACAGGTTAAGCTAGTCATTGCTTGTTGCATCCTGCATAACTGGATCCTTGGGTTTGGTATTGATCACTGTGTGCCAGATGAGGACTGGCTTCCACCCAATCCAACTGTCCCTGAGGTTGTGCCTAATTTGTTAGCAGAAGAAACAGTAGCCATGACTGCTAAGAGGGATGAAATATGTAATGCCATGTGGGAGGGTAGGGGGAGCCATATGAACTGATGTTTAGATGTTTGTATGATGATGAACTATGTTTGTTGACCCAGTCTAGGAACATTTGATTTGTGAACTGTGTTTGTTATGTAATTATTCATGGATAATCTGAGACCTATATTTCTATATTCTCTACCTGACTGTTTGGTACTTACACCAGTTAGGATGGCTGAACAAGTTCAGGCTGGGTTTGTGGCTGCTGCTGAGATCTTGTTTGCTGATGTTGAGGCTGCTGATGGAGGGGCAGTGCCTGTTGCACCTCCAGCAGCACCTGTCCAAGCCCCAACAGCAGTAGTAGTAGGGCCCATAAGGTGGAACAACAATACCTCAGGCTTTGTGCTAAGGAGGATGGCCTAGCTGCTGACTGATGGTACTAGGCCAGATAAGGTCTTTAAAGACAAGGATGTGAACTATGTGGCCAAGTGCTTGAAAGAGTATAGTGGTGATATAGTAAGCCCCACTCAGGTGTATAACCACTTGAGAAAGTGGAGGCAAAAGTGGTCTAGGGTGGCTAAGCTGAAGGAGCTAAGTGGTGCCCTATGGGACAATGACACAAGTGCAATTATTCTTGACCAAGACCACTATCTAGGGCACTGCAAGGTAGATAATTGTTTTTCATCCTTCCCTTATCTTTGCTAACCTAAACAGTCTTCCTTCACCTCACTTATCTGTATGTCAGGACCACCCCAAGGATGCTAAATTTTTGAACTGTGATGCAAAACATAGTACTTGGTGCCTGTTACTACTCTTTGCTATGTGTTTCTTTCATGTGTGTCATCAAACTCTTGTGAGACATCACTCAATGCAACACCAAGCTGTTGCTTAAGATGATGGCAATGAATGATGTCCACAGGAGTTCCATGACAACCATGAGTTCTTAATTGTTCTTTGTTGTTTGTCGAATTTGATTCTGCTCTTGGGTGACAGACACTTATTTTTTGACAATTGGAATGAGTGAACCTTTGTCCACCAGCTGAGGCCAACATCTATTGTCACTTCTGCCAAGATCTGCACTCATTATTTGCCTACAATTGCTTATGTTTAGAGGGAGACAACATAGTTGTAATCTGGTGTTGTTATTGGCATGTAAAGTTGCAAGGAAAATGGTTTATTTGCCATCAAAACTGTGAACTTTGTCCATGATTGATCTGTGATTTCGACATGGAATCTGTGAACTTCTGTCATTTTGAATTTATGTTCATATTGGTTCAAAAACATATCATATTTGCATCATATTTATGTTGTTGTGGTGTTGGTGCTTCCTGGGCGGTTGAATGGCAGTTGATACCATTTGATGGCAGTTGCCCAGCCAGGTCGGCCACCAAACACAGTCTCCTTTGGGCGGTTGATGGCAGTTGGTTGCCGGCCGGGCTCCAAGGTGGCAACCAAACACAGTCTGTGCTCGGCCGAGCTCTTTGCGGCTCAGTACCAAACATAGAAGGGTGGCCCTGTAAAACCAGGCTATAGCTGGCCACAGCCTGGGCGCTGGGCCTGGCTGCCCAGGAGCCGCGTACCAAACACGCCCTTGATGACGATGATGAGCTTCTCAGAGAAGGGATCAAAGCATCGCAGGCTTAGGCCTAGCTGGGCTCACGTTGCGATTCAGGCCCAATGTTCAAACCCAACCCAACAGTACGAACCACCTAAGCCTCTTTATTATATCAAAAAAAAGCAAAAGAAAACAGTTCATTTGACGGTTTGACCTCTCTAACTTCGCTGACAACTGAATCGCCTCCTTCAATTGAGAAATCGAATTTTTAATTTTTATGCTCTTTCATCTGTTACAACTTTTCAACTTTACTCTCTGTGTACGGTTGAGAGCAAGCAGTGACGGAGCTAGGAATACGGGACTAACTACAAAAATAAATAACTTATAAAAATAAAAAAACAACTCTACTACGTTAGCAGACCGTTCGCTTAGCTGTTTTTTAGTTTATAAGTCACGGCTAATGTTGTTTTGACTGTTTTCTGTGAGACAAAAACATTGTTGGCTAATAAGTAAGGCAAGCGAACAGGGCGTAGGTTTCTCATGGTGACTGTCCGGGCTAATTCATCAATTTGACATGGGTGATCGTATTTTCTTATATATATTTTAGAATTTAAGGTGCTATTTTTTAAGTGTTAGGTGACATGCTCATTGACAACAAAAATATATGGTTTCATAAATCTCAAGGTCTAGTGGGCGAGTCTTTTAGAAGCGTTTATAGGGATAATTTTATTTTGTAGTGTCTTTTAGCTGTGCTCATATGAGTTATTTTAATTTTAATTTAATATTTTAGAATCTAGATGACATTAATAGATGTATACTATAAGAATGTTGTTATTTTTACTCTCTTAATTTTATAATAAAATAATATGAAGAAATATTAGTAATTTTTTAATGTCAAATGTTAGGGGGGTCATGGTCCCTGCCAGCCTCCTTGGCTCTGCCACCGCTTAGAAATGTGTTTTTTACATGAGTGCAACGTAAATCTTGGGTTGGGGGTGGGGCGAAAACGAGTGGGTCATTGGATTGGGTTGGATTTATGGCTTGATTTTGTGGGGTGGGGTGAGATGTTGGACTAGAGAAACAAACACAATTGATTTGGGGTGGGGGTGATGAGAACGGGGCGAATTCTTGTTAGCAGGGCACATTCTTACTATTATCTACAATATGAAAAAAAATCTAGCGAATCTTCTTTCCTAAGAGTTACCCTAAGCGCAGAAACAGGGCACATTCTAATCTGGGAATTCCATATGTGCGCGACAATGCCCTTTGTGTGGCCGGGGTGTAGAATCATGGACCCTTGTGTTTAGGCGATTAACGACAATACTAGGTCACTATGACTAACGTGTGTTTTGCAGAGGCAAAGTCATTTATGTTAGGTCATTAGTGATGCAATTTGAATGGGCTTAATGGATATTCATGCCCCCAAGATGGAAATTGTTTCGGGTGCAAAGGATGAAGATACACGTCGAAGTCTAGGCTAGTTCTTAGTGCCATAAGGTTGAGAAGGGCGCTAAGTATAGCTAGGGTTTTGTTTTTCCTTTGACCGTACTATAAAGGGGGGTATGAGATTAGTAGCTTGATCTAGGAGAGTTTAGGAAAGTGGGTATATGCACACTTGTCACAACTAGTCCTAGAGACCTTGCTTTCAGCCCTTGGTAAACCCTAGAAATGGTAGGAGCAAAATCCCTTGAGAATCCTCAGCGAAAACAGTTGAAATAGAGGGAGAAAGAGGCTCCGGACCACTCTGCTAAGTGGGCGTCGGACCAAGGAGAGTGGTCCGACGGTCCCTCACTTAGGCAATTTCTCAGCTCGAGGAGCTCCGGACCACCTGTCTGGAAAGCGTCGGACTATAGGAGAGTGGTCCGGTGGCTTGGTTCAGAGACAGAGAAGGCTCCGGACTAGTCCGACGGTTAGTCCGACGGCTAGTCCGACGCCTCAAGACAGGAGGTTGAGTTCATGCAGAGAGCTCCTTGGCTCTGGACCAGAGCGTCGGACCAGGACACCGAACCAAGGAGAGTGGTCCGGTGGTTCGTAAAAGAGAGGAAGTTTTTCACTCAGAGAGCACCAAGGCTCCGGACCAGTGCGTCGGACCAAGCAGAGTAGTTCGACGGTGCCTGAGTTTGAATCCAGAGTGAGCTCAGGACCAGTGTGCATGGTCCGGTGGTATAGGCTCCGGACTAGTCCGGTGGCTTCGCAGAGAGAAAAAAAGGTTAAAAAACGGCTAGTTTTGGAGGTGGGGACTATTTATAGTTGCCCCCTTCGTCCTTAGAGGCTCTCTTGGCCATTGTTTCAGCTGGTGACACCTTAAGAAATTCTTTGGAGAGTCAAGAGGCTAGTGAGGGAGAGATTAGAGAGAGTTCATCTTGTTCTTCCCTCCTAGAGTGATTAGGAGTGACTTGTGTGCATCCATCCACCTTCCTAGCCTTGAGTTAGTCAAGTGAAGGTCTTGTGCTTGTTACTCTTGGTGTTCGACAGCACCTAGACGGTTTGGTGGTGTTCGGAGGAAGTGACCGCCGGGAGATTGTTGGCGGCTCTTCTCCAAGCTTCTGTGATCGGTTGTGGGCGATTCACCGAGCCGGAGTGGCGAAGAATCAGCCCGTAGAGAGCACTCTACCCTTGCGCGGGTAGAGGGGGAGCGATACCTTGCGAGGTGCTCTAACGAGGACTAGGGGGTGTGTCGACACCTCGATACCTTGGGAAAAAATCGTTGCGTCACTGAGATTTTCTTTTTCCCTAGCTCTTTACATTTCCGCATTATTTTCCGTCTTGTTTTTATTTTACCTACTAGAATTGCTTAGGTTGTTTTTAATTCCCATGAGCTGCTACCGCTTTCTAGCTAGGATACATGGATCGTAGGCACTAGGGGGTGATTGACATTTGATAGGTTTTAATATTTGCTTTAGAAATTTAAAACAAGCCCAATTCATCCCCCCCTCTTGGGCATCTTAATCCTTTCAATTGGTATCAGAGCCTTGTTGCTCTAAATTAGGCTTCACCGCCTAGAGCAAGATGTCCCATGGGAATGGACCGCCACCCATGTTTGATGGGGATGACTTTCCGTATTGGAAAGTGCGGATGGAGGCCTACCTTGAGGCCGTGGACGTCGGCGTTCACAAAGCCGCCACCCAAGGTGGATCGGTGTTCGCTGAGGACCCATACTTTGAGAAGAACAATGCTAAGGCAAAGAACATTCTTTTTCGTGGCATTTGCAAGGATGTGTTCAACCGTGTGCGAAATTGCAAAACCGCGCATAAGATTTGGACAAATATTTGTGCTCTACACGAGGGCACTAAATGTGAAAGAGAAGAGCGTTATCACCTCATCATTGCTAAGTTAAATGCGTTCACTATGCTATCTCATGAAAATGCTAATGAAATGTATTCTCGCTTGAATGTGCTTGTAGAGGAGTTGAATGGCCTTGGACTCTCTCAAATGACACCGGCCGATGTGGTGCGCAAGATACTTTGTGTCCTCCCAATAGACAAGTATAGCCACATCGTCATGGTTCTTCATCAAGGCGATCTCTCCGCAACTACACCAACACAAGTGTTGGGCAAGATCAATGCTCATGAGATGTACATGAAGATCAATGATGGAACTTCATCATCCTCCAAGAAGAAAGAGAAGGAGGAGAAGAAGGACTTGGCTCTCAAGGCATCTTCCAAGGAGAAGTGCAAGATTCAATATGTCGTTGAGAGTACAAGTGATGATGATGATGAAGACAACATCGCTCTCATGGTGAAGAAGACCGCCAAGATGTTGAAGAGGCTAAACAAGAATGGAGTCAAATTTGACTCAAAGAAGAAGAAATTCTTCACAAGCTCTTCAAGGAAGCCAATCTCCCAAATGAAGTGCTACAATTACGGCACTCTTGGTCATCTAGCCCATGCATGTCCCGAAGAGAAGAAAGACAAGTTCAAGAACTTCAAGAAGAACAAGGGCGGCAATGATGACTCAAGTGATCATGACAAGAAGCAAGACAAGCCATACAAGAAGAAGAAGAACTTCAACTTCCACAAGAAGAAGAAGGATGGCAAAGCTACATTGTGGGTGATTGGCTCACCGATATTGATGATTCAAGTGACTCCTCCGATGATGAGAGTGAAGAAGAGAAGGTGGCCTCATTGGTGATTGGTTCTTCTATTCCACCGCCACCTCCTCCTTCATGGTCGGGCTCATCCTCTACACACCTATTCCTTATGGCTAAAGGTGACAAGAAGGTACAAAAAGAGGATGATGGTGATGACCTCTCTAGTGATGATAGTGATGATGAAGAAACACCTTCCTATGATGAGCTAATTAAAATTTGCAACAAGTACGCTAGCATCATAAGGAAGTACAAGAGTAAAAATGACAAACTTCTTGAAATCAAAGAAAACTTGCATGATAAGCTTGACAACTTGTCTAGTGCTAATGATGATTTGAAGCTTGAGATTAACTCTCTCACATCTAGCACTAGGGAGCTCAAAGCCTCTCTTAAGCAAGCCAATGAGAAACATGATAAGCTTGAGAGGTCATCCCAAGAGCTCCTCACAAGGTTTAACTTGCTAAAAGATGACTACAACCAAGTGAAAAGTGATCATGGCACACTAGTGGTAGCAAATGAATTACTTACTCAAGATCTTACACATATTTCTACTAAACCGTGTGCTAAGTGTGCAAGTGCTACCTCTTGTGATATCGAGCTTGATGATGTGGCTCTTGAGCAAAGTGCAAAGTACAAGGGCAAGAGAGTTGTAGAAGCCAACAAGTATGATGATTATATGAAGATGAGTGAAGAGAACTCAAAGCTCAAGGAAGAGCTAATCAATCTCAAGGCAAACAAGCCCTTCACCATCAAGCCGGCTCAAGAAGAAGACAAAGATGCTATCACTTTGATCAACTCTCTTCGAGAAGAAATTGCCAAGCTCAAGAATGACAAGACCAAGCTTACAAGTAGCCTTGAAAAGTTCACCAAGGGCCATAATCTCCAAAGTGAGCTTCTAATGAGCACCGTCATGAAGAATGACAAAACCGGTATTGGGTACAAGGAGAACCAAGTGATGAAGGCCAAGGTCAAGATTGAAGCCAAGAACTACTACAAGAACAAGTACAATGGCTACAATCAAGAGAAGCCAAAGCACAAGCCTAAGAGGTGTTTTGGATGTGGACAAATTGGTTATCTATCATTTCAATGCAAGACTCCACTTCCCAAGACCTTGCCCAAGCACACTAGGCCATTTGCTCATGATGCTCACTATGTCATCAACAAAGATTCCAAGGGTAGAGCACTTGTGGTGTTTCTTGGACCACCAATGAAGAACAAGCCTAGGGTTCTTTGGGTTGCTAAAGAGTTGGTTGACAAGGCAATGGGGCCCCGCACTAAGGGAGTTCCCAAACAACAAGCTTAACTCCAAGTTGCTTGTGTGTAGGTGAACTACAAGACCGGTGGGAACCATTGGGTAATTGATAGTGGTTGCACTCAACACATGACCGGCGACCCCCGGATGTTCACCACACTTGATGAGGATTGTGCAAATCAAGACAAGATTACTTTTGGGGATAATTCAAAGGGCAAAGTACAAGGCTTAGGCAAAGTGGATATCTCCCAAGATCAATCAATTTCAAATGTCTTGCTAGTACAATCATTGAGCTTCAACTTGCTATTGGTTGGTCAACTTTGTGATCTCGGGTTTCATTGTCTTTTCACTCCAAATGAGGTGATTGTGACCAAGATTGAAGATACATCAATGATATTCAAAGGGTTTCGGCACAACAACCTCTACTTAGTGGACTTCACTTCAAATGAAGCAAACTTGCAAGCTTGTCTATTCTCCAAGAATTCTTTGGGTTGGCTATGGCATAGAAGATTAGCTCATGTGGGCATGTCAACCTTGAAGAAGCTTGTCAACAAGGAAATGGTTAGAGGAATCAAAGATGTGGTGTTTGAAAAGGACAAACTTTGTAGTGAGTGTCAAGCTGGAAAGCAAGTGGCAAACACTTATCCAACGAAAGCTTTCATGTCAACCTCAAGAGTACTAGAGTTGCTACACATGGATCTATTTGGCCCTACCACTTATGCTAGTCTTGGAGGAAATCTCTATTGCTTAATGGTAGTGGATGACTACTCTCGGTACACTTGGGTGTTCTTTCTTCAAGATAAGGGAGAGACACAAGGCATCTTCAAGAAGTTTTCTACAAGAGCTCAAAATGAATTTGATGTGAAGATCAAGAAGATTAGAAGTGACAATGGCACCGAATTTGTAAACACAAAGATTGAAGATTATTGTGATGAAGTTGGGATCAAGCATGAGGTGTTCGCCACATATACTCCACAACAAATTGGTGTCGTAGAAAGGAAGAACCGGACGCTCATAACTCTATCAAGGTCTATGCTTGATGAGTACAACACTCCGGAGAAGTTTTGGGCGGAGGCAATCAACACTGCGTGCTATGCGGCAAACCGTCTCTTCGTCCAAAGGCTATTAAAGAAGACCCCCTATGAGCTTATCAATGGGAAGAAGCCGGATATTTCATTCTTCCGGGTGTTTGGTTGCAAGGTGTACATCTACAAGAAGCGCCAACACTTAGGTAAATTCCAACGGCGGTGTGACATTGGTTTCCTTGTTGGTTATTCACTTAAATCCAAGGCATACCGTGTATTTAACAAAGCCACCAGCTTAGTTGAAGAAACGTATGACTTGGAGTTTGATGAAACTAATGGCTCCCAAGGAGCACTTGAGGATATTGATGTAGGTGATGAACCCTTGAGGGAGGCAATGAAGAATATGCCAATTGGTGCTATCAACCCGCAAGAGGTGGAAGAAGTTGAAGATGAAGCAAATCAAGATCCTTCTCCACCCCACACGCCTCAAGTTGATGAAGGAGATCAAGTGAAAGAAGCTCAAGAAGACACTCACATTCCTCAAGATCAAGCCGAGGCCGAAGCAAGCAATGTTGAAGCACCGCATCCTCCTCCTCAAGAGACAAATAGAAGATCAACATCTATCCTTCAAGCTCACCCCCATGATCAAATCATAGGAAGTCCATCAAAGGGAGTAATGACTCGCTCTAGACTTGTATCTTATGTTGAACATCACTCATTTGTTTCCTTTGTTGAGCCTACTAGTGTAGAAGAAGCACTTGCGGATCCGGATTGGGTGAATGTCATGCATGAAGAACTCAACAACTTCATCCGGAACCAAGTGTAGACACTTGAAGAGAAGCCAAAGGATGCAAGAATCATTGGCACCAAATGGGTGTTTAGGAACAAGCAAGATGATCAAGGCGTGGTTGTGAGGAACAAAGCAAGATTGGTGGCAAAGGGGTTCTCTCAAGTAGAAGGACTCGATTTTGGAGAGACCTTTGCTCCGGTTGCAAGACTTGAAGCCATCCGTATCCTTTTGGCGTATGCTTCACATCACAAAATGAAACTCTTTCAAATGGATGTGAAGAGCGTCTTCTTAAATGGTTTCATAAATGAACTTGTCTATGTCTCACAACCTCCCGGGTTTGAAGACCCAAACTTGCCTAATCATGTGTATAGGTTATCCAAGGCACTCTACGGATTGAAGCAAGCTCCAAGAGCTTGGTATGAGAGGCTAAGGGACATTCCTAATCAAGAAGGGCTTCAAGATCGGGATTGTTGACACTACACTATTTACCAAGAAGCTTAATGGAGAGATCTTCGTTTGCCAAGTATATGTCGATGACATTATATTTGGATCAACAAACCAAGACCATTGCAAGGAGTTTGGTGACTTGATGTCCAAGGAGTTCGAGATGTCAATGATTGGCGAGCTAACCTTCTTCCTCGGCTTTCAAGTAAAGCAAATGAGAGAAGGGACCTTCATCTCTCAAGAAAAGTACACTTATGATCTACTTAAGAAGTTCAAGATGGAGGATTGCAAGCCAATCAAGACCCCAATGCCAACTAGTGGGCATCTCGATCTCGATAAGGGAGGTAAACCGATTGACCAAACTCTTTATCGCTCTATGATCGGTAGTTTACTTTATCTCACCGTATCTAGGCCGGATATCATGTTTAGTGTGTATATGTGTGTGAGGTTTCAAGCAAACCCTAAGGAGTCGCATCTTTGTACGGTTAAAAGAATCCTTAGGTACATAAGGCACACCCCGAGCATGGGTCTTTGGTATCCCAAAGGAGCTCCCTTCCAACTAGTTGGCTATTCCGATTCGGATTATGCCGGGTGCAAGGTTGATAGGAAGAGTACCTCCGGCGGGTGCCACATGCTAGGAAGATCACTTGTTTCTTGGTCCTCAAAGAAACAAAACAGTGTGGCATTGTCAACCGCCGAGGCGGAATACATTGCCATGGGAGCAAGTTGTGCACAAATCTTATACATGACCCAAACACTCTTTGATTACGACGTGTTTTTAAAAGAAGTTCCACTTTTGTGTGATAATGAAAGCGCTGTAAAGCTTGCTAACAACCCGGTTCAACACTCTCGCACCAAGCACATTGATATTCGCCATCACTTTCTTAGAGATCATATGGCTAGGAAAGACATCACACTAGTTGGAGTTAAGAGCGAAGATCAATTGGCGGATATCTTCACTAAACCACTCGATGAAACAACCTTTTGTCGGTTGAGAAGCGAGTTGAATGTGCTTGATCACTCTAATTTCACTAAAAGATGAGTTTGTGTGAATCATGCATTCATATGTAATATAACTTGTTTAAGTTGATAATGCACATAGGCTTGGCTAACGCGGTTAAGATAACCGCCCTCAAAGCGTGTGACAAAGCTTAACCGCGGTTTAAACTTGCAAGCAACCTAAATTCAAATTCCGTTTTGCATTGCATTTGCATGAGTGTTGCTCATTCGTTTCTTTTCGGTTAAGTTTTTTGGTCATTGTTAGGTTCAACACTTAGGGGGAGCAATTCAACGCTCTAGCTTCAGCTAATACCCCTTTTGTGCCCCTAAGGTGACCCTTGGAGCTTTATTGAACTATTTTCTTATGAAAACTAATCCTAACCTATGGCAAACTACTTCTAAAATTGAGAGCTTGAGAGATGGTTTTTATGCTAAGTCCAACAAGTGTTCCTCTTTGCTCTTTTGTGTTGGTACTTGGCTAAGAGAAAAGATTGGAGAGAAAAATAGGAAAATTCAGAGCAAATTTAAGCACCGGACAACCCTTCGGACCACTCTGCAATGGTCCGACGCAGTGGTCCGACGTCCTGTCCCTCACTGCATAAATCTTTTCCAGCCATAAAATCCGTCGGACCAGTGTCCGACCGTCCACCGGACCAATGGCAAGTTGTCCGGTGCCTCTGTCAATTCTATCTATGCACCGTCGGACCAGTCCGGTGCACCGTCGAACTAGTCTGGTGAGTCGTCCGACGCCCTGGTCCAGTGGTCGGGTGCTCACTGTTTTTCCCTCTCTGGTACCGTCGGACCACCCGTCGGACCAGCCTCCGGACCAAGCTTAGTGGTCCGACGCTATGAAATTTTGCGGATAACCCCCCGCGAGCGGCTCTGTTTCTCCAGTATCTGACTCGTTTTCGCCGTCCGTACGCCGCTCCTCCACCGCACCGTCATCGCCGCCGTTTCGCCCCTGCTCCCCTGCGCCCTCTCAGCCGCCCTCACCGCCGGTGAGCCCTCCACCTGTGCCGCCGCCACTCCGCCACTCCTCGCCGTGCTTCAGCACCGCCGCCGTCCACTGCTCCACCGCGCCACCCACCTCGCCGCCAGGATCTCCCACCTCGCCGATGAACTCCAAGCTCCCTGCCAAGCTATGCCGCACTAGGGTTTACCCCCCCTCCTTCCTTTTGGCATTGCCACTGCAAAATCAGACGGGGCTAGGGTTTGCCCTAACCCTAGGTTTGGTTTTGACGCGTTCGTCCTCGAAAGAATTCATTTCGTCGTCGTCGACTCCGCCACTTCTCACTAGGGTATGGCTTTCATTTACGATATCGCGTTTTGTCGAGTCGTCAATTGAGTCATGTCCTAGGTTTATTCCTTGAATATCTCTTAAGCAATTCAATCCAATTCATTATTCTAAATGCAAATTGCTTTTCTTCAGTTGGGAATACACCCTTTGGAGTGTGGTTTGGTACTGAAATTGCTCTGAATAGATACGCTTTCTTACCTCAGGTACCATGTCAGATTTCATTTCTATCACTTATCTAGATGCTTGCTTCTATACGGATTCTTATCTCTAGATTTTATATATGCTTATGTATACCCTGTCTATTCTATCCAGCAGCAGTCAGTGGCAGCTTAAACTCGGGGCAAAGCTCATGAGTAAGGATTGAGGCAAAGCCTCAGAGGTTTAGTCCAGTGGCTTGCAGGCCCCTCTTTCAGTTGTTTGGTCAGTGGGCAGTGGTTCTTACAGAGATCAGTTGATTGTGACAGAGAATCAGTGGTTCTTCCAGTTGGCAGTGGCTCCTGTGTTTGACAGTTGTTAGTGGGCAGTGTTTCTCTGATTGATCCAGTATGACTCGCAGTACTCGTGCTCGCGCAGCTGGGTCAGGTGATGATACTCCGCCTCCTCCACATCCTTCCAGAGATAAGGGTAAGAAGCCAGTGGTTGAAAAGGCAAAGAAAAAGAAGCGCAAGCTCACAGAGGCTGAGAAAGCCGAAGCAGTGGTCGATGCAGCAGACCGCGCAAAGCGAGGCGGTCGCCGAGGCACAGTGAGACTTGGCACCCCTCCGTGGGATCTACCTTCTACTCCTCCAGCTGGGTCACATACCGAGGATACTCCAGAGGAGCCAGAGCTTGTCACTGAAGCTCTTGGGACACCGTTGGCACCACGCTCCTGGGGGCGTTCCACACGTTCTCAGTCTGCTCAGTCACCTCAGTCAGCAGCCCCCACAGCAGCTTCAGCTTCAGTTCACCTCGATCTGAGGAATCTTACAGCGAAGCAGGTGAAGAAGCTATGGTTTGTTGCTTTAGAGAAGTGGTGCCCAGATCAGCGTGACCCCCGAGCCTCACCAGGTTGGCACACACCTCTCATGGAGGACTTCTATAGAGCAGCTCAGCTTACCAGCATTCAGATTCGACCGCACAGGGTTTGCTCCTTAGAGAGCATAGTTGAGCTAGCTGCTGAGGAGATCAGGTCGTTCCTTTCTTACCTTCCGGGACTAGCTGATTTACTTGGCCGTTCCGGAAACTACATAGAGAGATGGGTCAGAGAGTTCTACGCCTCAGTGTGGGTGGATCCAGAGCACAAGTTTGTGCAGTACACTTTCAGAGGCGAGCGATACAGGCTATACTTGACTAGACTCAGAGAGATCTTTCACCTCCGTCAGCAGGGTGGCAAGCTCGATTTACATTATGAGTGCTACAGAGGAGCTTCCGTGCCTCGCAGAGCTCAAGGTGGATGTACACTGTCAGTTCAGGAGGTGGCTCCTCTCTTCAAGCCACCCTTCTCAGAGGGCTCTAGACGTAGCCCAGCAGAGCTCAGACCCACCGTTCACAGGTTGAACGAGGTCCTCCGTCGTACTTTGCTTCCTCGCATGGGTTACAAGGAAGGACTGACAAATATGCAGCAGCTACTCCTTCAGGCCCTAGTATCTCAGAAACCGTTCGACGTCGCAGACTTTCTTGTGTCAGAGATAGAGGACGTGATAGCAGATGGTATGAGGGCACGTCGACAGTTTCCCTATGCTCATTGGATTTCATCGATCATAGCTATTGAGCTTGAGGGAGCGAACCCTGGACTCCGCGCCCTACTAGACCAGTCGCCGACTTCTTTCCCAGCTTACAGAGTCCTTGGTTCGTTTGACAGCCGGTTTGGAAACCGGGTCCTCCGTCTTGTCAGAGAGAGGACTGCTCCAGCTGACAGAGCTGAGGTTGATGCTCAGGATGAGGATATACGCAGTGTTGAGCAGCAGGAGCTCTATGGTCTAGACACTGGAGTTGATGTGACTCCTGAGGACACTACTTCAGATAGCTCAGATGCCGATTTCCAGCCAGTTCCACAGATGCCCCCACGGGCTCACGACACTGAGGCTAGCGGCTCTGCCTCTGCCAACGAGACCATGATGCTGAAGCTTCTTGACCGAATGAATGAGCAGCAGAGTTCCTTGGTCACTGCAGTTACACAGGTACAACAGCGACAGGATGAGATGCAACGACAGTCTGAGGAGCGTCACTTTGAGATGCAGCGACAGATGTTAGCTATGCAGCTAGAGTCACAGCGCCTTCAGTTACAATCTCAGCAGCTGCAGCAGCAGAACATGGCCTTTATGGCCCATATGATGAAGTGGACTGGCGCTCCTCCTCTTGAGTTTCCAGCTGCTCCCCAGATACAGATGATGAGCACATCTCAGCCCTCTCAGTCAATTGGGTAGATAGGAGGCCCATAGTTTTCAGTTGGACCCTCAGTTGGCCCTTCAGTGGCCCCTACGAGCTCCGCCGGTCAGACAGTCACTCCCACCCCAGCCGTACAGTCTAGTGGACTTCAGGGTGCCGGATTGACCACCCCGTTCCAGTCTCCGGCGACTCAGATGACACAATGGTTGGACACCTTTGGCCCCACTCAGCAGTTCACCCCTCTCACTACTGGTTTCACGCCGCTTACTGCTACGATGGGTGCTACTGCTCGAGATCTCTCTGCGTCATTCAGCGACATTATCGGGCAGTCGTCCCCCACTGGTCCTCAAATAGCAGCGGAGGTTGAGGCCGAGCTTGTTGCACTGACAGCCGATCAGCACCGCTCCTCAGTAGCTTCCTCAGAGGCTACACACGACAGTCGGGCTCCAGCCGTGTCTACCCCACCTACAGCTGCAGTTGCTACCGATGCCACAGTGGTCACTTCCACTCCAGTACAGCCTCCGCAGTCTCCGGTTCTTCAGACTCCAGTCGAGTCAGTGCATGAGGCACCACCGGACACCGCCGCTCCTGAGGCTCCCGCAGAGACCCTGGCACCGGTTCCTGATCCTTTTGCTTCTCCAGCTACTACCCCAGAGTCTTCGACCGCAGCAGACCTGTCAGCTACCGACCCCCAGACCGCTTCACTTCCAGCGACAGATACTCAGGGGGAGGACTCAGATGATGAGACATATCTGGCAGCTTTCAGGGTGCTCGACCGCTCCACGACTGCTTCCACTCCGCCTCCAGATGTTTAGTTTTGGTGCTTCAACGTCAAAGGGGGAGAGGGAGAGTCGAGTAGATGGGCTAGCTTTAGGGGGAGCTAGTAGGACTCGTTCTTTTGATGTGTATAAACTCTATTGAATCATGCACCACGTTTACTGTCTTTATGCATTGTATGATATGTGTGATGGTTGAGACTTGATGGTTGTGTGACATGTGTGGACATTCATCTATATATATCATGTCACTTGGCTATGCTATATTGCTTCCGCGCTAATCTTTGATCTTTTGGCAATAGCATATCCTTTATGAAATCAAGTACTATGCTCAATTCTTATCTATTGTGCTTGTCATGGCTTGAATGGTTAGGCATGTACTTGTCTTTCTTATCACTAACCCATGCCTATCTCATCTCAAGTCATGCCTTCTCTTATCAAAATTCACTCATTATTCTCTACTCGAGCTTGTATTGTCGTCAATCACCTAAAAGGGGGAGATTGTAGAATCATGGACCCTTGTGTTTAGGCGATTAACGACAATACTAGGTCACTATGACTAACGTGTGTTTTGCAGAGGCAAAGTCATTTATGTTAGGTCATTAGTGATGTAATTTGAATGGGCTTAATGGATATTCATGCCCCCAAGATGGAAATTGTTTCGGGTGCAAAGGATGAAGATACACGTCGAAGTCTAGGCTAGTTCTTAGTGCCATAAGGTTGAGAAGGGCGCTAAGTATAGCTAGGGTTTTGTTTTTCCTTTGACCGTACTATAAAGGGGGGTATGAGATTAGTAGCTTGATCTAGGAGAGTTTAGGAAAGTGGGTATATGCACACTTGTCACAACTAGTCCTAGAGACCTTGCTTTCAGCCCTTGGTAAACCCTAGAAATGGTAGGAGCAAAATCCCTTGAGAATCCTCAGCGAAAACAGTTGAAATAGAGGGAGAAAGAGGCTCCGGACCACTCTGCTAAGTGGGCGTCGGACCAAGGAGAGTGGTCCGACGGTCCCTCACTTAGGCAATTTCTCAGCTCGAGGAGCTCCGGACCACCTGTCTGGAAAGCGTCGGACTATAGGAGAGTGGTCCGGTGGCTTGGTTCAGAGACAGAGAAGGCACCGGACTAGTCCGACGGTTAGTCCGACGGCTAGTCCGACGCCTCAAGACAGGAGGTTGAGTTCATGCAGAGAGCTCCCTGGCTCCGGACCAGAGCGTCGGACCAGGGCACCGGACCAAGGAGAGTGGTCCGGTGGTTCGTAAAAGAGAGGAAGTTTTTCACTCAGAGAGCACCAAGGCTCCGGACCAGTGCGTCGGACCAAGTAGAGTAGTCCGACGGTGCGTGAGTTTGAATCCAGAGTGAGCTCCGGACCAGTGTGCATGGTCCGGTGGTATAGGCTCCGGACTAGTCCGGTGGCTTCGCAGAGAGAAGAAAAAGTTAAAAACGGCTAGTTTTGGAGGTGGGGACTATTTATAGTTGCCCCCTTCGTCCTTAGAGGCTCTCTTGACCATTGTTTCAGCTGGTGACACCTTGAGAAATCCTTTGGAGAGTCAAGAGGCTAGTGAGGGAGAGATTAGAGAGAGTTCATCTTGTTCTTCCCTCCTAGAGTGATTAGGAGTGACTTGTGTGCATCCATCCACCTTCCTAGCCTTGAGTTGGTCAAGTGAAGGTCTTGTGCTTGTTACTCTTGGTGTTCGACAGCACCTAGACGGTTTGGTGGTGTTCGGAGGAAGTGACCGCCGGGAGATTGTTGGCGGCTCTTCTCCAAGCTTCTGTGATCGGTTGTGGGCGATTCACCGAGCCGGAGTGGCGAAGAATCAGCCCGTAGAGAGCACTCTACCCTTGCGCGGGTAGAGGGGGAGCGATACCTTGCGAGGTGCTCCAACGAGGACTAGGGGGGTGTCGACATCTCGATACCTCGGGAAAAAATCGCTGCGTCACTAAGATTTTCTTTTTCCCTAGCTCTTTACATTTCCACATTACTTTCCGTCTTGTTTTATTTTACCTACTAGAATTGCTTAGGTTGTTTTTAATTCCCATGAACTGCTACCGCTTTCTAGCTAGGATACACGGATCGTAGGCACTAGGGGGTGATTGACATTTGATAGGTTTTAATATTTGCTTTAGAAATTTAAAACAAGCCCAATTCACCCCCCCCCTTTTGGGCATCTTGATCCTTTCACGGGGGTCACCGCCACGCCGATCACAGCAGCGGGTTGCTATAGAGAGACCGAGAGAGAGGGAAGAAAGAGTCAATGGCGGAGCCAAGGGGTAGGGGCCATGCCCCCCTAGTATTTCTTCATATTGTTTTATTAAAATTAAGAGAGTAAAAATAACAAGATTCTTATAGTATACACATATTAATGTCATCTAGATTCTAAAATCATACAAAACACACTTATCGAGAGAGAGATCGAGAGAGAGAGGGTGCGCGGCGACGGGGAACGAGGGCTTTGTGGCCGGTGCAAAATGGCCGTCGGTAGCGGTGGCAGTGTTGTCCTCCCTGCGGCCGGGATGGTGGCGTTTCAACTTCTTTCCGCGGGCGTCAGCATCTTCTACAAGCTCGCCGTGTCGGATGGCCTGAAGGTCCTCATTGCTTACCGCTACATCTTTGCCGCCGTCTTCCTCGCGCCGGTGGCCTACTTCGTCGAGAGGTACGTACGTACTCCTTCCATCCCAAATTGTAAGTTATTCCAAGAATCTTACTTACAATTTGAAATGGATAGCTTAGCGAGTATTGTACCGGCGAGTAGTATAGTACGTGGCGACGGGCAGGGCAACCCGTCGTCTCGTCGCCGAGCATGTTTGACTAACGTGATGTCATGTCATCCACGAGAATAATAAGTCAAACCATATTGATAGCTCAAGAAGGTTAAATATACTTTATAGAAAACATAGAAAAAAACATACAATTATTTTTTTGAAAAGTTATGCAATTAAAATCCTAGTCTTAACTTATTCTTAAAAATATTATAGAAAACTTGCATTAGCTCAAAAAATACGAAACCAAGTTTAGATTTTTTTTCGTAAAATTATGTTGTTGCTAATGTTGCCTAATCTCATATAGTCTATTTTTGGTGTTAATTCACTAGTAGATATTCTTTTATCTATTATAGTTTGTCTATGTCGATGAAAAAACTAATATGGGTCCAAGTGACTTTGAGTGGCTACGGCTGCAACTCTTTTTGGTTTAGACGAAAAATGAACAATCTAGTTACTTTTTATTAGTGATGGCTTTGATAGGCCGTGCCCGCTAAATCCAACCATATCGCAAAAGACACGTCCTTTATTGCACACAATGAATTTTGTTTCTTGTTTACGAAACATTCAAACAAAATCGACACGGGGAATGAGGCTTATGTGGAAAATAAATTTATAAAACGGTGCAAACATGTTTGATTTCTTGTGGCCAAACATACTTAATTGGGGTTTGAGTCATAGACTTAAGACAACAATGTTCTGTTGACCCAAAGACTTTTATAGTAACTTCATTAATCTCAAGATCTGTGTTTATAGGGGATGAATGTGTGTGCGTGCAATGATATATGTGAACGTGCATGCATATACAAGCGAAACATGTGTTTATACTAAATACAATCAAGTATGAGATTGTTACGCGACATTTGCATTTGTGTCTGAGTCATTTGAACTACAATGTTGTCTATTTCAATAATACATCTAAAGGAGAACATGTAAGGTTCAATATAACTCCAACCTAGGCATCATAATAATTATAGACCATGTCTTAAGAAAAAAAATCTTAGATTAGTTTCATATTTTTCTAAACTAGGACAAATTTTATATAATTTTTCTAGGAGCCCCTGGGATCTCTTGAATCAAATTAGAATAGAATTATATTATTTGAGCAGTCTTTTCACTCTGATTAGAACTACAAACGAAAATTCCATTGAATTTGAGTTAAGCTCGCTAGACCAAGGTAAGATTTATGGCTTGAAAAGTGGATTCCAATTCCATTTTGTTCTATCTGCTCTCCTGCTGCCCCATCCTTTGAAGCAGACTTGTTCCTCTAAGTGTTTGATAAACCGCACACCATCAAAAGGAGCACTATCGAGCATGCCATTCCTGAGTATGATGGAAAAGAATTTCAATTAGGGGACCCAAATGGGCCATAAGATTAAATCAGATTTGAGATTTTTAATTGCATATATTTTTAACAAAAAAACTAGATAAGTTTATGGGAAAACAATATATATTATTTCGTAAGTTAAAGACTATATGGCTTTCAAAGCTATCAATGGAGCAAAATCAAACGATTGTAAAAGCAATGAGCAAAAAAAATGATTTTCCAATTGTTGGAGGTGGCCCGGACTTTGACAAGAGTGGAAGAGGTCAAATAGAATTTTTCCAAAGCAAAATGAGAAAAATAACTAAACAGAAAGAGCTACTATCAGAACACTAAATTGATAGACCACTTTAGTTTTATGAAGTCAAACAGGTCCAACTTTAACCAAGTCTTATAAAAAGTGTACATCATGTACAATCAAATTAGTTTCACTGAAATATGGTCGCACATTGCATCTATTTGATATTGTAGATGTCATTTTTAAAAAGAAAATTTGGACAAAATTATAAAAAAAAATTAACTTAAGCCAAAGAGACCTATAATAATTTGCAACGGGGAACTAGCATTTAGCATTCACGGCTGTTGATGACTGCTACTCAGTGATGTGATTTACATGACAAGATGCGAGGCCATGATATCTCAATGCTATGCATGCTCTGCCACGCTCAACAAATATACCAGTGCAGTAAAATGATGGGAGTAGTTTGTACTGCTGTCAGTAGTTTTTACAGATCACATACCTACATTTTCATTATATTATTACAATAATAATAATTCCAAGGTTACATTACTGGCGTGGCAACATCAGAAGCTCAAACGCGCAAGCAAAGACGTGCACACTAAGCTGAAACAACCGGCAAGGATTGCTTTCAGCTTGTGGATGAAAGCAAAACACTGGATGCAGTTTGCAATGTTGTCCGGCCGATTTTCAGTGTAAGCAGAAAAAACCCCCGACAAGATAACAAGAAACATCTCATAATGCAAGCGAGCAGAAGTCAACAGATGTACATAATGAAACACTACAGAACATGGCATATTGTGCAACCTGGAGACCACAGCAGGGAAGCACTTTCAGACACTTTCATGGCGACTACATGCTTCAACGGTCGGTGTTCAATTGGATCATTTCCCTTCAGATATGAAAGCCTTGCAATTGAATATCTGAGCATAAGGGGCTATTGAACCACACAAAAATATGGCTCAAGATCACCAAAGTAGTGATATACTCAGTTAAGTCCGTTAGTCCAAAATTAGCCCTCCAGATTGACATCCATCACCCCAGACAAGCTTGAAGATGTTTCTACTAGCCCCTGCATTTATAATCCTGCTCTTGTTCTTCAACATCTCCTCTTGGGCATGGATATCACCTTCCTTCAAAATCATAAAGGTAAAATTTTAGTTCACAGAAATGTCAATGCACAAGTGTTATGACAATGAGTAAGTGTCGTAACTTGAAAAGTAAAATGAAAATTAGAAGTAAGAGAAGACTGACAAGCATGGAGTACGCCCTTGCAAGTGAGAAAAGAGTTGGATAGAACTCTATAACAGTTAATGCAACTTTCTCTGTTACTTGTGGCACCTGCATTGCATTGCACGTATATTCAATGAGGATAATCTCGCATTCAACTATGACATCACATGAAGCAGATGGCTATTTTTTTTTTGTAAAAGAGGGCTTATATTGACATGTAACCTGCATAAGTTGCAGAGCAAATATTTGGCTCACTGTTTTCTTCTGAAGGCAACGACACTGTCTCTCAAACTCATCATAGGTTGGGCATATACATGCACTTTTAGCAAGACTCTGGAAATTCGTACTGTAGTAATCAATTATTGAGAGTGTAAGATAACCATATGTTCTTATGGTATCAGTATACCCACTGGTACGGATAACATCAAATCCTTCGAAAATCTCAGTGGTGAAGCAGCTGAAAATAAATGACATGGCACAGCTAAAAGGTCACATATATGCTTTCTTAAATAATTCATGTAATAATGAAAAATTTAACATTATCAATTCAGGTGAAATGAGCAGTGTTCGTACGCTGTTTTGATGCTTGCTACTGATCCGTTTGAAGTGTTTGGATCACCTTCAACAAGATATATGAGCTTCTTTAACCCGCATTTCTAGAAGCCACAACAAATGAACACATCTCATCATATTGTTTCTTAAATAAATAAGGACAACAAAACATTTTGTCCAGGAACAAAGCAATCCATAGAACCAAACATATGTTTTTTCTTGCCCTTTATCATCTTTTTCTCAAACATGGAGAGTTGTATGTCATTGTATTAGGGAAAGCTAGACCAAATACACTGCCCCAAGGGACAAAATACCCTTTTTTCAGCATTTCTCTACAAATCATCAACCGTAGCAAAAGTTAAAAAAAAAACGTCCATTTTTAATAGCAGCACTACCTACGATAGTAGTATCGTGACATGCAAAATTCGTTAAACAGAATTCTTTGACAAACTACTACATTTGCCACAATGATAATGATGCTAAACACACACATGATATTAACCATCAATTTTATTTTGAATTTTGAACAGAAAATACAGCAGGGGAGGCCCCCACTGTAAACTTTTATTAAACAGAAAGAAACACACAACTCTATACAAGAAGAAGGAGCATGCCCAAGGAGGGCAGCTATACAAGAAAGGAAAACAGAGCGCTTAACAGAACTGAATCTATGGGCCTGTAATCTACTTCTTCATAGAAGGAGCTTTTCCAAAAGAAATGCGTAGAGGTCTTAACTCCCTGATAATCTTAGTGGCCTGGGAGCTCTGGAAACACAGGAATGGTTGTGTGTTTGAAAAAAATAGGCCAAAAACTCAGGAAGTCTTATGGGCTGTGTGCACTGAGGGTGGTCTCTGGTGCATGGCAGGGCTTCTAAGCTTCAAGAATTGGTGTCCAGGTCGTTTCCCCATGGAATTTAGTCCCTGTTATCCTGGGTCGGCTGTACTCAATAGTGTCATGACCTTTTGAATTTTTGGTGTGTGGTGCGTGGTGTGTGTGTTTGTTTGTTTAGGGGCAGGTTTTACCCAGCCTCGTGTACTCTTTTCTACCTTAATGAAATGACGCGCAGCTCTCCTGCGTAGTTCGAGAAAAAAAAGGAGCTTTTCCAAGAATCAAATGACGGCCGACCTCTGTCAAATAATAACCATCAAGTTCATTGCTGCATTGGTGAATCGCTCACAAATGAAAACCAATAGAGACAAAAAGTTAATTTTATTCAATGATTAGCTTCCAGACTCAACTACCGAATGAGGTGATCACAAGAAACAAGTAACAACATAGACAAGGAATATCTAACAATTTAAAATGAAGATACCGAGAAGAGGGAAATGGCATTCAAGGTATATAACAATAACAAGTAGTCAATACAAGTCCATATAGTACCTGCAGCCTTGTTTTCTGATCTTTGTATCGATTGTCTCTAATTGAGCTACCTAAATCTGCAACATTTTTCCTTTCGACAATGAAATCTAGAACATATTCTGTCAGAAATTTTTTGTGACGAGCGATCCAAATGCCATCTCCTACAGGCAAACGTTTAACCTGGATGACAAGGTTCAAATAGAAGAATAATAATCACTTTCTGTGGAACACAACAAAAAATGATCAATATAAGTATCATAGCCCTTCTTTTTATATATGTTAAAGAAGAACAAACACATTCAGTACATCACCAACAGGCTTGTGTTCAAGATATTTATAAGCAAGTTACAATCAACAAGTTGCAAGGTTCTCCACAATTTTATGAACTTAGAAAACAGTAGATAGGATTGTAGGCCACAAAAAAATTAATCAGAGTCAGTTTATGACTAACCTCTACAGGTACGTTAAACTGTGAACCAATGTTATCAGCAACCTTTTTTGAAGCAACTTTTCTTGAGGAATACCTATGCAAAAATGTAACAATCATGAGAACAAAATTTTGATGTGTTATATGAGTAGGATACGGTCATACAAACCCGAAATTCTCACGATCATCCAATATCAGAACAACCTCGTAAGCTTCAAGAAACTCTTCACTTGATTGACGAGGTGGCATAGCCAGTATACAATTGTCCATTGATACAACATCCTTGTCTAGCATATTGAAGTCAGAAGAACTCTGGGACAAAAAAAGCAGTATATTCTGATTGAAAATTCTAAACGGTGCAGTACTGTGCAGCCCATGGTTTATCCATAGAAAAGTCAATCATACCGTTTTACCAGATGGTTGCAGCTCTAATGTTCCTTGGGATGAAAATGGAGGTGTGAACTGAACATTCTGACAATTTAAGTTAGGAGGAGGACCCTTGCCTTCAAAAGAAGTATTGAAATTAAAAAATAAGTGTTTTTTCATGGATATTAGACAATCGAAATAGCAAGCTTAAATGCATAATGCTACCAAGAGAAGAAGCAGCAGCAGCAGTGTTCTTCTTTGGTTTAGGGCACTTTGGTACTCTTGTTTTCTTTCCTGTTAAAATAAACAAAACCATTTCATATTCTACAGAAGAGAGAATTGGTGCCTAAAGGAAAAAACAGGAAAGGGTTTTCAGATGGCACCCAGTTAAGCATGAAAACGGTTACCATACTCTCCTGCTGCATTACCTTTCGCTGGAAAATCCTGGTTCGGCTGGTTGGACTCTGGAAAGAAGCCTTTCATACAACGTATTAGCCATGGTCCCACGCCACTGTAAACAGTTATAGAATATTAGACACATCCAGCTATGTAAATCAAAATTATTTAAAAAGTCTAGAACTGCATTCCAAATAGTATGTAGCATATTTCTTTCGTGAAAAAAAAGGAGTTTATAACAAATATACATATTTAGAATCACAATGTGCATTGCGGCTTGTAGGCTAACAAAAGCTACTGAATTGATTAGCAATGCAAACATAAATTTCTGATATTAGCCCGAGATATGAAAGTAGGCCAACCACAGAAATCCTGAAACGTTACTGAAATGTGAAATCACAGCCTATTATATCCGTTTCCTATCTCACTACAGCCCAAAATAAGAGAATCCCAATTCCCACCAACACTAATCGCACCAAAAAAAAACAATGAAACCCCTGTCACAATGCAGCATTCACCCCAGCAAGGCAGCAACGGACAAAAAAAAAGAATGGACTGGGAAGGTAGGAGGAAAGAACCGGTACTTGATCTTGGAGAACTCCTTGAGAGTACGGATGGGCTCATTGGCGGCGCAGACGTTGCGGTAGGCTTTGGCGAACGTGCGGTCCAGGTGCTCCTTGAAACCGGCCGGCTGCTCCCTCATCGACAGCCGCTTCTCGTGGAGACAGCGAGCGACCTCCTCGTTCTCCGGAACACGCACCTTGAGCTGCATCGGCGCCGGCGCCGGCGCCGCCATCTCCGCGAGAGGGTTTGGAGCTCGGAATGGAGGGGGGACGGCTGCTGGATCGGGGGTGCTAGGGTTTGGGGTGTAGGGGTGGGGAAGAAAAGGTCGCCATTGAAATGGTTCGAAGCTCGAACTGATTTGAATTTGCGGTCGGGACTCTCACGGTGCCTGTGATCTTTGCAAAGCTGAGTTGGGCTGGTCCGGGCTGGGCTGTACAGCTAGAAGGGCAAGCTTTATTGGGCTTTATTAGTTCGACTCCAAGCCCAGCTATTATTGCTGAACGAGAAACGAGAATACCTTTCGTTCCATCGTTCAAACTTGTTCGAACTTTTCTTCTCCCGTTCACCCCGCCGCGTGCTCGGCTGCTCGCTTATCTCTCTCTCACTCACTCAACCGCTAGTGGCGACGACTGAGGAGCGGGCAAAATTTCAAAAAAAAAAAAAACCGAGTGGGCGACCGCGAACGCCGCCGCCGCCCTACGCCAGGTGCCCGGGCCTTCGTCTGGGCTTTCGCCGGCGACGAGCACCCACCAGGTACGCCCGCCGCCTTTTCTCGGCTTCCTGCTGTGCGAAACCGAGCATCCAAACCCTAACGGCTAGTTCTAATCGGATCTGATCTATTTACAAGCATATACTGCCGACTAACTTCGATTTTGCAGAGAGTATCGCGCCTGCTGGGCACGAGATGGGGATAGAGGATTACCATGTCATCGACCTCGTCGGGGAGGGCTCCTTCGGCAAGGTTTACAAGGGCAGGCGCAAGTACACTCGCCAGGTCAGCGTCTCCCCCTCCTCCAGTGTTCTGTGCCCGCTGGATTTGGGCCCATCTGAGGATTTCATAGAGTCTGTTTTCTCCTGTTTTGCTTCCGATTCAGACGGTCGCCATGAAGTTCATTCTTAAGCACGGGAAGACCGACAAGGATATCCACAACCTTAGGCAGGAGATTGAGGTAAACCATTTCTGTTTTGTTCTACATGTACTTCGGATTTGGGTATTTTGTTGTTAAAAAAAGAATTGGGAGTGGTTACGAAAACTATAAAATTCTGGTGTCGTGTCCGCTGCGATTCCACTGTGCCTGCAACTGTAGCACATAGCAAATTAGCAGTAAGCAATGGTGTTTCTTATCTCATTATACCATCTCACTGCTTGCTGTCATACACAATTCTGTAGATCCTAAGGAAACTCAAACATGAGAACATAATTGAAATGATCGATGCCTTTGAAACCCCTCAGGAGTTTTGCGTTGTCACAGAGTTTGCTCAGGTACACAGGAACTCAGTTTGATTACCTTGTCCTTTCTCGTCTTTGACTGGTTTCAATTGTTTGGAGCTGGCTAACTTCAGGGAAAAAATGCTTGTCTTAGGGTGAACTGTTTGAGGTGCTGGAGGATGATAAATGCCTTCCAGAAGAACAAGTTCAGGCAATTGCTAAGCAGCTGGTATGCGCTTCACTCTGGTTCTGTGTTTTTCCTGCACCATAGCAGTCCATTTGTTTTGGCCGACTTCCCTTCATGGTTTAAGCACATTTCATTTCAGGTTAAAGCATTGTATTACTTGCATTCCAATAGAATTATTCACCGGGATATGAAACCTCAGAACATCCTTATCGGGAAAGGATCTATTGTAAAGGTAATCTCTGTTCCATGTTGGCATCCATAATCTGTCAATATCTTGTCATTTTTATCATTCATGAATCCTGAAGTTTTTATTAGGTGACCCTCATAAGTTTTTGTTTAGTGTGCATTGTACAGTAGACGATTCAAGGTAATATATCTCCAAGATGTTGCTGTAGCTAATCCATTGTGGAAGTGTCTGTTATTTGTTACATCTATGCAACTGTATATACATATAATGTACAAACAATCTTATTTTTCATGATTCAATGCACTTTATTGATTCCATCTGATATGTTTCAGTTTGCTGTTAGTATGATGGCAGCTAGATGTGGCTAATCATTTTATTAGAATGAGCTTTCATCCCAACGTCCTTGATTCTTGCCTTCAACGTTCACTTATCCACTGTTGTTTATGTCTTCAAGTTGTGTTTCTTATCCATTGCGCTACAATGGTTGAAATTCCATTTATATTTTTTCTTGCCTATTTACAGCTTTGTGACTTTGGGTTTGCTCGTGCTATGTCAGCTAACACTGTTGTATTACGCTCCATTAAAGGTATCTATTTTCATCTTCACTGGTATCTGACGTTTCAAAAAATAATTTTCATGTCTTGTAGCCTGTAGGTAAAGTATGCATATGCCAATTTGAATACTTCATTTTATAATCAATCGCAGACCTTCTGTTAGCCACATCTTACCTGTTGGTAGATCTACTACATTCTGATACTCTGATTTGCTAAACTAACTGATAGGCGTTCGAGGAAAAAAAAACTAACCTGATAACAATTAGCAAACTCTGTATGATATTTAAGCTGTTATATTTGTCATCTTTCTTAAATCTGTATGATATTGGTACATAGTTCATTTATGACTCTGAACTCTTTCTGCGTTTCCTTCAAATTTTGGAGTTTTTGGTTTTTTTTTTCAGTCAGAGAGTTTACCTCAAATTACATTCTAAGACAAGTAGCTGTACACTTAATCTCATTATATGGAATTATCTCCTTTGAAGCTGGTCCTTATTGCATGTTTGTAGCCAATTGAGGCATAAGCTCTCTTGATATTGCTTTATCTTACGGACATATTGTGATGAGCTCCGTTTGCTGAACTTTGATTGCACTAAGCTTGCTTTTCCTATACAGGGACACCTTTATATATGGCTCCAGAACTGGTGAGGGAACAGCCATATAACCACACAGCAGATTTATGGTCTCTTGGTGTCATCTTGTACGTACATCTTCACTTTCCTATCTAGACCTGATTACTTTTGCAATCTTCTCATACTAGTACATTCCAGATGTGCGTCACATTCCAGATGTGCAGATGTAATCTTAATATAGTGCTGGCCTTTGGCATATGGTTCAACTTGGTGCCATCTACTCTACTTTGTGTTTGATAAATTTATTGTTTGGTTGACCAGGTATGAACTGTTTGTTGGACAGCCCCCTTTTTATACAAATTCGGTCTATGCACTTATCCGGCACATTGTCAAGGTTACCAGGCTTATTCAGTTATTTTATTTGTTATCCTTGCATTTTTTTTATTGTCAGAACTGATTTATATGATTTCATCGATTTGCTAGGATCCTGTAAAATATCCAGATAATATGACTGCAAACTTTAAGAGCTTCCTGAAGGGTTTACTCAACAAGGTCATAAACTCATAAATGACATTTCCCCCTCAGATCCATCTAATGAGTTCATCTGTGCCTTTTCTTTTCTAATGCTGTGTGGTATGTAATAGGTGCCTCAAAGTAGATTAACCTGGCCAGCATTGTTGGAGCACCCATTTGTCAAAGATGATTCAATGGGATTGGCAGCTGTAAGTATCATTAGTTACGCGCTAAAGTAAATTATGGAATCTTAGTCTTTGAAGACATCAGTGCTTTGAATACCACATTAACTACTCAGGAGTCTCGACCTGCACCTTTTGAAGAAAGAGGATCTGAAGGTTCTCGGAAAGCAGAAGAAACACAAACATCAAGGAACCAACCTTCCCCAGCTGCCCTCCAAAGTAGGCAATTTAAATAGTAAACTTATATCCTTTTTCTTAGGGATTTTCCCATAAGTTCTATATCTTAATGTTTGACAGGTAGAACTACTGCTACCAATAGGGATAATGATTCCGATAAACCAAAAGGTAACAGAAAATTGGATGGCCCTATGCAAGCAACTCAGGACCGTCATGGTTCACCTTCTGGTGCTATCCCTGAGAGCTGCTCTCCCTCAGGCAAGTTAATATCCAAATTCTGACTTCTGGTAGTATTTTTGGGTAGTGGTGTTGTTGATCATAACAGTCAGGTTTCTTCCCTGGAAGTACACAGTTAGGTGATCTTTCTGAATCCTTCATTGCAGAGTGTACTGCTTTGGATAAACTAGAAAAAGCCTCACAAACAGTAGAGGGTGCAAACAGCATTGTTGAAGATAATGAAGCACTGTCAGCCATTCTCAGCCCTATCAAAATCTGGCTTACTAATACTCCAAGTCCACCCAGGTAGATTCGTTTCTTTTCCACCAGTCCTTGTGAACTGTTCAGATCAGATGCTCTCATCTTCTTAAAACACGAAGGAAAAATGGTTATTGCAGATTAACGTGGTTGCAATGCATGGTGTTTATCCTTCAGTGTATTATTAATGGTATAGTAGTCATGGGTACTATAGAAATTCTAGAGTTTCCCCTATATCACTTTCATAGTATCATGTAGGCACTCTACTAATTTTACATCAGTTCAGTAGTAATTTCTTATCTAAAAAACATTTGGGCTGTATAAAGGTGTGACAACAGATATAATATTTGAATGGGAACATTGCTCCACACAACTGTATAGCAGCCACTCAGTAGAAGTTTTCCTTCTGGTTTCGTCAATCCTTGTCTCTAACTTCAACCTATGCTTGCCTCAACTTTTACAGGGAACTGAACATTGATGGAGCAAATCAGTCACTCAGAATTATTAAAAATTTAATTGATGCCGGGTCATGCCAATCTTATGCCACAATTGACATAAGCTTGCTTCTTGAGTTTTCAAATCTCATTATCAAAACTAAGCTTTCTAATGCTTACGGACTTGTGGTGAAGGTACTTTTGGTAGTAATTATTTGTTTTTTGTTCACAATAAAAATATTGCAACATCCAAGTAAAGTAGCGAATCAAATGACAGCAGCGTCTTGGATACAACTTGCAATGTATAACTATGTTTTTTTGTTGGCAGTGCCTGGCAATTGCACGGAAACTACTTGATACCAGTGATGAAGTTATTTTAAAATCTTATGACAGACATTGGTTATCCCTATATGAGCTTTATTCACAGGTAACACTTTGATGCCAACCTCAGGTTTTATTGTCAGTTATGTTTCATCTTCTTTATCTTGATTATGAGTTTTGATATGCAGATCCTGGTTTCTACAGTGGATCCATCTGGAAGAATATCTCGTGAGTCAACTGCCTGCCTTGCTTTGATGTTATCTCGGGTCATTGCTGGGTTGAAGGCAAGCATGTCATCTGAAGACCCGAAGCCAGTGGAAGAAAGTCTCCTCAAGATCATTGATCATGCAAGGACGTCACAACTACTTGAACTCTTGTGTGAATGTCTGATAGCTTCGGGTTCAGACACAATATCAGGTTCTACAAACATGGTACCTGCTGCTTGTGAAGCATGCAAGGCTATTTGGTACCTAGCTCATGCTGTTGACATTATGTCCATTGGTGCACACCATTTTTCATTTCCCTTAACTAATTCATGGCGACAAATGCACTCAATGCAAGAGCAAGGTTCAATGGCAGATTCAAACTCTACCAATCTGATTAACATATTTGTCAAATCATTTCTCGCCTCACGACCAATGCAGGTTGCAGTTTACCACTGCTTGCATAATGGTCTAGAATCAGCTATTCATGCTTGTCTTCAGGTAATTTTCCGATGCTGTTTGACAAGAAGCCATACGTTTTTGAACATGTTAAAACGATACAAAGTTGTGTTTACCCATTCAGTATTTGGACATGGTTAAGTATCATCATGTGTTTTTCTAAAACTAAACTGTAGAATTTATGGTGTTACCTCAACATCCTTTTGCACCAATAACTATTAGGAAAAAATCTTTATTTTATTTCTCTATCTTGGAACTGCAATTTGTTGCATTGACAAATATGTTATCAACAATTTCACATGGTGTAGCACATGCAACTTGCTGAAGTTACTCCTTGCCACCTTGGAATCGGAATCCTGGCCTTGATCAATACTATCTTAGCCTTAACCTCCTAGTGTTACATGCCATGGCTCTTCTGGTTTGTTGCACTTTCAGCAGTATCCTGAGGCAACTCGTTAAAAAAAAAAATCCCATTTCAGAATTTCTTTGGATCGATAAGATGACGTCCAAATCCATTTTCAAGTGCAATAAAATAATATAGTAGTTTTTTTAACTTATTTTTACATCTTTCTATTGTATTGATTCTTATTACTTCTACATGTTGCTTTTCAGCTTATCTCAAGGGCCTGTCTGCAGAATGTGGCTTTCTGTGCTATTATGTGTCGTCCGTGGAATTCACCATCTGATGTTGATGCAGTTGAATATGGTGGAGATGGAACAATAGTCTCTGATATGTTTTCCTTATTGTCACTGTGTGGATCATATTTAAATAAGGAATCCAAGCAGAATAACAATCAGAAGTGCAAACTATCCAACCCTCATGCTCTTGTAGTGCACTGTTGCCTTGCATTAGCGACAATAGCTGCATGTTTGAAATCAGAGGGAGAGTCTTCAGCATCAGTTATCCTAACAAGTTCTCAGAAAAAACAGCGGTCCCGGCTCTCAGTTCTTGCACACCTCTCATCAGTTGATGATACAGTGAAGAGTTGCCTACAGCCACACTGTGCATCAGCAATGCTTGCGCTATCATTACTTGTTTCTCTTGAAAATGGTGGACAAACTAGATCTTCTCTTTGTGAAACTGCCCTTGCTTTGTTTCCTCGTATGGCAACACTGCACACTCTGCTGAAGCTTTGGTTATCTGATGGAAGTGAAGCACTCTGTCGATATAATGCTGGTCTTCTAAATCTTTTTGGACTCCGCGATGGAAGCATTGGACTGCTAGAGACAAGGTTGAAATGGGGCGGACCATTGGCCATTGAACAAGCCTGCTCAGTTGGCATCCCACAGCTCCTAATTCGCTTGCTTACTGATGGTTTCTCAAAAGAGATATCTGACGGAAAGATAGTTCAACGAACCGCAGTGGGTTGTCTCCATTGGGAGTTGTCTGGACTCTTTCTGCTTTATCTCAATGCCTTCCTGGTGGAGTTTTCCGTGAAATTTTGTATAGAAGGGAACAGCTAAAGCTCTTAACTGACTTGTTGTCTGATACCCACCTTAAGGCATTGGCAGCCTGGACGGGTCTCGGTGGTGGGAAGAGGGGAGTTCGGGAACTGATAAACTCAGTTGTTGATATCTTGGCATTTCCATTTGTTGCAGTGCAGAGTTCTCCAAACATGCCGTCAGCATCTGCATCCATCAATAGTGGCTTCCTGCTTAATGTTGCATCACCTGGTGGACGCATTGGTACTGAGAATAAGGAAATGCTCAAAACTATCGAGCAAAACATGCCTCAGTACATTCAAGTTCTACTAGAGGTCTGATTAGTTGGCTCTACTTTTTCTTGTTTATCAATGAACATTTCTGTGATTTCTTTCTCCTCATTCAGGTTGGCATTCCCGGATGTATGCTGCGCTGTCTTGACTATGTCGACATGGAAGATCTAGGTAGGCCCTTGGCCATTTTGGCCAAAATGGCAGGCTACAGACCACTTGCTTTGCAGCTTCATAAAGAAGGCCTTCTAGATCCAAGTAGAGTAGCGGCATTACTGGAGGGTCCTATAGCAAAGGAGACTTTGCTTGATTTCCTCATGATTATTTCTGACCTTGCTCGCATGTCAAAGGTTTGTCATTTTTCGTCATCTCTGTGATGTCTTGTATGCCTAGTAAATACTGTATTCTGATGTCGAAACCTTGTTGGATATACAAACTGATACATTTTGCTTGTGGACAACAGGACTTTTATGTACCCATTGATAAAGCTGGACTTGTTGGATTTTTGAAGAACTTCTTATCAAATGGAGACCCTGATATAAGGGCAAAAGCTTGCAGTGCCATCGGCAACATGTGCCGCCATAGCTCCTACTTTTACGGCCCACTTGTAAGGAAATATGTATATTTTAATTGCTTTGCAGAGTGAAATTGTATGCCAGTGATATTTTAATTACTTTGCTCTTGTCTGGTAACAGGCAGCGAATAAGGTCATCCAGCTCGTGGTTGACAGGTGTTCTGATCCTGACAAGCGCACACGAAAGTTTGCATGTTTTGCTGTAAGTTTGTAAAATGCCTTTAAAAGAGTTGATTCTTGTTCTATCCAGTTTCAAGAATCAAGAGTCAGATAGATATACCTGTTCAATTTTTGCCATTTCAGGTTGGCAATGCTGCTTATCATAATGACATGCTGTATGAAGAATTGAGACGGTCCATACCTCAACTCACCACTTTACTTCTTGGTCCTGAGGAGGATAAAACCAAAGGCAACGCTGCAGGCGCGCTGAGTAATCTAGTGAGGAACTCTGACAAACTTTGCGAAGACATTGTCTCCCAAGGCGCAATTCAGGTTTGTCTATTCTTGCTTATTACCCATTTTCATTCATATTCTGCTGACTGCATTGAGCGCTTCCAATCCCACCGTGGGTCAATATAAGTGTTGAAAAATGCTTGTCTTGTGTTCTATGAAGATTTGATGGATAACACTAATGCCAAATTAATTTCTATTTCAAGGCGTCGTTACATATGACTCTTCTATCCTAATTTCTTGTTGTGCAGGCACTGCTGAAGATGGTTGGCAACTACTCTACTGTTGCTTTGAGCCCCAGCAGACGAGATGCTCTAACTGAATCGCCGCTAAGAATCGTGCTCTTTGCCCTGCGCAAGATGTGTGACCACACCATCTGCAGGAACTTCCTCCGATCTTCGGAGCTGCTCCCAGTCATCGTCCACCTCCGGCAGTCACCTGACCCAACGATCTCGGAGTATGCTTCTGCCATCGCGACTAGAGTGAGCCAGGCCTGACGTTTCTCTAGGCAGGCGCAAGTTCAAAGAATCAAAAGGTGTTCCACGCTGGGCATGATCATGCCACAGCTGCCCAAGTCTTGATCCATCTGCTGCTGCTGCAGTTGTAATGTAGTGTATGGTCCTACGGGTCAAGCAAGCTAGCTACCATATTGTGCATATAGGTATTAGACTTCTGCAAAAGAGAGGTTTCATTCACTGTTTGTACATACGCAGCACCAAAGAACTCCAGTTACATTTGTGTTATTGTATATACTGCTGCCAATGGCCGTGGCCATCGAATTGGGTCAGGATCAGGGCCACGTGCCACCGCAGCATGACCAAGCTTAAAACTCTCCCCATCTGTCATCTGAAAGGCTAAATTGGAACCAGAGTGCCGCTTCTTTGCTTGGAATTTGCTAGGCAGCAGGATTCTAACAGCTAACAGTCTGCTCCAAAGAGAGGCGCCTGGTCCCATGACCCAATATGCAAGTTATGTATCTAATCTTGAGCTGGTGCCTCCGATCCCATGATTCCCATCCAACCCACCTTTGCAGAGACTGTAGCGTAGCTACACGGAGCAAAGTATATGGGGGTACGGTACTTTCTTGGTGCAATCTCGGCTTTGTCGACACACCAGATCAGAACTCAGAATACTCTATGTCTCTTTGTTGTTGGGTGTTGGGAGTCTGGGGACTTGGGAGTTGGTTTTCCTCTCTTTTCAACTTAGCGATTGCCTGATACCTCTTGTACAATGCATTATTTTGTACTTCTCGTTACACAAACCATGCATATAGGTTATTTATTGACGAATATATACCAAAAATACCCAGTAGTACGTGACAAGCACATAGCGATCGAGTGAAAGCATCGCCGTGTTTTTAGTTTGGGAAGGTGATCGGGTAGACCGGCGTCTTGTCCGGGTTGAACAAGCCAAAGTGCCTCTCGATCTCATCCCCGCTCTTCTGGTTCTCGTTGAACATGGCGAACACGTACGTCTCCAGCAGCCCGGGCTTCCTGGGCGTGCCCCGCCGGGCGTGGTCGATCGCCCCCTGGTTGTACTGGCGAGCGTTGTCCACGCTCGCCGCGAACCCGCCGGCCGATGGCCACCCGGTCTCCGACACGACGACGGCGACGCCGGGCGTGCCGGCCTTCTCCAGCGCTGCGTAGACGGCGTCCACCATGGCGTCGAGCAGGTTCGTGTACGCCAGCCCGTTGCCGCCGTCCGTCACCGTGGCCGCCCCGGGCCGGAAGCTGGCGAACTCGAGGCTGATGTTTCGAGGGTCATCCCTGTACGCGAAGTACGGGTACACGTTGACCAGCAGCGGCGCGCCGGTGTCGGCCAGGAACCGCGCGACGTCGGCCATGTAGCTCTGCGCGAAGGAGCCGCTGGAGGGCGGGAACGTGTCGGCGAACGCGTCCATCTTCACCGCCGTGGACACCTTGACGCTGGCGTCGAGCCCCGCGGACCCCAGCGCGGCGTGCACGTTGCGCATGGCCGGGAGGAGCAGCCCGGCGGCGCCGTCGCCGGGAGACACCTCGTTGCCGACGGCGATGTACCTGATGAGGACGTCGCGCTGGTACGCCTGCACGTTGGCCTGCACCCAGTCCGCCGCCGCCGAGGCGCTGCCGGCTAGGGCGCGGACCGCGTCCACGCCGCCCACGTCGAGGATGATGGCGATGCCGCTGCCGCGGAGCGCCGCGAGGGCCGCCTGGTCCGGGAAGTAGATGCGCATGGCCTGGATGTTGTTGGACTTGTAGAGCTGCACCACGTCCGCTCGCGACGGCAGGTTGTCGCCGAGCACGCCATAGCAGACACCGTGCACGCCTCCCATTTGCTCGAACGACGAAGATCTTAGTACGTCGTACTAGCTAGGTAGTTTTCGTTCGGTTCGTGAGTGCTCTCGCTTGGATATGATCTCAAAATGCTGCTCATGTACTCTAGCTTCTGGTCTTGGAGAGAAGAAGAGCGCCAACCTTATATATAGAGGGTGATTGGTTGCTATAGGGATAGGGAGCCGGGATCGAGGGCTGGTCCAGAATCATGTGAACCAGGTTCAAATCATGCACTCATTTGTGATTGGTTGTTTTTATTGTTGATACGGTATAAGAAGAGGTTGTGTTTGGTTGAATGCATGAATAAGAGTTACGAGTGTGTGACATATGGGCTCTTGCAGCATACTAACATCGTATCGTCCTGTATCATGAGGGAAGGAGAAATCGAGTAGACGGAACCGTGTAAGATGGATGAGGGAAAAGGAATGAAAGGAAGCAGGCAAACGGTGCGAGGCAGGCAACCAAACAAGACGAAAATGCACGACATGATACCGGACGGGTCTGGACGATTCCAGCGGGGCAACCAATCACCCTCGTAGTGTGCGCCGAGGCCGAGAGAGATGACACTTTTTATATAAAATATATATTTGAATAGTCGATTTTTTTTAGATTTATATAATCGATTTGTTCCTGTAGAGAAGCGCGGCTACTTGGGTTGGTAAGCTATTACTTTCCAATAGTATCAATTTGATGTTAATTACAGGTTTGGTTATCCTGTTTGACTTTTCGTCGACATGCACGTAGTTGCTTGAAAGTTTACATATGAAATAATTAATATGTGCATTAAATACACGTAGCCATATACTCCCTCATCCTAAAATATCTGCTGATTTGGTTTTCTTGAGAAATAACTTTAACAGAAATATATATTAAAAAAATTAATATTTATGATATAGAATTAGTATTATTGGAGATACAAATAATACATATTTTTTTGTACAAATTGAATTAAACATTGTGATATGCGCAAAAAAAAGATATATATTATGAGACGGAGGTAATATGTATTTTTGAGGCGACCTGATCATCTCGCCACCACTACTACAACGAGTGTGTACATCATATTATTATTCATGTATAGGTACAATGTCTTGGCCTGCTTAAGTTGATGAAATCAAAGGTGAGAGATGATATCCATCTTAAATGACTCGTGGAGGACAAGCAGGTCAAGCAAGCTAGCTAGCAAGAACGTGACATATACTGACCGGAGGCTTGCAAAAACGTGACAGATACTGACTGGATGCTTGCTTGGATGGATCAAGCAAATGTGTGCTTTGAAGCAGCTGATGCTGCGTTGCTTGCCCGCGTCAACTTCTACTGAGACCGTGTCATATCTCAGTAGGCGGAAACCCCCTCGTGTCTTATCTATTTTTATTTTTTTTAAAAAAGAAATTCTGATCGTGTCTATCTGACTATCGTCACGGCATTGCTCATTTCACACACGCATATATTATTGCCTCCATGGTCAATATTAAGTGGCATATCTAATAATTTCAATTCTGCCGGAGCTATAGACGAATTATTGCAGAAAATGGCAATAGTAGTCGGTAATATCGAGAGGGTTCTGGATTAGTTGATTTAGCTTAACTCGTGAGCCCTTCAAATTTCAAAGGGAAGAGGATATCGGAAGGAAAAGAAAAGGTAGAAAGGGAAGGAGGAGAAATATAATCGACCTCATCTTCTTCTTTGATGAACATCTCTCTCTTTATTTCTAGGGTTATGGCTCGGTGTTCCAAAATCAAATGTAGAGTGAGCTCTAAGAGAGCCATGTGGGGAAGACGAGTAGAGATTTCTTAAAAAAAAAGGATTGAGGCAATTATATTTTACAAAAAACGAATTTAAAACATAAAGAAATGAAATTCAGTATCAAGAGAAGAGGACGCTACCACTCGGTGTCAAGATCCTAGAGAGATTTTTCACCACTCGTCCGTCATGAATTTCAAGGTATCGAAGCGATTTTTCAGACAAAATAACGATCCTAGCAAAGAAAACCCATAATGCCCCTCACTAATTAGAATGTAGGGCATAGTTCATTAGTTATTTTCTTTAGTTACTGGCTATATGTTTTGAGTAACGCCAATTTTAAAAATGAAACATTTTCTAACCAAAAAACAGAGAAGGGCAAGCCTATTGTCTACCTGATGGATGATTATTCCTTTCAGTCAGATGATCAGAGCATGCATATTTCCACGCAACGCAGAATCATTTCTCGCGTGCAGATCACGTTACTACACATCTGACATATAATAACATACACATATTTGTTATTTTATTTTATTATAAAACCATAAAAAAGATTTGTAAATGTTAACGTGACAGCATATACACAGTAGTACATTGACAATTAACAAAGCAGCATTATATGATTCCATCACTGAATCTTAGATCTGCCCCCTCAAATCTGAATCATCAACATGTAATTACTTGGGGAATGTGATGGGGTAGACAGGCTGCTTGTCCGAGCAGAATAACAGCTCAAAGTTCCTCTCCGTCGCCTCCCCAGGCTTCTGGTTCTCGTTGAACATGGCAAACAGGTACGTCTCCTGTGTCCAGCACCCCGGGCCTTCTGGGCGTGCCTCTGTACTGTACACGTGGTCGATGAGCCCCTGGTTGTACGCCCGCGCGTTGTCCACGGTCGCCGTGAACCCGCCGGCCGACGACCACCCTCGCGCTCTCGGACACGACGACCCTGACGCCGGGCGCGCCGGCCTTCTCCAGAGCGGCGTAGACGGCGTCCACCAAGGTGTCGAACAGGTTTGTGTACGCCAGCCCGCTGCCGCCGTCGTCGCTCACCGTCGTCATCGTCGTCGCCCCTACCTGGTGGAACGTGGCGTAGCCGAGGCTAATGTCGCCGGGGCTGCCCCTGTACGCGAAGTAGGGGTACACGTTGGCGAGCAGCGGCGACCCGGTGTCGGCCAGGAACCGCGCGACGGGCGCCATGTGCCGCTCCACGTCGGGGTGGAATTGAACACGGCGCTGGAGGGCGGGAACGTGTTCGCGAACACGTCCATCTTCACTGCCGTGGACACCCTGACCACGCCGGAGAGCCCCGCGCGGCGAGCGCGGCGTGCACGTTCCGCATTGCCGGGAGGATGAGCCCCGCGTCTCCCGCGCCCACCTCGTTGCCCACGGCGACGCACTTGATGAGCACCTCCGGGTAGTAGGCCTGCACGTTGGCCTGGACCCAGGCGGCCGCGGCCGCGGCGCTGCTGGCGAGGTCGCGGACCGCGTCGATGCCGCCCACGTCGAGGATGAGGCCGATGCCGCTGCGGTGGAGCGCGGCCAGGACGCCGTGGTCCGGGGAGTAGATGTGCAAGGCGTGGATGTTGTGGGACTTGTAGAGCGAGCTGCACCACGTCCGCGTGTGACGGCAGGTTGTCGCCGACGAGGCCGTAGCAGACACCGTGCACGCCTGCAGCTAGCAAGGTCACCAGGCTGCCTTGATCGAATGTGAACGAAACCAAAATGGCATGCACAACCTATTCGCTTGTTGGATACCTAAATTAGCAAGGACCTCCCCACGAAACACTTCCCAAATAAACGGAGGTCCCGACGGCCTACCTTCATAAGGAAACATAGCCCACGGGCCAAGCTTAAGGCCCGGTCCGAGAGAGGGACGACGACCACACCCTAAGAGGCATCACGAGAGGCTGAGCCCGGTAGAGGGTACGACTCAAACTCGCCCAACCCGCCCAACCTAAGACGAGGGTCAACGTGGTTCTGCATCGCCCAACGTGGGACGAGGATCGACGTGGTTCTGCCTCACCCAACATGAGACGAGGGTTGACGTGTGGTTCCGCCTCGCTCGACGTGAGACGAGGGTCAGCGTGGTTCCGCCTCGCCCGATGAAGGGACGTATGTGAGAGAGCAAATGTCGTAAGTGTATTTCACCTGATGTAGTGTGTCCCGTGATATGGACCCTACCCATCCAATGGAAGACGTTGAATAACATATCCCGTCTGACTAGAATGATGATCGGATTGGAGGTCCCAATGACGTGCGGAATCTTCTCCTAATAACCAGTTATCACGACGAGTGGATAGGCCCTGCTGCCCACGAAGTCAAAACCTATCGTTGGCTTACGGAGTGGCCGCGTCCCCCCTCGGGAGACAAACAAGGTTCGCGCTCTACTAGAATAGAGTGGCCTTGTTTCCCAATTAAGGATGGTTTCATGATGAGATAATATTCTCAAAGTACAGACGACCATGCCACCAAACGCCTGAAGTCAGCGGGAAAGTACCCCGGCCCCTACCAACACCCTGTCGTCGGTAACGCACGGGGGTACGCTCTGACATGAATTCAGCAACACGCCGACTACAGGAAAAAGCGGCCTCACGCGGGTCATGAGGAGCTGGTGCTGCGTACGACGCTAGACACCGCACCCACGAACCAACGGGCGTGCCTCGGCCCCTACCGCAACTAGTACTATTAGAAGTCGCGTACATAAGCATGGGCATACCATATCCGGGTCCCCCTCGGTAAGCTCATAGGAAGGCTTGACACGACGAGCGAAGGAAGATTAGAGCTTCTAAGGCGGTATGACAAGTTTGGGGGCATGAAGAATGCACGACCAGCACGCTCCTCCACAAGGGAGAGCGGATGTCAACTCGGCTAGGGATCCCTTCCCGTCTGAGAGTTACCATGTATTTGGTTTTGAGTAATTGATGAAACCTACCTAAGTACTAACCTTGATCTCTAAGTGTGAATCATGAGATAGGTTGGTACATGCCATGTGGAGCAAATGGATCAAGGTGGTGATTGCAAAGGCTCTAGCATAGTGGAGGAAATGGAAAAGGAATTCAAGGCAAAGGTGAAATAGGAATCCTTTTCGGTTTGGTGATCAAGACACCATAGAGGGTGTGATCACAGTTAGGATAAATAGCCGTACTATCAAGAAGGGAGCTCTTGTGAATGATTGCGGTTATCATGTGCCACTAGGTTCATATGCATTGCTTTAAAATCAATTGAACTAGTGAAACAACCAACTAATTCCAAGTAAAATGTGAATTAAAAGCTAACACACGTGCACAAGTGTTGAGATCACTTAGTGTTAGCCTTTGGAAGCTTGGAAGAGGTTGGAGAAGTGTTTTGGGCAGAAGAAGAGCTCCCGACAGAGGTCCGGACGCTAGGGTATGGTCTGTCCGGACCATCGGCCATGGGTCCGGAGGCAAACCCTATGCAGGCGCTGCTGTGAACAGGAGGTCCGGACACTGTTGCTGGTCGGGACGCTGGCTCCGGACAAGCGTCCGGAGTGGTGGTGCTCTCTGTTGTGCTCGGGAAGAATGTCTGGACGCAAGTGTTTGTCCGGATGGTGAACTCCGGACAAGTGGTCGAAGGTTTGAGGCTTTCTGAAACCTCTCTGCATAGGGTCCGGACGCGGGGAACAGGGAGTCCGGACCAGACGCAAGGGCGCGTTCGGAGACACGTGGCATGCAGCGGCGCGCGCGGGAAAAGACCGTTTGAAAGGGAGGCTCGACCGAACGCATGGCCATTGGTCCGGACGACGCGTTGCGCGCGTCCGGAGGTCGCTTCCAGAGGCTGTTTCAGAGGCTTGGCTGCTCGGTTGAGAGGGCATCCGGACGCTGTTGTTAGTCCGGACTCCTGTTGTTGCTGGCGTCCGGAGGGCACGCAGAAAGTGTTTTTGGGGGGCTAAACGGCTAGTTTGTGAGTGTGGGGTATATAAGGTGGTATGGCCGGCCCTTGGGGGTAGCTCTTGCACATTTTCATCACTCACACAGTAGCGCTCATTTGTGAGAGCCTCCACCATTCATCCTCTTGTGTTGGTTTTGCGACACCCGGTGACAGGTTTGGCGTGTGATACCAATTAGCGCGTGAACCTCCAAGTACGTGAATCACTACAAGGAGGACTAGTTTGTTGGCAAACAAGTGAACCTCGGTAAAAAAAACTTGTGTCACTTTGTCTCTACCGAGGATTCTTATTCTGATTGATTGGTTATCTATTAGTTCATCTCTTCGCGTTGGTATAACCCTCCTAACCCTAGCTTTGCATTACCTTCATTACATTCTTGCAAAGTAGAGTAGCTCTCTAGCGTGTGTAGCCTTGTTTAGAGCTTTCTAGGTTGCTAGCTTCGTTGTGTGCTCTAGTTGTTATCTTGCTGTCGGTGTTATGACCCGGGGGTCAAGACCACCAACGAGTAAATTTGTATATCACATGCTCCCTCTCTCAGACGTGATGCAAGATGGACACAAGATTTATCCTGGTTCGAGCGAAGAAGGCCCTACGTCCAGCGGGGGAGGATGACTTGTATTATCTCGCACCCAAAGCGTGCTCGTACAGGGGGGTACAAGCAGTGTTACACGGAATCGGCCACCCGAGGGGTCGATCGAGCGGCTGTGTGGTGTGTGTGTGGCGTGGTCTAGGGTCCTTGAGAACCAAGGTCGGATCAGAGTCCTAGATGAAGTGGGAGCCGATCGGGAAGAAGAAGTCCCCAAAGAGAAACCTGGGAAGATAAGTCCGTACTTGCGTAGTGGCGACAGTGGCGGCACAGTCGATGGGAGTCGGGGACTGGACGGGGAGTTGGCGGATTTGACAGTGGACGCAGGCGCCCATGTCGTCAGGTGGGTTTACTTTTACCCATGACGGAGTGGTTGGGTTAATCGAGCCCTCGTCCACCGACGGTGCCTGGAAGGTCGAGGCGTCGACGGGTTGAGGGGGTCAACGTCGAGGTAGAGGCCGGGGGGTCGTTCGTCCGACCCCTCGTTCGTCGTCGAGGTGAAGCCGGGGGGTCGTTCGTCCGACCCCTCGTCCGTCGTCGAGGTGAAGCCGGGGGGTCGTTCGTCCGACCCCTCGTCCGTCGTCGAGGTGAAGCCGGGGGGTCGTTCGTCCGACCCCTCGTCCGTCGTCGAGGTGGAGCCGGGCGAGTGGCTAGTTTCCGCAGTCGGTGTAGCGGGGGCCCTCGATCGATGGGCCACGTCTTACCGAACAGTAGGGTGATCCTTGCCTTAAAAATGGTTGCTATGTTTAGCGTTAATTTATCGAAGGGTTTAGGGTACCCCTTACCTTCGTACCCGACAGTAGCCCCCGAGGCCCCAGAGGAGTGATTTAGAACTCCTCTGGGGGCTATGATACGCGTTTCTCGGGGGGAGCAAGAATCGTCCAGAGGGTTTATCCTCGGCCTGCAGGGTTAGTGAGAAATCCGATTCTCCGGGGGTGCGCGCGAGCGCACCCCGCGGGGGTAGCCCCCGAGGCCCCAGAGGAGTGATTTAGAACTCCTCTAGGGGCTAAAATACGTTATGTAGTGGGGTCTTTAAAGGATACCTGGAGACGCGGCACCCTGTCGAGGGGTCGATCCCGTTCCTTTTCCTGCAAAGAGAAGTGTTCGAGGGCGGCTGTCGAACCCTGCCGAGGGCCAGCCTTCGCTCCCTCGAGCACCACTGGAGTCAGAGCACCCCGCCCGAGAGGTCGACTCTGTCTGCCAGGTTACGAGTTTTCGACCCTCTTTCGTCGAGGGGTGTCGTGCGTAGTCGGGCCCTCGAGCCCTCGAATGGCTAGGCCTTCACTACCTCGTAGCGTCCTTCCCACGGATCCTTTCGCTCGGATCGTGGGGTGAAGAGCATCGAGCTATCCTCGTTAGGATGACGAGCCCGAAGTCCTTGGTGAGCTGTTCTCGGGCATGAGTCCATTAGAAATGGTGCCCTGTACGGGTAAAAATCCGAGTGAGAACTCGACCCCGTTCGGTAGGGATCGACTAGCGGCCCGGAGGCGTTCTCATTGTTAAGCAAGCCGTACGGCTCGCTAAGCACGACCATATGGACCACCAAGGTGCCAACCCCATTCGATAGGAGTTGGTGGCTCGATGCCTCCCAGCGTAGGGATCCTTAGGTGTTCCTAGGTATGCCTCGGATATGTCCCAGGGAGTCTCGAGAGTTCGTTCTCGAGCCTCCAGGGACATCCCTGACTCGTGTACTCGAGGGCGGCTGTCGAACTCCGTTCGTGGAGCCAGCCTTCGCTCCCTCAAGATTTGGGGGTGGACCGGAGTCTGATAACCATGGGTCCTTCCTGACCTCAGGTACTCGAGGGCGGCTGTCGAACCCTAAGTAAGGGCCAGCCTTCGCTCCCTCAAGATTTGACGGATGGTTCGTCATCCGACGCTATCCTCAGGAGGAGGAGTCCGACCTTGTGGACCGCCGAGGGGAAAAGCAGGTGGTTGTTGTATTGAACTTGGGGACATACCTGTGTTGGAGCTCTCGAGGGAGGCTGTCGAACCCCCGGACGGGCCAGCCTTTATCCCTTCGAGGCCATGTACGATCTGCAGTTGACGACCCGAGGCCCTTATCAGGCCTCGAGCACTCGAGGGGGGCTATCGAGCCTGTTCGTAGGCCGGCCTTTGTCCCCTCGAGATTTTGGGGGTGGACCGAGGTCCTAACCCGAGGTCATTTCTGGCCTCGGGCACTCGAGGGTAGCTGCCGAACCCTCTTTCGAGGGCCAGCTCTCGCTGCCTCAAGATTCCTTACCCTCGAAGGCGACGTTTCCGGCCGCGCGCCTTTTTAGGCGGTGTCCGTTCGGCGCAACAGTGTGGTTACAGCGCGGAGTGCGGCGCGGAACTCGATGATGGGACGTTACGCCTTATCCTGGAGGGAATACGAGGAAGGAAGTACAGGCGAATTAAATGCGGAGATTCTCTTGCCTGTGCCGGATCCGTCCGTTGGCCTCCCGCGTATAAATAGTGAGGGCGAGGCATCCGGCGCCCTTTACGCGCACTTGCCTCCCCCGCCTCCTTGCCTTCGTCTTCCTCGCCTTCCTCTCTGCCTCTGCCTTAGGCATCCCGCGAGCAGGAAATCTGCGCGAGTGAGGGAGAAAGAGAAAGATAGGGAACGCACCTTCCACCTCCAAACCCGAGCAAACCACCGTTCCCATGGCCACTTTCCAGCTCTTCGGCGCCGGCGCCTGGCCTGCTTCCTCGGTCCGTCAATCGTATCTGGAGGGGTTGGTGGAGAGCGGGCTTCTCCGGCCCGTCACCTCGACAGAGAGGCCAGAGTGGATGGCTCCGCCGCCGGACCACGCCGAGCCCAACCCGCCGGAGGGGTACGTGGTGTCGCTCGAGGCCTTCCACCGGGCGGGACTGGGGGTCCCACCCAGCCGCTTCCTGCGCGCGCTCCTCCACCACTATGAAGTGGAGCTCCAACACCTCACTCCTAACGGCGTCAGCCAGGCGGCGGTCTTCGCCGCGGTGTGCGAGGGTTATCTGGGGATCGAGCCCCATTGGGATCTGTGGATCCATATCTTCAAGGCCAACCTCTTCACCACCTCGGTCAGCAAGGGCGTCCGTCGGGAGGTCAGGGCCGGAGGCTACAGTATCTACGCCAGGCGGTCTAAGCTCTGGCTCCCTGCGAACCCATCCTCGAGCCATTCCGGGTGGCATTCAGGGTGGTTCTACCTGAGAAACGACGACGGTCTGCTCCCGGCGTACACCGGGAGGAGACTCAACGCCGAGCCCGAGCGCTGGAGGTACGGCGTCCCGACGGACAAGCAAAGACACCTCAAGGGCTTGCTGGACGCGCTCAGGCGTCTGAAGGAGAAGGGCCTTACCGCGGAGATTGCTGCGTCAGCGTTCCACCGACGGGGGGTTCTGCCGCTGATGGCTCGACCCCTCCGCCTCGACGAGATGGGTCCGGGGGTCGATCTATCGGGGTGCCGCTTCGTCGAGGAGGAGTTGACCCCAGACCGCGTGGTCAGCCGCGTCCGCCGCTTTTTCGCGGGGGGGGGGGGGGGGGTTCGCCCTCAAGGATGTCGCGAAGGTCCCCATGAAGCCGGACGAGGGCTTCTATGAGCTGGTAAGATCCTTTCTTTCAGTTTAAGTCCTCGCGCCCGCCCCTTCCGTCCTTTCTGCTTGTTCTCTGACCCCCTTGCGTCCCGCAGGGGAATGTGTCCTACAAGCGCTCGCTTCCGCCGGTGCCGGAGGACCGGGCCACGAGGGATGCGAACCGCCTCCGCGCGGAGAAGCAAAAGACCGACAAGGACAAGAAGAAGAAGAAGAAGAAGAAGACCAAGAAGGCTCTAGAGAAAGAGCTGAGGAAGCAGCGCCGGGCCCAACAGAGGTGGTTGGGCCTCGATGAGGAGCTGTCGCCCTCGGAGGAGGAGGACGAGGAGGAGGATGAGGAGGACGAGGAGGAAGAGGAGACGGCGCCTGAGCAGGCGGCCGCTGCTACTGGTGGGGAAGGGGGGTCGACCTCGAAGTCGGCCCCTCCTGTTGAAGTTGGGCCACGGGCGGAGCGCCCCGTGGCCTCGCAGGAAGTCACGCCGCGGCAGACGCGGTCGCAGACGCCGCGGCCCTCGTCGGGGGGTCGATCGAGCGAGCCCCCGACGCCCGCTGCGTTGACCACCCGGGTGTCGGGCCCGCCGGCGCAGGCGGAGACCGGCAAGAGGGCAAAGGTGGTGTCGCCGTCGAAGAGTCGATCGAGCGAGCCCCCGAAGCCCGCCGCATCGAGCGCGCGGGCGTTGGACCCGTCGGCGCGGGTGGGGGCCAGCAAGAAGCCGACGGTGGCGCCACCGGTCCCTGCTCGGGAGAAGGTGGCAAGGGCCGCCTCGACCCCCGCCCCCCAGGCAGTGGCATCCCAGAGCTCGACCAGCCCGGCGGGCGCCGAGCCGAAGCGTCGGGCTCCGAGGGGGTAAGTCGAGTTCGTAGTTGTTGTGCGTTTTTCCTTTTTTCGTCGGTGAGGACTCGTGCTTATTATCGCGCACGTGCTCCTTTTTCAGGTCGAAGCGCCGGCTGGGAGCTGCGCTCCCCTCCCCTGCTAAGAAGCTGAAGACAGGGGTTGTGGTGCAAGCCGCCGCCGAGGTTGGTCCGGCAGCCCCGCCCCCTTCAGCGGTCGCCCCCGAGGCGGCACAGGCAGCCATGGCCCCGGAGGTAGCTACGCGGGGGGAGGCACAGGGGGCCTCGGCGCCTACCCAAACAGCGGAGGAGGCGGACCCGCCGGCGGTGGTAGCCGTCGAAGCGACGGTCGCGGAGCCTGCGGGGCCGTCGGAGGGGGTCGCATCCGGCGCCCCAGGGGGCGTGGAGCTCCTACCGACAGCGGGCGCGGCCCAGGAGGTGGAGGTGGTCGAGGCTCAGGCTCCTGCGAACGAGCGGGAGGCCCCGGCTCACCCGACGCTGGGGCGCTGGCCCGAGGGTCTGGCGGCGCTGGAGGCTCGACTCCAGCTCGAGCGCGTCGAGGGAACGTCCGCGCCGGCTCAGGGCGGGATGTTGATGGTGTCCACCCCCGCCCAAGTGGACGAGATGGTGGCCGAGTTGGTGGACCCGGCGGATCTGGCCATCGTCTCGGCTCCTCGGGCGGAGCCGGAGGTGGCTCGGCCTCCCCTCGAGGTTGGGGGGCCGCTGTCCAAAGGTAAGTCGCACTTCGATTTGCTTGAGACGCAGCGGATTCGCTCTGCTGGGTATTAACCTTTCGGAGCCCTTCATCGCGCAGGGCCGTCGACGTCCTCGCGAGGTGGCGCCGAGGAGGAAGCCTCGCCCCTCTCCGATTACCAAGGAGGGGGGGACCTGCGCATTGGCGTCACCGGGCCGATGGAGCAGAGGATCGCCGCCCGCAGCGCGGCGTGGGGCCAGGAGGTTCTCGAGGTGGCGGACCCTCGAGACCCCGAGCGACTCTTCCTCATGCTCGACGACCAGTCCGAGCTTCGACGGTGGGAGAGCGTCGAGGAGCTCCGGGGCTGGTTCGAGCACTCGGTGCGTCGCGCTGCGGAGGTCGCCGCCGCGGACATACGTGAGGGGATGGAGGTAGGTTCTATTCCACCTTAGATAGCGCTTTGCACTGCCTGGTTGCCGTTTGTTGACGATTTTCGTCTTTATCCTTGTCAGTCGCTGCGGATGAGGTCGTACGAGAAGTCCTGGTACATTCTCCGGGTACAGGGGCAGCTCTCGACCCTCCACGCCTCTCTGGAGAAGGCGAGGGATGAGGCCGCTCGTGCGAAGGCGGAGGCGGCGACTATCCAGAAGGATGCCGAGTCGAGGGTCGCCTACGCGAAGGCCGGCTACGAGGCTGTCCAGAAGGAAGCCCGGGAGGCCTTGTCGTCGGCGCAGGCGAAGCTCGATGATGCCCTTCGGTCGACCATCGCCGTTGGGCAGGAGCGGGATGCCGCCGTCGAGGCCCAGCGCAAGGCCACGGAGGAGGCCGTCCGGCTGAGGGGAGACCTCGACGCCGTCTCCCGCGAGCGCGACGCTCTGGCCGCCTCGGAGGAGAAGGCTCGGACCCGCGCGCCCTCCTTGGGCATGGTGGCGATGAAGCAGAAGGAGGCCCTCGGGGAGGCATACAAGACCGTCGAGGGTCTCGAGGCCCAAGTCAGGGACCAGTCCTCCGAGCTTGAAGGCTTCCGCCGCCAGCTCGAGGAGATCGGGCAGGCCTACTCCACCTTGGATGTGCAGGCCCAAGGTGAGTGTTTCGGGTGTTTGCGAGGTCTGTCCTGCCTCGACCCTTTTTCTGATTTCGGGTTTTGACCGTTATGTGCTTGTTTCGGCAGAGCTTGCGGAGGAGAATGCCCGCGCCCAAAAGGACCTGGACAATCTTCAGGGCCTGCTGAGCGCCGAGGTGAACCTCAACGCGACGCTCTCGGCGGCCATCAACACCTTCTGTGATGACCTCTCGGTCGAGCCGGAGCCGGAGCTCGAGGGGGACACTCGGGGGGAGTCCCTGCTACGCCGCTTCTACGCCATGACGCGGGGGGTGACAGAGAACGTCCGAGCCGCCCTGCATGTGGGGGTGAAGCGGGCCCTCGCGGTCGTCAACTCCTTCTACGACGTGGATCTCAACCTCGTTGTCGACGGGTTCGCTACCGACCCGGATCTGACCGAGGAGCAGAACGACGCGAGGTGTCAGGAGCTGATGGACCACGCGGAGGTGCCCGGAGGCCAGCTGGCGAAACTCTTCGAGCCCGACGTGATCCCCTCGGCGGATGAGTAGTCCTTTGGAGATGTCGACGGGTGGTCGCGGGCCTGCGAGCCATATCTGGACAAAAAGGTCCATGTAATAGTTAGGCCATTGTACCGGTACAATGCCAAGCCCCCGAGGGCTTTTTGTATATAATGCGTTTTGATCGATGTGCATAGAGTTAATTTCATTTTTTCGAGCTTTCCCTGCTTTTCTTTGCCTGAGTCGACGCCTGTGAACTAAGAGTTCGACGCACTCTCTTATCCTTGGAAGGGGGGTGGCGAGTAGGGATACCGTAGCCCTGGGGCGTAGGTGAGTCCCTGACTCGACGGCACCCTCGACCCTTAGGGAACTCGAGGCGTCTTTACTTAGTTCAGAAGCGTACTTGAGGGAAAGAACGAGAGGGAGAGTCGAGTTTTGAAAAAACGTTCGAGTTTCTCGGAGACCTAGGAGGGGGGTGCCCCCCCTGTTAGCCCCCGAGGGAGGCTCAATTTTGCTGAGGCAAAGTCGAGGCTACCTTAGTGCTGCGGATGGGTTCGTCTCGTTACTTCTACTTCTCGGGCCCTCTCTGCTTTTCTTTGCCTGAGTCGACGCTCGTGAACTCAAGTGTTCGACGCACGCTCTTATCCCTGAAAGGGGGTGGCGAGTAGGGATACCGTAGCGCTGGGGCGTAGGTGAGTCCCTAGCTCGACGACACCCTCGACCCTTAGGGGGTTCGAGGCGCCTTTACCTAGTTATGAAGCGTGCTCGAGGAGAAAAACGAGAGGGGGTCGAGTTTCGAGAAAAAGCGTACGGGTTTTTTCGGAGACCTAGGAGGGGGGTGCCCCCCCTGCCAGCCCCCGAGGGGAGCTCGACTTTGTCCGGGCAAAGTCGAGGCTACCTTCGGGTTACAAACGAATGTGAAAGTGTTTCGAGCACATTTTATTTATTCGAAAATTTGTACATAAATGCGAAAATGTACAAGGCCCAGAGGCCTCAGGGATAGAAGCGACGTAGCTGTTCGACGTTCCACGCGTTGGTGAAGAGCTCTCCCTTCTCGTTCTTCAGTTTGTAAGTACCGGGCTTCAGCACCTCTGCCACGATGAAGGGTCCCTCCCAAGGTGGTGTCAGCTTGTGACGCCCCTTGCTGCTCTGTCGACGGCGCAGAACGAGGTCACCGACGTTGAGGTCCCTTTTGCGCACGTTCTTGTCGTGGTAGCGTCGTAGCGTCTGCTGGTACTGGGCCGACTTGAACAGGGCCATGTCACGAGCTTCCTCGAGCTGGTCGAGGGAGTCCTCTCGGGCTGCCGTGTTGGCTTGCTCGCTGTAGGCTTTCAGTCGAGGGGACCCGTACTCGAGGTCGGTGGGGAGGACGGCCTCGGACCCATAGACCAAGAAGAACGGGGAGAAGCCCGTAGCTCGACTCGGTGTCGTTCGGAGACTCCATAGCACAGCGGGCAGCTCTTCGACCCATCTCTTTCCATGTCTGTTCAGCCGGTCGAAGATCCTTGGCTTGAGGCCCTGCAAGACCATGCCGTTGGCACGCTCGACCTGACCGTTAGTTCGAGGGTGGGCAACTGCAGACCAATTCACCCTGATGTGGTGATCGTCACAGAAGTCCAGGAACTTTTGGCCGGTGAACTGCGTGCCATTGTCGGTAATGATGATGTTGGGGACCCCGAAGCGGTGGATGATGTCGGTGAAGAATAGCACGGCTTGCCGAGACTGGATGTTGGCGATGGGTCGAGCCTCGATCCACTTCGAGAACTTGTCGACAGCCACGAGAAGGTGAGTGTGCCCACCCTTGGTTCTTTTTAGGGGACCGACCATGTCGAGCCCCCATACTGCGAACGGCCAAGTTATGGGTATCATCTGAAGAGCTTGGGTGGGTAGGTGAGTCTGCCTGGCGTAGAATTGGCATCCCTGGCAGGATCGAACGAGTTTGGTGGCGTCGTTGACTGCCGTGGGCCAGTAGAAGCCCTTTCGAAAGGCACTTCCTACCAGGGTTCTCGGCGCCGCGTGGTGGCCGCAAGCCCCCGAGTGTAGGTCCCTCAACAGTGCCCTCCCCTCCTCGAGGGTGAGGCAGCGTTGGAGTACACCCGACGGGCTGCGTCGATATAGCTCGCGGCTCTCCCCGTACAAGACGTAGGTTTTGGCACGTCGAGCTACTCGACGAGCTTCCGTGCGGTCTTCCGGGAGTTCGCCTCTCGTCAGGTACTCAAGGTAAGGCGCGCGCCAATCCGTCGGAGGGGTTGGCACTGCGACGGCCCCGTCGATCTCCATGACCTCTCCCCCGCCCGAGGGGGGATCGGTCGAGGGGGGTGGGTCGACCCCTTGCTCGAGGGCGGGAGCCCCCGAGCCTAGGTCGACGGACGGTGTGTGCAGATCCCTCGAGAAGATGTCGGGGGGGACCGTCCCTCGAGTAGACGCAATTTTGGCCAGCTCGTCGGCAGCCTCGTTGTACCGACGGGCTACGTGGTTGAGCTCGAGGCCATAGAACTTGTCCTCGAGCTTTCGAACCTCCTTGCAGTAGGCTTCCATCTTAGGATCGTGGCAGCTCGAGTCTTTCATTACTTGGTCGATTACCAACTGAGAGTCCCCTCGCACGTCGAGGCGTCGGACCCCGAGCTCGATGGCGATGCGCAGGCCGTTGACGAGGGCCTCGTACTCGGCGACGTTGTTGGAGGCGGGGAAGTGGAGGCGGATGACATATCGCATATGGACCCCTGAGGGTGATACGAATAGCAATCCTGCGCCTGCTCCCGCCTTCATCAGTGATCTGTCGAAGTACATGACCCAGAGCTCGCTCTGCACCTACGCCGGGGGTAGTTGGGTGTCGGTCCATTCGGCGACGAAATCTGCCAGTACCTGAGACTTGATAGCCTTCCGAGGGGCGTAGGAGAGGGTCTCCCCCATGAGCTCGGCGGATCACTTGGCGATCCTTCCTGATGCCTCCCGGTTCTGGATTATCTCTCCGAGGGGGAAAGATGAAACCACAGTGACCGGATGGCCCAGGAAATAGTGCTTGAGCTTCCGCCAAGTGAGGACGACCGCGTATAACAGCTTCTGGATGTGGGGGTACCTCGTCTTGGTTTCGGAAAGGACCTCGCTCACGAAGTAAACAGGCCTCTGAACAGGCAGGGCGTGTCCTTCCTCCTCCCTCTCGACCACTATGACCGCGCTGACTACCTGGGTAGTCGCTGCGATGTAGAGCAAGAGGGGCTCGGCCCGGCTTGGGGGGACCAAGACCGGGGGCGAGGTGAGCAAGGCCTTGAGCCTCGAGAGGGATTCCTCGGCTTCGGCGGTCCACGCGAAGTGTTCCGTCTTCTTCAGGAGTCGATAAAGGGGCAGGGCCTTTTCTCCGAGCCTCGAGATGAAGCGACTGAGGGCGGCAAGGCACCCAGTAACCCTTTGCACGCTCTTGAGGTCTTTGATCGGGCCCATCCTCGTGATGGCGGTTACCTTCTCGGGATTGGCCTCGATGCCGCGTTGGGAAACTATGTACCCTAAGAGCATGCCTCGAGGGACCCGAAGACACACTTCTCCGGATTTAGTTTTATGCGGTTAGTCCTGAGACACCCAAACGCAATCTCGAGGTCTCCGACTAGGTTTCCGACGGTTCTGGACTTGACCACGATGTCGTCGACGTAGGCCTCGACGATCGGCCCTATGTGTTTCCCGAAGACGCGGAGCATGCATCGCTGGTAGGTGGCCCCGGCGTTCCGCAAGCCGAAGGGCATTGTGAGGTAGCAAAACATGTCGAAAGGAGTGATGAAAGAGGTCGCGAGCTGATCGGACTCCTTCATCTTTATTTGGTGGTAGCCGGAGTACGCATCAAGGAAGCAAAGGGTTTCACATCCCGAAGTGGAGTCTACTATTTGGTCGATGCGAGGTAAAGGAAAAGGAACTTTAGGACATGCTTTATTTAAACTGGTGTAGTCTACACACATCCTATCTTTCCCATTCTTTTTCTTTACAAGCACGGGATTAGCTAACCACTCGGGATGATGTACCTCCTTGATGAATCCGGCCCTCAAAAGCTTGTCGACCTCCTCCCGATGATCCTGCGCTTCTCGTCGTCGAAGCGGCGCAGGCGTTGCTTCACCGGTTTGGACCCGACTTGGATGTCCAAGGAGTGCTCGGCGACTTCCCTCGGGATGCCCGGCATGTCCGAGGGACTCCACGCGAACACGTCGGCGTTCGCTCGGAGAAAGTCGACGAGCACGGCTTCCTATTTGGGCTCGAGGGTGGCACTGATCGTCAGCACCTTCCCATCCTCGAGGCCGGGGTCGAGCGGGATGGTCTTCGTGTCTTCCGCCGGCTTGAAGTTGCCAGCGTGGCGCTTGGGGTCGGGGATCTCTCCGGACAAGTCGTCGAGGGCCGCGAGGATAGCCAAATCCTCACGGGCTTCGGCTTTTTCCACGCACTCGACGTCGCAGTCGTATGCGTGCTCGTAGGAGGTGTCGACGGTGATGACCCCTGAGGGCCCCGACATCTTGAACTTGAGGTAGGTGTAGTTCGGGACCGCCATGAACTTGGCGTACTCCGGTCTACCGATGATGGCGTGGTAGGTGCCTCACCACGCGACCACCTCGAAGGTCAGCTCTTCCTTTCGGAAGTTCGAGGGGACGCCGAAACAGACCAGTAGCTTGACGCGGCCGATCGGGAGTGCCTTCTTCCCCAGGACGATTCCGTGGAACCCCCCCGCGCTGGGCAGGAGCATGGTCCTCGGGATCCCCAGGAGGTCGAGGGTCTCGGCGTAGATAATGTTGAGGCTGCTCCCCCCGTCCATGAGCACCTTGCTGAGGCGGGTGTTGAGGATGATCGGGTCGACGACGAGCGGGTAAACCCCTACGTTGGGGATGTGCTCGGGGTGGTCGTCCTGATCGAAGGTGATCGGCGTGTGGGACCAGTCGAGGTACCGTGGGGCCTGGGCCCGAACGGAAAAGACCTCTCGACGCTCCCTCTTGCGTTGGCGCGTGGTGAGGCGGGTCGAGGGTCCCCCGTAGATCATGTAGCAGTCGTGGATCTCGGGGAAGCCTCCCTTTTGAACATCGCCCCTGACGTGGACGTCACAGGGCGGTTCTTCCTTGCCGTCGTCTCTCCTGGGACCAGGAGGGACGAAGTGCCTTCGAAGCATGCGGCAATCCTCGAGGCGGTGGTTGGCCGGCCCCATATGGTAGGGGCAAGGCTCTTTCAGCATCTTGTCGAAGACGCCCCCGTCGGGAGGGGCCCCTCGAGGCTTCCGCTTGTCCGCTGCATCGACAAGGTCGTCGGGGTCGTCGTCGTGCTCGACGTTGGGCTCGACGTTGCGCCAGCCCGGTTGGTTCTTCTTCTTCTTCTTCTTCCGGCCACCGTTGCCGTCGTTGTTCCTCCTGGGCCCCTTGTTTCTTTTGGGCCCATCGTCCGAGCCCCCGGGTTCATCCGCGTTGCCCTCCCCCTTCGCTGGGGGAATCTGGAAGAACGCGCCAACGGCCTCCTCGCCAGCCGCGTAGTTGGCGATGACGTCCATGAGCTTGTTGGCGGTTTTGGGGATGTTTCGCCCCAGCTCCCGCACCAACTCTTTGCAGGTTGTCCCGGCGATGAACGTCGTGATGACCTCGTGGTCGGAAATGTGAGTCAGCGCGGTACGCTGCTTCGAGAATCGGCGAGTGAAGGCGCGGAGGGTCTCTCCTGGTTTCTGCTTGCAGCCGCGAAGGTCCCAGGAGTTGCCCGGCCGCTCGTAGGTGCCCTTGAAGTTGCCCTCGAAGATCCGAACCAGGTCGGACCAGTCCTGGATCAAGTCCGGGGGTAGTTCCTCGAGCCACCTTCGAGCGGTGTCGGAGAGGAACAATGGGAGTTGCCGGATGATGACGAGGTCATCTTTGGTTCCCCCCAGCTGGCATGCCAGCCTGAAGTCGGCAAGCCAGAGCTCTGGCTTGGTTTCGCCGTTGTACTTGATCAGGCTGGTGGGTGGACGGAAGCGTACGGGCAGGGAGACCCGCCGGATAGTTCTTCCGAAGACTCGAGGCCCCGGTGGCTCCGGAGACCGACATCGGTCTTCGTCGCTGTCGTAGCGCCCGCCTCGGTGAGCGCTGTAGCCTCGAGCCTCGGCGTCGCCGTATCGACGTCGATTGTTCACTCGAGGGGGGAGGTCGTCGACGAGGCGTTCCCGAACCGGTCGTGGCTCGACCCGGCCCTGGGGCGCCTTGTTCTGGTGGACAGAGGCTTCCCGATTTTGTCGAGGGGGCGCTGCTTGCCGCTCGGAGGCAGCCCCTCGACGCCTCGAGGCCGAGCTCTCCGCCTGCTGGACGGCCGCAGTCTGGAGTAGCCCCTGGATTTCCTCCCTGATACGTTGTGCCTGGGGGGTCGATGGCGCCGGCATGTCGCGGAGCAGCATCGCGGCTGCCACAACATTCTGGCTGGCGCGGTTGAAGACTCGGGGTTCGGCGTTTCCCTCCTCGACGATCTGCCGGTGGACCTCCCGGGCCCGCTCGCGAGCTCCTCCACCCTGAGGACGCCCTCGATCTTGCTCGAGGGCGTGTTCGAGCTGCTGAAGACGCAGGCGCTCCTCCTCGAGCTTGCCGAGGAGCTCTCGGACCTGTGTAATCTGTACGTCGGGGGGTGGATCGGCTCTACGAGGGCTTGGGGGAATGGCATCTCGAGGTGGTGTGCGTTGGCCCCTCCCCCTTCTTCGGTGGCCGCGGTATCGTCGATGTCATCCTGGAGGACGGTTTGCTCGTCGAGATGGAAGCACTCCCGAGTGGAGTCGTAACTCTCGTCGGGAGAGTCCGAGTCGAAGTCGGCGTGGTAGAAGTGGGGGAAGAGCCTGCCCCTTTCTTCCTCCTCCAGGCGCCGCCGTAATGTGCCCCACGTTCGGGGCAGCTCTGGCTCGCCCAGTGAAGGGGTAGTGACGGGATCGATCGTCGCCCATGACGGAGTCCATGGAGACTCGTCATATGTATGTACTCGCTGCCTTGCGAAAGCAGAGTAGAGCCCGGCACTGTTGCGGAGCCCGTACGGGAACGGGTCGCGCGGTGGTGACGGGGTCGTAGGTGTCGGAGAAGCCACGGGAGCCTCCGGGGATGATGACGTAGAAGAGTCGAAGTCCCACTCGGGGAGACGCCCGCCCTCGGCCCACAAGTGTGAGTCAAGCGGACCCCTAGGGGAGGGGGCCGTGTCGCCAGCCGGGACCGAGGGAACGGCATCCGGCACCCCAGAATTTGCTCGACGTCGAGTGTGTCGAAGCCGCTCGCGCCTCCTCCTGATCGCAGGCCAGAGTCGCAAGCAGAGGGACCGTCGCCTGATCCTGGGTGGCTCCGGCGCAGCGGAACTGCTGACGTCTAGGCCACGGGCGGAGGGGAAGACTATGAAGTCGCCCTGGTCCGTAGAAACGAACCCTAGACTGCCGAACCAGATGACGGTGTTGAACGGGAATGGTGGGATGGTGGAATCCATCTGAGAGAGTAGTTCGGAGTTGATCGACACGCGAATCCCCCTACCTGGCGCGCCAACTGTCGGTGTTATGACCTGGGGGTCAAGACCACCAACGAGTAAATTTGTATATCGCGTGCTCCCTCTCTCAGACGTGATGCAAGATGGACACAAGATTTATCCTGGTTCGGGCGAAGAAGGCCCTACGTCCAGCGGGGGAGGATGACTTGTATTATCTCGCACCCAAAGCGTGCTCGTACAGGGGGGGTACAAGCAGTGTTACACGGAGTCGGCCACCCGAGGGGTCGATCGAGCGGTTGTGTGTGTGTGTGTGGCGTGGTCTAGGGTCCTTGAGAACCAAGGTCGGATCAGAGTCCTAGATGAAGTGGGAGCCGATCGGGAAGAAGAAGTCCCCAAAGAGAAACCTGGGAAGAGAAGTCTCCAAAGACCCCCCTTTCATCTACCTCGGCGTCCCCCTTTTATAGACCAAGGGGGAGACTCGAGGGTACAGGGTCCTAATAGTAGAAGTATGGGCGGCGCATCCACGGCACAGTATTGGCGAAGAGACATCGAGCACTGTGGCGGCGTGGTCTTCCCGTCCTTCAGGCGTCCCCGGTCGTGGCATCAGTAGAAGTCGTCACAGTACAGTATTCGCAGGCGGGCACGAGTCCCCTGGCCGAAGCGGGACGGGGCGGATGGGACGTCTTCCGTACCGGAGTTGTTGAAGAGGAGGGGGTCGAGCCCTCGGTCGAGGGGGGGGTCGAGCCCCGTATGACTCTGTCACGTTCCCGAAGCCGTCGTCGAGGGTCGCACTGTTCACTTTCCGAGGGGTACTGTAGAAGTCCGTACTTGCGTAGTGGCGACAGTGGCGGCACAGTCGACGGGAGTCGGGGACTGGACGGGGAGTTGGCGGATTTGACAATGGACGCAGGCGCCCATGTCGTCAGGTGGGTTTACTTTTACCCATGACGGAGTGGTTGGGTTAATCGAGCCCTCGTCCGCCGATGGTGCCTGGAAGGTCGAGGCGTCGACGGGTTGAGGGGGTCGACGTCGAGGTAGAGGCCGGGGGGTCGTTCGTCCGACCCCTCGTCCGTCGTCGAGGTGAAGCCGGGGGGTCGTTCGTCCGACCCCTCGTCCGTCGTCGAGGTGAAGCCGGGGGGTCGTTCGTCCGACCCCTCGTCCGTCGTCGAGGTGAAGCCGGGGGGTCGTTCGTCCGACCCCTCGTCCGTCGTCGAGGTGAAGCCGGGGGGTCGTTCGTCCGACCCCTCGTCCGTCGTCGAGGTGAAGCCGGGGGGTCGTTCGTCCGACCCCTCGTCCGTCGTCGAGGTGAAGCCGGGGGGTCGTTCGTCCGACCCCTCGTCCGTCGTCGAGGTGGAGCCGGGCGAGTGGCTAGTTTCCGCAGTCGGTGTAGCGGGGGCCCTCGATCGATGGGCCACGTCTTACCGAACAGTAGGCTGATCCTTGCCTTAAAAATGGTTGCTATGTTTAGCGTTAATTTATCGAAGGGTTTAGGGTACCCCTTACCTTCGTACCCGACACTTGCTAGTAACTAGAATTGGTAGGTGGCTTGCCAACCCTTAGAGCTAGTGCAAACTTGCTTACATCGTGTTTTATTCTAACAAGTTTGCCTAAGTGTTGTTGTAGAATTTTTAATAGGCTATTCAACCCCCCCTCTAGTCATTCCTAGACCTTTCACCGTCCTCATACAATGTAGATGAATGACCCTCTCCACTTTGGACTATAAAAGGGGGAGCAGGGCATTGTTTCAACCACCGAACGACACTTTCATTTATTCCACCTCCTTTGAGACCTAGGAGTAGCTTTCCCTCTCTCAGTTCAGCTTGTATCCCGCTAGCAAGTAAGAGACAAGGAACCGAGTCATATCACACTGGATGTAGGGATTATTCGGCCTAAACCAGTATAAATCTTATGCCTTACTGTATCACCATCCGGAGCCGACATATGTACATTTTTTACTAGTTGGTAGTTTTATAATGCTGACAAGACTCATCTGTGTAATTGGTTTTATAATTAGTCTATATTTAATACTTCAAATTGGTGTCAAAATATGAGATATGATAGGTCAAAAGTTTAGACGTAGGGAAACAAACATCGCCTAAAAATGATCTAAACAAGCATACTACAATGAGCATGGTAAAGCCGCGCTGGGTTTCTAGTCTCTTGCTAACTGAAAGCCTTATCCTAGGCTATACCTTCTAGCGAAGGCATCTTAATTCAATGGAGAAGTGTCAAACAAATAAATCAATCAATAGCCAAGCGTCCAAATATCATATCTGAATGAATCGATAACGAAATGGGGTGAGCTCCCACCATAGAAGTATTGTCCTATGGCAAAAGCATGTGCGCGATACTCACTAGATTCTGAAAGATATTGAGACCGGCTTCCTGTAGATCATTGACGGCGTGAATCCCTGTCGACTACTTGAATGCCGCTGAGAGGAGACGCGAGTATGTCATCCTGCTCCGCGACCTCGACACCCGGTCGGGCGGCTACTCCTCCGCCATTGGACTATCAGTGGTACAACTAGAGACAAAAAAAGGTTTGTTCTTGGCAGAAGAGGGTTATTTGCGGTTGAGTGTTCAATGGTTTGGGAAAACAAGGGTCCTCTCTCTCATATTCTATAGAAGAGTTGTCCAAATTCTGTGGGCTAGGTGTTTTTAGAAAAAATGAGCTTGCTCAGGATTGCTCAAATATGAAATTAGTTTTGATTTTTTTTCTAATATCATGCTCCATACTATGATGCCTAGCTTGAAATATACTCTCTCTATTCCATGGAAAAATAGATTTCTTGAGCTGTCTTCAGTTAAACTTTTTAAAGTTTGACCGGTTTTTAGAACAAAACATTAAAAAAATTTATATCAAATTAGTATCATTATATTTACAATACATTTTCATATGATGTTCATAGTTTGTCATAGATGTTATTTTTTTTATGAAGTTAGTAAATGTTAAAAAAGTTTGACTGGTACATATTCTAGGAATCGATTTATTCAGGGACAAAAGAAATATTGAATCTAATAGTTTGTAAAACTTAATTAAATATATTAAACAAAGTGTGCATGTAAGCATGTGTATGTGCGGAAGGGTTCCGCCACGCAGTTTAACACAACTACTTTTAAAGTTTATTAATTTTTTATAAAAAATCTACAAAATAATAGAAAATCATAAAAAAGAAAAAAAACTAATTTTGTTAGACTCCATATGAATAGGTCTACGCAATAGATTTATAATATGACATGTTTTAGTTGAAAATCTTTGCAATAGTGGTAGATTTATGTAAATCTATGTGTTTTTGTGTTTAATTCATAACTGAAGCTCATCTGCTTCAATTGTGGTGAAATTTTCATGTATACTACTCATTATATGCTTGAGCTATAGTAAAATTTTTAGCTTCGGTAGATCAATATGGTGGAGTTATTGACTTATCTATGAATATAATGTTTTTATAGTAGCTATGTTTTATTATCGTCTATCACTCATTGAACTCTCAATTTTGAATTTAAATGTTGGTACACCAACTATTTATTAACTATTAAATAAGCATAAATTTAGATAAATCAATAACTTAATTATAAGTGCTTCACTAAAGTTGAAATTTTTACGATAGCTCTACCACAGAAACACAGAAAACATGGATCTACATAGATCTACAGCTACAACAGAAACTTTAAGCTAAAACATGTCATATTATATATCTAATGTGTATATCATTTCATGATGACTCTAAGAAAATTGGAATTTTTTTTTTACGATTTGTCTATGATTTTATATAAATTTTGAAACTTTCGGCCAATTTATGATTTAAAAAAAAAAACATGTAACGCCACATCAATGACCACGTAGACAGCAAAGTATGTGGCTTGCTATGGACCTAAGTGAGAAGTGAGAAAAAGCTCGTAGACTTAAATGAGCGGGAAAAAAATATGGATCTAGGTGAAAAGTGGAGAGAAAAGCATGGACCCAAGTACCCAACTAAGAAAAGAAGTTTATGGAGGTAAATCAAAAAATGATTCTTTTTTATTCATTCAATTCAACCGCACGACACGAGAACGAGATGTGTGTGATCAATCGACAATCGAGTCCATGACGACACCATCCATGGCCTGGAAACTCATATGCAACTGATGTACAATTATACTACTATAATGGTAATTAAAACATAGTACTGGTAGTAGCAGAAGACATAATATAAAACCGGATGCCGCCGGATTGTACTGTAGTAGGAAGCACTTCATGTCCATGGGCGTTCAGTGAGCGCACCGGTACGTATTCGTGCAGCCGCGGCCGGTGTACGGCCTGCCGGGGGCTGGGCACGACGACCCGAGGCAGGCTGGGCCGTCACGATTGAGTGGGGACGGTTTGAGGTTGCCGCCGAGGATGCGGCGGTGTACCTCCAATCCCATCGTCGACTTCGCCGTCGTCGTCAGTTGCTCCATCATCGTCTGCCGCGCCGCATAGGCCCCGGCGCCGGTGGCCTTGCTGGCAAGCCCAACCTCCACGCTGCCGCCTGCGATGATAGGGCCAGCGAGTGCGAGCGCGACACCGAGCAGCAGCGCCAGCTGAAAGGCGCAGCAGACCTTGCTGTCCATGCTCGCCGCTCGTGTGTGGTGTCGTCCTTGGATCGGAAATGCTGGTGCCTACAGGTGCTGTGCTGTGCTGTGCCCTTGTAGACGAACAGTGCTGTCCTGTCCAGCACAATTTATAAACGGAGGGAGGTCCTCGCTGAGGCCATTAGCAGCCCATTACAGATGCAGGCAGGCGTTCAATTTGGTGGCGGTTGCAACTTTCGACAGATGATGATGATCGTATAATACAAACATCTGCCAACCAATTTTACCGCCAATTCATTCATGGAGCCAGGCGACTCAATTTTGGCCAAGTTCTTTTCTATTCAATAAAAAAAACAACTTCACCTCGAGCTTTCACGTGCCGTGCGCGGCGGCGGTGGCCGTGACTAGGCCTTCATCACTCCAGAACCCTGTTCCAGCCCGGCGGCGTCGTCTCAGCTCCAGCTCCAGCCTCTGTCCGCCGCCCATGATTTCCGCTCCTCCTGACGCGGCAAAGCACCCAGTACTGGTCCTCCTCCTCCTCATCGGCGCGGCAATAGCACCGCGGGTCCGTGATCTGGTACTCCTCCAGCACCCACCCGGCGCTCCGCAGCTGCCGCCCCTGCCCCAGCCCCGGCCCCGGCTGGGGCACGTAGAAGCAGAACTTGACCCTGCTCCACCGCACCACGACGCCGAGGTCCGTCACGGACTGCCCGCGCCGGGTGGCGCTGTGCATCCAGGAGCCGGCGCCGGCCACGGCGCGGCGCACGGTGGTGGGCCTTCCCTGCCCCCGCCCGCGCGCCGCGAAGAAGTGGCCTCGCTCCCGCAGGCCGTACCGCGCCAGCAGCTCCCACGGCGCCGCGCCGCACGGGTCCGCCTCCAGCACGGCGCCCGCCACGCGCGGCGGGAACCCGCGTAGCTGCGGCCGTAGGAAGTGCAGCACCAGCTCGTCCTCCGTCGGGTCGAAGTCGAACCCGCTGCCGCCGCCGCCGGAACCGCGCTCCGCCGCTTCCTCCTCTTCCTCCTCGCCGTCGCCGGAGCTCAGATTCGGCGCCTCCAGCTCCATTCCTTTCCTTGCAGCCAAGTCCGTAACAGAGTCGCCTCGCTTGGCAAGTCAAAGAGCACGAGTCGTGGTCTCGTGGAGAGAGAGAAAGAGACTGGCAGCAGATTCCGCGAACACTTGGCAGAGTGATGATTGATTTATGGGTATTGGTCGAACCCAACCGGGGAACCAGTGCTGTCCCTGGGCGGCCCGCCCCTCCACAAATACCGTAGCAAGAGCATTTGATTTCCGAGCCCAGCACTCAGTTTTAGGTTAGGCACGCACAAAATTGGCAACTCTAAATCTGTCTATCATGAAAAGAAAATCTTCCATTTGATTTAAACCTTACCGTATTCCACTCTCTTGTTCCAAATTAGTATAGTTTACTTTTATTTCTAAGTCAAATTTTCTCTAACTTTTATTAAATTTTTAGAAAAAAATTATTAACATCTACAAGTTCGAATAAATGCATTACATAACATATTTCATGGATTATTTCACATAACTAATTTGATGTTATGCATGTTCTATAAACTTGGCCAAACCAAAGTTTAAGAAGTTTGATTTAGGACATAACCAAGTGAGTTATAGTTTGAAACAGACAGGATAATAAATAGATTGGAACAAGAATGAAAGTGATGTACTCTAAACGTTTTCCTGTAGAAAAATAGTCTTATTTGCTTTTCTATCTAAAAAGACTGACTTACAGTGTGATCAAACTGAGGATATCAGCAGATGGTTGGTGTTTTGAGACTGAAACCAATACTTCAGTATTTGGCTTTCGCTAACTGAGAAACCATTACTAGAATGATGGCATTCTTATTCATGCCTTGTGATCGTTTTCCCCCCATGATTCAACATGATGCTCAAGCTGCAATTAAACTGCTTATGAAGATATGTTTTTGTTGGATTCACCCAATTCCAAGTCGTAGTGTTGTATGTTGGCATGTTTTTATTTTTTATTTATTTTTATTTTTATTTTTGGAAAGGTGTTGGATCTTGCCATTAACAAGCTTTCGATGAGCCCATCTGGAAAATTCACCAAAAGAGCTTCATGGCAAATCAGAACCTATTTACATCGTTGATGGCTTCCAGTGGTAGTCTTAAATCTTAAAGGTATCAATACATTGAGAGTCTACAGATTACAATCAAAGTTGAAGAAATGACTGATATGGTATTCTTTATCTGATGAATGGCCTTGAGATTTTTGAAATGGTTCGACTGGAGAAAATCTTGCTGAAACTTCAGCGGCTGTGAATTCTGAATCTGTCATGTCAAGAAATCTCCTCCATGGCTCCACGCCATTTTTCAGATACAGTCGGCAGTATGGGTGCATTCGAGTTCTCCTTGAATCAACTTTCACGTGTAATTACTCAAAGCATGGTCATCAGTGCACCTGATTTCTCCTGGATGACAGCTCTGTTTCTTTGTCAGCTTCTAGCTCTTTGTGATGCAGCCAACGACGATGATCTGTGCTGCCCTCTAGTTTTAGATAGCTATTCCTGGCCCAAGCAAGATGTCTCAAAACACTAACCATCTTGCTCTATGCATTGAGCATGAATAACACACATATGGGCATGATGTCTTGCTCTATGCATTTCCTGGGCCTTGATTTGATCTTGGATAGGTACTTCTGGTCCAATATGAGAAGTCAGGGCAGTTGTGGTGGTACTAGAACAAAGGTGAGCACGGCATTGGTGGACAACATCACAACAATCAGAGGTCAGAACTTGCAAGAACTACGGAAAGAATGTGCAATGTGTCATGTATCAGGAAGTTGAGAGTGAGTGATACATTGCAGATAGTACTTTTGATTGGGGAATTCACATTATATAACTCACAAATAAGGTCATTGGGCCTTTTTTTCTCCATGTAGTCAAAACCTATATCAAAGAAGAATCAGAACATAATATACAACCATTTACAGAATCACACCCACTCTATGGCTACTTTTGTGTATTATCGATTTATAATTGTATATATGTTCTCCCCATCTATCTACTAATGTCCGGCACCGTCAATCAAACAATCCAAAATACAGACTAGACCTGAGCATAGATCTCAATCAATTGGTCTTCAAATTTGAAACGGACACGTTTCATCTCAAGAAGAGAGCAGCTTTCTCATTCTGATTCTGATCCTTGAAGCTCTTTTCTTGCTGCTGCTGCTGCTCATCGCCATCGCCATTGCCATGCTGCAAAGCACCGGGCACCCACCAAACTCTGATGGTCTTGTCAAGGCTCCCGCTGTAGACCATGCAGCCATTGCTGAGCCTGCACCAGGACGTCTGGATGCATTTGACGGGTCCCTCGTGGCCCCCAACGACGCCCACCTTGGCCAGCTCACCGCCGCTCTGCCGGCGCCACAGGCCGATGGTCTTGTCAGCGGAGCCGGTGCAGAGCAGGTCCCTGACGACGCAGAGGCACAGCACGGCCATGTCGTGCGCCTTGACATCGCACGCGAGGCTCCAGCGCGCGGCGGTCCTACCGCCGAGGCGGTCCCATCCGGCGACGTGGCCGTCGGAGCCCGCGGCGTAGACCCGGCGGTCGTCAGCGGCGACGGCGAGCGCGTTCCACGAGACGCCGTCGCGGGCAACGAGGACGCCCTGGAGGAAATGCGACGCCTTGCCCTTCTCCCACGCCTTGACGCGGCCGTCAGCGGAAGCGGAGTAGATGACGCCGGCGTCAGCAGCGACGGCGTTGACGGCGTCGTCGTGGGCGCGGATGGACTCGAGGCACTTGAGGTCGGCGATGCGCCAGACCTTGAGCGTGCGGTCCCACGATCCCGAGTAGAGCAGCGCGTGCGCGGCGTCGTGCGCGGCGACGGCGAGGCAGGAGATGCTGTCGGCGTGCTCGATCCAGAGGCGGCGGTGGTTGCGGCGGGTGGTGGTCTGCACGTAGCTGGCCTGGCGGAACACCCGGCCGAGGTAGTCCCTGGCGGTGGGCAGCGCGGCGACGAGCTTGAACGCGTTCTCGGAGCGGGAGCGGCGGGAGACGCGCCAGACGCGGACGCGGCCGTCCTGGTGCGCGGAGAAGACGCGCCCGCCCGTGGCCGCCAGCGCCTTGACGGAGCCGCCGCTCTCGCCGTGGCCGAACCGCGCGAAGCGCCGGAGGTCGGGCTGCTGCCACGCCGCGATGTCGCCGCCCGTGGACGCGCTGAGCAGGAACTCCCCGCAGAGGGAGAGGCTGGAGACGCTGCCCGCGTGGTGGTCCCGCAGCACCGCCAGCGCCTTGCACGGGCCCGTCTGAGGCTGCGGCATTGGCGACGCGGGCGGCGGAGGGAAAGCGGAAGGGGGTGGTGAGGAGGAGGCGGAGGTGGTGGAGGAGGTGGAGGAAGAGAAGGACGCGAAGGAGGAGGAGAAGGAGGCTGTCAGGTACGCGGGACGTGGGAGCAGCGGCGCCGTCATGGCCGCGTGGTCCGCGTCCGGCATTGCCATCATGGTGAGGTGAAGGGTGAGGGAGGGAGGGGGGATCAGGCCGGCGGTGGTGGTGGCTATAATAGCAGAGGGCGCTCGCTGGCTTCGGTGTTCGTTGGTTCGCGGACAGAAGGGCGCGCGGGGCGCGGGCCGTTTTATGTGACACGACGACGACCAGACAAAGCGAGCGCTGTCTTTTTTTTTTTCAAACCAAAAAAAGGAAAATGAGAGAGAGAGCGGGAATAAAGGTAAGGCAGGTGGGGTGGGGCCAAGGACGCAGGGGCGGTTCAACGGCTACTAGCTAGCTTCCGCGAGGAGGCTGCAGCGGTCGTCGTCGTCGTCGTCGAGGTGAGCTGCTACTTTGCCAGTTGCCTTGCCACTACGGTTCCCTTTTTCTTTTCTGACCCGCACAACGGCACACGTACGAGTTTTTTTTTTCCCCACAGTATTCGTATTCATGTCTGTTCATCCTGAGCATTTCTGCGTGAATCGCTGCCTCTTTTTAATTTTGGCGTAGTAATTCTAATAAGCTAATTTTATGCCCAAGTCCGGTGGAAAATGCTGGGCTAGGCGGTCAGCCCAATCATCCGCCAATATTTGGTCCGCCGCCAACGCGTGTTGTTTCTTTCGTGCCATTGCAGATGTCAGAGAAAATAGTGTTAATTTTTCTGTAAATACTTTCTTTCTTTTTGTTGCATGCAGTGCACATGCATCAGACTTTTTTTTTTCTTTTCCTTTGCCAACAGCATGCATCCGATCGTTCGTTACGACTTTAGCTTTGTGATGGAGTTCCCTTCAAGACTAGCCCTACCTAGCTACAGTGTTTATTCAAACCGACCGACCAGAGCCGCGCGCCCCGGACGGCATGCATGCAATGCAAGCAAGAACGCATGCATGCTGGAGACTTGAGCGCAACTGCTGAACAACACATGCATTGCACATTTGACATTTGTATGCAGCATTGCATTGGGTTGTGCTAGCTAATTAAGCTTGTGCAGCACTAGTTTCAGGTACCCGCCCCGGGTGTGGGTGTGGCTAGCTTCACTTGCAGAGAATAACATATGCTTACTCGATCGTGCACGTAGTCTATGTCGTCTCGTGATCTGACAGATTAATCGCAACCGGCCACCTACTTGTAATCTCACACACGGCTAGCTGCTTAATTAGCGGGGAGAGGACGCGCATTGTTATCTTGTTCGTCAAACCTTTCGACATTTGAAATTGAACCCCAACAAACTCGATGCAAAATCACGTGCAAAATGCCAGAATAGCTAAAGGTTGGGCAGAAGGCCGGGGTTTTTTTTTTTTGTATCGTATCAGATTGTTGCTTGGCGTTGTGGGTGCGGTGCGTTGACAGCATGAGCCGCTGACTTCGCAGAGAAAAGCGTCATCTCATAGCTAGGGTCTCACACACTCACTACGACCGGCTTGTTTGACGCACGCACGTCATATGTGTCGAGCGGGAAAAAACAATTTGGGTATATATATGTGTACGCGCTAGCTAGCGGTTTACGCTAATGCGTTAGGTTCAAAAGTTTTCAAACACTTTCTATATATACAATTACGTTTTTTAAGGAAAAAAGAGAGGGAGTACGGTGTTTGATTATGGTTTATGAACATGGTCATGGCTCGCGCATGCATGAAGCAACTGCCGCCCTTCGGTTGGAGAGCTAGGTCTCCACTCTCCAACACCTTTTCAGTCTGAAAAGGGCACTTTCATTTCTTTCGTGTTTTTTATGCTGTTCATCGCAATGCAAAGCTTTTGGACCAGATCGAGAAAGTTTGAAACAGATCGGTGGATTTTTCTGCTTGTCCGTCCATTTGAAAAAAAAAAGAATTTGAAACCAACTGGGACGCATGCAAGCGAGAGCAGGTAGAGGTCGAGATGTACTACAAATTCAACGAAGCAACCATAGTTGGAACCGATGATATAGAACGAGGTTCCTTTCTATCATGGCAACTAACGGCAAATATTTGAATCTATCAAGTGGCAACAGAGTATTATTAGCTGAAACCGGCCTCCGTCCAAAAAGTAACGCCAAATAATGAATGAGCAGAGAAGATTAGCTGAAACCTTTTTTTTTACAAGAATTAGCTAAAATCTTGAATCATCAACTCTCAACAACGTCACCATCGGCATTTGACGATCGGCTTGACCCGCACACATACCAGACACCACATGGATTGACCTGGTTAGTTTCCACCTGCTAGCTAGCTCCTGCTCATAATAATAAAAAAAATCTAGCCATCACTACTGTATTTCAGTTTAACTTTGAGATAGGAGCCGTTGCTGCCAAGACTCCGTCCATCTCAAAATAGTTAATTAAGTTGAAATCACATAGCCTTCATTCCTTTAATTTCTTCATGGAAATCATATAAACTAAAAATTGTGTGTTGATCGAGTATTTGGAAAGTATTGCATCTTCAGACAAGCCCAGCCTTCTCTGCTGCATATATGCTGAATGCAAGGCAATCTTTTGGCAGCACCTTATTTGCGGTAGTTATCCATCGTGCTTAGAACATGTTATGCTATATCTATATATATATATGAACATAGCGTTTTCTTTCATTAACATGATATATGCATGCATCTATATATCTTTGCGTGGCTGGAGCTTCCTACGTACCTGCAGCCTACCGAATGAAGCTGCAGTGCAGCTACCTACCACTGCACTGATGAATTGATGATGCACATCACCAACCATGCTAGCACTACTGCCACTATTTATAAACCACCGGCCAAAGCTAGCAGGCCCGACAACATATGAAGCTACGAACGCATATGAGAGCATGCATAGACTGTACAGGTGCAGTGGACCGAAGATGCTTCACTTGAACATAGCATAAATACGTCCGTACACTTGTAATTTATGCCTGGTGAGTGAAGACAGATCGAGACCACTCTCTCGCAAATCGCAACTACTCTACGTACGTACGTAGTCTTCAGACAGCCTTATTACCGAAGACGATAATATGTATGAAGTCTTCAGACGGCTCAGCGCGCTGTTACCCAAACGGGATAGCTGGAAATCCTAAACAGGTAATGCGAGATGAGCACAGCAAATTATTTAGTTGAAATCATGGATGATTTGACGACTCCCAACGTTATCATGAGCTAGATGACGAGCACTATGCAATGCAGCCCAAGAAAAGAGATGCTGCGCAGATAGCATCAGAGCATTTGACGATATTGACCGCCAGGTGGCATTGACAACCTGCCCTGCTGAGGTGTGCTCCGGCGCTCCGCTCTCCTTCCATTGGATCGGAGATGGATGATGTCTAGACACCAAAACAAAATAGGAAAAAAAAAAATGTAACCATCACTGTTGAGGTTTTGCCTTACTCTGAGAGGAGCCGTTGCCAACAAGTGCTAAAAGCAACTCCAAAAGACTTGGGGAAATTAAATGCTAAATTAAGAGATTTAGCCATTATGTAAAATAAAAGGCACATTAAAAATGTAAAAAAAATTACAACAGTTTAGCTAAATTGAAAAACATATATAGCAAACAAGACTTGCTAGGAAAGTATGGCCATCGAGAATAGTGTGATAGGCATCTAGAAAAATATAAAACAACTAGCAGGTAACCCCGTGCGTTCGCACGGGCCAGCAAGCCAGAGTTATAGCACATCATGTTATTATGTATGGAACAAAAAGATCATTAACATTAGTTACAGATGGGCGGTCAGTTGAGCCCTTTATCGAATAATGTTGGCATAGTACAGGGCTGACTCAGTTTGCCATAGGCGAAAGAACTTTCAATGTTTGGCAAAAGCTGTCTACCTGGCGAGCGAGGCTTGCTATCACATGCAGCAGCAAATTTAGCCTTCGTCGAAGTGATTAGAGATGGAGCTTTGACATGCAACATGAGTAAATTTGGAAAGTAACTGTTCTAAGAGAACAGGCTGACGGTTGTGTTGATTGAAGCACACGTTCAATAGCAAACCTGCACCAAGAGAGTATTATATAAGGAAAGCAGGGTGCCGGCAATAGGTGACAAAAACTCTGTAATTTCTCTGTTTCAACCTTGGTATAAAAAAATGAATGGAAAAAGTAATCAGAACATGCAAAGAACAAAGATACAAAGCAACTGTAGAAGATCCATATGAAGACCTTCATCTGTGGCTCTTAGGAAGCTACTAAAAGGGCAATGGACCATGTTATCCAACATACATAGCCTGCAAGGACCTGAATGGAACCTAAGCAAAAGCTTCAGTTGCAAAAACAAACACATATCAGTGAAATTGACTTAGACCCAATCATTTATGCAGTTTTCCCACTAAAAGGGCAAAGGACTCTGTTATCTATCATACACAGGCTGCAAGAACCTGAATGGAACCTAAACAAAATTTTCAGATGCAAAAACAAACACATCTCGGTGAAATTGACCTAGATCGAATCTTTTATGCGGTTTCCCTAACAGGAACCTAAATTCTGAATGCATTTTAACCCACTACAAACTTCACAAAATATGGTTTCCCCAACAGGAACCTAAATTCTGAATGCATTTGAACCCACTGCAAACTTCAGAAAATATACCAAACAGTAAGCCAAGCTCTGAGCATGTACTGAACACCTAGCATAACTTTTTCTGAAAGGACTGGCTGAAAATGCTGCGAACACGGGGCCTATAGTTAGATCACCTAATCGTAGATGAGTGCCTAAACAGTGCGTTCATACATTCCATTAAGCAACCATTTAGAAAAGATTATAGTGGTTACTGGTGTAGGAGTTGCAGCTTCATCCCTAAGGGCTTAACAATGGATTCTCTGTTTTCGGGAGAGGTAAAGGAACTAAAAGGCAGTAATTACCTATTCCGAAGGGACTCTTTCTGTGAATTACTCAATCTAAACAGCTACCTGCAAAGAGCATATTGCAGCCCTCAGATGAACCCAAATTTTTACAATTTGACCCTTTTTTTGAATTATTTTCACGTTTGGACCCCTGGAGGAACTATTCTCAGAAATGGACCCTGGGGTCGGCGCCATGCCCCACGGCGCCGAGCTAAGACAGCTCGGCGCCATGTCCCACGGCGCTGAGCTTTGCGACCAGAACCAACGTGGCAGCTGACGTGGCAGGGAGGTCGGCGCCGTGGAGCACGGCGCCGAGCTCGACGCCATATAGCACGGCGCCGAGCTATGAAATGCACAAACACATGTGTAGTTCAGTTGGTTGAGGCTTGAGGTGTTGAGCCTTTGGTTGTGGGTTCGAACCCAAATAACAAAATGTATTCTATACAAAATGTATAGATCTGGGTTCGAACCCACAACCAAAGGCTCAACACCTCAAGCCTCAACCAACTGAACTGCACGTGTGTTTGTGTATTTCATAGCTCGGCGCCGTGCTATATGGCGTCGAGCTCGGCGCCGACCTCCCTGCCACGTCGGCTGCCACGTTGGTTCTGGTCGCAAAGCTCGGCGCCGTGGGACATGGCGCCGAGCTGTCTTACCTCGGCGCCGTGGGGCATGGCGCCGACCCCCAGGGTCCATTTCTGGGAATAGTTTCTCCAGGGGTCCAAATGTGAAAATAATTCAAAAAAAGGGCTAAATTGTGAAAATTACGGTCAGATGAAACCTGAAATAGCAAGATTTGTGTTAGTGAACAGTTTATTGTTGGTAGTTTTTTTTTAAGAAAATAGTATGCAATGGGAGTACTTTTGTAGGCTGTCAAGTAAAACATAACATGTATATATTGCAGTAACATTAGCATTAGTAGTTCAATTGAAAGGAACTGAATATTAGTGAAAATAAGATTATGTATGTGTTATAAGGGAATAAAGATAGCATGAAGAACGAAGGATAGTATAGCAGCTAGTGGACCATGTCTGCTCTATTATAAGGGAATAAAGATAGCATGTTTCGAGTAACAGGAATCATGGCATTGCAAGCGGATAATAGCAAGCACATGTGCTATCGAGCATGGCCATCAGGTAAGAGCAATCACATATATGGTACTGAGCATGAGGACATGACTCTTCTGGGGAATGAGCATTGGTTAAATAATCAGCAAAGTAGAGTCGTGAACAACAGAGCACTATATTAAAAATGAGTGCGAAGGAGAAAAAGTAGGAATCAACTTACGTGCATGCGAACCTGAAGGAAGTGGTAGGACAGAAGGATCTGGTCGATCATGTATAAGGAGTGACACGGGCTCTGAAATATTACATATTTGGTAATAAGGAAAGAGAGAAAATGAACGATGACGACCTTCACATATTATAACAGCAGCAATCTTGTGTAACCGGCAGGAGAGTTTTTTTGGAAGAGTGCTAAGTATATTTTTTATCTTGTACGGCTGAACAACTTATCTGGCGGTTGGAAAATAGGAACCATACCTGTTCTTGTCTTTCGTGAGCCTCGTCGTACAACACGGTTGGATCTAGAGTTGAAGTCTGTTGGAAAGGTATCACTACCATGAGGTGTTGCTCCAACGGGAACATCACTGTTGATAGAAGTCTCTACGAAAAAGATCACACCAGATAAAGCACCATGCTAATTATAGGTTCCATGAATAAAGGGGACCTCAAATCTTATTCGGACATAATGTAAAGTCGAGTTAGATAAACAGTGGTATCATGAGCTGAATCACGGGTATGATTATCTAACATATTAGATATGGGAGACGAATCTGATCGTGCGGCTGCATATGAAGAAATGAGGTTAGTAAGGATACATCCAGTGTATATACGAAACAAATACCTCACATAACTAAGCACACGTCTATTATAGGCACCTTCATCATGCAATGAACAGGCCGGGACACTGGTTCGATGGAGCAATGCGTTTGAATCCTCAAACCTATGAGTTCGACGCTTCTTATAGGCTTGTACAGGTGGTGGGCTGTTTGGTTGCCATAAATCTATTCAAAAAGCAAACTGACTGCTTTAGGAACAATAAATTGGACATTGTAAATACAGAATAATCAAGTAACATAGAGCAGGCAACCCACAATTACTGGAGGGGAGTGGTAAAGAAAAGGCATTGTGGTACCTGTACCAGTAGAGGGAGGAAATAGGCGGCGGCGGCTGGAACGGGTACATTCAAAATCGAAGCCTGTGGGCAAGGAATCAGGGGGTTTCAGTGGGTTAATATCCGGGACACCGGCATCAGCAGGGGCAAGCTCTGTAAATAGCGGAGCGGAAAGTGAAAACATTGATCGGAGCAGGTTCAAAGGTGGAGCAATAAGAAATAGTAAGAATAAATCGTAAGGACATTGGGGGACAGAATGAAGAGAGACCTGGTCCGGTAGAAGAACCTGGCTGTTCATTTATAAGGAGTGACACGGGCTCTGGAAAGTTACATATTTGGAAATAAGCAAAGAGAGAACACATATGATGACCACCTTCAAATATTACAACAACATCATCTCGTGTAACAGCTAGGATTTTTTTAAGGCTGGAAAGTATATTTTATATGCTGATTGTTTGAACAGAAGGTATAGTATCCGGCAGTTGGTAAATAAAATGGTGTAGCCACTGTACCTGTTATTTTTTTCCGTGAGTCTCGTCGTATGTCGTATAGCACGTATGCATCTAGAGCTGAAGTCTGTCGGAAAGATATCGCTAGAGGCAGATGTTGGTCCATGCGAAACATCATGGCTGATAGGAGTCCCTGAGAAGAATAGCACACCAGATAAATTAGCATGCCAATTATATGGTCCATGACCAAAGGGGGCTTCAAATCTTATCGGGGCATAACTAAAAGTGGAGTTGGAGAAATAGTGGTACCATGAGCTGAGCTACGTGTATCGTTATCTGACGTATCAGATATGGGAGCCGAATCTGATTGTGCAGCTGCATATGAACACATGATGGTAGTAAGGATACAATTGACATGTACATGAAACAAATAGCTGACATAACACATAACTAAGCACACGGTTCTCATAGGCACCTTCATCGGCCAGGACACTGTTTTGATGGAGCAATGCGTCTGAATCCTGTAACCTACCGGCTGCTGCAGAGGGAGGAAATAGGTGGCGTCGTCTGGAACGGGTAGAAACCAAATCGAAGCCTCTGGGTACGGAATCAGACGAATTCAGTGGGTCAATATCTGGGACAGCGCCATTAGGAGGGGCAGGCTCTGTAAACAACGGAGTCGAAAGCAAAAAAAAAAAAATTGTATGGGCGCAGGTGTAATGGCGGACCAATAAGAAATACTCCTAGCAAAAAAAAATTGGAAGGAAATCAGGGACAAAACGAAGAGGCGGACCTGTAGTTTGCCGTAGTAAAATAGGGTCGGCAACTTTGACGAAGCAATCAGGCAGCAAGGTTTTGGAGGATGATTCAGGCATGATCCGACCAATCATAATAGAGCAGACCTCAGAAGGAGCAAGCTTGGGCGGCAGGGCTGGATGGACGATGGCGATGGCGGGCACGTTGGCGCGGTGGAGAAGACGGGCAGCATCGGCGAGGCCGCGGCGTCGACGCAGAGCGGCTGTACGGCGACCACCGCCATCGGTGGGGGCACGACACCTGCGGAGGACGCGCCTGCGGTGGGGGCACTGCCGCGGAGAGGTGCGGATGGCGACAGCAAGCACGGCGGCGCGGCGGAGAAGACGTGCGGCGTCCGCGCGGATCCGCCGGCGGCGATCGCGCACCGGCGCGCGGCGGAGAAGACGGGCAGCACCGGCGCGGCAGCGGCGTCCACGCGGGGCAGCTGTACGGCGACCACCGGCAACGGCGGTGGGGGCACGACGCCGGCGAGGGCAGCGGAGGACGCACCGGCGGGGGGGGGGGGGGGGGCGGCCGCGGCCGCCGAGACGTGCGGACGACGACGGCGAGGACGGTGGCGCGGTGGAGAAGACAGGCGGCGTCCGCGCGGATCTGCCGTACGGGGACAGCCTGGGGCAGGACGGCAGCGGAGGACGTGCTGGCGGTGGGGGCGCGGCCGTGGGGCGGTGGAGAAGCCGCGGCGACGCCCGCGAGGTGAAGGGAAGCCGGAGGACGAAATCGGGCGGATGGCAGGATGAACTGGACTGCACGCACATGCGAATCGGGCTGGGCTGGACTGCAGTGGTGGACCCGAGGGGCTGACACACCGAGACGGCTGCAGGTGGAGGCGACTGTAGCTGGAGCAGTGTCACCGAAACAACTGTAGCTGGAACAGTAACGAAACAGTAATTGACGGGAAAAACTAAAGATTCTATATATGATAGGATAGGATATAGACAGGTTGCTGTAGTATTTTTTTAGATCACAATAGTTATAAATGTCTTTACGACATTTATTCAATTTGTTGGAGTTGCTTTAAAATAAAATAAACCATTTCACAAAGGAACAAGGCATTATAGTGTTACTATATCCCTGCTGAGCACAACTTCCAAATCGGTTTATAGGCTAAATTCAGGGATCTATGTGTTAAATAGTTTTTTTACTTATTAGAAGTGATTATTTGCTAATTTTGTGAAATAAAATCTTTAAAATAAACCATAGAGGGATCTAAGCTAGAAAAGGTAGTTTCTCCTAATTCACGTCACACACACTCACTATATACATAGAATTTATTCTAGAGAATCATTTTCACCCGTGGAGAATCAAATTTCACAGAGAATCTAGAACAAGGGAAGTTTTACCAAACATGGCATGAAATTTGGCACATCAAAACCATATTGATTCCATTAAATAACATGATAGTTGGCATATATGAAAATAAAAAGGAAAAAATGAGGGGCCTAGAGAAATTGGCATGATGGGATGTGGGAGCCAATTTTTAAGGGCACATAGGGTTCACAACTAACTTGCCATGATAAACGTAGCGGTTAGCTAACAACAGAGCACTTACCAGATGCACATTCTGATTATTTTCCAAAAAAAAATTGCGACATATGGTGGAGATGACGACAATGAATATTCCCACTAGGAATAGGTAGTTGTCTTCTAGTAAACTTGGTGTTTAGTTATGGGCTATTGCTTTTTGTGTGTCTCTTTAATTAAGAAAAAAAATTTGTTGTCATGTAATAATGAACGATCATGTACATAACGTATCCAGAGACTAGAATAAAATTCGTTTTTCTAATAAAATATTATCCAATATATTTTTAACATAGTTGCTCCATTTTTTCAACATAGTTGCTCCATAATTTTATTTTGCCAATGTCACCCTGGTACAAAGCAGAACCGGCCTCCGTTGGACCTACTGGGCCTGCAAGAGTAACGACCTCGTTCCCCTCCTCTGTCGCCTCTCTTTCCGTTCCTCGCAGCGACGACTGGACGAGCGCCGCCTCCCCTCCCTCCCGCCCACCGCGAGGACTTCGCCGGCGACGCGCTCCGCCGCCGCTGCCACGTATTCTCCGCCGACGAGTGCCCACTAGGTACGCCTCTTCCCATTCGTCGGCCCAAATACAGTGTGGCATCCCACCTGTCCCTCCACCCCTCTAGGCGCATCCCAGTTCGACGCCGGCGACACGCTCCTCCGCCGCCTCGCGGCGACCGACGTCGGCGGGGACCAGATCCTGGCCGAGTCGGCCGCGCTGCTGGCCAAAGCCTTAGTGTCCTCCTTCCCCAGCCTCGGCAACCACCACGGCGTCCGGCCCGCGGCAGCGGACCGTGTCCCGCCTCCGCGTCCACCTCTGTCTCTCTGCCGCCCTACGCCAGGTCCTCGCCGGCTACGAGCACCCACCGGGTATGCCCCCCACCCCTGCGCTTTCCCTTTCTGCCGTGCGAAACCGATCATCCCAAACGAAGGGATCTGACACCGTTACAAGTTTGGTAGCTACCAACTTGGGGATTTATTGGGTCCGACCCTGCCGCCTGCCGGTCTGCACATCAGAGGCCAAAAGATTGAGAATCCAGAGATGCATTTTTCTAGAGATGAGCTGATCGGATCGACGTTCATTGCTTTCGGGATCACATTGTTCGTGTGTTTCTTCTATGTTGCGATCGTGTCCAAGCTGCTTCCACCATATGAAAATAGATTCCTGGCTGCCATCCAAAACGATTGGTAAGGAACGTCACGGCAAGACAGATGACTGTTTACTTGTATTTCTTTTGCAAATTGACATTGGAGTATAGGTTGTCCACTTTTGTGGTAGCTAGTTAATACAGAGTATGAAGTAAATTAGGTGCATCATATTATAAAATAGTGTTACTTTTTCTTTTGGCTATGGTTATGGATGTTCTGTTGTTGTTTTCCTTGAAAGAGTGAGACCCTTGCAACAGCGTAACTTGTGCAATTAATATAAGAATTCACCTAACTGGCCTGCTTCGTAATTTTGCAGGTATTACTGTCTACTTGTGCCGTTGACGCTTCCTGTAATAATTGTGGCTATCTATTTACACTGGCTCAGCATGAAGATGTTCAAGCATGCATGAAGAAATCATGCAATTTTGTTCTAATTTCAGAAACACAGAATCTCGGTGAAACTCAAGGTTGGTTTAGCTGAAAGTGTCAAGGGAATAGGTTTATACAGTCTGTAATTTGTTTTTGCTATCTCCAATATGTAATCTGGTCACATTTCATTCAGATATACATATCATTTTTTTTTGTCAATGGAATCAGCAGAGAATCACTTCACTCTGGAAAAAAACTGTTTGGCCGTCGGAGAGTGATACTTTTCGAGAATCCGCTCCATGGAGCGCTTCCAAACGCACCCTAAGTATGCACCATTGGGTTGTGCTAGCTAGCTTGTGCAGCATTAGTTTCAGGTAACCCGCCACGGGTGGCTCTGGCTAGCTTCACTTGCAGACAACAATGCATACTCAATGGCTCTCTTCACTTAACTTATCAGTCGAGCTTATCAGCTATAGTATAATGTTTTTCTCTTACAACGAAATATCATCAGTCGGCTTATTAGCCGTAGAAACCATCGGCCGAACATGATCAAGACGGCTTAGCGGGGACATGATCTGACAGATTAATCGCAACCGGCCACCTACATGTAATCTCACACACGTCAAGTTGCATAGCGGGGAGAGACTAACTTTTTAAAAAATAATATATATTTTGAGAGGACGCGCATTGTTAGCTTGTTCGTCAAACCTTTCGACATTTGAATTTGAACCAACAATTGAACCCAACAAACTCGAATCACGTGCAAAATGCCAAAATAGCTAAAGGTTGGGGAGAAGGCCGTTTTTTTTTTTTGAGGTGTCATATCAGATTGTTGCTTCGTGGTGGTGCGCGTTGTCAGGGAAGCACGGCCGCTGACTTCGCAGAGAAAAGCGTCTCACATATATAGGGTCTCAGTCTCACACTCACTACAACCTTCGGTGCGCGCGGCTAGTTTGACGCATGCAGGCACGCCATCGAACGTGAAAAAACAAATGGGTATATATGTACGCGCTAGCTAGCGGTTTACGCTAATGCGTTAGGTTCAAAAGTTTTCAAACATTTTATATACAATTACGTACGTTTTTTAAGGAAAGGAAAAGAGAGGGAGTACCGCCATGCCGCCGCCCTTCGGTTGGAGAGCTAGGTCTCCAACACCTTTTCAGTCTGAAAAGGGCACTTTATTTCAGTTCTTTCATGTTTTATATCTGTTCATCGCAATGCAAAGCTTTTGGACCAGAGAAAGTTTGGAACAGTTCTGTGGATTTTTCTGCTTGTCCGTCCATTTTCAAAAAAAGAAAGAAAAAGAAAATTGAGTTTGAAACCAACTGGAACGCACGCAAGCGAGAGCAGGTAGAGGTCGATCTACTACAAATTCATCAACGAAGCAACCATCGTTGGAACTGATGGAGCGGGAGGTTTCTTTCTATCATGGCAATATACAACGGCAAATATTTGAATCTATCTCGTCAAGTGGCAACAGAGAATTATTATTAGCTGCTGAAACCGGCCGGCCTCCGTCCAAAAAAGTAATGCCAAATGAATGAGCAGAGAAGATTAGCTGAAATCTTGAATCATCAACTCCCAACAACGTTACCAATCGGCATTTGACGACCGGTTTGACCCGCGCCACCACATGGATTGACCTGACGAGTATATATATGTGGAGTATATATGCGACAGGTTAGCTTCCACTGCTAGCTAGCAAGCTCCGATCAACCCTGTTCGTTTGGTTTATCAGCTGACTTATCATCCACCAAAACAGTGTTTTGTCTCACAGAAAAACAACAAAAACAACATCAGTCGTGGCTTATCAGCCAAAAACAGCCAAACAACATCATGCATAATAAAAAAATCTAGCCATCACTACTGTGTTTCCATTAATTACTTTGAGAGAAGCCGTTGCTGCCACCTGCGAAGACACCGTCCATCTCAAAATAAGTTGAAATCACATGGCCGGCCGGCCGTTATTCCTTTAATTTCTCCATGGAAATCATAACTACAAATATATTGTGTGATGAGTATTTGAAAAGTATTGCATCTTCAGAGAAGCCCAGCCTTCTCTGCTGCATGCTGAATGCAAGGCAATCTTTTGGCAGCACCTTTGCCCTAGTTAATCCATCGTGCATAGAACATGCATGTTATGCGCCATATGCACGTAATTAATAGCACACTTCCTAAATAGCAGGTGCCTGAAATCTATCTTTTGTTCAAGCGACGATGTTGTCCTTTGATCTTGCTTCGAGATTCGTATATCTTCTGCCAATTTAGATCTTAATTATTTCACAGCCATTGCCTGAATGTATGCAATTTTTCATGTGACTGAAAAATAGCAAATCCCAATTAATAGCGTTTTCATTCTTTCATCAACATGATATGCATGCATCTATATCTTTGTGGCTGGAGTTTCCTACGTACCTGCAGCCTACTGAATGAAGCTGCAGTGCAGCTACCACTGATGATGCACAGCACCAACCATGCTATCGCTACTGCCACTACTTATAAACCACCGGGCCAAAGCTAGCACGACAACATATGAAGCTACGAATGCATATATATATAGAGAGAGAGAGATCACTCTCGCATGCAATAAGTCGCAACTACTCTACGTACGCAGTCTTCATCAGACCGCTTTATTACACTTCAGACGAATCCCAAACAGGTAATGCGAGATGAGCACAGGAAATTAATTAGTTGAAATCATGGATGATTTGACGCCCAGCGTTATCATCAGCTAGCTGACGAGCACAATATGTATGCAGCCCAAGAAAGCGATGCTGCGCGGCTAGCATCAGAGCATTTGACGATCTTTGACCGCCAGGTGGCATCGACAAAACCTGCCCTGCTGCCCATGTAGCAGGTGTGCTCCGGCGCTCCGCTCTCCTTCCATTAATTGGAGATGGATGATGTCTATACTGACCAAAACACAATAGAAAAAAAATGTAACCATCACTGTTGAGGTTTTGCCTTACTCTGAGAGGAGCCGTTGCTAACAAGTACTAGACCAACAAGTTGTAAGTAAAATTAACCATTTGAGACTCTGACAAAGGAACAAGGCAGTATAGTGCTAATATGTGCCTGTTTAGCATAACTTCCAAAGCGGTTTCTAGGCTAAATTCAGAGGAGCAATGTTAATTAGTTTTTTTAACTTAGAAGTGATTATATGTTAATTTTGCGAAATAAATTCTCTAAAATGAACCGTGGAGGGCTCTAAGCGGGGGAAGAAAAGTAGTTTCTCCTAATTCACGCCACACACAAAGTCACTATATGCATAAAATTTATCCTAGAAAATCATTTTCACTCGTGGAGAATCAGTTTTCACAAAGAATGTGGAACAAGAGAAGTTTTACCAAACAGGCCCATGAAATTTGGCACATCAAACCCTATTGATTCCATTAAAAAACATGATAGTTGGCATATGAAAGGAAAAAAAAACGAGGGGCCTAGAGAAATTGGCTTGCGCGCTGGGATGTGGGAGCCAACTTTTAAGGGCACATAGTGTCCACAACTAACTTGCCACGCTAAACGTTAACTAACATAAGAGCACTTACCAGATGCGCATTCCGTCTATTTTCCGAAAAGAGTGCCGACATATACCGACTTTAAAGATGGGCAATGTCGTATGGTGGAGATGAGGACAAAGAATATTTACATTAGGAATAGGTGTCTGTATTCTAATAAACTTGGTGTTTAGTGTTGGGCTATTACTTTTTGTGTGGTTCTTTAATAAAAAAATGTTTTCAGTCAGATTTTGATTCTGTAATTATGAACGGTCATGTACATAACATATCCAGAGATTAGAATAAAATTCGTTTTTCTAAGAAAAAATTTAGCCAACATATTTTTTTATAATGTTTATTTAGTTGCTCCATAATTTTATTTTGCCAACTTCTTAGATTTATGTAGCCGAAACAAAATTTTGCCAATGTCACCCTGGGTACAAGCAGAACCGGCCTTAATGGGCCTCCGTTGGACCTACTCGGACTGCAAGAGCCCATCTACGGCGTCGTTGGATGGAGCAACGGCGGATGCAAAGCTATTGGTATTGCACGGCCCTGGAGTCCTGACGTCCTCGTTCCCCTCCTCGTGTCGTCTCTCTTCGGTTCCTCGCGGCGACGACTGGGCGAGCGCCGCCTCCCCTCCCTCCCGCCCACCGCGAGGTCTTCGCCGGCGACGCGCTCCGCCGCCGTTGCCACGTCTTCTCCGCCGACGAGTGCCCACCTGGTACGCCTCTGCCCCTCTCCCCTTCCCTTCCCTCTGCGCGAGGAACCGAACACCCCAAACCCTAATGCAAGTTGTCGTACTCGGATCTGGCCCAATTGCGAGTATCCGCATGGTGCCTGCTAACTTCGAGTTTTCGCAAAATTATCGGGTGTATACATGTCCTATACTGGGTCCGCCCCTTGCTAGCACAACGTGATTATGGTTCTTGCGTTTGGGTCTCAATTCCATCCCCATGCTCCATGCCAAGCCTGCCATGACCGAGGTTGTTGTTTGTGGTGGCACGGGTTACTCATCTGGAACTGAGATTTTGCCCTGGGGGACATAATTTCTGAAAACTATATGTGTTTGGTGTGAGAGGCTGAGAGCTATGTGCTTAGCTTCTGAGAGGTAAATTTGGACTTTGGCATGAGCCCAAAATGGGGGCACTGCGACTGCGAAACATGACACTAGCTTTCTTATCTCACTGGAGCTGGATAGAGAGATAGGTCCCAGTGCCAGGCATTACAATTACAATGTTTCTGCGTTAGTGCATCATATATGCTATGATTGATTGTTCAAAAGTCCCTCGATATATCAATATTGCCAAGCCGCTGTTCTTCCCCTTTCCATCGTGATTTTGTTTCCATCTTTTATGGTATACCCAGCGGTGTTATCCTAAACGGTAAACGGTAAGCGGTCGCTCACCTGTCGTTTAGCCCATTATTCGGTTAAAACGGCCGTTTAAACGGTCAAAACAACTGATTAAACGGAAACGGTGTACTAATGTAGCGTTCAAACGGTGTGTAAACGGGCTAAACAACCATTCAATAGCCTTTATGTGATTTCGTTGCCATCCTTTATGGTATACCCAGTTAACCACCATTCGATAGCATTTATATTATCTCTCTGAGATGTTGTATTTGGCGTTTTCTGTTTTTTGTTCCCCAGCTGTCGAGCTCAGATACACATCCTTATCTAGTTGTTATTTGAATCATGTGTTGCCATTGGCTGGTTATCTGGCCGTGAGACACTTTTACTAAATCATTCCAACTTGCAGATCCAGTGAAGGCTGACAACTTGACACAAGGTGTTCAAGAAATTTAAGCCGTGCACTCTTCATCATAAGTTCAAGGAAATATCTGTGTTAATCTTGGGGACCTCCAGTATATTGCTGAGAGTTTTCCTTGATACAGGGGAATAAAGACAGAAAGAATCTTTTGGCATTGCTCTGTAGCCAGTGCTGCAATGGCTACGAAGCTTGTGGTAATTTACCAACTCTCTTTTCCTTTGTAAGATTCTAACACGAATGACACACTTGAGGGATAACAAGGATGCACAATTGTTACACCTAGGTTCTCGGTATCCCCTGGGATGTTGACACTGAAGGGTTACGTGAGTACATGGCCAAGTTTGGACCCCTAGACGATTGTGTCGTCATGAAGGTTTGCCATAATTCACATTTAGATTGAATGACGGATGCTGTACTGTTTATGTTTTCTTACCCTTAGTTTTGAGTTTTACAATTCCTGAAGTACTTGATCCTTCTATTTCAATTTTCAAAAAATAATTTAGAAAAATATTTATTATTTATTTTCTCCAAGAATAGTTTGCTTATGATTAGGAATAGAAAATTATGTGTAGCCAGATGCCTGTGTCCTTTTAGTTATTTTTTTATCTTATAAATTTGAATGTCTTAAAGTTTACTATTTTATTTTTGTTTTGTGCTGTTCAAAGACATTTGGTTCCTTGTTCATTTTTTTTACATAGGCATGCAATATTAGCCTTTTTGTATGTTCATCTGCTGATTGCACTATTTGATCACTATATATGCTGATTGCCACGCTTATTTATGACCATGTTTCTTGCATATAAAAAATAATAGGAGCGGTCTTCTGGGCGATCTCGCGGGTTTGGCTATGTAACATTCGCCTCAGCCGACGATGCAAAGGTAGTAGAATAATGAACATAATCCTTCATTTTCTCCATGCACGATGTTTCATAATGAATTCTGTGCATTGTTCAACCTTTAACTGGAATCTGTATGCAGCTGTTTTATAGTGCCCAATTCAAATAAGTTTTCTGAATCACTGCATTGTCCTTTCAGAATGTTCTTGATTGCGAGCATGTTCTTGGGAGCCGTACGTTAGAAGTGAAGATAGCTACTCCAAAAGTAAATAACATACAATACTTTACCTTTTATTTCTGTAATTTGCATATGGTCTACCATTGATAAGTGTCCAGATCTACATGGTATTGATTATGGTGTATTTTTCTTTTAACACAGGAAGAAATGAAATCACAAGGAACAAAGAAAGCTACAAGGATATTCGTTGCTCGAATTCCACAATCAGTGGATGAATCGATGTTTCGTAGGTCAGTTACAACATTAACACCATGTCTTCATTATCTGTATTGGGCTTGTCTAAACTGGACTACTTTATTAACAGGCATTTTGAAGCTTTTGGAGAAATTCTTGATCTCTACATGCCAAAGGTTAGAAAAAACTAAAACTGGTTTTGTATGGAACATTGCATCTGGTATCCTTCAAATAGTGATAGTACTGTTTCATAAGTTGCATAATGCTGCTATGCTAGTTTATCTCTTCAATATTATGATTCTAGATCATAGGGGTAAACACCAACAACAAGATAGCCGGGCGGAGTCAGCTTGGAGGGAGACTAGACTATTGGGATTAATTCTTCATTGTTTGATTGGAAGTAGATACCTCTGATGTCATATCAAGAGATAAGGATTAGGAGAGGTTTGATGGGCTCGCCCTTCAGCCACCCATAAAATTCTTCCTATTTAATTTGCGAAATTATTAACTAAGGGGATATTCTACAATGCGATCGTTTATTGCCTGTGCAAGTTGTGAGACACATCTTAATCTGGTTATAGCCTAAGGGACTTTAAATAAATCATGTGGTTTACATTAGTGGCAAAGGTTTTAACATGCAATCTTAAGCATAAAAGTATGTTTAGTACAAAGTCATTGAATGAAGTTCCTGACTTGTGTGCAACGAGTTTTGGGGTTAACTTGGTTTCTATAGCCTTATTGGCCTCCATCAGTATACCAATCTGGGAAGAGTGCCACTAGATTAGGGTAGAATTTGTATCAGCGTATTTTCAGTGTTTTGATTAGGATAGACCTCAGCATTAAGATCTAGTGCAGAAACTCTGTTTTGCTTGCATGAGTATTTTGCTCCATTGTTCTAAAAGCAATGTCATGGAGCATTCAGTGGTTATGCGACATTACATGATTGGGATAAATTAGAGGTGGATATGACAATGATTTTACTTAAAATTTGCGCTACACTCACATCTTCTGTGTAGGAACATGGTTCAAAAGGGCATCGTGGAATTGGGTTTATCACGTTTCAGAGTGCAGGTACGTTTATGGATGTTTTCCAGCTCATTTAGATGTGAAGAGATTTTTTCAGTTGAGTTGATGGGATAGGGTACATCAGCTTTTACAGAAAATGGAATGTCTGTAGTTATGATGTACTAGTTGCCTAATTTTTCGCTGTAACAATCAGGTGCCAACCAGTAGAGTTAATGCCGTCGAGTGATTTACAATGATACCATTCTTATTGTGGATTGTTCTTTTTCCGATGATCTATTTTTATTTTGTTATCGATTGCACTTTTAGAGAATTTCTTACGCTTTTCTTTTTCTTATATTTTGCTTGCATTTCGTGTATTTGAGATATGATTCTAGTTGTAACAGTTCTTGCTCAAGTTGTTTATTTTCTGCTCATTGTTTTTTAATAAAAGTTGGTCATATGTTTATTCTCCTGAGCCATTCTTTTGTTCCAATGTCATTTCCTTTTTACATTATTCTAATTTTGAATGTAATTAAATAGAGTCCGTGGATAGCATCATGCAAGAGTCACATGAGCTTGATGGTACAACAGTAGTTGTTGATCGTGCGACTCCAAAGGTACCTTACTCTTCTGAAATAGAACTTTATTGTGGTCAGATCCATCTACTAGCTCCAACTAGTTAATCTAGTGATATACTCCCTCCATTCTGAAATATAAGATGTTTTGACTTTTCTAGGTACATAGATTTTTCTATGCACTTAGATATATACTATGCCTAGATACAAATATAGTAAAAGCAATGTATTTAGAAAGGCCAAAAAATCTTATTATTTGGAATGGAGGGAGTATTTGTGGTTTTTTTAGTGTATATGGTGTTACACTAGAATACTGGATATAGTTTGTCTAGTGATATGTTTGTGATTTTTTAGTGTATTGTGTTACACTAGAATACTGGTTCGTTTGTTATTTTAGATGCTTATATAGTATCTATATCTGCCTGAAAATATGTTTGCATCAGGATGAAGATGTCAGATACCCCCCGAGTAGGCCATCTCAGGGTGGCTATGGTGCATATAACGCATACATTTCAGCTGCTACCAGGTATGCAGCTTTGGGTGCACCAACACTGTATGACCATCCTGGTTCAGCTTATGGAAGTAAGTCTTCGATCTATTATAGATTTTTTTGACAGATCTGAACACACCAAAACTTTCCCTCCCGGCTTAGTATTTCACTGTTTGACTTCTATCAATCAGGAGGGTACTATGGATCCTCTCAAGCAGTGGGCAAGAAGATATTTGTTGGTAGACTTCCACAAGAAGCTAACACAGATGACCTAAGGCATTACTTTGGCAGATTTGGCCGAATTGTAGATGCATATATTCCAAAGGTGAGGCTAAGACTTTTATTGTTTTGCATGCCATAATATATCAGCTGTCTCAATTTTTCCAATTCCTCTACAGGACCCAAAAAGAAGTGGCCACCGAGGCTTTGGTTTTGTCACCTTCGCTGATGAGGGTGTGGCAGAACGGGTAGCTCGTAGAAGCCATGAAATTCTAGGCCATGAGGTAAGGCTGCTGGTGTTCCTTGCCCTTGCTACCTTTGTATCTAATGTAAAAAAATGATGATATAGTATTGTCTTTGTCTGGGAAAAAAATGCGAGTCAAGTATTTCTGCTCTTCCTTTCAGGTTGCAATAGACCCCGCTGCACCACTTGAGAATGATTCAGCTGCTGGTGGTTACATTGATCCTATGGATCTTTATGGAGCTTATGGTTCAATGCGATCTTTCGGCAGGTTCTGCGGCGGTCTAGATTATAATGTAAGCACAAAAACATGTTCTCATGGCATAGTATGATTATAAAACACATCTAATTGATGAGTAGGTACTCCAAAATAGAAATCTAGTCTTAACTTCATCTCTTGTTGCTGTGACCTTTTTTTTTACTCATCTGTGGCTCTGTCACTTAATAACCAATCTTGTCATGTTGCAGTATGGTTATGGACCCAGCGGCGGAAGCAGCAGATCAAGATCGGATTGGCGATACCGACCTTACTGAATGTGTTTTAGTTTACTTCTAGGGAAGGAAACTGAGGTGGAGAAAACAAATACCTGTTTAAGAATGCTAAGTGGTACCTCAAGTGGCATCTTAATCTTAAGAGGGGCGTGTGAAATCTATCTATTTGTTCATGTTGTAATTTTTGGACATGAAAAATGCTTCCCTGCAATTTGTTTATCGTGATTTACATTGTTGACACAAGATGAAGGCAGCCTTGTAGTTATTGTGTGGAAGTGCTGTATGTAATAAAAAGGATCTGTTGCAAAAGAAGCTATAAGCGATCCAGCATGCGCCCTGAATCGTCTGATCGTTCTCTCCATATATCGTTGCACATGGTAATAGTATAATTCTTTCCAAGTTAAGCGTGTTTGCACCATGGTTAAGGGTGCTGCTTGGAGAGTGAGGGAGCAAACCTTGACTTCCGACGTTTAAAGTTGATTTGAACTTTTGCATTAAATTCGATGAACAATGGTGTCTGGGCTTTTAGAAGTTGAGGCATTGATTTGGGGGAGTTGGCAGCCGATGCTTTTGGGGGATGGAGTTCCCTGCCTAGCTCGTCGCCAGCGCGGCCGCTGGCCGTTCGCCTGCCGCCCACGCCGTGCTCTGGCCGCATGGATTTTCCTACGCGCGCCTGAAGCACTGTCGAGGTGGAGCCCCTGATTTGCGAGCTTCAGCTGCACTTTGTAGCAACAGAGTCAGAGTTTTTCAGCTGGTTGCAGTCACAGCAATTTTCAGCACAAGTGTTTGAACTGGGAACATCAAGATGCCATGCATGAGCTGGTCGTACTTGGATTGTTGAAGACTCGTGTTTTTCTTTGTTTTTTTTCTTGCATTAGGATTTGGGATAGGATTCAAGTTGTAATATACTAGTTCTTGCACTAGTTATTTATTGTTCTGCTCATTCTTTTTTTGATAAAAGTTGGCCATATGTTCATTCTGATCCAAACTGATGAACTGACGTCAATATTTGAATAGAAAATCAGACGAAGCAACTGATGAACTGAGCGTGAAGATGGAACTTGAAATAGAGTGGCAAGCTAAGCAACAATTGTTGTCATACACAACCTTTTACAACCTTTTCTCGCTCTCAAATCGATAGAATAAATTAGAAAGTGATTTGTAGTACTGCACTCTGACGTACGTGCAAGAACAGGGCAACCAGGCCATCCCGCACCCGCTCAGGCCACGGGTAGTGGCCACGGCCGGCCAGGGGCTGGCGTAGGACGGCCAGTGCCTCCTAGGTGGCCACTGGCCAGTAGCTTGTCGCAGTTGTCCAGGGGCCGTCAATAGGCAGCGAGGTGACAATTGTCCTCTTCTGCATCTGAAATTTTTGTACTGAATGATTTTTCTGCTTGTGCAGTGCACTACATCACATGTGTCAACTTCTTATGCATTCAGAAAGGAAAAGGTTCCCAGCTGTTGTGAATTAATTTCATGGTCATGACTCTTGGTAGTAGCTTTAGAAAATATCATTTAGGGGGCACATTAGACCTTTCTCAGAGAAATCTTATGTTCCTCGAGGCTCAAGCTCAAGCTGGAGCTAGACTGCATGTCAAGACAACCTGCTTGAGGAACTTCACAATGGAGTTGCGGAGAAGTGTTGGAAAGGCTAGAGCAGAATAGTTCTAAAGTCCATACAGGCTCGCCTAACACTTATGATAAACAGGAATAACGCTTATGTTCGTTATTATTAGATTCATCATGAAATATACTCCTACTTTAGAAATAAACCGGTTTGGAGACATTAAAGTGTAATGTTCTTTGTAAACTTATTAATCAAATTTGGACAACTTTAACATGATGCAAGAATATTATAGTTGCATTATTTTTTGAACGAGTACAACCTTTACTCGCTCTCCCATCGATAAAAAATTTTGGAAGATATTTGTAGCACTGCACTGTGAGCATACAGAAGATTGCTATGCTACCCTTACCCTGTCAGATTGTCCGTGTCAAGAAGTAGTAGGTATCCAGCGAGCTGCACTTTAGCCACTCACTCTCTGCAGTGCAGGACCGTTCAGAGGAAACGCACTCACGCAGTCACGTACAGACCGCACATCGGCGATGTCTCCCCGCCGCTCCTCCGCCGGCGGCGAGCTGCCCGTCGTCGCCGACAGAGACCAAGCCCGGCTGCAGCAGCTGGGATACAAGCAGGAGCTCAAGCGCGGCCTCTCGTACGTTTCGCATGCCATTAATTTCCAAGCTCCTCCTGCATGCATTTTCTTCATTTCTTCCCCGCAGCTCGTCTCAGCCTTTTATTACCTCTGCCTCTGCGTAGCGTCATCTCCAACTTCGCCTTCTCCTTCTCCATGATCTCCGTGCTGGCCGGCGTGACGACGACCTACACACACCGGGCTGCGCTACGGCGGGCCGGCGTCCATGACGCTGGGCTGGCTCGTCGTGGCCGCCTTCAACGGCTGCGTGGCGCTGTCCATGGCGGAGATCTGCTCGGCGTACCCGACCACCGGCGGCCTCTACTACTGGAGTGCCAAGCTCGCCGGCAAAGAATGGGCTCCACTCGCCTCTTGGGTCACCGGATGGTACGTATTGTACATGCTTTCGGGGGGGTTTTTTCACTCTCCTTTAATTTTTGGATTCAAAATGCCTTTCTCTTTATTCATGTCACTCTCATATAACGTACGTCGAGAAAAATTGGACGACGACGTTTTTCAAACCATCATTCTGCCGGTCTATTTAGTTATCGTATTTTTAATCTTTGTGTCATATTTCGCAGGTTTAACATCGTGGGCCAGGTACGCTTTAACTTGATCACAGAATCCATCAGGTCATGAATTATACACGCCTGCTAACCTTAGACTTTTCCTATAAACTTTTATTTATAATACTCAGATACACTATATATTTACTACTGGTCTACTGTTGTCTGTGACCGCTAGCTGATTTATATCATATATAGGTAGCCAGCAAACTTGGACACGGTTCAGTTTAGACTGTAACAACTAACAACGACACTATAAAGTGATCATTCAGTTATTTTTTACAAAGATGAACATTCAGATATTTGACCGGTCGCTCTGAAAACTACTACTCTTCTGAACTTAGTAGCGTATTTCATTTTACTGGGACAAATTGTTGACTGACAATCTATTTATCATTCACACATGATTTTTTTTTGTACAGAACTAATGTAATTAGATTCATGTTGAAAAATACCTACGATTAAGATGTTTATGACATATAAGTGACACTTAATAGTCTAATAGAGTAACAGCAGACCAAATTGTTTAACAGATCGATTCAGGAAAAAAAAGTGTGCCCTAATTAACAAAAAGAAATACGGCTACTAGAACTTGAAACAGACAACCTGTCTTTTTTGTATGATGAAAGGTTGCTTCCAAAAATGGACATCCAAGATTCGGCGATATAGTCAGTAGCGTGCCATAATAGTAGTCAGCAACTTCTGCACACAGCTGAGCTCAATAATGCAATCAGAGTTGAATTGAAACGTCGTCCCTAGATAGCTAGATAGCTCTGGCCGCTAGTGCGTCATACTACATACCTGAATGATTGGGCTTTGAGCACATTATAAATTAGATTAAATCAGGACAAGAGCCGATTGATGCTGTAGTACTTTCTTGGCTAATCTTTCGTTTTTCACAGTGGGCTTGCACCACGAGCGTGGACTTCTCACTGGCACAGTTTATCCAAGTCATCGTCTTGCTTAGCACCGGGGGAGCCAATGGCGGTGGTTATCTTGCCTCCAAGTACGTCGTGCTGGCCATCTACACCGCCATCCTCATCCTGCACGGGCTTATCAATAGCCTCTCCATCAACTGGCTGGCCTTTTTCGGCCAACTTGGAGCTTTCTGGAATCTTGCAGGTATTTATGTCAGTATGTGATGGCTCCAATGTCATTTTCACATCAATCCCCATTATTATTTGAGTTTTGTATGGTCTGATCATGTATTGACTAGTAACACTGAAAAAAGTAATTGGTGATCGATGTGATCGTATCGTAGGTGTATTTGTCTTGACGGTATTGATTCCGGTCGTTGCTAAGGAGAGGGCAAGCATGGAGTTCATGTTCACCCACTGCTACACTGACGATGCCGTGGGGATCCACAGCAAGGTCTATATACTAGCCATTGGCTTGCTGACAAGCCAATATTCCCTCCTGGGATACGACACTTCTGCCCACATGGTAAATAAATCTCTCTGCCGTTCCATATATTACTCATAAAAAACTTTTTGTGTGACTCATGTATACACCTGTTCGGGTGATCGTTTTGGTGGCCGATAAGTTTGACGTGCCGGTGTGTTTTTACAACAAACAAATGCAGTCAGAGGAGACGAAGAATGCGGAGTGGAGTGGGCCAATGGGGATCGTGGTTTCAGTGGCGCTGTCGAGCGTCTTCGGCTGGATTTACCTGGTGGCATTGACATCCATGGTGACCGACATCCCGGCGCTCCTGGACCCTACCAACGACGCCGGCGGCAACGCCATCGCGCAAGCCCTGTACACCACCTTCCGCCAGAGGTTCCGCAGCGGCGGCGTCGGTGGCGTCCTGTGCCTGGCGGCCATGGCCGTCGCCATATTCCTCTGCGGCACGGCGTCCGTGACCAGCAACTCCAGGATGGGGTACGCCTTCTCCAGGGACGGTGCCATGCCGCTGTCCCGCCTCTGGTACCGCGTCAACAACCAGGAGGTGCCGTTCAACGTCGTCTGGCTCTCCGTCTCGGTCGCATTCGTCATGGCTCTCACGGTAAGTTCGTATACATGCATTGCATTTGCATGCATGTGCGATGATGGATGATCTAGCTTATGATTGGCTCATCTCAGTCTCTAAAATGTAACTCGATGCATGAATGCATGCATGTCGTGGCATGGCAATGGTGCAGTCGCTGGGGAGCCAGGTGGCGTTCCAGGCAATGGTATCGATCACGACGCTGGGCATGTACATCGCGTACGCGCTGCCCATCTTCTTCCGCGTGACGACGGCGAGGAACTCGTTCGTCCCGGGGCCGTTCCACCTCGGACGCCGCTGCAGCCTTGTCGTCGGCTGGGTCGCCGTCCTCTGGGTGGCCCTTGTCACCGTGCTCTTCTGCTTGCCCGTGGCGTACCCCGTCGCCGGTGTCAACTTCAACTACACGCCGGTGGCCGTCGGCGGCGTGCTGCTGCTCAGCCTTGGCGCGTGGGTGCTCCACGCGCGGTTCTGGTTCCGGGGGCCCGTCACCACCGTTGACGCGTGATCGAGATGCATGGCCACGATCGATCGGCCCGGGCCTGATATGCTCTTTTTCAATATATGCAACCATCGCTAGATCTTTTTTTTTTCTAATTAACACCATCAAATATGTGTGTGTATATATAGTTGATTTATAATTAATTTAACACCATACAGACAAAAACTGTTTACAACAATAGTTACCTATTCTAATTTCACCCTGCGAGTGCGGTAATCCATATTATGCAAAAAAAATGCATCGAGAAGTTATCTTCCCACGAAACAGTTGATACAATCATTCAAAAATTCATCGCCGATGTGGTTTTGTAGATCTATCTTCACAATTTTCTTTACTAAAAAACACCTTTTCAAACCCTGCCACCACATTATGTCGATATCGCTAACAAAAACCAAATCTTTGGATTCCCACTCAGGAACTAATTCGTACATGAGATTCAACATGGGGGGAGGAGGGGGTTTACGGTCAACACCATTGATGAATAGTAGTACTTCTCCACTGGATTTGTCAAAGTTCACCGGGTTTGCACACCCCGGTAACAAGGTTAGATTTGCCCCTGCTATTGGGATTACCATACTATTCTAACTCAACTTATTAGGGAAAGCGAAAGCATTTATTTCCATCACGATCTGAAATCAGCCTAAAATCATAGCATATATTTATGAAGGGATATGTATGCATCAATCATATACGTCGACGTCGGCTATGAAGACGTACGGCGAAATGTTCAGCGATGATTTTAATATGTAGGCGTTACGTGAGTTGTTCCCACCAAACGACAACGTGAGCCCGTGCAAGCAACATCACCGCCGTTTGGCAGCCCGGCCATAGGCCTTCTAGCCAGCATCGCAATTTGGGTTAATCTAGGTCCAATGTAATAACATAGTTTGTTGTACACTAGGGAGGGTCAGAGCATTCATGTACAACTTATTGATCTGACTCTTAGGACGTCGTTAAGGCGTGTTGTATTGAACATTTCTTTTACCTTAACACAAAGACACGTAAACTTTTTTCGTGATCGATAAAAAAAATCAACCGTATACGTGGAGAATATGACAGCAACTAGTGGAAACCCATCATCACATCAACCAAAGACACCAGAACTTAACGTTGAAATCCACATGGAGCTAGCAATTAGGCCTTGGCCCATGGACCGCAGGCCCGTACTTTATGGATTCAGCCCATTAACGCAGTAGGGCTGACGTGGGCGAGCATGCATCGTCCATTTTATATATGGTATGGTTATTGCGGCAGATGACAGCCATCGTGGCAGTACGGCCACTAGTCAAAGGATGACGAATCAGACGAAAGGGACTCGCAGGACTAGGTTGCACATGCCGGGACAGCTATTTCCAGTCTTCTCTGCTGACTCCTTGTGTCATTGTGTGTGTGCATGTGCATCACGGACGGACGACTTGTATAGGTTTCTTCTGACAACAAGCTAATACTTTATAAGCTTAATTACCACTGACCCGTCAACCGGCCGGCCGAGCTGAGAGAGCTAGTCTCCTCATTCAGTAGCGGTTTTGCCCCGGCGGATCGGATCGGATCAGAGCAAAGTGCGGCGCACAGCGCCGGGGATGGGCACCGTCGCCGGCGAGCTTCCCCTGGCCGACCCGGCCGCCGACGCAGACCGGGCGCGGCTGCAGCAGCTGGGATACAGGCAGGAGCTCAAGCGCGGCCTCTCGTACGTGCCGGTGCAACGCTCCAGCAGCTTGTTCTGTGTGTTCGTTCTTTTGCCGCCGCCGCGAGCTGCTTCTGCTGATCGAGCTCATATCCTATCTGTGTGTGTTTTTCTAGCGTCGTTTCCAACTTCGCCTTCTCCTTCGCCATCATCTCCGTGCTGACGGGAGTGACGACGACCTACAACACCGGACTCCGCTACGGCGGGCCCGCGTCCATGACGCTGGGGTGGCTCGTCGTGGCGTTCTTCAACGGCTGCGTCGCGCTATCCATGGCGGAGATCTGCTCGGCGTACCCGACCTCCGGCGGGCTCTACTACTGGAGCGCCAAGCTCGCCGGCAAGGACTGGGCTCCACTTGCATCCTGGGTCACCGGATGGTACCTTCTCTTCATGTTTTTTTTATTATATAAGTATAGTATAATCAAATACAGTACTACTATATTACTGCAACTTAGCTCTCTCCGCAATCTCGCGCCAAATAATTAACAATAGACCATCAGATTCGTTTCAACAAAACAAGAAGCCATCAGATTCAGAAATGCTTCCGATGGATCCTCCTATATATTGTTTCAAACTAGCTAGCGAAACCGTCTTGTTTAATTAAATCTGTTGTTTTCATCACCGTGATGCCAAGGATGACGACGTGGCGTCTTCCCAATCATGTCACTTGTAGTCTAATCAAGTTTTATTCATACATATCTTCTGTCCTCTTTTGCAGGTTCAACATCGTGGGACAGGTACATAATCTCCAAATTCACAGGATTTATCACAGAATCTTCTTCGTTCTTTTTCTTTTCTTTTCTTTTTTGCATAGAGGACCAGTAGACTTTTGAGGCAGCACTGGACAATTTGAACACGAGCTGCAGCTGCAGCTGCAGTGCAGGCGTTAGTAGTAGTGTACTAGCTAGCTAGTGTCATCTCATCAGGCGGTACGGTATATTCTGATTGAATCGCCATGCGTGTGCACCGCAGTGGGCATGCACGACGAGCGTAGACTTCTCGCTGGCGCAGCTGATCCAGGTGATCATCCTGCTGAGCACCGGCGGTGCCAACGGCGGCGGCTACCTGGCGTCCAAGTACGTGGTGCTGGGCATCTACACGGCCATCCTCGCCGTGCACGGCCTCATCAACAGCCTGCCCATCCACTGGCTGTCCTGGTTCGGCCAGCTCGGAGCCTTCTGGAACGTGGCGGGCGTGTTCGTCCTCGTCATCCTCGTCCCGTCGGTCGCCAAGGAGAGGGCCAGCGCCGAGTTCGTCTTCACCCACATGAACACCGACAATGGCATGGGCATCCATAGCAAGGCTTATATCCTCGCCGTTGGGCTGCTCATGAGCCAGTACTCCAGCATCGGCTACGACACGTCTGCTCACATGACGGAGGAGACGAAGAAGGCGGACTGGAACGGGCCAATGGGGATCGTCTACTCCGTCGCTCTGTCCAGCGTCTTCGGGTGGGTCTACCTGCTGGCTCTGACGTCGGTGGTCACCGACATCCCGTACCTGTTGGACACGGGAAACGACGCCGGCGGGTACGCCATTGCTCAGGCGCTGTACGACATCTTCCACCGGAGGTACGGCACCGGCGCCGGCGGCATCGCCTGCTTGGTCGTCATTGCTGTCGCCGTCTTCCTCTGCGGCACCGCCTGCGTCACCAGCAACTCCAGGATGGGGTACGCCTTCTCCAGGGATGGAGCGATGCCGTTCTCGCATGTCTGGTATCGGGTGACCAAACATGACGTGCCCTTCAACGTCGTCTGGCTCTCCGTGTCCGTCGCGTTCGTCATGGCACTCACGGTGTGTGCATGCATGCTCTAGCTCTCATCTCTCAGCTTCTTGCATGCATGTGACCAAGCATGTGGTTTTCTGATGGACGTACACGTGCAGTCGCTGGGGAGCCAGGTGGCGTTCCAGGCCATGGTGTCCATCGCGACGCTGGGCCTGTACATCGCCTACGCGCTGCCCATCTTCTTCCGCGTGACGACGGGGAGGAGGACGTTCGTGCCAGGGCCGTTCCACCTCGGGAGATGCGGCGTCGCCGTCGGCTCGGTGGCCGTGCTCTGGGTGGCCTTCGTCACCGTGCTCTTCTGCCTGCCCGTGGCGTACCCCGTCGCCAAGGAGACCTTCAACTACACGCCGGTGGCCGTCGGCGGCGTGCTGGTGCTCAGCCTCGCCGCGTGGGTGCTCCACGCCCGGTTCTGGTTCCGAGGGCCTATCACCAACGTCTGACGCTGTTTGTTTGCAGGCTTCGATAGCCACACATACTGTGCTTTAAATGCATGCAGGTTATTATATCGTGCGCTCTGTTCTAAGATACGGAGTATCATTTTTAATATAAATATGAGGATGAATTTACTATAAAGATCAGCTCACTGAAAGCATAGTTCATTTCACGTGTCTTGGATACAGTGTTCAAAGTCAAAGATGAGTCTGCTCGCTGCACCTGGTCCTTCAGCCTCTGCCACATGCCACGTGCCACGCATTAGTTTAGTTAGGACACTCGCGTTGCCTATTGGTAGTTTATATCACCAAAAAAATATGTTTCTCAATGTAATTTTCTATCTCTTAGTCTTTGTCATATTAAATGTTGTACACTAATTAGAGCATCTCCAATGATTTTGTATATTTTAATTGATAAAATTAAGAGTTTGTCAAGTTTCAAATAAATATGACAAAGATAAAAAAAGTCAATCTTCAACAGTTTGGCAAAATTGACTTGACAATTAACAAAATTGACTCGGCAATTACCAAAATTGTGGAAATTACGGCGGCGAGAGAAAGTGTGCAGGTCAAGCGCAGAAAATGCCAAGCGCAATCCGCTAGGCATATATGTCAATCCTTCCCAGAAAATTGTCAAGTTAACAAAAATGCAAAGCTTATTTGTCAAACCGTTGGATATGAGTTTTTTAGACTTTTTGGTAAAAACAAGAATACAAAACCCATTTGCAAAATCGTTGGAGATGCTCTTAGAAATGCTAGACATAGACTAATTATAAAATTAATTGTACATATAGAGATTTTGTGAGACAAACGCATTAAGCTTAGTTAGTTTATGATTTTGTCGTTTGGGACAATGTTTTAGTCAAAATTGGAAATATAAATCATAAATAACTTTTAAGTTGTTGAGTTTGAAAATGTGAAAATCATATCAATAGATTTGCCTTTAAAAATAATTTTATAAAATATACCTAGATTATATTTTAATAAATATTTTTTAAAAATAAGCGGTCAAAGTTACACTTTGGAGACCGTATCATTTTGTAAAACGACAAGTTTTTTTGTATGGAGGGAGTACTACAATAAACATGTGTTAATCATGTATTATTATTAATTAGATTTAATAAAATTGTCTCGTAAATTAGCCACGGCTTCTGCAACTAGTTTTATAGTTAGCTCATGTTTAGTCCTCCTAATTAACATCCGAATAGCTGATGTAACAATCGCTAAACTTTAGTTCCTCAAACCAAACACTTTATTTCCAATTATGCATCATCCTCTACTCCTTCTTTCCTCCTCTCCTCACCCACCACAGTACCGCAGTGCAAAATAACCGTGTGATATACTAATTGCCTAATCCTGTGCTTCCGATCCCACATTCTATTCTCTGTTCCTATCCCCACTACCGTACCTTTAGGCTTCAGCTAACACTTCTGATCTATTATTACTCGTAATAATCTTGTTTTTGTTGAAGTGTTGAACTGGTATAGTAAAAGGAGGCGAAGAAGTCAGCTACCACTAGCAGTAGCCTATACCCTTTTGAATAAAAAATTGCGGAATTCAGACGGAAGCAATGGAATGCTAGATTAACATGTACGGCGGAGCGGCGCAACTCGTATGGATCACAATGGCATGTACCCTCAAGGCCAAAGTTTACTTTCCCCGATTTCCACTGCATGTGTTGACCCCTGGTGCATTCAACTACGATCGATTAAACTGTTACAAAGCTCACTACCAAGCGGCCGGCGGCACCCGGCAGTCACTGACCCTGTCAACTGGAGACTTATTAGACAGATCGAGACACAGAGTAGTAGTACCTGGTAGCAGCGACCTGTAGACCGCAGATAATGTATATAGCTATCTAGCTAGCCGGCCGGCCTCGGGCGACAGACGACGACACGGAGCAGAGCAAGTCAGCAAGAACAGAGCGGAGAGCGGCAGCCATGGCGCTGGCGCCGCGCCGCTCCGTCGAGCTGCCCCTGCCCGTCGTCGCCGACCCGGACAGGGCCCGGTTGCAGCAGCTTGGATACAAGCAGGAGCTCAAGCGCGGCCTCTCGTACGTAATCGCGCGCTCCGATCAATTGGATTCCAATTTCCCATGGTTGCGATTTCTCCCCAACATATACATGCATGCATGTGTAGTGTGGTCTCCAACTTCGCCTTCTCCTTCGCCATCATCTCGGTGCTGACGGGCGTGACGACGACGTACAACACCGGCCTCCGCTACGGCGGGCCGGCGTCCATGACGCTGGGCTGGCTCGTCGTGGCGACCTTCAACGGCTGCGTGGCGCTGTCCATGGCGGAGATCTGCTCCGCGTACCCGACCTCCGGTGGCCTTTACTACTGGAGCGCCAAGCTCGCCGGCAAGAAATGGGCCTCGCTGGCTTCCTGGGTCACCGGATGGTACGCGTCGCCGTCCTCGTCCTAGTCCTCGTCCATCCAAGTATTCCCGCTTTCTCTCTACGTCCTTGTGAAAAGGGGAAAAAAATCTCTGCGTCTACTGTTGACTGTTGAGTGGCCTAGCTAGATGCTCCATTACGTGCACGTATCAACTCATTTAAAATTCTGGAGCTTACAGATGATCTTTTGCCAATTATGACCAAGCATAACCATCTTTTTATATAGTGTACTCTCTTCATTTTAAATTATAAGTCATTTTATTTTTTTGTTATAATTTGAAACGAAGAAAATACATAAGAAATTGACCGATCGAGGAGGATATAACACTTACCACGCTTGATCAGTTAATAATTAAGTATACGATGAGAAAGCCAACGTGAATACAACTGATCGAGTTTAGCCTTCTTTTGTGTCCTGTTTTGCAGGTTCAACATCGTGGGACAGGTATGCATTTGTGGCTCAATCGTTTAGCAATTTGATGCATGAAGTCTCTACTGTTGCTCGTTTGCGCCTCAAAATATTCTATATCGCCATGCATGGACTACACAGAATCGCAGCATGCGTGTGTGACCAAGTTGTGGATCCATGTCTGATCTGTCTCAATACAGTGATCATCAGACAAGTATATAAACAAGTTAATTTTGGTCATTATTAATAACAGTGGGCAGGTACGACGAGCGTAGACTTCTCGTTGGCGCAGCTTGTGCAGGTGATCATCCTGCTGGGCACCGGGGGAGCCAACGGCGGTGGCTACATCGCCTCCAAGTACGTCCTGCTCGCCATCTACAGCGTCATCCTCATCCTGCACGCCCTCATCAACTGCCTCCCCATCCACTGGCTCTCATGGTTTGGTCACCTCGGAGTCTTCTGGAATACAGCAGGTATATATTCATCTGATGCAGGTGCAGGGGGTGAATTCGAGAGTCTGATCACTGATCCAATGCATGCTTGATTTGATGTATTATTGCACATCATGTTTCTGTAGGTGTCTTCGTCATGTTGGTCTTGCTTCCAACGATCGCCAAGGAGAGAGCAAGCGTGGAGTTCATCTTCACCCACTTCAACACTGACAACGGCATGGGAGTCCACAACAAAGCATACATTCTCGCCGTCGGGGTGCTCATGTGCCAGTACTCCCTCCTCGGCTACGACACATCTGCTCACATGGCAATATACTCCTCCCAAATCCTCCTCTTCTGAATTCGATCTGAACATGCATTCTGAATGAATTCTGATAATTAACATGCAATGCAACCACGCCGCATTCATTCATCAGTCAGAGGAAACGAAGAGCGCAGACAGGAGCGGGCCGATCGGGATCGTGACCTCGGTCGCCCTTGCATCCATGTTCGGGTGGATCTACCTAGTGGCGTTGACGTCGCTGATGACGGACATCCCGTACCTCCTGAGCCCCAGCAACGACGCCGGCGGATACGCCGTCGCCCAGGCTCTCTACACCGCCTTCCACAGGAGGTACGGCAGCGGCGCCGGGGCGATCGCGTGCCTGGCCGTCATCGCCGTCGCCGTCTTCCTCTGCGGCATCGCGTGCGTCACCACCAACTCGAGGATGGGCTACGCCTTCTCCAGGGACGGAGCCATGCCGTTCTCGCGTGTTTGGTACCGGCTCAACAGCCACGAGGTGCCCATCAACGTCGTCTGGCTTTCTGTCACGGTTGCATTCATCATGTCTCTCACGGTATACGTAATTTTCAATCAATTTCGAATAAATTTCAAAAAACAGATTCGAACCTAGCTAATCCATGCATGTCTTGTTCAATTTAATTTGACGGACAGTCGCTTGGGAGCCAGGTTGCGTTCCAGGCGATGGTGTCCGTGACAACCACGGGTCTATACATCGCGTACGCTCTGCCCATCTTCTTCCGGGTCACGACGTCCCGGAAATCCTTCGTCCCGGGGCCATTCCATCTCGGGAGATACGGCATCCTCATCGGCTGGGTCGCCGTCGCCTGGGTGGCGCTCGTCACCGTGCTCTTATGTCTGCCGGTGGCGTACCCCGTCGAGAAAGACAACTTCAACTACACGCCGGTGGCCGTTGGCGGCGTGCTGGTCCTCAGCGTCGGCACGTGGGTGTTCCACGCCCGGTTCTGGTTTGAAGGACCCGTTATCAACGTCGACTCCTAGTGTGTGCAGACTGTGCAGTGTATGTAGTCCTAGACTGGCCGGTCTCCAATGTTCCGGCGGCCAGCAATGAAGCTTAGTTGGAGCAGAAGATGCAAGCATTGCAGTGGAATAGTATAGTTTTAGGGGAAAACATGCTGGCGCTGTGGATAATGCATGCATATGCATCGGGCATGGGGTTCCCGTACGTACGGCCCATAAATTAAGGGGTCCACTCTGGGTGAGTTCGGCCCAAATTTGGTTGGTGTTCCAAATCTGTTCCATCATGCAGCACAACCCTAATGGTTGTGTAAAACTAAAGGGCCAAGGACAATATGTTTTCTAAGATTGATTGTCTTTTTTTTTCAATTTGGCAGTTGGTGTAATCCCTTCTGTCCCTATATATATTGTGTGCCACACGTTTGACTCGGGTACATCTCTAAATAAATTATTAAAAAATTAAATTCAAATATCTTTTCAATTATATTAATAATGTACTATAAATATTAATATTTTTAATATATATTTAGTCAAAATTGTTTCTCAGAAAGAGAAAACGATAGATATTTAGGAACACACGGAGTATTTAGTAGGGGAATTAGTTGGTTGAATTTCGATACTTCTTTTGGTATGTTCTATGTCAAAGTATGGTCTTGTGTCTCCATCACTCTTTATTTAGTGTCGAGGGACCGTAAGCCAACGTTCCTTGCAAGTGACGAGTAGCTTTTACGGTCTTCAAAACCTGGTATATATGGTGGGGGTGTTTACCAATGTCCCTTCATTTTGCTTTTCTATCTCTTTAGTGTAAATTTCAAGCTCTGGTGAACAGTGAACGATTGGAGAAAGAGGATAACTAAAATGGACTTTGATGTGCCCTTGTTAATTTGAGAAAATTCACTTGCGATCCTTGAACTTGTTCCACGTTCTCATCTAGGTATTAATAATTTCAAATTGTATATTGAGCTCCCTAAACTAGTTCCGAGTTCTCATCCAAGTCTTAGTATTTTAAAATTGTGCATTCAATTCATCTCCCTAAACATGTCCCAAGTTCTCATCCGGTTCTGATACTTTCAAAATACACACTAATTTTCCAAAAGTTATATTAATGTACCATCTCAATCCATCCCCTTCCCAACATGTGTCGCATGCGCCCGCAACACTCATGTGGCCGCAACACGCCACATCGCGACATGTGTGGGAGCTCAAGAGGTACGTGCAAACCTCGCTTCATAGGACCCGCTACGCCGCCTAGCACACCTTGTCGTGCTTTCTCCCCCACGTTCTAGTCGAGTCTTTATTGTTGTGGTCCTTCTCGACTTTGTTTGACTTGCTCCCGCTCCACCTCAACATGGCATCGCAGTTGCATTCAACACTACACTACCACTACAACACTCTTTCCTCTCCGTGTGGTGCAAGAGTTCACGCTCATTCACGATCTCCTGAAAGCCCTATGTTTGGTTTTGGTAACTAGGACAACTGGTGGACTAACCTCTTGCCAAGTGTGTGATTAAGCTAGGTTAGGTCTGTCGATGTTTTACCACCGGCAACCTGTCACGGGTAACCCGGGACGGTGTTTTGTTCGGAGGGGTGTCGGCGCATGCAGGAACTCGATGGTAAACGCAGAGAGACAACGATTTATATTGGTTCGGCACGCCGAAAAGTCACGACGCCCTACGTCCAGTTTGGAGTAGATAATATGTTGGCGCCCTGCGCTATTTGTTGTGTTGCCAGGTATGAGCTTAAGTCAGGTCTGATCCGATCTAGGTACCCTTGCCCTCCTTTATATAGTCCAGGAGAGGCAAGAGTTCTAGTCGGTTACAAAGTAGAGATCATAGTAGGATTATGTGTAACTACTCCTAGTAGGATTGCATGTATGGAATCCTAGTAGGAGTAAGACTTCTTCTAGTCCTAGTAGAATTATATGTAGGGAATCCTATTTGGGCTAGGTCTTCTTCTCTCTTCTCCATGGGGAACCCTATGGGTCCCGCGTCGACAAGGTCTACATCGAGATGGAGAGCAAGGCTCAAATATGAATTAAGGGTGATAATCTGATTTGAGCAAGTTCTCACACTCTAATAAAGATTTAGGATATGTAAGACTTCTCTCTGACTACGGCTCTAGCTCCTTCGAAGGAGCCTTGCCACACATTTTATTGAAGGAGTTGTTTTTCAGTAAAAAGTAGAGGAGCCAGAGCCGTTTTAAAGAGCCATAAACGATTAGCTTATGCCGAAGAGTCATGACAAATAAGTTCTTAGTGTCTGAAGCAATCACGTCCACAAAGAGAATGAGAGGAGTGGACAAGGGCTTTTTGTTGTGTAAGAGAGTGGGAACAATTATTACTATATACTCTATTTGTCCACAAATATAAGACATGCACGTATTTGAAAAGTGAAACTTTGTTATCTCTGATTAACAATTAGCCTAATTATATCAAAAATTTATATTAAAAAATAGTTACATTATATTTGTATTTAGAAATATTTTCTAATGATAAAACTTTTGTTCCTAATAAAGTATATATTATAAGAGAAATTATAAGTCAAAATATACTTTTGAACGCATAAGTCAAATCACATCTTATATTCAGGGACGGAGGGAGTAATTGATTAACGAAGTTTTTTTAGTCAAAGTAAAAAAAATACTCTGGAATTTTAAAATATTTGGAATGACTTGTAATTTGAAACATATGAAGTATTAGATTAGACAGGCAGATAAAAAAATAGATAGACAGAGGTAAAGATCAGAAATATTTTGTTAAATTGATTTTTTTTTGAATGAAAAGAGTAAAAAGGAACAGAAAAATTGAACGGTGTTGGAAGAGACCGTGGAGAAGACAAGAGACACTTAGCAAATTCCACGTATATCTGCCCAACCGTTCACCACTTTGCCTTGTTCGGTCGTGTCGTTCCCGACTTCCCGTTCTCCTCCACGCATCCCTCTCGTCCGTACGTCGTCGTCGCCGCCGCCGCCTGGCTCGCGCCGCCGACAGCGTCTCAGCCCAGATCGGGCCTCCCCCTTCCCAAATCGGGCTCTAGTTGGCTCCCGCCCCCGCCCCCGCCCTACACCACGTGCCGAGGCCTTGGCCGATCTCTTCGCCGGCGAACAGCGGCCAGCAGGTTTTTCCCACCCCCTTCTCTTCTCTGTTTGCTGCGCGAATCCGAGTTCCCAAACTACTTGAAGCTGTTTGGATATTCGATGCCTAGTAATTTCTAACTTTTTGCGAGAATTATTGGGTGTACGTGTGTACGCCCATGTCCCTCTACTAGATCCGCCCCTGGCCGCCGCCCTACACCAGATGCCGATGCCTTCGCCGATCTCTTCGCCGGCGAAGAGCGCCCAGCAGGTATTCCCACCCCCTTCTCTTCTCTGTTTGCTGCGCGAAACCGAGTTCCCAAACTACCTCAAGCTATTTGGCTATTCGATGCCTAGTAACTTCTAATTTTTTGCGAAAATTATTGGGTGTACATGTGTACACCCATGTCTTTCTACTAGATCCGCGCATGGGTTTGGGGTTGCTCTGAGAAAAATGCTAGCAACCAGCAAGATGCAACACAAAAATGGTCTCAGGGCTGCATATAACATTAGGAAGCCCTAAATTACGTAATAGTAGTTAGTGTAGATGTCAATTAGTAGAATGAGTGAAAGACTAGCACAATTGTAGGCTGGAAATTCTAAGAACCCCTTTTACTGAACTTCATGCTACTAATCAGAAATGGAGCAGTCTGTGTAACATTCCTCCTATAGGATCCCTACCTCTCTTGTATTACTAGGTCTAACTCTGAATACACAGTGATCATGTAGTATATACTTCTATTGAGCAACTGACTAAATTAAATGGTCAGTGTGTTGATCATTTGTCACCTATGAGTTTGGCATGTATCTTTCTATTCCTAATTTCAATTTATGCTTCTATTTGTGAATGATAATAAGTACTTCTTTGGATCATTATTTGTAGTAACAACATGCATCTGTCTATTCCTAATTTCACCATGATTTGTTGATCCACCGGAGGTATCAGGTGCTAGCAGCATTAATTCTTTGGATTGAGCGCTAGACCAGGCCAGCTGTTAATAGCATAAAATTAGTTTCTGTATAGCATTATTTGTTTGGTTCTCTCTTAGCTGTCAATTTACAAACCATCATGGTGGATATACAGAGGGAGTTTTAATTTTGTTTATTTAAGACATAAAGTAACACATGTTATAGATTTGACTTATTTCCCTTTTTTCCCCTCTACTAACCTAAACAAAAAATATGTTTTTCCAATACTACTACCTTCTGCTATGAATTTTTTTTATAAATACACACAATCTGCTAAAAGAATCCGAAATATGCCACTGCTACTTTGCTTATATATACATATGTAAAGCAATTAACTTGTATATTCTACAGAGAATAGTTCCATAAATGCAGCAGTATGGTACTAAATGTATCCATCTATATTTCATAACACTACAAATATGACCAGGACTATATGGAAACAGCAGGGTTAGGTCGATGCCTCACGGAGCTGCTTGCACAGTTTGAATCCTGGTATTTTTCCTGCAGTGTTGGTCATATTTGTTAGGAGTTATGGAGTATTGATGGATGCATTTAGTACCATACTGCTGCATTGGCATATTAGAATGCATTCAGTTTATTTTTGCGGATTGCGTGTATTAATCAAACAGTTATAGCTAGAAGGTGGCAGTATTGGTAAACCAGTTTTTTGCTAGGTTAGTTGACAAAAAATGAATAAATTCAGCCATTACATCTGATACTTTATGTTAAATGTGAATGGTGGTACAGATTTTATAAAAGAACTTTTTTTTGTCTGAAAGCTAGCTTTTACTTCTTTCTTTGGACATGCTGTATGCTGTGTAATTGAATAGTTGGAATGGCATGAATAAATCATTTTGAAGTTTGTATTGATAGGTACAGTGATTTGAGATTCGATACTACCTGTAGCTCCATGGTTGCAAGACAAGGTTTTTTTCACCTTCTGAGGTTGTGTTCAACATGTTAGCGGTATGAAAATTGCCTCAATTGGGGGCAATGGCATCTAGTACAAAATCTGATTTAATGTCTGGTAGCCCTGATGGGCATGTATACTTCAATGCACAACGTGGGTCCTATGCAGCTGCTTCATTGGAAAGGTCAGGAAGTTTCCGTGAAGGTGGTGATGGCTATGCGGTGTTTTCAGCATCAAGCTCATCAAGGTCAGCGGCAGTGGACTCTAGCAATCTAGTTCAGTCACTTGCTGTGGACTTAAGACCTGCAACTGTGGATCACAAAGCATCTCGGTTAGATCTAAAGAAATCAATAAGTTCCATTTTTGGAACCTCCACAGAAGATTCAACATCAATTCCATCTCTTGGGAGAAATTTACCAAATGCTATTGAAGAGATAAGACGCATGAGGAGTAATCTTAATGACAATTCAAATAAGGCCAGGTATTATTTCATTAGTTACTTTGTTGTCTTGTGATGAACTTATCAGATGAAAGGGGGTAGCAGATAGCCAGATACTTGAAATTGAATGTAATCTCAATTTTACAAAGAAACACAACTTTTTATCAATGCAAGATTTTTTTCCACTGCGATCAACGCAAGACTATATAATGATGTGTAATGTGTTTTTACCTTCTGGGGGAATTTGTGTTGGGAAAATTTTCCAGTACATGGGGATATTTATGTGGGTTATAAGTTATGTGCTCCGGTCCAATTGTTCACCATGGAGTATTTTTGCAGGGAAAGATCTAGAGCTTTTGGTTGTGCTATGGCGAAGATTGATAAACATTATCCCAATATTGTGCGAAAACGTTCTCGAGGAGACAGTTCATCTAATGAACGACCTAGTGTGTTATCATCTGGAGGAGTTACCCTAAAAATGTTCCTCAGAGCCATTTAAATGCAGATGATATGGAACCTGGACTTCAGAGAGAAGAGAGGACAAAGAATGCAGGACAAAATCGTAGAATACGTACATCCATGGTGGAGGTTGACCCTGCTTCCAAATATTCATGAAGTTTAGTGTTTTACTTGTATCTTATAAAAGAAGGTGTTAGATAGTTATTGCTGTTTGCGAAATGATACAATTGGGTTTTGCCAGCTTTGAAGTCACTTATATATGTGAAATTCGTTGCACGTCAACCTAGGCCTTATTTTGCAATGTGGCTTAGTTACGGTTTTTTAGCATGGTAAATTTATTCCATTACCATTGTTAATTTGCAACTGATGATACTTCATTACTTCCTGTACATAGAGATCATGTCATTTGATGCCTTGTTTAGCCTACCAGGGATTTTTGTACCATTTACCTGATGGACATCTGATTTGTTAGATGGATGCAAGGACAGCTGGTCCATCAAGAGGCCCTGGATCTACTGATAGAATCTCAGATCCTGGCAAAGCCACCAATGGCAGTTCTGCAGTCCCAGAAGAAAAAATCAGAGGTTTGGCAACTACTATTGAGGGTTGGGAAAAGCCAAAAATGAAGAAAAAGCGTTCTGCCATTAAGCCAGATGTGTCACCGGCTGGTGTTTCGAGGACTGTTGATGTAGACCGAGAGTCAAAACAAGGCATGCAACACAAGTTTAGTAATGATGGTAGGGCGAGAATGACAAGTTCTCCTAGTTTCAGGTTAGAAATTTAACCACCTAGGCTTGGAGTTTATATCTCTAATTCTATATTGATTTTGAGATTTTATCCCTTTAAACTTCTTTTGAGAGAGGCAACTTAACTGTTATTGCATGAAGATAGTTGGAAACATTTTAAGAAGTTTATACCTGAAGATTCTGCAGCATGATTAAATTAATAAAGTTTTGGGACATTCTCCATCATGAAATGATAAACATATTTTGATCAGGGAAAGTCATACAAAGTAGCTTTGGACCCTTATTCTTTCTTACAATATGTTGTCATTTGCTAAAGAATCAATATCATCTCAGAAGCACTTTGAAAGTTTGAATACAAATCTATTGGTGCAAGTTTATATTCTCAACTTGTACATTGTTGATTAAAGTTTGTAAAATTTTACTTCTTGCTTTCCAAAATACGCTCACCATTCTGGAATGGAGGGAGCAGTTCCTTCAATCACCAATGAAAAAGTTTGTTATGCATTCCATTTTGCTTTCTGGCCTCTGGGTATCACTATATGAAACTGAATGTGCAGGTCTGGAACTGTTGCATCTGGCACAATTAAAGCAGATTTGCTTTCTACACAAAATGGTCTTGTTGTGCGACCCTTAAATAGGACTGACCAAGACAGTGGTTTCCATCCTACTAACAAAAGGGAACGTCTAGTTGCTTTAGATAAAGAAACGCCCAATCCAAGAACCATTAACAAGTAAGATGTGTTTCTTTACCTGTTTTGTTCTGTGCTCCTCTACTTCACCATTTACCACATCATATTAAGAACATCTCCAACAGTTTGCCAAACCCACTTGCTATCCTTTATTTTTTGGCAAAACTAGAAAAATCACCCCTCCAACAGTTTGGCATCCAACTTGGCAAATTTTAGCAACTTGGGAAATCTCCCCACTCCACGCGCTTATATGCGCGCACGCAAACCATCGCGTATCGCTGGCGTACGTTCACCTTTAGGGTTCCTAATGTAAGTTTGTCAAAGATTTGCCAAACAATTATGACAAACTGTTGGAGAGAGTCCATTTTTTTCACTTGCCATATATTTTAGTAAGTTGTCAAATCACGATATTTGCCAAGTGAATTTTAGCAAACTGTTGGAGATGCTTATCTTCCGCTGCACATTGAGTCCTATTTTTTACATCATATCTGTGATTAGCATTTCACCGCCAACTCAGCTCATGCACCTGAACGGACAAAATCAGGCCTTGACACATTGATTTTTCAGGCCTAATGAAGATGACAGTGGATGTAATATTGCATCATTACCGAAGGCGAATGGATCTGCGCGGGGACCCCGATCAAGTTCAGGGTCAATATTGAAGTCATCTCCAAACATTCATCGATCACAAGCTAGTTCTGATGATTGGGAACATCCTTCTGGTACAAATAAGTTAATTTCTGTTGGTGGATCTGGCAATCATAAACGTACAAAGTCTACACATTCATTATCTCCTCCAACCCAGTGGGGTGGGCAGAGGCCTCAGAAGATATCCCGTTCAGCAAGGAAGTCAAATTTAGTCCCTATAATCACTACTGATAGTGCACTGGTACAAGGTTTGCTGGACAGTCCTGTCAATGAAGATTGCGCAGGTCTACCAAGGCGTGCATCTGTAAATGGTCTTCAACAAACAAAACGAGGAGATCATGGGCTCTCAACTGGATCTGAAGGTGATGAACCTGTAGTTGCTGAGAAAAAGCTAAGGGACAAGGGCAAAAGGGCTGGTGAACTGGATGATGGGCATGGCTCTGGTTTTCAGAAGATTGCTATGCTTGGGCATCCTTCCAAAAGGAATAAGTTGTCTGCTGATGAGGATATTGGAGATGCTGCAAGGAGACAAGGAAGAGTTGGGCGGGGTTTTACTCCGACCAGGCCAGGCACTCCTGTATCCATTGACAAGCTTGAAAATGCTCCAACTACAAAACAAAGAAGTGTGAGGACAGTCTCAGAGAGAACTGAGAGGTGACTTTTTTTCCTTAGCTGAAAAACAGTTTTATGTGGCTAATCAATATCCTAACTCTGAATTTTTCCTGTAGTAAATCTGGGAGACCACTGATGAAGAAAATATCTGAGCGCAAAGGTAATGCACGGCCTAGGCATACTGGTAGCAGTGTGCAGTCAGACTCTCCTGGTACATGCTCAATAGCTTCTCTTGGTACTGATTTGAGTGCTTCATGCAATTTGAAACGGTTTCTTTTGAACCATACCCTTGAACTTGTGCTGTTCACTTTTCAGTGCAATCTGAAGATGATCATGAGGAACTTCTTGCTTCTGCAAATGCTGCCCTAAGTATTGACTTTACCTTCGCATTCTGTTTTTTTTTTTCTTTCATTGTTTTTTTTTTAACATTTGAATGGTATTTTTCTTGTTGCAGGATCTGCTTGTTCAAGCACCTTCTGGCGGCAGGTTGAACCTTTCTTCGCCTTTTTGACTGCAGAAGACATCACATATCTTAGTCAACAGGTAACGTGGGTGATTTTCTATTGCGCCAAAAGACATATTTTACTCTTCACCTACATTAATTTATTGTTCCTTGGTCAATACTTTGTTGGTTAGATACATTTGCCAGATGATTCCACCTCAAGTAGGTCAATTGAAGGGGATGAATGCCAAAAATATAAGGTACCTTTTCATAACTCTGTCCTTGCAGTATTACTGTACTAACAAAATTTCCCTGGTGACAATGCATTTCTGGGCAGTTTCTGTTTGTAGGAATGGTAGAAGTCGTTTCATAACTTGATTTCAATGAAGTCGTATGTTTGATGTTTTTCCCCCAATACAGGGTGGTCTTGAATACATTTCACAGCCCTCAACTCCCGCTGCTAGCAACAAAGATGATCAGGCAGCCCTTCCAAATGGTTTTGGCTTGAATCAGTTGGATAATGGCATAGGGGTCGGCTGGGAGGCAAGCTGCATAGAACCTATCCTCGATCAACTTGTCCATGGGATTGGGGTACTAGGATGGTCTTCAGTTGGCCAAAGACTTATTCAAGCATTGATCGATGAAGATAGGATTGATAGTATTACCAATAACACTTACATAAGCGATGGATATGCATTTGATACACATGAAATTCATTTTGATGAAGGAGGATGGAAGTCTCACTCAAATAACTATAAGTTAGAACCTTTAATGAATTTTGAAGCTTCAAGGAGAGGCCCAAATGGTCTGATAATGGATTCTGACTGGAAATATAATGATGAAGTATCACATAAAAGTGGCAATGTCATGGATAAAGCCAAGGTGTGGCCTGAGCTTCAGTACAGTGAGATGTGCTTCAGTGATAGGATTATCATCGAGCTGAGTGAAATTGGTGTATCTATTGAACCTGTGGTAGGTTGTTTTCTTACTACAACCAGAGTGTTTCTACTACATGTTTTAGTTACCATGTTATGATATTTATGTTACTTCTCAGTTTTACTACTTTATTTGCTAATATGCATATTCGGTTCCAATGATGGTGTCTTTCCATCGCCTTACCCTATTGCGCTATCTTTCACTTGATTCTGCTCCTATCCAGCTCAATTGTGCCTTCTGCTCGATTCCGCTGCTGCTCGTTTGATTGCTTCCATCCTTGCTTGTCAATCCCTTGATCTGGAAGGGGACAGTGACCGTGGTTGGTTTGAGGGCACAGGACAGTGAGCGAAGTGAACGGAAGCGGAGAGGTGAGTGGCAGCGGCGCATCTGGAGGACAGAGGGAAGCGAGAGTCATGGCAGGGGCGGGGGCCAGACACGGAGGCCGAATGATGGCTCTGGAGAACGTGAGAGGCGTGAGACGTGAGAGAGCGGCGGCTTTGGATGCTTTTGGATCGTGATATATAGGCAGGGGAGGGGCACATGGCCTGCCTAGTGGGCTGGGCCAGTGGAATTAAATTGGGTGGGCGACGGGGCGCATAGACGCCTGCATGCACTCTCCCCTGTCCGGTGGCTGCCGCGTGCCGCAAAAACAAACCATGCGGCTGCTTGGAGGGCCGCCTCCAGCACCACATAGCTCGCCTGCAGTTTGGCTCAGCGCAAGCACGCGGCTCACAGCCGTGCGTCTTCTCAGACGTGCAGGTGTGATCTTCTGAATGCCACGCGGCAGCCATCGGACAGGGGGGGGGGGGGTACTGAGCGTCTGTGCGCCCGTCGCCCACCCAATTTAATTCCTGGGCCAGTCCACTTCTCACTCCTTTTTTTGTTTCTTTTTTCCTTTTCTTCCTCTTTCACGCTGATGTCTTGCATTTCCTTACCTTTGTATGGCATCACCACACCTCATTCGCCAAGGCGGTATTGAGTTGCCATGCCTCGCTTTACCGCCTTACTTGCATGTAAGCAAGTATATCCATATACTTACTTGCATGCTTCTCTGTTCATTTGAAAACTATTTGGATAGGTGTATGCAGGGGTGACACCACATTTATTTTCTCTGGTGCCAATGCACCATGCTGAAGAAACTTTTTGTACTATTAGATTGAGATTTTACCATATAATCCTTTATATGTTCTTTGATGTATCATAGAGCAGTGCACGGGGGTAATATTATTGCTAAGCTTCGCCATGCGTGTATGTGTACTCCCGGAGTTCCATACTATACATGCCATCTTAAGATGTGAATAATTTTCTATAGTAGGCTTGTTCATTGTCTTAACCGGATAGGTTTGGATATTTTGATATATTGTTCTCTCCACAGCCCTCCCTGTGCTGCACTCTCGTTCCCTTAAATTTGATATTTATCCTTTTCTCTGAATTGATTAAAGAACATGGAAAGTGGAATATTGCATGGTAGTTTCCTCCCCCTTAAATTTGATATTTATCCTTTAGTCTGAATTGATTAAGAACATGTAATGTGGAATATTACATGGTAGTTTTTTTTATTAGGACACTAGTTTCTTCCTTGGCTGATCTCCAAAATGTTATTGTTCTAATTAATATTATTAATTTGGTCCAGTTTGTAACTTCCCTTTGCTCGATGAATCCCCAATTTTGAACATCCTGATTTACTCAAATAATGTAGAAATTAGCAATTTTTTTCCAGTGTTTGACTTCTTGTTTCCATTTCAGCCTGATCTTGCACAGAGTGAGGACGAGGATATTAATGCTGAAATATGTAAATTAGAAGGTCAACTTCATAAAGAGGTATTCATAACTTACTAATTGCATGGACGTGTGTATTATTTCTTGATCAACATTTTTTTGTTATTCTTAATCTCTTCAACTCATGTCTACAATATAGCATACCATTTTAATTGATTTACTTCTACTAATGCATCGCATTTCATTTATTGATCGCTTGTTTTACTATCTTTGATATATTTGACCCATGTCTACAATATAACACTCCCATAATTAATTGTATAACTTCTGATATCATAGGTTGTGGAGAAGAAAAACTTGCTATTGAAACTGGATGGTATTGTCACAACTGCAAAAGAGTCTCAGCAGAGGTATTTTCTGGTCATTTGCATCTATTATGGAAACAGATTCTCATGTTGCAGACTCTTATATAAACTTGGTGCACTTTATAATAGGGAATTCTCACGGCTTGCCATGGATAGACTTCTCCTTAGAGCATACGAGAAATATATGGTAACTCCCTAAAACTCCAATATGTAGCTATTTCTCATTTTATTGGTCAGGCACTCTGTTAGAGTATGTTATGGCCTATTGGCCTAGTCGGCGTATGGCCCGTTAGTGTTAGGTTAATTAGAGATAAGGGTCGCTTGCTTAGGGATCAAGTAAGTCTTGCTTGTAAGTCAAGTAAACCTCTCTATATAAAGAGAGGAGAAGTATCAATCTAATCAAGCAAGAGATTAAAGGAAATCCCTTATCTCTTGCCGGCCGTGGCAAGACGCCCCCGGCCGGCCTTCCCTCGCCCGCAGCCCTAGCCGCCGCCGCGCTGTGAACAGTACCCGCGGGTACTGTACGCGGCAGCCACAGCCCCTCCCTCAATTCATCTCCTCTCAACCCTAACGCTGTCCAAACACACTCATGCTACTGATTAATACACACTATTCATTTTCCTAATTGCCATTTTAGTTTAGTTATTATCATCCTAATTTTGTTTCTTATTAGCTTTCCTGAAACTCTTTGCTCTATGTATCCAATTGCCTTTATCACCATTTTTTTCCAAAATAATATTAGTTCATTACTTGTTAATATTCTTTTCACCTGTTAATATTCCTACATTTAAGGTTTCTTTGGTCGTTTCACATTGCGCACGCCCTAAAATGATTCTAGTTCATGTCTATTAACTTTCTCCTGATGTTATTTTGAGAAGTATTTCGCCTTCTTGGCCTGGCCTACAATTACTTGGATGCTTTGCTTGAGATCCAAAAATGACAATTATTGTGCCCTGACCAGTTTCTGCAATGCACCTGTTGTATTATGCTTTGCTTGAGTTTGCACTTTGATTTGCTTGGCGGATGCTGTTCCCAAACCACTGGAAGTGGGACAGCTTTGATGTGCCACCTTCGTAGTTGTTTTAGTTATTTTGAGGTGGTGACGTTCTTCATAAATTTGAGCTTGAGTAATGTGTCATTATTTGGAACTTGCATTCAAGTTTTACAGTTGATGTTCGAGTGTTAATGAACTTACAGTTGATGTGCTGAACATATTTGTTAAGGAAGAATATATTCTTTTAGACATTCCTTAGCTCTGCTTACTTTGTGGATTCTGAAGTTTAATATGTTTTCACATACTTAGCTAAGTGATTGACCGTTTGGTGCTAATGTCCAGGCCTTCTGTGGTCCAAATGTTTCAAGCAGCAAAAATGTTAGTAGAGCTAGCAGACATGCTGCTCTAAGTTTTGTCAAACGGGTACTAGTGCGATGCCAAAACTATAAAGAGGCGGGAACAAGTTGCTTTGATGAGCCTACTTTCAAGGACATGTTTTTATCAGCAACGTCTCACAGAAGCAGTCCAGATGCTGCTTCACAAGGTATTGCATCACCATAGTAATTATTGGCATTGTCTGGAGCAACTTTTGTTTACACGACCTCCGTCCCAAAAAGGATGCAATTCTGAGTTTGGATTGGGTTTAACTTCCTTAATTTTGACTGATTTTATAGATTTTTTAATATTTATGGCTCCAAATAGGTGTACTATGAAAAAATATATTATCAGCATAATAGTTATTGGCATTGCTGTAGAAACTGTCGCTTACACGACCCCGGTCCCAAAAAGGATGCAATTCTGAGTTTGGATTGGATTTAACTTCCTTAATATATTTTTAATATTTATGACTCCAAATAGTGTACTATGAAAATATTATATTACATTATCATTCTAATGATACTTATTGTTATGATAAACTTTAATACTTTTTGTATAGTTTTGGTCAAACTTAAAAATATTTGTCTTCTCGAAAGGTTTGACTTGCATCCTTTTGGGACAAGGAGGGAGTACTGATGTATCGCATTGTCCAGCCATCAGGGATCTGATTTGTTATCTTATTTGCAGATAATAATACAACAGTGAGACCAGTCCACAGGGCCAGTGCATCAGATGCTTCTCGAGGAAGCAGTCACTTGACGGATCTGTCATTTGCAAAGGAGGATCCCTGGACAAACAATGTAAAACAAAGGGAATTATTGCTCGATGAGGTTGTAGGTAGCATAACAACAGGAGGAACTTTGAAACCCTCAGGCCTTGGTACTTCCCTTGTCAGCAATACGAAAGGAAAGAGAAGCGAGAGGGACAGGGAAGGGAAGGGGCACAACCGAGACAGTCTTAGGTCTGGCCGTCCATCGTCTTCCAATGCAAAAGGTGAAAGGAAGAATAAAACAAAGCCCAAACAGAAGACAGCCAACATCTCTGCTCCTTCAAGCAGTAACCCTAGGGATCTACAGCTTCCAGCCAAAATAACGCCTCCCAGCAATGGCAAGGACAGAGCTCCAGCTGCTGCTAGACATGCTGATCCGGCAATTGCTTCAAATGACGCCGAAATGCCAGACTTATCTAACCTCGAGCTGCCAGGAATGGACGTTGACTTTGGTGGCTGGTTAAATCTGGACGACGACGATGGATTCCAGGATCTCGACTTGATGGGCCTCGAGATCCCCATGGATGACATCAACGAAATAAACCTCATGATATAGCCGTACATTTTCATTCTCAGCCCATAGAAAAGCTCCCTATACTGCACAGGTAACATGTGATTTTCTCACAGTAACCACCAACCCAGCAGTTTTAACACCAGGCCGGTTAGGCTTCACTTAGTTTTGATAAAAAAAAAGTTTATAGAGATCTCTTGACAATCCCCACAACCATATGTTGTCCTTTTTGTACCAGCGTGTAATTTGACTCCCTACCTTGTACCCTGTGTTCTTCTGTCTGTCCAGACGTCGGTGTACATATCTATTTTGGTGCTGTACAAGGTAGGGAGGCTAGTTACTCCATTTATCGAGGTGTACTCCAAAGGTTGTATATATATATATCAGCAATTAAGTATCACCATCATCACAGGTTCTTAGTGCTGAAATAAAGCGCGTCAGTTATACCCTTTACTCGCATCTCTCTGTTGGCACCCTTGTTTGTTGCCACCTGCGTCACAATTAGTCACATAGTGTATTTGGTTTTCTGGCTAATTTGTAGCCTGGCTAGCAAATTGTGTGTTTGCTTGTCTGGTTTGGTTTGTATAGAATCACAGGTTACCCATTTGAGGAATTTCGTCGAACGGATAGTTGGCATCCTGAACACGACAGCGGGTGGCCGGACACTTGTTGTCATGGTCACGGCGAGGTTTAATTTGTTGGTCGTCAGCACTATTAGTCGCTGCAAATGCTTACTCTTCCTAAGCATCAACATGAACAGTGAACACCACCTTGATTCAGTCAAAATAATTTCCAATCCAATGACCATTACATATATCATATCCCGGAACGGGGAATCCAACCCACCTGCCAAATTTGCAGTCCTCAGTGTTGACTCTGTGTGCATCTAAGACCACTACTCTTTTTTAGTCCACTCTACTACTAGCTAGCGGTAGCAGCAAAGAACCTGCGGTGCCTGCACGCCACCACCGGCACCGGCAGAGGAAGTGCGTGCGCACAGCCTGCAGCAAAAGATCGAGCTACGGCAACTCAGCCATGGCCGCCTCTCGCCGCTCCGCCGTTCAGCTTCCCGTCGCCGACCCGTCGGCGGATCCAGACCAAGTCCGGCTGCGCCAGCTAGGCTACAAGCAGGAGCTCAAGCGAGGCCTCTCGTAAGCTAAGCTAGCTAGCTAACTGATGCATGCAGCATGCCTTTGGATTCTTTCGCTGCTGAATTGAATTGAAGTTCGATCTGAGCTCTGTTGTTTTTTTTCTGCTACATGCTGATCGAATCGCTGATGATGCGTATAATAGCGTTGTTTCCAACTTCGCCCTGTCTTTCTCCATCATCTCCGTGCTCATGGGCGTGACCATCACCTACAACACCGGGCTGCGCTACGGCGGGCCCGTGTCCATGACGCTGGGGTGGATCGTCGTCTCCGCCCTCAACGGCTGCGTGGCGCTGTCTATGGCGGAGATCTGCTCGGCGTACCCGACCTCCGGCGGGCTCTACTACTGGAGCGCCAAGCTCGCCGGCAAGGACTGGGCTCCCTTTGCATCCTGGCTCACTGGGTGGTACGCTAGCTTAGTGTTCTCATCACAATATAATATTCTTTTGCGCCAATTACTATAAGAAACGAACAAATGCTATACATCCCGTTTTATTATTTCTCTGTTAATAATGTGGCTTTATTTTGTGATCATATCTTTTGTTGTGTCTTGTCGATCATATGCAGGTTCAACATCGTGGGACAGGTACGACGCCCCGATCATTCTTCCTTCACAGGTTCATAAATACATGAGACTAGCTGCAGCATAAAGTATATCTATATTTTCGTGTGTTTTTTTGATAATTTATATTTTTCGTATTTAATTTAGTGCTGAAAATATTCTTGATGATGGAGTATATATATAGTGTAATAGCTAGATGGAGTACTTTATGAAGGAGTACTAGTTTATACCACTTATTTTTGCGTGCTTTGGATTGTCCGGCATCCTGGCATGTGGGATCGTTTCCATATAAAGGGTCAAAGGCCAGCCGGCCGCACTTTGAGGCCGCACTTTGAGAGCATCCGCAGTGGGGGGTCGGTTCGATCGTGGGCTCCATAAATGATATGATACGTCATGCTATCAGCTTTACAGTGGACGAGCCTGGCTCGATTATTAGATCTATGAACAAAAAAAAAAATTAGACGTGTATTTTCTCGTAATTTTTTCATCTTTTTTTTAATGTTAAGGAAGTGGGTTCTATCGGAGCCGCTCCTCCATCAAAACCAGCCTGTAGTGTATGACATCGGGTCCTATGCATGCATATAATGTATCTTTAACTCATACACTGTAGGTGTGCTCTGAGACGTCATTACTATTAGGGTACTCACAGTGCTAGACTCTATCATAGAGTCCAAGGCTATTTATTGTCACTTATTTATGATATTTTGCTGATATGATAGTATATTTATTGAAGAGAGAGTGTGAAAAACCAAGACTCAAAGTCTTATTTAGACTCTAAGTTCACAATATTCGAGGTAATAAATAGATTTAGACTCTATGATAGAGTCTGCATTGTGAGTGCCCTTAGTAGTCAACTTTATTACTAATTTTGAACTAAGAATATATACTACCTAGCCGGCCTGGCCTAGCACCAAAAGTTTGACTAGAAGCGAATAAGCGATCTCGAATATATATGACCATTTTGATGACCGACCAGCACCTGACATTCTTGATTAAACTAAACGCACAGTGGGCAGGTACGACGAGCGTGGACTTCTCGTTGGCGCAGCTTGTGCAGGTGATCGTTCTGCTTACCACCGGAGGGCTCAACGGCGGCGGCTACATGGCGTCCAAGTACGTCGTGCTGGCCATCTACGGTGCCATCCTCGTCATACACGGCTTAATGAACAGCCTCCCCATCCAGTACCTCGCATGGTTCGGCCATCTCGGAGCACTCTGGAACACTGCAGGTATCTAACAAAATACAAGTCAACTGATTTCAGCTGATTAAATAGCGTTTTGTAAGAGAAAACAAGCTAAATAAAACTAAAAGTAGTTCAAGCTAAAAGATTTCTATTTTCATACTTTAAAGATAGATCGATAGTCCTTTTTATTTATATCAAAGTTGGGCCATTCTTCACCCGGGGGGGGGGGGGGGGGGGGCTATAAAAATATATTTTTATTTTATATATATGTAGGTACATTTGCTCTGGTGATCATCATTCCAGCCGTTGCGACGGAGAGGGCGAGCACGGAATTCATCTTCACACATTTGAACACAGACAATGGCATGGGGATCCACAGCAAGTCTTACATTCTTGCCATGGGGCTGCTGATGAGCCAGTACTCGCTCATCGGCTATGACGCATCTGCACACATGGTATGCTATTGTGTAGTACTCATAACGATGCATGTACAATTACGTTTACTCTCGTCGTCCAATCTGACAAAATAGGTAGTATTCAAATACTATAGTTGTGAGGTGTTCATGTTAGTACTGTAGGATCGTCTACGCTAGATCGTCTAGGCTAGATTCAGCGGGGTTCTTGACTTTAATTTGCCCTTGTGGGTTAACGACAGATCCAAGAGAGACAAAGAGGGGTGAGCAGTGACGGAACCAGCGAAATGGGGAGGGGGGGGGGGGGGGGGGGGGGGGGCAATTCTGGATTTATTCCAGGATTTTCCGGCGCTACGCTTTAAGTGGTAGGCGACATTCCCGTCGACAGCGAGACGCCTGTGGTGACTTCGTGAACTTCGAGATTTGCCGGCTTAGTCATTCGAAGGTGCTCATAAGGGTAGGGTTTGCGTGCGTGTGTTCGTAGGGACGAGTGTGCGTGCGTGTTGAGTATCTGCGTTGTACTGTGTACTCTCAAAAAAAACCCTAGCGAAATACATATATATATATATATATATATAATGTAAATATCAATATATTCTTAGTTTTTTATTGTGAAAACGCATAAAAGTGACTTTTTTGTAAAAAAGAATAAACAAAATTTACGTTTTTTTTATTTGAGCCTCATTTTGAATAGGGTATTTACAAAATTTTGGGGCATAGGGGGGCGGGGCCCCTGCTGCCCCCCCGGTTCCGTCTCTGGGGGTTGAGGGTTACAGGCCATCCGAGGGAGTGGTGGAGTTTCCGGCCGGTGAAGCTCTGCGCACGGACAACGACGATTGCGGAAATCTGGTGACGGCGGTGGCGAAGCTTCCTGTCACTCGTTGCGCCCCTTACTAGATCAGGTTTAGGATTTGTATCGGTGGGGAACAGTGCACGGCGTCAGACCTCGTACTGCGAGGTGCGGATCCCCATACACCTCTATTTAGGCCAATCTAAATGAGGTTTCATCAAAGTTCATGAGCATTAAATATGCTGATATGACACTATATTGATGAAGAGAGAGACGATGAAAGTTTCATGGGAATAAACTCTCGTGCATTATTTCCAAAATATGATTAGCTAGAAACTGTGACATAAAACTCCCACTGAGGATGATCTTATTGCGCAGTATGATATGAGCCTTGCAGCCATTAGATGGACTGGACGCCCCTGATCACGGTGTGGATCAAGGCCCAAGCTTGGTGAAGAGATCAATCTAACAGTCCATTATACAATACTAACAATGCGTGCGTGCAGACGGAGGAGACGAAGAACGCGGACTGGAGTGGTCCAGTGGGGATCGTCACCTCCGTTGCTCTGTCCAGTGTCCTGGGATGGATTTACCTGATGGCCTTGGCGTCCCTGATGACGGACATCCCCTACCTCCTGGACCCCGGCAACGACGCCGGCGGGTACGCCGTCGCGCAGGCTCTGTACGACGCCTTCCACAGGAGGTTCGGCAGCGGCGTCGGAGGCATCGTTTGCCTGGGGATCATCGCCGTCACCACCTTCCTCTGCGGCTCTGCGTGCGTCACCAGCAACTCAAGGTAATAAGTGTAGTGCGTTCTACCCATTACTGTATTATTGCATCATCATCTATTAGTTGTCTCTTTTTTTATTTCCCTGAAAATATAATGCTCATACTACTACGTACGTGTGTAGGATGGGGTATGCCTTCTCCAGGGACGGAGCGGTGCCATTCTCCAACGTATGGTATAAGGTGAACAAGCAGGAGGTGCCCTTGAACGTCGTCTGGCTCTCCGTGTCCGTGGCATTCGCCATGGCTCTCACGGTGCGTACGTGTGATCGCCTCATCACCATGTCAGCTGTATACATATACTAGGAGTAGCTCACAACATGATGTCCATCTATCTACACCATCTATCCAGTCATTGGGGAGCCAGGTGGCATTCCAGGCGATGCTATCGGTGGCGACAGTGGGACCGTACATCGCCTACGGTCTGCCGATCGTCTTCCGCGTGACGACGGCCCGGAGATCCTTCGTCCCGGGCCCGTTCCACCTCGGGAGATACGGCGGCCTGCTCGTCGGCTGGGTCGCCGTCACCTGGGTGGCCGCCGTCGCCGTGCTCTTCTCCCTGCCCGTCGCGTACCCCGTCGCCGAGGACACCTTCAACTACGCGCCGGTCGTCGTCGGCGGCGTGCTGCTGCTTAGTGTTGGCTCGTGGGTGCTCCATGCTCGGTTCTGGTTTCGAGGGCCCATCACCAATGTTGTTGACGCCGCCTAGCAGTGTACGTTTTGGACGTGTGTGGTGCTGATGTAAATCAGTATATGTAATGCACGACCAATGTACACGACCAATGATATATATATTTTTTTTTGGAGAGAGTTTTCTTCATGAAGTGGAGTGGAGTGGCTGCCTGACGAGCACCTGTCTGTGTCTGTCTCCATCCCCGTTTGCGTTTCCACGGAAGGGAATGCTTTGCTTACAACGATAGAGCAGGAGAGAGTAGAAATGTCAAACTGCTAGCTAGCTGCAAGACAAAGAAAGAATTGGCCAGTTTTCCCAAAAGAAAACAAATCATGCATACAACATAGTATTCGCTTCACTCGTCATAATCGATCGGGCAAACGACATAAGATCGAGGACGCGGAAGAATTAATTTCCACTACTTTTCTGTTTCACAGTGTTGACCTGCATCCCCGGCAGCTAGCGGCAGAGGAAGGAATGGATTTTGTGAGGACAGGCATAAGATATTAAGATCGTCTCAAACACAACAGTATTCACTGACAGTAGCCTGAGCAACATAGATTATGCAAACTGCAATTGCAGTCTATTTCTTGCCTTTTTCAGATTGCTGGCTGACTTTAGAACTGACCAAAGACTGGTCAGTTCAGTAACCAGAAACTGCAGTTACAGTATAGTAGTACTAGTAATCAGGTTGCAGACTGACAAATGGCAATCATCTAGCTAGTACCTGCTTCTCAATTACTTATTAAACAAAACAAAACAAACCAAAACCGTTGTTTCACACTGACAGTGGACTGGTACGGCGAGCGTGGACTTCTCGCTGGCGCAGCTCATCGGTTCTGCTGGGCACCGGGGGAGCCAACGGCGGCGGCTACACGGCGTCCCGCTACGTCCTGCTGGCCATCTACGCCGCCATCCTTGTCGTGCACGGCCTCATCAACAGCTTCCCCATCCAGCGGCTGTCCTGGCTGGGCAAGCTCGGGGTCTTGTGGAACACCGCAGGCGTCTTTGTTCTGGTGATCCTGATCCCAGCGGTCGCGACGAAAGAGAGAGCAGCAGGCGGCGCGGAGTTCATCTTCACCCACTTCAACACCGACAACGGCGTGGGGATCCGCGACAGAGCTTACATCTTCGCCATGGGGTTGCTCATGAGCCAGTACTCTCTCCTAGGCTACGACACGTCTGCTCACATGGTATATATATAAACGTATGCACATATGCATGTTTGATTTGATTTCAGCCTGATCGATGAATAATGATCTTTTGCCCACACACGCACACGCACGCATACATCATATATATGCACGTGCAGACAGAAGAGACGAAGAAGGCGGACTGGAATGGCCCGATGGGGATCGTTGTAAGATAATTAGGCATTTTCAGATTTAATTTAATCTAGAAATATAATGACAAAAATGTGACGGCCTGTGTAATATTATTACTGCTATTAGAGAGATATAACATCAAGAACAAGATGAGCAGAGAGATGAAATTATACCCTACAGAGGGACCTGTGCTGGAGGCACCGGCGGCTCCATTCCCACTAGTCGTCATAGTGAGTTGCTCGAAGTCGTGGACCACAATCGATGCAGGAAGATGTACGCAGTGCCGTCCCTCGAACAGTTCGCCGGGAAGTAGACGAAGGCCTGCGTGTACTGGACTGGATCCCGGGAAGTAGACGAAGGCCTGCTCCGGAAGAAGAAGCCTGCGGGTACTGGATCGCCGGGAAGAAGACAGGGACGGAGACGCGCCGGGAAGAAGATGAGCAGTCGCGACGACGCTCCCCAAAAACCTGATTGCTCCGCACGCCCGAGTAGACATCACCGCGAGACAACGGTTCCGGAGGCCTGCTCTCCAACTCTCTGTATTCTCGCAGAAGGCTAGACGGGGAAGAATCGTTCGGTACTCAATCGAGAAGGAATGTCCCAAGTATATAGAAAGAAACGGGTGCGGGAAAGGGAAAGCCAACCGACATGCTTGAATCTCGGAAAATCAATTCCCTTCAAGTCTGACGTTACAACGTTTCCTTTTCTACCGTAGCGTCCAAGTTCAACGAATCCAATGAGTCGCAAAACCGGACCAAACGGCACGACACGACATGGCATGACGGCGGCGGTGGCGGCGCGCGCGTGTGGCACCCAGTCATCCTCCTCTCAACTTTTCAATTGGTGCACACAAAGTCCACCTATTTAAGTTGAGTCAACTTATAGTAAATATTACGTATGAGACTATACTATAATGCAATATAACATATAGTATGAGACTAGGATTTATTAGATTATTAAAATATGGGCCAAGCCTATTTATTCAACAATCCCCACCAAACCCTAGACCTCATAGTAATGTTCTCACTTCTCTGTTGTTTGATATATCAGTGTTTCGATGGAGACTGTTAAGTTGAACATCCATCTAGAGCAATGACTACACTTGTTCACAACTATACAATGGACTATGCCTTGAATTGACAGTTTTGTGCGATACAAGTTTCATCAAGACTCTTAACTGATACTAGGTATCTAGAGTATCCCCTCTATTTGGAGCATATAAGTCAAACTCCTAGGCCTTTCATGAGTATCTAGAGATTACCCACATCTCATAGACTATGACTAGTAGTCGAACTCATATAAGTGTGTTCCTTAAAGATGTTCTGTAGGACAACATCCATGCTTAGAAAAAGCCACTCGGATCACATTAAGGAATGAACCAACCTGCCATACAACTAGGAAAGATATGCACCAGACATGGGTCTTTTAAGGGTCTTTCCTCTCAATCCATCACTAGCTTGTTTCACCGTTCTACTTCACGGGATCTCCGATCACATAGAACATGTTACCACTATGACGGACTTTAGGTGGGTCTCAAGCCCATCTCTCTCGATGCATTGTCTATCACATTACGTGATAGTCCCTTAGTAAATTGATCTGCCAGATTTTTAGACGTGTGAACATAATTGAAAGGATCAAGATGTCAAAGAGGGGGGGGGGGGATTGGGCTCTTTTAAATTTCTAAGCAATATTAAAAGCTAACAAGAGCCAATTAACCCCCTAGTGCTTTCCCAAGTGTGTCCTAACTAAACAAGCAAGACAAGGCAATGGAAGCGGTAAAGCCCTATGCAATTCTAGTCAAGCAACAAGAAGGTAATGCGGAAAGTAATGCTTGAAAGTAACTGCAATAAGTAAAGAGGAGGATGCAAAGGAAATTTGACACGACGACTTTTTGCCGAGGTATCGAGGAGTCGACACTCCCCCTAGTCCTCATTGGTGCACCGCGTACGGTATCGCTCCACCTTAGTCCGCGCAAGGACTAAGTGCTCTCTACGGGTTGATTCTTTGCCACTCCGGCTCGGTGAATCTCCCACAACCGATTACAAGTCGATGAAGACGGGCCGCCGACAATCTCCCCGACGATCACCTCCCTTCAAGCACCACCGAACCGTCTAGGTGATGTCGATCACCAAGAGTAACAAGCCTCGATCTTCGCTTGACTCGCTCAAGCTTCACAACTAGAGGATGCACACTTGAACTCTTGGATGACTAGAGGAGAGGATGGATGGATTCGCGAATCGATCTCTCACTCTAGGGATCTTGCTCTCTTCCCAACCTTCTCAACAAACTCAGCAACTGAAATGAGCAAAGGCAAGGTGGGAGAGAAGAGTGAGGACCTATAAATAGCCCTCTAGAAAACTGCCTCGGCTGACTCTTTAAGTTGGCGACGGACACTCCGACACCTAGGCGACGGATGGTCCATCGCCCTGCCCAACGGCTAGTTCTGCACAGGTTTTGGGCGACGGACACTCCTACGCAGTCCGACGGACGGTGAGGCATTAGTGTCTGATGCCCCTTTTCATTTTGCACTAGAAATAGGCCCACTGGAAGGCCGACGGACGCTACCCTAGCGCCCAACGCCTAGGTGACGGACAGCGTCCGACGCCCTCTGAAACTCAGGGGCTCAAACTGGGCGGCCGACGGATGCTACGTCATCCTGACGTCAGCGTCCGACACCATCGTCCGTCGCGACGGACAGCGTCCGACGCCTCCAGGCTCAGCGTCCGACGCCCAGTAAACTTCTTTTTCAACTCCGGTTTTCGTCGTGATGAATTCAGAAGAAGTTCTTGGCTATCTTACGGTCACCATAGGCTTGCTTAGAGCTAAGGAAGTCAAGTGTGCACCACACCTAAGTCATGAAGCTTTCCTAAGTCAAGCTACTAGTCTCAACCCCTCTTGATAGTATAGTCAAAGATCAAATAGAAGCCCTATCTATTTCTAAGTGCCCTTCATCACCTTATGGCACTTAGCCTATCATTCTAGGGTCTTCATCATGTCTCTTTGAAATCCGAAACGATATCCATCTTGAGGGCTAAGTGATGACCATTCATGCCCATTCATGTTGATCACTATGGCTAAGCTACGCATAGCCTCTACAAAACACACGTTAGCCATAATAATCGCTAATTGTCGTTAATCACCGAAACCAACTAGGGCCATGATTCTTCAATCTCCCCCTTTTTGGTGATTGACGATAATAACTCCTCGAGTATGGATATAAGAGTGAAAGATTAGGATTTTGGTGACTTGGAATGGTTGAGCAAGGGTTAGTGAATTTGTAATGAATCGAACTTGCTCACCCAAACCAAATCACAAACATGGTACTTATGTATATGAATATTAAGCGAAGTACCTCATGATATTCTCAACCATATATCGGAGAAAGATGCGGAAGCTCAAATACCATTAGATCATAGAGACATATCATGAACAAGAGACAACTCACACCATATATTAGTGAAAAACAAGAGTATGTCTCACAAACACCATTCATCACACATATACACAAATGCAATAAGATAGACATGATGACATGAGTACGGGGGATTAAAAAACACACAAAGAAACGAATCCCTCCCCCTATCTCTATACTCGACCCTCTCTCCCCCTTTGGCGTCTAGCACCAACAACTACGCATTAGGGGCTAGAGAAGAAGGCAAAGAAGGTGCAGCCTGACGATCGAGCATGATGAAGTCCTGAAGATCTAACTCGTCTGACTCAACATCTGCCTCAGCCTCTGCAGGTGTAGGCGTAGCTAGGGTGCCTTCTGGAGCTGACACTGGAAGCTCTGGAGCTGCTAACTCAACTGGCTCCCCCGGAGTCTCAGTTGGTGCCTCTGATGGTCCGGCCTCTGAAGTGACGGGTCTGGGAGCCCGACGAGTGAAGATGCGAGGCAGTGGAGGAGTAGATACTACCAAGGCGACCAGAGATACTGCTGCTAGAAGTTATGCTGGCTGGGACTGAGGTGGAGTAGATACTGCCGCTGTAACAACCTCGTCCTGCTCCTATGTCTGAACTGGGGCCTCTAGCTCGACTGCCTCAACTGCTACTGAGATAGCATCTGTCTGAACGGCAACTGGAGGTGTGGTGACTGTCTACGTGGACTGATCTGGTGCGATCTTCGACGAGGCAACTGAGGAAAGATAAGTGCCCGTCGCCGGAGGATCCACCTCAACCTCTGGAGCTCCTCAGTCTGGCTGAGCGGCTCCTGGAGAGTCATCTCCTGTGATCTCCAAGTAAGAGGCCGAGAGGTCACGCGAGGCCTCGACAATGGTGGTTCCCCGGATAGGTGTGAAGCCTGTCTGAAGCTCACCGGGCGAAACCAACCATGAGGACATCTGTGTCCTCGGAGACTGGCACTCTGGAGAGGCAGGTGCCTGGAAGGGTGAGACGACTGGTGCCTGACTCTGCTGTCCTCCGGACGGTAATGCTGGAGTCGGTAACACGACCACTGACGGCTGCTGCTGAGAGACCCCGGACATCTGAAGTTGTGGAGTGACGGTCTGTCCGAAGGTCGAGCCAAGGAGACACTCAAGAAGCATAGTGTGAGTCTTTTGAATTTCAGCCTGCTGCATCTGATAAGCTAGGAACTGGCGCTGAAACTCATCCTGTCGGGCCTGAGTCTGAGCCTGAGCCGCAAGCTGCTGAGTTGTGAGTCTCCGAACATCTGCAGCCTGCCGCCTCTGCTCCTCTGCCTGTCGTGACTGCTCCTCCTGCATCATTGTAAGGAGGGTAAGAATAGTGACCTCTGAGGTGCCTGAAACTGGAGCTGGAGCTGGAGCTGACCCTCCTGTCTCATGGTCATGAGACATCGGTGCATAATCGGGCATGGGCCTTAGTCCTCATCAGATCTATCAAAGTCCAAATCCTCTCTGTAGGCTGCCTCAGCAGCTGTGTCAATCTGAGCATCAAGATCTGCGAGCTCTGCCTGGGCGATCTGCTCAACTGCGGCGTCAGTGTCCTCTGCTGACTGAGGTGGCAAATCTAGGTTGCACTCTGCCCAGTAAGCTTGCTGTGTTCTGATTATTCTGAGATACCAGTTCTTCCATCCCTTGGTGGGTTTGGGTCATGAACGGAAAGCATATTTCCATAACCCTAGGCTAAAGCACTCAGATCTGAAAGGAATGCGGTTGGTCTCTGCGTTGATCAGATTGGTGGGATCGGTGTTTCCCATTGGGCCTAGACAGTTGAAGTTGGATTGCTCAATGGGGATTACTACCTTGTTGTACATTTCCTAGGTTTCGAAAAAAAATCAAAGAAAGAAAGGGGAAAAGGATTACAAAGTTGATGCGGAAAAGAAACTTGCAGAAGATGAAGCAAGAAGGGAGTAGATTTACTTTGGGAACTTCGAAGTTGATCGCCATTGAAGCTGTTCGTGCTCTGTTTGAGGAAGACGTCGTTGCTTGGGTTGCCGGGGGTGTTCTTCAGAGCTATCGCAGAGGTTGAAGATGAGGGCAAATGAAAGTGAAAGTGGGCTCAGGGTGAAAAACAGATTGGATGGTGGTAACTTTTATAAGCCTGGTCAGGGGTATTTCAGAATTTTCTTCGCACTGAGCAGGAATATGGAAGGGTATGCAATAGGTATGCGTGGCAATCGAGGAGATATGATTGGGCTTACAACTGTTCGCGCTACAGTCGCGAAATTTTGTTGATAAATTGCGATTTTCACGCACGATAATCGAGGAGGTCGTGTAAGTATCTTGGAGGGAAATGTTACAGTAGAGAAAATTTCGGCGCGTAAAATATTCTACACTCCGAAATTGGGGGGCATGCGTTGACACCATTTTTCGGCATGTGTCAAATGAGCTAAGACTTGCATTGATCGGTAGCCGTTTTCTATCGGCATCGGAAGGTCATCGGTTAATGTTATCGATGAGACTGAATGCTGCGAGAGGGATAAGTTTGTTGCCGCTGGATGATTCTTGCCGATAGGAGTTAATTGGTAAAGACAAGTTACCAGTGGAGGTGAAGAGTTGCCGATTGGAAGGTATTACCGATAAGGAGATGATGTCGATGGACACAGGGTGACGTGGCAGTTGACGTCAGCAGGGGATTGCCGATGGCAATAGAAGGAAGTTGCGGATTGAAGAGTCTGCCGATGGATAGTTTCATCGAAGAGAAGACATAAGAAAACTGGTGATCTTATACCAGTTTTGTTATAGAAGTTTGAGTCCGACTCTTGCACGAGTCGTTTGTTTCCTTAAAAATAGAGGTGTTTGTTTAGGAAAATATCATTGTTATTTGGGTCCAACTCCTGCGCGAGTCAGTTATTTCCTTTAAAATAGAGGTTTGTTTTGTTTAGGAAAGGTACGAGTCGTGTCTGTCTACAACTCCTATTGCCGGAGTATAAATATGTACCTAGAGGTCATGAGAAAAATATCAATCATACATCAAAATAAATCTATTACTCTTATTTACTTTTCAAACAATTTACCCTTTTATTACATTAGTTCTAGTCTATCTACAAGTTCTTCAAGTCTCGACGGGCTGCATCTCTTCGATCTCCGTCAAACCTTGCAAGTTCCGCATGGGAGTAATCTGAGCTTTGACATTCGGGCGCATCGCTGTTGTCTCGTTCAGCTCTGCTCTAGTTATCCTAATCAAGTCTGAGTCTTGACATCTGGGCGTATCGCCGTTGTCTCTTTCAGATCTTGTTCTAGTTATCGTCCTTGTCGATTAACTGGTCAAATCGACTGGCACACCTTTGGATATCGAATTTGGGTATAAGCCCGAGGTGTTCGCAGATCCTGACGCTTTTTGTGTCAACAATTCCCACTAGTCGTCATAGTGAGTTGCTCGAACTAGTGGACCACAGTCGATGCAAAAAGATGTACGCAGTGCCATCCCTCGAACGGTTCGCCGGGAAGTAGACGTAGGCCTGCGTGTACTGGACTGGATCCCGGGAAGTAGACGAAGGCCTGCTCCGGAAGAAGAAGCCTGCGGGTACTGGATCGCCGGGAAGAAGACAGGGACGGAGACGCGCCGGGAAGAAGATGAGCAGTCGCGACGACGCTCCCCAAAAACCTGATTGTTCCTCACGCCCGAGTAGACGTCACCGCGAGACAACAGTTCCGGAAGCCTGCTCTCGAACTCTCTGTATTCTCGCAGAAGACTGGACGGGGAAGAATCGTTCGGTACTCAACCGAGAAAGAATGTCGCAAGTATATAGAAAGAAACGGGTGCGGGAAAGGGAAAGCCAACCGACATGCTTAATCTCGGGAAATCAATTCCCTTCAAGTCTGACGTTACAACGTTTCCTTTTCTACCGTAGCGTCCAGGTTCAACGAATCCAATGAGTCGTAAAACCGGACCAAACAACACGACACGACGGCGACGGCGGCGCGCGTGTGGCACCCAGTCATTCTCCTCTCAACTTTTCAATTGGTGCACACAAAGTCCACCTATTTAAGTTGAGTCAACTTATAGTAATATTCCGTATGAGAATATACTATAATGCAACATAACATATAGTATGCGACTAAGATTTATTAGATTATTAAAATATAGGCCAAACTCATTTATTCAACAATCGTGGCTTCCGTTGCTCTGGCGAGCGTGTTCGGATGGGTTTACCTGGTGGCGCTGACCACGGCGGTGACGTCGACGGACGACATCCAGTACCTCCTCGACCCCCCGGCAACGACGCTGGTGGCTACGCCGTCGCGCAGGCGCTGTACGATGCTTTCCGCAGGAGGTTCGGCAGCGGCGTCGGAGGCATCGTCTGCTTGGGGATCGTCGCCGTCGCCGTCTTCCTCTGCGGCTCCACCAACGTGACCAGCGACTCGAGGTTAATTACGTTGGTTGTTGAACCTAATTAACAAGCAATCACTACACACTACACTGAATTTTTCAATGGCAATGCATCCATGCAGGATGGCGTATGCCTTCTCCAGGGACGGTGCGATGCCGTTCTCGCGTGTCTGGCACCGGGTGAACAGGCACGAGGTGCCCTTCAACGCCGTCTGGTTCTCCGTCGCCGTCGCATTTGTCATAGCCCTTCCGGTGCGTGCGTGCGTCCAACTCTCTGAACTGCAACTGGTTGCACTACTGCATCGTTCATCCATGACGCACACTTGTTTCTTCCTTTGCATGCATGCAGTCGCTGGGGAGCCAGGTGGCGTTCCAGGCGATGGTCTCCGTGGCGACGACGGGGCTGTACATCGCCTACGCCCTGCCCATCCTCTTCCGCGTCACGACGGCAAGGGAATCCTTTGTCCCGGGGCCGTTCCACCTCGGGCGGCGGTGTAGCCTCGTCGTCGGCTGGGTCGCCGTCGCATGGGTGGGACTTCTCACCGTGCTCTTCTCCCTGCCGGTGGCGTACCCCGTCGCCGAGGCCAACTTCAACTACACGCCCGTCGCCGTCGGCGGCGTTCTGGTCCTCAGCGTCGGCGCGTGGATGCTTCACGCTCGGTTCTGGTTCCATGGGCCCGTCACGAACGTTGCCGCCGGCTGAAGTGGTGGCCTGCATCGTTTGGGCATGAGCATTAAGCAGTAGTATGGGGATTATTACTATCTCAGGATTAGTTATTTACACTTGTAATTTCGCCATCTCCAATTGTATGGGGATTTTTTCTTCTCTTCTTCCAAATTCCTCTCCGTATGAACACCTCTCTCTTTGGAGAAACCCGTATGAATGTTCGCAAAAAAAATAATATATGAACATCAGGAATTGGGGCACGGGCCGCTTCGGCCTGTCCATGGTCTAGCTCGGGCCGACGAGGCCCATCAATCTGAAATGGACCGACCCACTACGTAGAGAAGACTCGGCGACGCGCGCCCGCCCATCCACCACATTACTCGAGCGCGCGCGCGGCCCACCGCTCGCCCGCCCGCCCGCCGTCATGCGAGGGCTCCTCTCCTCTTCCTCCGCTCTCCTCCGACGAGCCGCCGCCGCCGCCGCCGCCCAGCTCTCGCGCGCGGAGTGCGGTAGCACCTCAGCATCCGCGCCCTCTCCTCTCCCCCGCTTCCCCCTCCAGGTATGACCCCGCATCTCTCTGCCGCTCCCTCGATTGCGGGCTCGTGGCTTGTTGCCCTGCGCTAGGGATCTGCGACTTCTTTCTGCAATGGAAGATTCTCAATCGGACTGAATGACTGATAAGACCTCTTTGCTAGTTGCTGTTATCAAACTACCCGTGTTGGGTTAGATTCATAGATTTGATGAAACGTTTAGCATTTGCAACGGTTTTGAACATTAGCCTACAAGCAGCTTACCGTAAGTTCCGCTTTGCTGCCTCCTGCTCATGTGCACAAGCTACTAGCATACAATAGCGAGTTTCGGAGAAATAGGGGAGAAATAAGCACTATGTGCTGTTCAACAGCGCTATTCCGATGCCAGTTTTTTTGCACTAGTGGATTAGTTACAATTGATTTATTTGCTGCTTTGCTGTTTCGTACCACTGGCTTCATATCTATATAAGTGGGGCGTGGAGTTCAAAATGTGCTTGCTTGCTCATATTTCAAGATATCTGTTCAAATTACTGATCACCTTTCTTCCATGTGATGTCATTTGCTAGAATGGGAAAAAGGAGACATTTTCTTCGTTTTGGTCCAAAGGTCGTTCGATGTCAACCACAGGTATACCCATTTACCGAGAGTTGCTCAAATTTTTGCTGCTGTCAGGGTTTGTACAATAGAAAATTCCAACTTTAGTGCTCCTACACGAAGTAACTTGTTGAAGTAGTTTCCAAAGCTGCACAGTTATTCTCTAGGCATTCTGTATTCACGCGACCTTATGAGTTGCTATGTTACTCAGGAATCTGTACAAATTTCCAGTTGATATGCAGTTAGACTACGAGAGTGATCCCCCGCTTGACGATACAAAAGCTATTGAGAAGGAGTCGTCACTTAATGTTGCTGTCTCTCAACTTGCAAGTGACTTTGATAGAGACTCCAATTTATGTTTGGAGCGATTTTCCCGTACAAGGAATGCATCTGTGATCGCTACTGGTTCTCTTAAGCTTGATCTTGCTCTCGGCGTTGGAGGATTACCAAAGGTTGCAATGTGTTCATATCATTTTTTATTTGTTCGCATAATATACTTTATTATTATTTTATATACCTGGAATATTTACATGATTTCATATCACCTGTTGATATTACAAATAAGAAACAAAAGTTCATACTTTTACAAGTACCTCACTGTTCATGTCAAGTGTCAACACTAGCAAGTCCAAACTTAACTAAGAAGGCCATGTGTGTGGGCCATCTCTGCTTACAAAAATACAAATAAGAACACATTCGTGCTCATCTCTTGCCTAAAACATTTTGAGAGAATGTCTTGCCTAGAAATGCTGCCATCATAGGTGTCCATGTCTTCCAAGCTCTATTTCTCTGGTCACTGTATATGTTTAATCGCAACATTTCCTTGAGAAATTTGATCCAGGGCAATAGATTGACCTTGGGGCGTGTTTGGAACTGATTATAATCAGATTTCTGGACCGCTAACCGTGAGAATAAAAATAATAGCGCCAACCGCTGCGCGGGTACCATCGATTGTTTCAACCACGATACACAGTGACTGCAAGAATACACTAGCCGTCGTGTTTTCCGTGCTGCGAGTTATCGGTCGTGTTTTGGATAACCGCACCACGTGTTTGCCTAGAAATGTCTTGTTACTGTGCTTTGGCCATGTTTGGCAGACTACTAATTAGAGTCTCTCAACAGGGTAGAATGGTGGAGGTATATGGAAAAGAAGCATCTGGGAAGACAACACTCGCGCTTCATGTTGTCAAGGAAGCTCAAAAGAATGGAGGTCTGTATTTCTTTTATGAAGTCCTTTTTTCCTCCCTCCTCCTTTTATCCTTGAATATCTCTGTTGAGCACCAAAAAGAAAATCTGTTTTTTTGGTGGTTTGTTACATCCCTGAAGTTTTTCTTTTCCATTTTACCTTTTTTTTTTTGGTACACTTGATTGCAATACCTAGTATTTTAGGTGATCTTTCATCATTACCATTAGTCCATTATATCGAATTGCCAGATTTTATGATATTTCTTCACATACATTTGAGCGTACCTCTGTTGTTACTACCTAAATTGGTGAATATATTGAAATTTATAAGCTTTGTTTGTGCTAAGATGATATTTTAGCTTTGTCCTAAGATGTTATTGGTAGAGCATCTATTTGGCATTTTAGATGTTAAATACATTTTTCCTATTAATTTGGTCAAATTTAGAGAAGCTTGACTTAGGATAAAACTTAAACATCTTATTTTTTGGGAATGGAGGATTTACTGTCCTTTATTTTTATTACTGATCAGAACAATACCCTGATTGTCATTCTTACTGGCGTATTTGCAGGTTATTGTGCTTATATTGATGCAGAAAATGCCTTCAACCCTTCATTTGCTGAAGCTATTGGTGTAGACAATGAAAGGCTCTTGATAGCCCAACCTGATTCTGCTGAAAATTCTTTAAGCATTGTAAACACTCTTGTTGGTGGATCTGTCGCGGTTGTTGTTGTGGATAGTGTATGTTACTTCCCTTATCATTTTCAGTTTATATCTCTCTGTTGTCTAAAGTTCCTTGCTAATTCTGAAGAGTATGCTTCCCTACTCACACAAAGCTAGAACATTGATTGGAAGATTTGTTGATAAGCATCTTAAGTGTGCTGCACTTCTGATTTCTTATGCACTGACTGGGCATACATGTTCTTTTGTTTTTGACCTAGAAGTCCTATTTTTGAGATATCTGATGCTTTAATAGTTCTTGCCAAGTTCACCAACCTCTTTATTTGCGTGATACTTAGACCGTGCTACATTTGTTTACCTTGTTTTTTTTTGTACTTGTGACAGGTGGCAGCACTTATTCCCAAATGTGAAATTGAAGGTGAAATATACACAAATTCTGAAGACATTCAATCCCGTTTGATGACTCGGGCCCTTAGAAAAATTCAGTACACTTTATGTCGATCTGAAACACTTATTATATTTGTGAATCAGGTATGCCATTATTTGTGATCTTGATAGCCTATGTAGTTCTTTTTTCTCAATTTCTTGAAACCTCTGTTCTCTGATCTCACTTCCCGTTCCCGCCAAAGTTTCAGCTTTTGTCGATGAAGAATGTAACCTATCTTTAGCTTGTGCTGTTTGTACCACTTGTTACAAAAAAACCCTATCTTAACTAGTCTCATGCCCATAAATAAATGTTATATGCTATCCTGTGATTTGGGAACCTGAATTTTGGATGTTAATATGTTATGCTAGTATATGCACCACTGTCAAATGTACAATGAAAATAGAGTAATAGACTAGAACAAACTGGAAAAAAATATCCCACTGGAATTATGGCAGCATGTCTCCATATTAGATTGAATTTCTTCTGCCAAATGCTAATGCCAATTTATACCATCAAATATATCTGGTTCAGAAATCCCAAGTTACTTATGATTCTCATAGCACTTGATCTAAACTATTCCTACCTTCAGCTCTACTGGTTGCTTATATTTGTAGGTTAGAACAAAGAGGAAACCAAATAATTTTTCGTGGATCTACAAGGAGGTGCCTTGTGGTGGTAATTCATTAGGATTCTATGCTGCAGTCAGAATGAGGACTTCAAGAAGACAACTGCGCTATAGTGAAGAAGAAGAGGTATGACGTCCAGCCCCTCACGATAACATGTCAAACATACAGTGATAGTAATGTACCCTGCTTATGCAGGCTACCGGCATAGGTATATCAGTGCAGATCATCAAGAACAAATTGGCTCCAGCGAGCCTGAAGGAAGCCGGTATCGACATCAGATTCGGGAAGGGGATCTGCCATGAATCGGAGATCCTCGAGATGGCATCTTCCGTCGGAGTTATCCTGAAAGATGGGTGTGGGTATTGGATCAACAATGAATTCCTGGCAAGCAAGGTGGAGGCTGAGAAGTTCCTACATGAAAACTCTGCAGTGGCAGATGAGATCTGCAATACCGTGAGAAATGAGTTCTTGCAAAGGTGACATACGAAGGCCACTGGAAGTTGGCTGACGACTCGGTTGACTAGGTACAGCTATTGTATGACATCTCACAAGAAAATTGGGACACACTGCATGCACCTCCAAGCAATCATTTTAAGTAGCTGCCGGTTTATGAATACCCTTAATCTATGAAGGAAGTGAAGTTAAGTGATTGCGGCCAATTAGAGAGGCTAATGCATTGTTAGTCATTGAGATGGAAATGTTGTACCATCATGTATTCATAGAAGATTTCTATAGGATATTGCTGTGCCTGTCCTGTAACTTTGACTTGCAACAGTTAATTGACTTTACAAGGGCCATTTTCCCTCCGAATCGTCAGGTTCTATGTTGCTAGATAAATGTGAACCAATCTGTCGCGAACTTGACCATGTTGCCACTTGCCAGGAATTGTTACACGGCTTGAGAGCCTGGAATTCTATGTTGTGCACGTGCGCAGGAGTACATACTATACTACATATAAATAATATTTTTTTTTGAAACGATATAAATAATATTTTTGTCTCTCTTCCTTTTGGTAACCGTATATAAAATAACAAAATGAAAGAAAGTGAATACTATACACAGGAAGGACATATCACTTTGTTTTTGGTGTATCACTTTGTTTTTGGTGAAAACTAGACCTGATGATTGTTGCTAAACCGTTTTTATACTGATGAAGACATGATGGACAAGTCAATGTTCTTTATTTTTCTTTTTTGCGAAAATAAGAACGTATGGATGCAAAGACTCACTAAAGACTAGCTACTGTCTTACTATCAAGGGGTATATTGTCAATCATCACTAATCACTAAGCCCTTGTTTGGATGCACATGTATCACTCTAAAACCACATGTGTTGAAGTATATTTAAACTAATATTCATTCTAATCCACTTTAATCTATGTAATTTGAGATAGATACATGCACATCTAAACAAGGCCTAAAAGAATAAGTAGTTGTAAATATGAGCACCCGTCTTCACTCTTTAATCTCCTGGCTGTTGATCAACCACAGGGGATTAAAGCCCTGTTTGGTTATGGAAGCCAAACCAAAATCTTGCAGTTGCATGTGTTATATATTTATATTCTTTAATAAGCTGTCAGCATCATAGCTATGAGATCTTGATTGATTTTATCACCTTGCTCTGTTCGTTTGAACTACTTCCAGCTTGTTTCAATTTATTCTCTCTCACGGAACATTATTCAATCAGCCAGAATCAGCCGGCTTTTGTGATTAAGATTTATAAAGATTATTTTTTATCGAAAAAAGCCAATTCACCAATATAAATGTTGACACAATGATTTTACGTGGAAAAACCTCCTCAAAATGAGTAAAAAACCACGGGACCAATATGGTCCATTGCTTAACTTCTTACTATAAATAGTAATGGGTACAAGTCTCCTCAGAATCTCTGTAGATTACAACCAACAATTGAACACCAATAATGGACATCTGTGACACAAAGCATCAGTAATCACGACATTTGTCAAGATCTAACAAAGACTTAACCACTTCAGGAAAACAGAATCTGCAATTCTGATATGCCCCTTTCTGATTTCTCTGCTCATACCCCGGCAAACTTACATATCCAAATAACCTGGATCTTGGCAGAAAGGGTTCCAAAGAATCACACTGCTGAATCAGAAAACCTCTCCACTGCCCATCAACTATTCACTGAGCAAGAAGTAAAAAAACCCACTGCTGAATCAGAAAACCTCTCAACTGTCCATCCACTGTTCACTGAGCAAGAAGTAAAAATCCAACTGCTGAATGAGAAAACCTCTCAACTGCCCGCATTGTTCACTGAACAAGAAGTAAGAATCCCACTGCTTAGAAAACCTCTCAAGTGCCCATTCACTGTTCATTGAGCAAAAAGCAAAAAACAAAAAAAAGTGCTGAGAGAACTGGATGTTTGGAAAGATTATTTCATCTCTAATTTCTCATGTTCTTGTACGCGCGAGCACTACCAGTACTTTGTCCTCAAAGCTGCTGCTGAAGCAAAGGCTGGACTGTGTTCCCTCTTTTATTTCCTGCAGGGAGTCATCTTAGCTGCCCATTATATAACAGAATATAACCAAGGGTCTTGCAGTTGGCATGGTTCTTCAGTGAAATGAATAAAGTTCTTGCAGTTGTATAGAACCGATACTCTCCTGGCACAAGGATTGAAGAAATGAAGTAATTTTTTTAAAATAATGATCGCTTGCATTTATCATGTAATCTGAATACATGTGCATTGAAAGAAAACAGTGCCGACTTCACTGCATCCTAGTGCTACCAAGGATAGTAGAGGCACGTAACTGAATGTATTCGGTTATGAGAATCTGTAATACAACATGCTTGCTAAGAAAATTCTTACACTCGTTATTTATTAGGAAAGGAAAGCGGATGCAGTAGACAAGTTGTTGCAGCAACATTTTTAATGCTAAAAATAGGAAGAAAATTTCTAAGAGGCTTTGAGTGTTAGGAAAGTGTTTTTTTTTTGAAAGGACATTAGGAAAGTGATTTGGGCTGGAGGATATATATTCACAACCAAAATGTTGAATGGAAAGTATAGTTAAGCAATGGTGGAAATACAACATCATTCCAGTCAGAAAATGAAAGGAAACTAAGTAACCAAACAATAGAAAGAGGCCACTTTGTTCCAAAAAAAAAACAAGAATTGGTCGATCTGCATCTTGTCCATTGAATTACTAAATAGGCATGCATAGGGACCTACCAATTTTATTTGTTCCATGATGGAAGGTACTGGTCGATGTCATCGTTCTTGGAATCCGAGGAGCATGGATGGAAGAGATAACTGTGAAGTCCATAAGAAAGAACATATCCAAAAACCCTGCAGCCCTGCACACAGTTGGTTTACCAAAAAAGAGGAATTAATTTACTTGACGAGGTTGGGAAATACAAAGGGGCAACTTCTTTTCAAACAAACTACCACAGAGCAACCAGGACGAAGGGGCAATTGGTGTGTGAAAATTGAAGAAGGGAAGTGTTTTGTTACCTTGGTCAAACACGTTCTCTGGCAATGACAATTGGTATTGTTCCTTTCAGCTTGCGGCACTGCCTTCTTAGCTCCTCACTCGACCCACTGACATTTAATAGTCGCAGGGAACCTGGAAAGCCATCCTTGGGCAAGATCGGATGCCAGGACACTTTATGATCTCCAAATTTTGCAGTGAACTTGAGAGGGTGCCCTTGGGAAGCGATCGGATGGCTTTACAGTTCCAGATCCTTAATTCTGTAAGTGAACTTGGAAGGCCGTCCTTGGGTATAGATTGGATGGAATGAGGATATAAAATCTCTTGAGGTTGGGAAGCCCACTTAACCCTGCAGGCAAGGATTGGAGCTTACTGCAGAAACTAATTCGAAGCTCCTGGAGCGAGGTGAGGATTTGGAGGGCTGCTTCCTGCTCCTTCGTGAAGCGCTCCATGTCCTTGTTGCTCGAAAAGTCTAGCTTGGTGAGGAAGGGAGAGAGGCGGGCACAGATGGGCTGAGCAAGGACTCCTGCTATATCATCCGTCTCGAGCTCACAGGATCTGGAGTAATGAGGAAGGTCCTGTTGGTTCAGCCGTGCTGAAGGCTCTGTGTCTGTACAGGTAAAAAAATTGGGGGATCTAGAGACCTTTAATTCTGTGAGACGACCTTGAGGGAAGAGTTCCCAGAAGCCCTCGCCTGTTACATCAGTACAATCATGGATAGTCAGGCTTTCCAGGAGGCCGGGAAAGTGGAATAAGCAGAGGATGATGCACTAGAGGTGAAGAACTCGGGGCAACCAGATGTAACCAATGATGTCAGGTTGGTACAATCAGAGATTGCCAGGCTTTGCAGGGAGGCCGGGAAAGCAGAGGAGGCGGCGAAGAACTTGGGGCAACCAGATATTTTCAATGATGTCAGAGAGCGCAGGCCTTGGAGCCCTTCTTCTCTGGCTTCTGTGCTGTCGTCGAGCGTGCCTGGGCAGAGCCTCAGATTTGGGCAATCCATAATCCACAATTTTAGCATCTCACGAGGCACAAGCAGCAGCCCGTCTCCTTCATCTACTGCTTCTATTTCCTCTCCTCTTGTTTGTTGCTACCGTTGCGCGATGTGTCTGTCCTCTATCTTAAAAGCTGAAGTAGACAACAACACTGCTTGTTTTGTTGTCGTCTGCTTCTCTGCCACACCCAGCTCTGTTATCATTTTACACTTCTGTAGTGACAACCTTCTGAGCTTTGGGAAATGACACATCAGTTGTGTCAGTTCCTTACCACTAGCATCGCAACCAGTCATGCGAAGGGATTCAACTGGAATCTGGCACTGAGCGTTGCTGCTATCACCTTCGTCAACCGGCCACAAAGCCTTAGTACACTCGCTTATTTTTAGGGTCCTCAGAGATGCTAACATTTGCATGTGCTTTAGAGGCATTGGTGGGCACTCATAGATACATAACTCCTCTATTTGACGCAGGTTCTGAAAAGACAGCACATTCCAGAGTTCACTATCAAGATCAGCCTTTCCCATTGTTATGTGGAGTGATGCATTTTTTTGGTAATATAATTCCTTGATACCAGCACCCACCCGACAGATGCTAGCTTTGCGCAGATCAATACTCCAAGGAATAGGTGGCAGTGACAACAATTTTGGGCAATTGTAAATACCTATTTCCTGCAGCTTCGGAAACCTCTGTTCCGCTTCAAGGCAAGTACAATGTGAAAATGGTAACTCTACAAGTTCAGAGCACTCACTAACAATGAGTACCTCTAGACAGGAGAACGAATGAGAGTTGTCATTTGCATGCCACCTCTTTAGTCTTGGTAAACTATGTAGTTCTACCCATTTTAGATTCAGAAACCTTGGACCTGTGATATAGCTTATGCATTCTTCACCATGCTCATTCGTCGTGCACAACTCCCCTAGAGGTGGAAATTTTTTCCAGGTCACACCATCTAGACGAAGAAACTCTAAGTTACTAATGGAGAGATGTTCACCTAGCCAGCTTGGGCAACAAGTACCTCTATGTCCTTCAATGGATATCCCTTAAAGATAATCGTGTGGTTTCAGACTTTCGAGTATATCTTCTTGTTTCGTGTCCTTAATAGACTCTCTGGCTGCCCAGTATAACCATAGCTCGTGTAACTGGGTCTTGCTTCATCGGCTTCCTTTACATCTTCTACTCTTTCAAGATTATAAATTCCCAGCGACCCTTGGAGTTGTTGCAATTGCCCTAATTGCTTCAATTCAAACCCATTTGTTTCTCTTTTGACTTCAAAACAACTTAAATTTTGTAAAGATTTTAGTTTTCCAACTTCAAAAATTGAAGAGTAAAGACTATAACCCGGGGCAACAAAATGACGAAGTTTCACAAGATTTCTCATCTCTCTTCCAAGAGAACCAGAGTCACATCTGCATTCATCTATATCTAGGACCATCAAGTGATAACACTTTGGGATACTGCTGGGTAGACTTGTTTCACTGGCAGAATTCACGATAATCCTTAAGTAGCGAAGATGGATAAGTTTTGAAAAGTTGGGCAACAGATCCTCGACATCATAAGACGACCGAGATAAAAGAATAACACGAAGGGACTCTGCTTTCCTAAACAAATCACTGAAAGTTTTGGAAAAGCTTCCATGGTATTGTCCAAATAGCATCAAAGTACGTAAGTTTTCAACTTTCAGTTTTTTGCCAAGTATGCTGAGGTCTGTCTTAAAATTTTCAAAGGTCATTCTATCATTGACAACATGTGGGTTATCTATAGAGATGGACAGATGACGTATTGATGTGGGAACTTGTATTGACCTGAAATTGGAACCATGGATACTTAGACACTCGGTTGCTGAAACACTTACAGCCAACTCATGCAGTAGGTCGTGGATAACATAATTAGGTTGGGCATCCTCATTTTCACTCTTTTGAAAGAATCCATGATCAATCAAGGCATCCAAATAATCTGATCCAAGATCTTCAATTTTATTGTTCTCATCACAGTTATCCAGTAACCCTAATCCTATCCATAAGTGAATTAACTCCTCTCTCTCAAATTCATAATCTTCAGGAAACAAAGCACAATGGGAAAAGCATTGTTGCAGATCAAATGAAAGATAGTTATAGCTAAGCTTTAATGCTGGCATGATGTCATCATCACCACTATGAAGTTTCCATTCTTTACTTTCCAAAACTCTTATCCAATGTTCCAAAGTAAGTTTATTTCTCAGTATTCTACCAACAGTTTTTACTGCAAGAGGGAAACCCTTCAACTTCTTAACTATTTCATGACCAAGATTATGCAAATTAGAATGATTTTCCCATGATTGTTGGTCACCAAAAACACACCCTTGGAAGAATAGCATGCAATCCTTATCTTCTAGGCGTTCCACTCTTATTAAATATTCTATTCTCGTTGCCATCATTTTTGCTACCTTCGGGATTCTTGTGGTGATTATAACCACATTCCCTGTTGTTCCTACTTTCTTAAACGGAGCTAGTAACTTTTTCCACTCATCCTCATGATATGTCCATATATCATCCAAGACAAGCAAGAACTTTTTGGACTGCAATCTAATTTGGATTAACTCTTCATCACTTGCATTGCCCTTTTCATTCTCATTTCTCGGTAACTTCTTAACAATCTCTTGTGCCAGCTTATTTGCATTGAAATTTAGTGAGACACATGCCCATACCAAGACCTGGAAGTGGTTGCTCACTTCTTGATATATATGTTGTGTGAATGTTGTCTTCCCAATACCCCCGGACCAACTATTGAAACCACAATAAGGGTGTCGGCACAATATTTACCATGTGTGATGTCATCTACTAGATTCTTTTTCAGGTTATCCCTCCCATATAACTTGAACTCGATAATTTCAGGGTTGTTTTGGGTCTATCGGGAGCTATGCTGTGCGCAATGGTATGGTTAAAGCCAGATATCTCTAGGTCAAGGATGGTGGCGACCTTAGCACACAGGGGCCTTAGCTGCTCTACAATGTCCTTCATCCTTTTGGATATTTCCACCCTATCAAACTTCAATTTTGGTGCAAGTACAGCGTGTTCTCTCTGCTGTTCCTTGGAACACCAACCCCTTGGGAGAGAGGGGCAAGGGATGTGTTTACCGACAGCTTGGGCGGTGTTGCGAGCACTTGAAATGACCTTAGCCACGCATCCCCTCCCAGCCTCCTGCTGGTCATCATCGTCATGAGTTCCTCCACAGCATGAGCAGCCACCGGAGAGGCATTCTAGTCATCGTACATGAGTCAGCATCCATGCATGCATCTCATCAAGCAATTAGTTATCACGATATGGACACTTTATTAGCTTACTTGTGACGGCTCTTACGGTGTACCTAGCATTGAGGATGAGGCCACCAACGAGACCTCGGTCTTGGGCGTCGGTGGTCTCATATGTTCCATCCAGTTCGTCCTGGATGCGAAAGTACTCCAGCTCGTCCAGCATGTCATCGGCGTTGTACGCTACATTCCGGAGTTCCATCAGAAGCTGCTCCAGTGCGCGGTTGCGCAAGTCTCGGTCGTGGGCGTTGTTCAGCATCCCCTGCGCATACAACAGCACCATCTTGAGTTCCCGGACATTAGGGCCAAGCTCGGAGCTGGCCGTCCAGAATTCCAGCAGGCCATCCGTCGCGGAGCTCAGCGCCCTACCGACCACCCAGTGCGCAACACCGATGGCGGACTCCATGGATGGCCACTTAACTTATTTAGACAAGCGCTGGACGCTGCTGTGACCGCAAGATCAACCATAATGCAATGGAATTAGTTAGTCACAGGTAAAAGTACAATTGAGAGTTGAGACACACAGCCTGTACGTTAGACACCAGCAATGCTTGTTACTATAAGACAATTAGGAACAGATGGAAAGGTTTAGTACATACACAGAGGCACGGAGCAGAGGGACGCTCTGCTGCCTCAGTGGATGTCGAGGCACTGAAGGCGCGTTGGAAAAGCAATGCAGGCAGGAGAGTGGGTTGCGCTTGCAATCAGATGGAGGATGGTGGAGGAGGTGGCAGTGGGATGGAGGAGATGGGGATCTCCATCGCTCCTCACAAAGACACCTGGGGACGGTACTGCTGAAAGAAGAGAAGGAACAAACTGTGTGGGAGGCTGGGAGCTGGATTGCAACGAGAGAAATGGAGCAGATGGCTGATGTCTGGCTGCATCGCAGGAGCTAGTATATAAGGAACTTATATACATACAGAGGTGTGATCGGCCAGCTGCACTGGCATATTGTTAGAAGACGATCGAACAGGCCTTATTAGGCAAGACAAGGTACAGGGAAGGGATCTTTCTTTCCTTTTCCGATTCCGAAGCTTCAGGACGAGGCAAGCGAAAAAATCAAACACGTGATATTCGCATATTGCCTTTCACTTTGTTCTGTGCAAAAGCAGCAGGATGCGGTGGGAGTTTTATTCCTCTGACGCGGCAACCACTACAAGCTAGAATCTATTCGCTCCTGGTAGGTTAAAGGATTTTTTTTGAGACCTTGCCCCAGTCCAGAAGCAAAGCATATTGTTTCTGGTTTTGTTTTTTGTGTGCCTGTGTCAGGAACTCAGACTGACCTGCACTTGGATTGTGAAACAGGATCTCAGAGATGCACTTGCTGCAAAACCTAAGTTGAATGGAAGAAGTGGCGCCGCTTGGTCAACTATGCTCCGCGGCTGCTGAACTGCAGTGTTGTGGGTGAAACTCTCGTTGGCCCTTCTCATGGTTTTGTTGTTGTCAAACGGGCAGAGGACCTTGGCTGCCAGCCATATATCTCAACGTACACCTTATCAACATTTCCCACTTCCCTTGATGTCATCTGACTCTGTTTCATCATGATCCATGGTGAAACAGGGTCAGATGAATCAGAACTGTCGATGACATTCTGTTGGTCGAATTTGTGAGGAGCGCCGCCACCACATCTGACTGCTGAAGCCCCACGTCAGTGAGCACCTGTGGTGAAACGACTGGATGCGGCCGCAGCATGGTCAATGTTGGGTGCACAAACGGAGCAAACCATGACCGATGTCCTTGGAACATAGGCGACGTACTGGTCGCGACAAAACGTCGAACACTTGGTGTGCGTTGCCCAGATATGGTCGGTGGTAGCGGTCATGCTGGCGAGAGCGACCTCCTGACTCCTGTGGTAGCGTAGAGGTCGAGGAAGCCATGCCAAGGAGGACGTCGCCAACTTGCTGAATCCTGAAGCTCACAGTAGCAGATCTGGTGACCTCACGCTTGCTTGCAGCTGCAGTCCTTGCCTCCTTGAATGTGGGAGTCGATGGAGAGAACGGTGGTTTCAGTGGGGCTGCGCCACTGAGCGTTGTTCTCCTCCCAGCTCCACTAGGATCTCAGCCAACATCTTCTCCGTTGTCATGCTCACTCGGATTCCGGCGCGGTGGTGGTTGCTCTTGCTCTTGGATCGCAAAAACTCTTACCAGATGTTACGAACGCAGATGGTAGCACAATACAACTGAAATTGATACACAGAGAAGTAAACTAGTTTTTTCTAGAATGTCCTAGAAGGTTCTGGATATATCGTATATGGATGAGACGAGGAAGGGGAGGGGTGGTAGGAAATCTAGGCAGAGGCCGGAGCTACCTGCGCTTGAGAGCTCGCCGGTCGGCAGGGACACCATGCCAGGCCAGCGCAGCTAGCTTTTCTCAGCTGGGCCTGGGCCTTCTACTTGGATTTCTTCGGCTCCTGCATCCTCCAGGCTCCAGGTGGGCCGTCACACACTCATGGGCTGGCCTTGCTTGTCCTGGACGTGGCCAGGAGGCACACCTGCTTTCGATCTCTTGCAACATTTTCAATTTTGCCAAGTTTTAGACAAAGAGAAATATAGTAATTTCCAATGTCTAGTTTTCGCCTTTACCCTTGGACGTTGATAAATGGTAATCATTCAACCCTCACAGTTTGCAGCCTTACGATCCAACTAGTATTTCTCTTTTTGTATGGCAAGTTTTAATATGTCACGTGTATCAAAACACAACAACATATAGCCAGCCCAATAACCCCTTTTTGAAATGGAAAGTTCTTCGAATTGGCACATATCAAAATTGCAAAATTTCCAACCTAGGACGACTAATTTCTCCTTTTGAAATGTCAGATCTTTTGAGGTGACACATACCATGTATTTTGCCAGTGTTTATAGAAACAACCGCGCATGCTCTGGTTCACCGCATTAAATAAAATCATGAATCCGCACACCACCACCAACCCCCTAAACGAGTACACTATAAATTGAGGGGCCCACTATAAATTGAGGGGCCCTGGTGTGTGTTCATCGTACATTGCATACAAACAAACACTAGCTAACCAGGCAAAGTTCTTCTATCATTGTCCTTATTATTATTGGGAGTTGAATCTAGGGCTGCAAATTACAATGGCGATTATGCAAAGCTTTGCTACTCTGGTTGTTGGTGCAATTGTTGTTGGAGTTTTTGCCTCCCTTCTTTCAGGTATGTTGGATTGCTTCTTTGACCCTAAAGTACTGTAGGTCTTTTTAAAAAAGAAATCTATATGGCCGAAGTAGTCATGAGATAGGTCTTTTTAAAAAAGAAATCTATATGGCCGAAGTAGTCATGAGATAGTTTCATCTCCGATCCCCTGTTCAAAATTTTTGGTGGATTGAAAAAGGAGAGGTTATATGTTTCCTTGATCAGTGGTACGGTTTGCTTGTGATTGAAAAACTAGAGCACTTGCACGTGTTCGTACTGAATTTGGAAATCATATACGTATTTTCACTTCTTTTTTTCATGACGGAATTTCCCTAGTTGTGAACGTAAACCGAATACACAACTAGATGCATGCATGATACGCGGTATCCTTTTTTTATATATAGTAGATGTTGTCGTAAGTATATTGACTTCGTAGACTTTTATTACTATTACACAAATGCATTTTGTAATATAAATGCAGGGAAATCTCCGATCAATATACATCTGTTTCAAAAGATTTATATATACTATATATATTGATCAATGAGATAATGACCCGTTACATTACACGGTTGCAATGCATGCAGGTGTGCAGTCCTATGGCGTGTGCTACGGCATGGTGGCCGACAACCTCCCGCCGCCGAGCGAAGTCGTCCAGCTCTACAAATCCAACGGCATCAGCAGCATGCGCGTCTACACCCCCGACAGCAAGGTGATGGAGGCCCTACGCGGCTCGGGCCTCGGCCTCGTCCTGGGCGTCGCCAACGAGGACATCGCCAACCTCGCCGCATGCGCGCCGTGCGCGGCGACGTGGGTGCAGACCAACGTCCGGGCCTACCACCCGGACGTGAACATCATCTACATCGCCGTGGGAAACGAGGTGGACGCCGCCACCGCCGCGCAGACCGTCGTCCCGGCCATGCAGAACGTGCAGGCCGCGCTGGCCGCGGCGGGACTCACCGACGTCATCAAGGTGTCCACGTGCATTCGTCTCGACATGGTCACCAACTCCTTCCCTCCCTCCAGTGGCGTGTTCGCGCAGCCCTACCTGGCCGACGTCGCGCGGTTCCTGGCGTCCACCGGCGCGCCGCTGCTCGCCAACGTGTACCCGTACTTCGCGTACCGGGGCAGCAACCCGCCGGGCGCCGTGAGCCTCGGCTACGCGCTGTTCCAGCCGGGCACCACGGTCAGGGACGGCGGCAGCGGGCTGGTGTACACGAACCTGTTCGACGCCATGCTCGACTCCGTGCACGCCGCGCTGGAGAAGGCTGGGTCGCCCACCGTCAGGGTCGTCGTGTCCGAGAGCGGCTGGCCGTCCGCCGGCGGCGACGCGGCCACCGTGCAGAACGCGCAGACGTACGTCCAGAACCTGATCGACCACGCCGGCCAGGGCACGCCCAAGAGGCCTTGGCCGATTGAGACGTACGTGTTCGCCATGTTCAACGAGGACCAGAAGCCCGAAGAGCTCACGGAGAGGAACTTTGGGCTCTTCTACCCTAACAAGACTCCGGTTTATCCCATCGTTTTCCGCTGAAACACAAGAATTATTCTGCTTAAATTTTTCAAAACTCAAAATAAATTGTTACGCTATATACTACGATGCTAACTATTTTTTTCAAGGACAATGCGTACATTTATACTATATATTTCAAGAACAAGCATTGTAAAGCTGCAAGAACGTGAGGATTTTCAAATATATAATATATACTATATATGCTTCGTTGTGCCTCATGTACATTTTCTATACGGGTGTTGCACCTTTTTTTTCTCCTCTGTCCTCGTATCTGAACGACACACTGTAGTTGTAAGCTAAACCGTTTTTCGTTCTCGGTTCAGAGCATCTCGAAGAGCTCGTCTAATAAAATAATTAAGAAGCCAAATGTTCTCTTTTAGCTATTTTTTAAAATAGAAAAGTCAGAAAAAATGTATGAGTCCCCAACACCCTCGCTAGTCTAGAATTCGGAGAGATAGCAAGCTAGCGCCGTATGCTATATTTAGCTAGCGAAAATAATATGATAGCTTGCTTGATAAATTAGAAAATTATAAATAACATATATGTTGAAGTCTTTTTTATCTAGTAATTGTCATATTTATTTTTATAAAATGTTTTAGCTCTTCTCCAATTCTTGTAGACTCTCTCAGGACCAACATCCGTTATGTCGAGCAAACTAAAAATGAACCCCTCTTCTTTTCTTGAGAAAAAAAAACCCCATAGAAACCCGCAGTGGATTCTCGACACCATGCATCCAATCCAACACATTGCATGGCATGGCCAAAAATCGTCCATTGGGCTGTAGAATGTTTGTAACCCATGTAATAAATACCAGCCCAATCTTGGTGAACGGGCCACAGGATTTGAACGAAGCTCCAGTAGGCTCACATACATACTCCGTAGTAGTTTGTGACTAAATTCAGCCCATGGATGAAATTTTGAAAAATGGGCGGTCGCACGTGCAAACAGGGAACTCCTTTGCTGGAGCCTGTCTGTCCGGACTCAGGAGAGGAAATTAAAGATGGTTTCTGACGATGGCAAGAACGGCTCTGTCGCCGGCGTCCAATGGGGATAAGTCTGATCCGTACGGTACGATGCCACGATGGTGCAGCGCTGACGATTGAAAGAATGAACCGATCAAACAACAGAATCCACTAGTAGTACGTACAGTAGATGCTACATACTAGTAGTATAGCAGAATGCATACAAAATAGGGGTCCAATCCGTTAGCGCTCCAGACCTGGAATTCCACGTACGTATGCGTCATTCGTCAACACAAGCTGCCCGTAGGCATACGCAAGGGCCGGACCGGGATTAATACGGGGTGCACGTGGATATATATACATACTAGTAGATCACATCGAGAGAGACGATGGAAAAGAAAAGCACAAGATGGCGATCTCTCGTGCGTGTCTTGAAGAGCGAGCTAGCTAGCTGGCGCTGTTGTACCTCGATCAGGTTCAGGGAGCGCGAGGAAATCCCATGGCGCAGGGTAGAATTTGGTGGGCATGCAAACGGCGGGGGCGGGGCACGTACTGCGGCCCAAAAAGGATGGAAGAAAGAGCCACCACCAGTAGTAGGGGGTGTTTGGATCCCCTTAGCAAATTGGCAAAAGAGCAAAAGAATAGTTACTTTTTGGCAAATTGATCCAAATATGTAAGGCAAAAAATGGCAAAAGAGCAAAGATTTGTCATTTGCCATTTGTCACTTTGGATTGGCAAATAAAGGCAAATAGAAAATCCTTCCACTCATACCCCTCCCTCTTATGCATGACATGTGAATGAGTGTAATTATTAGGGGTACAATTGTCATTTGCCATTTGCCAAGGGATCCAAACACCCTCAAGTGACAAAAGATTTGCCAAATTTATTTGTCATTTGTCATTTACCATTTGCCAAAGGATCCAAACACCCCCTAAAGTAGCAATGACCTTTCTAAAGTTGGAGCCTTTCTTATTTGCAACCATGCATACAAAGGCAAGGGAGACTTGTGCTTTGATATTGCGACTATTAACTTTTTATTATTTGAGGGTGTTTGGATCCTCAAATTCATTTGTCATTTGTGCTTTGAAAAAAATGACAAATGACAAATTTTTATTTTTTTATTATTTTTTGTTTTGTATGTTTGGATTCATTTGCCAAAAAAAATAATAATTCTTTTGCTCTTTTATCAATTTACTAAGCGGATCCAAACACCCCCGTAGTACACACGAGGAAAAACGAGGCCGGCGGGCGGGCTTCCACTAACAGCAATCCGCACCGCAGTGCCCGCCTGGACAGACTTCTTCTTGCCATCAATATCCTGTGGAAATTGGAAAACGGTAGGAGAGATTCACGCATGACGTGTTCCGCCGGCTGCTGCGCCGGAGACGTGGTACGTATTTGATCTGGCCGGGCACTGGGAAACAGACCAGTTACATCCGGTATATATTCCGTATGCATGTTTAGTTCAACGCGTCCCATCATAAAATTATAAGTTTATAATCAGGTTTAAATTTATCCTAGAAAAATTGTACGGCAGTGGCGGATCTGCGGCCCAGGCCCTAGAGCCTGGGCCCTAGTCGTTGAGCCATTGGCACTCTATAGTCCATATAGTTTTTAGATCAATAAGGCCACAAATGAAGCCCATTCCTTTGACTCGTGAGCTGAGCGACCGAGATCGAGTGCCTGCCCCATCCGCGGCTCCACTCGATTCGTCGCTCACTCGCTCGACCGGTTAGGAAGCGTCGACGCCTGCCCCTGCTGCGGACGAAGAAGGCACGCGACTAAGGGCAGCCGAAGCGTGGCGGACAGCGATGTTGGATCACCCCTCTTCGGTGCTCGCCCGGCCTGCTACTCTGCTCCCTCCCTCCGGCCCCTCTTTAGTTCTAAGCTGGTATGTGTGAGTTCAGATTTCATTTTTCTAATTAATTTCTATGCAATTGGATGATGGATTCGTGGATGCACTCACCTACAGGTTCTTCACAATGAAGAGGACCAAGACTTTGCAATTATATACTTTCATCTTATTCACATCCGGAGCTTGACCAGGACATGGAAGATGTGAATGGATCACCTCACTGGACTATAGGTATTTATTTTCATCTTATGCAGTACAATATTTTTAGCTACTTAGAGGCCCTGTAAAACCTGGATCCGCCACTGATTGTACATACGTTCTATGTGAACATGCATGCGACAAATATAGTAAACTTCCTCTTCTATATGGCTTCTAAATTAAAGGTAATACAAATAGTATGAAAACCGACATGTAAAATCATTTCCCATGTCGTTTCGATCTTAAGGTACTGGAAGAAAAAAAAACATAATTTCTCTCTGTGTGTGTATATAATAGATGGTAAATTAATTTCTCGTCCTTTGTGTTGTTTTCCTCTCCTATATCATTTAATTTCCTCTTCCATTTTAATCTCGTTGGCACTTATTTAATAAAAGTCCCCATATTTAGACCCACAGTACCCAACAGAAAAATAGAAGAATCTCGTGTGTTTCACACATAATAATAGGATATATGCTTCTGCAATTTCCATGCATGCATACATGACCAATGCAAGCCAACGTGAGAAGGAAGAATTCCCATGCACAGGACGGACGGGATAGAAAGTTGTATAGAGCTTGCCTTGTGCACCACCGCTCATTGATCATCAGGTGCACGCCGGAAAAGGAGAGCCGCTATACTACGTACTCCGGCCGTATGGTTTCTTCGTTCCACGTCCCGTGGACTGCATCGGGAGTATGAGACGAGATCAGACGTCGAGATCCACCGTCGACCGCCATTATTATCTCTGTGGAAAACGGACGCAGGACGACGACGTACGATCGACGTGTGTGACGTGTGTCAAACTGCGCCCCGGCGCCGGCCGGCCAGAGGGTGACACGACACGACACGAGAACCCCCATGCCATGCAACTTGCACTCCTCATCCGCCCGCCCGGTTACGCACAGACGACGACCGCCTTAGCTAGCTACGGCGAGTCAACTCGGCCGCCGGAACGCGAACGGTGCAACACAGCTAGCTGCGCCACATGCATGCATATATGAATGCACACCTATGGACGCGGGAAACGTACCGGAGACTGGCAACTGGCTGATCGCACCTTGGACGTACTGGGACGTGCGTGCGTGTATATAAGGGGGGCAGGGGTGCATGCCTTCTCTGCATATATATATTGGTCCATAGCATTGCATTGTATCGAGGAGAGCAAAAAAAACATAGTAGTTGTTCTTATATATCGCCGCTGAGCGCTGAGAGATCGATCGATCGACAACCATGGCGAGGCAACAACAAGTTGCTTCTTCCATCATGCTTGCAACTGCTCTGCTCGTTGCAACGTTCACGTCCATTCCAACAGCCGTGAACTCCATCGGCGTGTGCTACGGCATGCTGGGCAACAACCTGCCATCAAGCAGCGACGTGGTGCAGCTATACAAATCCAAGGGCATAAACGGCATGCGCATCTACTCCCCGAACGCGAACGCGCTGAACGCGCTACGCAACTCGGGGATCCCGGTCATCGTCGACACGGGGAACGGCGACGAGTTCAGCCGCCTCGCGGGCAGCGCGTCGTACGCGGACTCATGGGTGCAGAGCAACGTGAGGCCCTACTACCCGGCCGTGTCCATCAAGTACATCGCCGTCGGCAACGAGGTGCAGGGCGGCGCCACAAGCACCATCCTCCCGGCGATGCGCAACCTCGACGGCGCCCTGTCCCGCGCCGGGCTGTCGTCGGCCATCAAGTGCTCCACGTCCGTGCGCTTCGACGTGATCGCCAACTCCTACCCGCCCTCAGCCGGCTCCTTCGCGCAGGGCTACATGAGCGACGTCGCCCGGTACCTCGCGTCCACCGGCGCGCCGCTGCTTGCCAACGTGTACCCGTACTTCGCGTACCGGGGCAACCCGCGCGACATCAGCCTCGGCTACGCCACGTTCCAGCCGGGCACGACGGTGAGGGATGACGGCAACGGGAAAACCTACAATAACCTGTTCGACGCCATGATCGACGCCGTCGTGGCCGCGCTGGAGAAGGCCGGTGCTGGAGGGGTCAGGATCGTCGTGTCCGAGAGCGGCTGGCCGTCCGCCGGCGGGTTCGGGGCCAGCGTCGACAACGCACGGAACTACAACCAGGGGCTCATCGACCACGTCGGGCGCGGTACGCCCAAGAGACCCGGGACGATCGAGACCTACATCTTCGCCATGTTCAACGAGAACCAGAAGGATGGCGACCCTACGGAGAAGAACTTCGGCCTCTTCTACGGCAACAAGCAGCCCGTCTACCCAATCCGCTTCAACTAATACATACTACATCTTCATCAAGCAATATAATTAGCCTAATAATTCTCTCCATGCATCAATAAGCTGCTGCCTGTACGTGGATCGATCTAGCGGTGCAAATAAAAGTGTAACCGGCCTTGTGCACGTACTCTATCTATCTATATTATATGATATGAATAAAAGGAGGGGAAATTCTGATGCAATCATCTTACGTATGTACCTGGTCCTTCATTATACTGTGTGGCTGCCTCAGTGCCTGCAATCAGTATTGGTTCCCATCGTGTTTAATACCCAGAACAGTAACAATAATAAGACAATCTCAATTGCCTTCCAAAAGTTGATGGTGCCCTCACAGTTGGGGATTTCAGACCAATTTCTCTTCTGAACTGCTCCATCAAGCTGATAACAAAACTCTTAGCCAATAGATTGCAGTCAGTGATTTTGCAGTTAGTGCACCAAAACCAATATGGCTTCATCAGATCGAGAATGATTCAGGATTATCTGGCTTGGAGTTTTGAATACCTTCACCTTTGTCATCATTCAAAAAAAAGAAATTGTTCTTCTGAAGCTCGATTTTGAAAAAGCCTTTGATAAGATTGAGCACAAAGTGATCAATGAAGTCATGACACGTAAAGGGTTTGGAGATAAATGGATTTCTTGGATTGAGGACATTCTTGGCTCTGGTACTTCTGCAGTCTTGCTAAATGGGGTGGTTGGAAAGACTTTTCATTGTAAGAGAGAGATTAGACAGGGGGATCCCCTCTCCCCTTTGCTCTTTGTCCTGCCAGCAGATTTATTACAATCTATTCTTAACAAGGCCACCCAACTTGGGCATCTCAGGTTACCAATACCTGCTCCTAGCAATGCTTTTCCAGTCATACAGTATGCAGATGACACTTTAATTGTGCTTGAGGCCTCACCCTCCCAGCTATTCTTCCTCAAAGGTATCCTTCAATCTTTCAGTTTATCCACAGGGTTAAAGGTCAACTACTCCAAATCAATGATGGTCCAAATCAACTTGGGAAATGAAAAACTTTTGCACCTTGCTAGAACCTTTGGTTGTCAGATTGGATCCTTTCCCTTCACTTACCTTGGACTGCCAATGGGCCTAAGCAAGCCAAAAGTGGATGACTTCCTCCTCCTCATTAGCAAATGTGAAAGGAGGTTGAATTATGTTGCTCCTTTTCTTAGCCAAGCTGGAAAACTGGAACTCACCAATTCAGTTATGTCTGATCTTCCCACCTACACAATGTGCTCAATCATTCTCCCCAAAGTAGTGGTAAAGCAAATCGATAAATACAGGAAGCATTGCCTGTGGAGGGGTGCTGAAACAAATGCAAAGCGCATTGCTAAGGCAGCCTGGTCAGTCGTCTGTACGCCCAAGAATGAAGGGGGGTTGGGTATCCTTAACCTCCAAACTCAGAATGAAGCTCTCATCCTAAAGCATCTGCATAAATTCTTTAATAGATGCAACATGCCGTGGGTTCAATTAATATGGGATAAACACTATAGAAACGGAAGACTTCCAAGCCCCAAAGCCTCAAAGGGCTCATTCTGGTGGAGGGACGCCCTTAAATTAATTGACAAATACAAGGGCTTAGCCAGTGTCATTGTTGAGGATGGTAGAACTTGTTTACTATGGGATGATATTTGGAATGGTCGAGTTAGGAAACTTCAATTCCCAGAGTTGCACTCCTTTGCTAGAAATAAGTCTATTAATCTGAACAAGGCTGTCAACACTACTGACCTCTCAAACTTGTTCAATCTCCCACTTTCTGTTGAGGCTTATATTCAGTTCCATGATCTTGAGCTCGAGGTTTCAGCACAAACAATTAGTGTCCAGCCTGATGTCTGGACTTATATTTGGGGTTCAAATCATTTTTCTTCTTCTAAAGCTTATAGAGCTCTGACTGGACACTCTCAAATCGAACCAATCTTCAGGTGGCTTTGGAAAACGGCTTGCCAAGGGAAGCACAAGATCTTCTTTTGGCTCATTCTCAGAGATAGACTTAGCACAAGGGACTTAGTTAGAAGAAGAGGAATTCACATTGATGACCCCCATTGTGTTACGTGTCAGCAAAATACGGTTGAAACAACTATGCATTTGTTGTTTTACTGTCCCTTTGCAAAGAGCTGCTGGAACATAGTTGTCGGTGTTATGACCCGGGGGTCAAGTCCACCGGCTAGTAAATTTGTATATTGCGTGCTCCCTCTCTCATATGTGATGCAAGAAGGACATAAGATTTGTCCTGGTTCGGGCAAAGAAGGCCCTACGTCCAGCGGGGGAGGATGACTTGTATTATCTTGCACCAAAGTGCTCGTACAGGGGGGGGTACAAGCTGGTTTATATGGAGTTGCTCAGAGTGAGATGAAGCCTAAGGCTAGCAAGGCTATCCTAGGCGGTCGGTTGGTTGCTCGAGGGGTCGATCAAGTAACGGGGTGTGTGGAGTGTGAGGATCAGAGCTGGAGTCTGCGTGCGAAGTGTTCAGGCGAATATGGGATTATGCGAGAGTTGTCGCGAAAAAAGGATCTGGATCCCTTTCTTCTATCTCGGCGTCCCCTTTTATAGACCAAGGGGAGGCCCAAGGGTACAGGGTCCTAAACTGTCATAGCATGGGAGACGTGTCCGTGGCATAGTGTTGGCAAAGGGACGTCCATCACTGTGGCGGCGTGGCCTTCCCGTCCTTCCGGTGCTCCGGAGCGTGGTGACAGTAGACTAGACGTCGCGGCACAGCAGGGTCGTCCTTCCGTAGACGGGCGCAAGTCCCACAGTTGAAGCAGGACGGGGCGAATGGGACGGGCCCCATACCGGAGTGGTTGGAGGTAGGAGTCGAGCCCCCCGGTCGAGGGGTGAGGTCGAGACCGGGGTGGCCTTGTTGTATCCCTGAAGACACCGTCGAGGGCCGTCCTGTTCACGTCTCGAGGGGTGCTTCTGGAGTCCGTACTCGCGACGTGGTTATAGCGGCAGCACAGTTGACGGAGGTCCGAGACATGACGGTGAGTTGATGGATTTGACTGCGGTCGCGGGCGCCCATGGCGTTAGGCGGATTCCCTTTAACCCATACCGGGAGCAGTTGAGCTGATCGAGCTTCCCGTCCGGGGGTCGTTCGTTCAACCCCTGGTCCGTCATTCGGCATCGAGGTGGAGGCGGAGGGGTCGTTCGTTCGACCCCTGATCCGTCATTCGGCGTCGAGGTGGAGGCGGAGGGGTCGTTCGTTCGACCCCTGGTCCGTCATCTTTCCAGAAGCAGGCCGGCCCATGACTGGTCGCTATCGCCGGTGCAGGGGGCCTTCGTGTGATGGACCCTTCTTTGCTGGCTTGAGCGGTTGGTTTGTTCCTGTCTTAAAAATGGTTGCTATGTTAAGCGTTAAATTATTGAAGAGTTTAGGGTACCCCTTACCTTCGTACCCGACAGTAGCCCCTGAGCCTCTGTGTGGATAAGGAGAATCCGCATAGGGGCTTTTGGCATTGACCTGCAGAGTTATTAAGAGATTCGATTCTCCGTGGGGTGCGCGCGAGCGCACCCCGCGGGGGTAGCCCCCGAGGCCCCAGAGGAGTGATTAAGAACTCCTCTGGGGGCTATGATATGTGTTTTCTCGGGGGGAGTAAGGATTACCCGGAGCTTTTGCCCTTGACCTGCAGGGTCAGTAAGAGGTTCGATTCTCCGTGGGGTGCGCGAGAGCGCACCCCCGCGGGGGTAGCCCCCGAGGCCCCAGGGGAGTGATTAAGAACTCCTCTGGGGGCTATGATGTGTTTTATCGAGGGGGTTTAAGGTTACCTGGAGACGTGGCGCCCTAGCGAGGGGTCGATTCCGTTCGCCAGGCTATGAGCGTTCCTTTCCCTGCAAAGAGGTGCTAGAGGGCGGCTGTCGAACCCTTCCGAGGGCCAGCCTTCGCTCCCTCGAGCATTACTAGAGTCACAGCGCCCCTACCGAGAGGTCAACTCTGTGTGCCAGGTCACGAGTGTTTTCGACCCTCTTTCGTCGAGGGGTGCCGTGCGTAGTCGGGCCCTCGAGCCCTGCGTGGTTGGGCCTTCACTACCTCATAGCGTCCTTCCACGGATCCTTGCGTTCGGATTGCGGGGCGAAGAGCATCGTGCTATCCCTGTTAGGACGAGCCTCGAAGTCCTCTGTGAGCTGGTGTCGGGCAGGTATCCATAAAATGGTGCCCAGTACGGGTAAAAATCCAAGTGAGAACTCGTGCCCCATTCGATAGGGGTCGATTAGAAGCCCAGAGGCGTTCCCATTAAGCAAGACCGTATGGCTTACCAAGGTGCCAACTCCGTTCGATGGGAGTTGGTGGCTCGATGCCTCCCGGCGTAGGGATCCTTAGGTATTCCTTGGTTATGCCTCGGATATGTCCCAGGGGACCTCGAGAGTTCGTTCTCGAGCTAGGGGCACGCACCTGGCCCCCCCCCCCCGGGTCATCCCTGACTCGCATACTCGAGGGCGGCTGTCGAACCCCGTTCGTGGGGTCAGCCTCCGCCCCCTCGAGATTTTAGGGGTGGATCAGAGTCCGTAACCATGGGTCCTTCCTGACCTCAGGTACTCAGGGTGGCTGTCGAACCCTATGTAAGGGCCAGCCTTCGCTCCCTCAAGATTTGACGGATGGTTCGTCATCCGCCGCTAGCCTCCGAAGGTGACGTCCTATCTTGTGGAATGCGGAGGGGGGAAGTGGGTAATTGTATTGAACATGGGGACATACCTGTGCCTTTGTTGGATCTGCCCGTTGGGCTCGAGTCCTCGAGGGAGGCTGTCGAACCCTGTGTAAAGGCCAGCCTTTGCCCCCTCGAGACTTGGGAGTGGACTGGAGTTGATAACCCGAGGTCCCCTCAGACCTCAGGTACTCGAGGGCGGCTGTCGAGCCTCGTTCGTGGGTTGGCCTTTGTCCCCTCGAGATTTTGGGGGTGGACCGGAGTCCATAACCCGGGGTCATTTCTGTCCTCAGGTACTCAGGGGTGGCTGTCGAACCCCCTTTCGAGGGCCAACCTTCGCTTCCTCGAGATTTTGACGGACTGGCCGTCGTTGGTTGCTTACCTCCGAAGATAACGCTTCCCGCCGCGCGCCTTTTTAGGAGATGTCCGTTTGGTCGCAACAGTGGCAGACGTAGGGCGGAGTATGGTGTGGGGCCCAATGACGGGACAGGACGCCTTACCCTGGAGGAATACGAGGAGGTGGTATGCAATTGCATTAAATGCAGAGATTCACTTGCTTGTTCATGGGATCCGCCCGTTGGCCTCCCGGTTATAAATACCGGAAATGAGGAGTCGGTCGCTCCTTTCTCGCATTTGCCTTCCCTACCTCCTTCTTCCCGTCGTTGCCTTAGACGCCCTTTGATCCGGACTTCTGCGCACGCGAGAGAAAAGAGGGGAGATTGGGAATGTACCTTCCACCCCCAAGCTCGAGCGTGTCAGCCTCCTTGCCCCCATGGTCAAGTACAGCCTACTCGGCCCTGATGCCTGGCTCCCGTCTTCGGTGACCGCCGTGCGCCTGGGTGACCTGGTGGAGAGCGGCCTCCTCCGGCCCATCACCTCTGTCGACCGGCCGGAGTGGGTGGTGCCGCCGCAGGAGCACGCCGAGCCCAATCTGTCGGAGGGCTACGTGGTCAGCTTCGAGGTCTTCCATCGGGCGTGGCTAGGCGCCCCTCCCAATCGTCTTCTGCGCGGGATCCTCCACCACTACGGCGTGGAGCTCCAACACCTCACCCCCAATGGTATCTGTCACGCGGCGATTTTCACCGCCGTGTGTGAGGGGTACCTAGGGATCGAGCCGCACTGGGAGTTGTGGCTCCACCTGTTCGAGGCGAGCCTATTCCACGCGTCGGTTGGCCGCGGCACCCGCAAGACGGTCAGGGTCGGGTGCTGCAACATCGCCCTCAAGAGGGCAGACGACTGGATCCCGGCGAAGCTCTCGTCGAGCCACTCTGGATGGCATTCCGGGTGGTTCTACATGAGGAACGACGACGATTTGCTCCCCGCCTACACCGGGAGGACGATCGACTCGAAGCCCGACCACTGGAGGTACGGCGTCGAGAAGAGGAAGCAGTCGCGCCTCACCTGCCTGCTTGACGCGATCGGCCGTCTGAAGAAGGCGGGACTCACGGCGGCGATCGTCGCGTCGGCTTTCCATCTGCGGTGAGTCGTGCCGCTGATGGCTCGACCTCTACGCCTCGATGAGATGTGCCCGGGGGTCGACCTCACGGGGTGTCACCTCATGGGGGACGAGTTACCCCCCGAGAGGGTGGCCCGCCGCGTACGTGCCTCCTTCGCGGGCATGTTCGAGGTCACGAGCGTTGGCGGCGTCCCCATGATGCCGGACCAAGGATACGTCCAGCTGGTATGACTCCCTTTCTCTGCTAGTGTTCTCGTGTTTGCCTTGTTCACCTTCTTTGCTTGCATCCTTACTGCCTTGTGTTCCTCAGGGGGATGTTATCTTCCGGAAGTCGCCGCCGCCGGTGAAGGAGGAGCAGGGCGACTCCCAGGCGAGGCGCCTTCAAGCCGAGTAGGACAAGAAGTCTAAGGACAAGGCTAAGAAGGACAAGGGCAAGAGGGCCCGAGAGAAGCAGGAGAGGGAGCAACGCTGGGCCCGGCAGAGGCGGACCGACCTTTCCGAGGAGGAGTCGCCCTCGGAAGAGGACGAGGAAGAGGAGGAGAGCAGCGACAGCGAGGTCGAGCCGCAAGGAGGGCTCGAGGAGGAACACACGGAGCCCGAACAACAAAGGGCGAGAGGACTCGACGTCGAGGTCGGCCCCTACTGGCGAGGTCGAGTCGCGGGGGGAGCGCCCCGTGGCTCCTGTGTCGCGGCAGACGCGCGGGCGATCATCGCGATCCCCGTCGGGGGGTCGATCGGGCACGCCTCCAGCGCCTGCCCGGTCGAGCGCACGGGTGTCGGGCCCGTCGGTGCAGGAGGAAGCTAGCAGGGGGACGACGGGAGCATCGTCGGCCCCTGCCCAGGAGACAGCGCCGAGGGCGGCCTCGACCCCCGCCGCAGACCACGAGAGGAGTAGCTCCCGGCGCGTTCCGTTCAAGCCCCCGAGCGGTTCGAAGTCCGTTAGCCGGAACCCCATGACCCCGAAGCGGTAAGTTGCTATTCTGTCGATCGAGGGTGTTTATTATATATTTTTTTGTTGCTCACTACTCATGCTTACTGTTGCGCATGGGTCTCTTTTTCAGGTCGAAGCGCTCGGCCGAGGATGCGTCCCTCGCTCCGGCCAAGAGGCTGAGGTCGGGGGCTGCAGTCGAGGCGACCGTCGAGGCCAGTCCCGCGGCTCCGTCCCCTTCGACGTTCACCCCAGAAGCGGCGTGGGCGGCCAGGGCCCGGGAGGCGATGGGGCGAGGGGTGGCGCAGGCTGCCTCGGAGTTGGCCCGAGCGGAGACGGGTCCGTCCGCCGCACCGACGGGGTCCGCCGAAGTGGCGGGTGAAGCCGTGCCTGCCCACCTATCTGAGGGAGGCGCACCCAACGCCTCGGAAGGCGCGGGGTCCGCGTCGACGGCGGTCGTGACCGAGGGGGTCGAGCCCCAAGCCGCCACGGAAGTGGAGGTGGTGGACGTGGCCTCCGCGGACGAGGAGGAGACCCCGGCTCGCCCGACGCCGGGGCGGTGGCCCGAGAGCCTCGCGTCATTGGAGGCGCTGCTACTGCTGTGAGGTCACCGGTGGAGGAGCCCACCGCTGAGGAGGTGGCCGAGATGGTGGCCGAGCTGGTGGGCCCGGGGGAGATGGCCACGGCGGGGGGCCCTTCGTCGGGACCGGAGTTGGGTCAGGCTCGCTTCGACGTCGGGCAGTCGTCGTCTCGAGGTAATTCGTCCTCCGACTTAGTCGACCCGTAGTGGATCTGCGGCGCTAGGTACTAATCGTTTTGTCTTTTTCACCGCGCAGGGTTGTTCTCCCGGCCGGGACTTCCCCTGCCCAGGGGCGATGGCTCGGAGGGACCGGCGACGTCCTCGCAGGGTGGCCCCGAGCCTGGGAGAGCCCAGCTTGAGGGGCCTTCTCCCTTCTTTGCTTGGACGGAGAGGGTGGCACGCCACGGGGGTGGCGCTGAAATGTGCCGGAGTGTCATGCGGGAGGTCCAGGAGAGGATCGACCGCCGCAGCGGGTTCTGGGGACAGGAGCCCCTCGAGCTGACCGACCCTCGAGACCCCGGGCACACCTTCCTCAAGCTTGACGACCAGGCTGAGCTCGGGGAGTGGGAGCACCTGGAGGAGTTCCGGGCCTGGTTCGAGCACGCGGTGCGCCTGGCCGCAGAGGTTGCTGCCATGGACCTGCATCGGGGGATGGAGGTGAGCTTCTTTCTTCCTTTGATTTTGCTTGGGTTGCTTGCCTGTTCTTTTCTGATGATCTTCCTTTTCGTCCTTGTCAGACGCTGAGGGCAAGGTCATACGACAAGTCCCAGTTCATCCTCCAGACGCAGGAGCAGCTCCCCGCCCTCCGTACTTCGCTGGAGAAGGCGGAGGCCGAGGCCGCCCAGGCAAGAGCCGAGGCGGCAACCGCGCGGGAGGAGGCCAAGGCCGAGGTCGCCCACGCGAGGGCCGGGGTGGTGGCCGTGCAGGAAGCAGCCCGGGCCGCTCAGGAGACGGCGCAGTCGAGGATCGATACGGCCCTCAAGGCGGTCATCGATGTCGGGCAGCTGCGGGACGCTGCCCAGGAGGCCCAGCGCAAGGCGGAGGAGGAGGCCGCTCGGCTGAAGGAGGAGCTGGCCCGAGCAGCTGAAAGCATCCGAGGGCTCCAGGGGGACATCGACGCCATCTCCCGCGAACGCGACGCGCTGGCCGTTGCGGAGGAGAAGGCTCGGATCCGGATGGCCTCTCTGGGGGTGGTGGCGGCCAACCAGAAGAGAGCCCTCGATGACGCTGGCAAGGTCATCGAGGACCTCCAGGCTAGAGTCGGCGACCACCCAGGCCGCAGAGCTTGTCGACGTCCGCCGCTGACTCGAGGGGACCGAGCAGGGCTACGCCACCCTGGAGGCGCATGCCCAAGGTAAGCTTTTTGAAATTGTTGCTGAGTCTGCCCGGTCTCGACCCTTTTCCTGCTCTTTTGGTTTTGACCGAGTTTTGTGCTTGTTTTGGCAGAGCTTGCAGCAGAAAAGGCCCGAGCCCACGAGGACCTGACCAGTCTTCAGGGCCTCCTCGGGGTGAAGGCGGGCCTTAACGAGAGGCTCGAGGGCGCTATCTCCTCCTTCTGCGACGACCTCGGGGTCGAGGCGGAGCCGTCGGTCGAGGGCGACGCTCGAGGAGACTCCCTGTTGTGTCGCTTCTACTCCATGACGCAGGAGGTGACGGAGCACGTCCGTGCTGCCCTGCATGTGGGCGTGAAGCGGGCGCTCGCGGTCGTCCGCTCGGGCTACATCTACGACCTCAGCGTCGTCGCCAGCGGGTTCGTCACCGACCCGAGGCTGACTGACGAAGAGAACGAGGCGAGGTGCCATGAGCTGATCGAGCTTGCGGAGGTGCCCGGAGGCGAGCTGGCGAAGCTCTTCGAGCCTGAAGTGCTCCCTTCGGCGGACGGAGATGGCGCCGAGTAGCCCTAGGCCTGCGAGCCAAATCTGGACAAGAAGGTCCATGTAATAGTTAGGCTTTTGTAATGATACAATGCCGAGCCCCCGAGGGCTTCTTATATCTAATGCATTTTGTTCGAGATGTGTCTTGTTATTTTTATTTCTCGAGCTATCTCTGCTTTTTTCTTTGCCTGAGTCGTCGCTTGTGGACTAAGTGTTCGACGCACGCTCGTGTCCCTGGAAGGGGGGAGCGAGTGGGGATACCGTAGCCCTGAGGCGTAGGAGAGTCCCCGGCTCGATGGCCCGCGACCCTTAGGGAGTTCGAGGCATCTTTACTTAGTCATGAAGCGTACTCGGGGCAAAGATCGAGAGGGAAAGCCAAGTTTCGAAAAAACGTTCGGGTTTTTAGGGGACTTAGGAGGGGGGTCCCCCCCTGTCAGCCCCCGAGGGAGGCTTGACTTTGCCGGAGCAGAGTCGAGGCTACCTTAGAGTTATGAACGAATGTAGAATGTATTTTGAGAACATTTTATTCATCCATGATGTGATAAGTGTACATAATGCGGGAAATGTACAAGGCATCGAGGCCTTAGGGATAGAAACGATGTAGCTGTTCGATGTTCCACGCGTTGGTGAGGATCTCGCCCTTTTCGTTCTTCAGTTTGTAAGTGTCGGGCTTCAGCACCTCTGCCACGATGAAGGGTCCCTCCCAAGGTGGCGTCAGCTTGTGACGTCCCATGTTGCTTTGTCGGCGGCGCAGAACGAGGTCGCCGACGTCGAGGTCCCTTTTGCATACGTTTTTGTCGTGGTGGCGCCGCAGCGTCTGCTGGTACTTTGCCGACTTGAAGAGGGCCACGTCTCGGGCTTCCTCGAGCTGGTCGAGGGAGTCCTCTCGGGCTGGTGTGTTGGCTTGCTCGCTGTAGGCTTTTAGTCGAGGGGACCCGTATTCGAGGTCGGTGGGGAGGATGGCCTCGGACCCATAAACCAAGAAGAACGGGGAGAACCCCGTGGCTCGACTTGGTGTCGTTCGGAGACTCCATAGGACAGCGGGCAGCTCGTCGACCCATCTCTTGCCGTGTTTGTTCAGTCGGTCGAAGATCCTTGGCTTGAGGCCCTGCAGAACCATACCATTGGCGCGCTCGACCTGGCCGTTAGTTCGAGGGTGGGCGACTGTAGACCAATTCACCCTGATGTGGTGGTGGTCACAGAAGTCCAGGAACTTTTGGCCGGTGAACTGCGTGTCGTTGTCGGTGATGATGACATTGGGGACTCCGAAGCGGTGGATGATGTCGGTGAAGAATAGCACGGCTTGTCGAGACTGGATGTTGCCGATGGGTCGAGCCTCGATCCACTTCGAGAACTTGTCTACAGCCACGAGGAGGTGGGTGTGGCCACCCTTGATTCTCTTCAGGGGGCCAACCATGTCGAGCCCCCATACTGCGAACGACCAAGTTATGGGTATCATCTGAAGAGCTTGGGCGGGTAGGTGGGTTTGCCTGGCGTAGAATTGGCATCCTTTGCAAGATCGGACGAGTCTGGTGGCGTCGGTGACGGCTGTCGGCCACTAGAAGCCTTGTCGAAAGGCGCTTCATACCAGCGTTCTTGGCGCCGCGTGGTGGCCGCAAGCCCCCGAGTGTAGATCCTTCAGCAATGCCCTCCCCTCCTCGAGGGTGAGGCAACGTTGAAGGATCCCGGAAGGGCTACGTCGATACAACTCGCGGCCGTCCCCATACAAGACGTAGGTTTTGGCACGTCAGGCTATACGGCGGGCCTCGGTGCGGTCTTCTGGGAGCTCGCCCCGTGTCAGATACTCGAGGTAGGGTGCGCGCCAATCCGTCGGGGGGTTGGCGCCGCGGCTGTCCCGTCGATCTCCATGACTTCTTCCTCGTTCGAGGGGGGATCGGTCGAGGGGGGTGGATGTGACAGAACCTCTTAAGATAGGGCCCACTTGTCAGGATTAACCACTTAATCCCAACAGATGATCCAAACCTTAATTAGCCCATCAGGTGTCGCCACTTTGCAGCGGGTCATCCACCTCTTTCCGAACAGGATCACCTCATTACAATCATGATAGAAGTAATACGAAATTTTTATATTACATCAAAGTAGCGGAAATTTAGAGTCATATTACAAACCATAAGTTTTGAAACATAACTTAGTGTCATACGATAAAGATACATCTAGCTGCTGATAGCGAAGGAACAGATAACCGAGTTACTCTTGTCCAAGAGTCAAGCAAAGACAGTTTATTCCTCATCTTCATCTACACTGACCACGGTCATGCAGCAAGGAGCCACACACACCGGGTTGTGATCCTCATCTGCAACAGGGGTTTAACAAACCCTGAGTACGGGAGTACTCCACAAGACTTATCCGACAAAGAAAAGTATTTGGTGGACAAAACAGTATGCAAGTCATAGGATTCAAGGTGTGGTTTGCAAGAATCAAGTAGTTTGCATAAATGAGCATTTATAAAAAGAATTGAAATCATTTATGTTATCCATAAGATTACTCAAGTATCGACCTGGATGTATGATCGATGACAGGGTAATAAACATCCACGAAGGGATTCAACAAGTATCCAGTTAAAGTGTATTACTACGCGGTAGAGGACAGGGTCATGTTTCCATATCCGAGGAACACGACGATTCGAACCGGTTTATCCCAGCTGGGGCTTCCCTATCACACGACATATACAGCCTCTTAAAGCACGCATATGACTACCTTTCCCTGGATCCTCTCGCCAAGACCGGGGTTCCGCCACCCGAGAGCACAGTACACCTCCATCCAGTTCGCTAACTTGGAGGGTACACACTACTCTCGCCATCTCTCCACTCCCAGTGCGGGTTAACCGTTCTTCAAGCGAGAATAGCCAGAGTCCAGCTTCCCGGAGTATGTGATAAGTACTCCAAAGTCACAACCCTTGGACGTCTACAACGGACGGTTCCTAATCGACACAGGCGGAAAGAACCGCTCACCAGATATCCACATCTGGTGGCTCTCCAACACCGTGTCCGCCTGGTCTCAGATTATTACTTCCATCAAGAGGACATAGCCATTTGCCGCAGCAATCCGCTATTCATCTCAAAAACAGAACCATTGCCGAAGCAAGCAGGTTACCACCTATTCTCGCAGATGACAGGAAATCATCTGACTCTATCGGTCTAAGCATTGCTAAGCAGCATAAAGCAACAATCGTATTTTTAAAACAGTATCAAGGTACAGGAATAAATAATTCAAGGTAAGGCTATGCATCAAGTAGGAATTTGATAAGGTACCATAATGCAATAGTATAACATAAGTGTATTTAAAGCAATCATTTTAAATACAAGGAAAATGTTTGAATGCACCGGGGCTTGCCTTGGTTGGAGGGATAAACGAACTCGGGTTCAGATTCGAGAGAGAAAACCTCTGCACTGGAGGTATCCAACCCAACCAACGAGCAATCTACACGATAAATGGCATGTCTTAGATGATGCTTGAATAGTAAACATGATGCTCAACTCAAACAAGCATGCTCATAAGAGAAGACTAAAACAGATTACACCTTGAGTACTACTCCCTTTCATGAAGGAAAGCAACACTAGGTTAGAAAGCAAATTAATTAAACCCTATTTATCTTGATTATCTAAGTTAACACTTACATCCAAAAGAACTGAGCAAGCAACATTACATCGAGCATGTCCAACTTGTGTTTGTCACTGGACAATGACCATATGTATCAAATAATCCAAAATCACTTCAAAGCCTAAAGGTATTAGGGTTTCTAAACATTTTATAACTAAACTGGACATTATTACAGAACTAAAAACATACTGACTAAACAGGAAACAGGAACAACCCTTTACAAACCCACTGAAGGCTAGGCCTCGATCGTTAGCGGCACAGACGCTCGAGCGGCGGCGTCGAGAACCACAAAACACGGCGGCGAGTCGCCGTCGGTGACCAAACCGAACGGCTACCCCTCGAACTTGCTTCGGCTTGCCGAGCCGAACCCAACGAGGTGCGCCACGACCCAAACAAACCTTCAGAGACACTTCATCGAGGGTGCTGACGGTCGGACAGGGCTCGACCGATCGCACACCATCGAGAACAGACCTTGATCGAAGAACTAACCCTCGATCGCTGACGAGAGACCTCGATCGAAAGAAACGAGACTTCGATCGATGAAGAAAGACCTTGATCGATGAAACTGGGCCTCGACCGACCCTCGATCAGAGAAGCTAGGCCTCGGTCGACGCAACTAGGCCTCGAACAGAGACGCTAGGCCTCGATCGACACACGATCAAGAGGCTAGGCCTCGATTATGACTCAGAAGACAACCGCGAGCAAAACGCCCACAGAAACGAAGCTAAAACCTACACAACCAACCTCGTCGACGACCATGACGATGAACTGAGCTCGACCGCACACACATGCCGACGGACACAGGCCTCGATCAAAGGAGCTAGGCCTCGAGCAGAGACACTAGGCCTCGATCAGACCCAAACGAAACAACCAACAACTCCAGCAAGCTAAGCGGCCCCAAACAACGCGAAGCGCAAGCCAAACGAACACAGAGCTAAGAGCAACCCCCTCGACGACAGCGCTAGCGGTCGACGGAGATCTGCGCGACACGCGCCGAAGAGAACACGCACGCGCTCGAGGGCAACTACCCCTCGAGACTGACTCAGGACGACTAGACGAAGCTAGCGTGAGACTTGGATCTCGAAAAGATCAACTACAACGACAAGGCGACGAACACACCGCCACGCCGAACAAGAACAACAGCGGCGCTCGAGGACAGAGCTCGAAGGCTCGACACCAGGATAAACGAGAAGAGCGGAGAGGTCGAGGAGCTCACCCTGGTCACGAAGCACAAGCAAGCGCGGCCGGAGGTGAAGCAGAGACGACCGTCGATGGAGAATGTGCCGGCGGAGACGAAGAACTGCGTGGCAACAAAGATGCTCCCGGAGCTATGGTCCACCATTTGCAAGACGGAGAACCGACAAGCATCAGGGATGAACAAGGAGCAAGAAACACAAAACAAAAAGACAACGTGGCTCCTGCGTAGCCTGGTCGAAGACGGACCAGAGCAGCGGCGGTTTCGGTGGAGCTGAGGAAGACGGATCCGCACTGCACGAATGCGGGCTCGACGACTTAAACCAACTTACCCCGAGGATGCGCAAGGTCAAGGCGAAGGCAATGACAAAAGATGGAGTGATTGGCAGCAACCAACGAGCTCGGACGAGTTCGTCAACGATGGAGGTGGAGCGCTCGGCGGAACAGAGCAGAGCGAAGTAGAGTGGAGCAGCGCGGTGGTATGGCGTGGAAAGGAAAGAAGAGAGGACGGTGTCCCACTTTTAAAGACGGCAACGGGTTCCGCAAGATCTCCACGTACCCACGACAAGACGGGAGTCCATGGACAGGCGTTGCGCGGCTGTCGACAAGTGTCTGCCAGGAGCGACGTCGAGATCGACCCCGCCATGCAGCTGCTCGAGGAAAGCACAGAACTGACCCTGCGGCTATTTTGCAAAAATGCACAAGCTTCCAGGGATTTTCAGGAAAAACTTAGAACATGAAAGATGCTCAAAATTTTGAGATCTACAACTTTTCTTAAACAACCACAAGCAAAAACTTTATAGATTTTGAAAATCATGTTTAGGGTTTAATCCGCCTCCTCTGGGAAACAGGGTTTGGATTTCAAATTTTTAAATTTTGAGAATTTGAAAAGATGACCTGCATTCAACAATTGATCAAACACAAACAAGTAAACTCATTTTAGTTCAATGCATAACCAGGTTTTCAAACAAATGAAGGATGCTTAATGCATATGATGACATGATCAAATTTTAATTAAGAGATTAACAAGATCAACACCCGGGGTGTTACAGTGGATCGACCCCTTGCTCGAGGGCGGGAGCCCCCGAGCCTAGGTCGACGGATGGCTCGTGAAGGTCCCTCGAAAAGACGTCGGGAGGGACTGTTCCTCGAGTGGACGCGATTTTGGCCAGCTCGTCGGTAGCTTCGTTGTACCGGCGGGCGGTGTGGTTGAGCTCGAGACCGTAGAATTTGTCCTCGAGCCTTCGGACCACCTTGCAGTATGCTTCCATCTTGGGGTCGTGGCAGCTCGAGTCCTTCATTACTTGGTCGATCACCAACTGCGAGTCCCCCCACACATCGAGGCGTCGAACCCCGAGCTCGATGGCGATGCGCAGGCCGTTGACGAGGGCCTCGTACTCGGCTACGTTGTTGAAGGCGGGGAAGTGGAGACGGATGACGTAGCGCATGTGGACCCCTGAGGGTGATATGAACAGCAATCCGGCACCTACCCCCGTCTTCATCAACGATCCATCGAAGTACATGGTCCAGAGCTCGGTCTGAACTTGCGCCGGGGGTAGTTGGGTGTCGGTCCACTCTGCAATGAAATCTGTCAATACCTGAGACTTGATGGCCTTCCGAGGGGCGTAGGAGAGGGTTTCCCCCATGAGCTCGACTGGCCACTTGGCGATTCTTCTAGACACCTCCCGGTTCTGGATTATCTCTCCGAGGGGGAAAGATGAGACCACAGTAACCGGGTGGCCCAGGAAATAGTGCTGGAGCTTGCGCCGAGTGAGGACGATCGCGTACAACAGTTTCTGGATGTGGGGATATCTCGTCTTGGTCTCGGAAAGTACCTCGCTCACGAAGTAGACAGACCTCTGAACCGACAGGGCGTGTCCTTCTTCCGCCCTCTCGACCACTACGGCGGCGCTGACTACCTGGGTAGTTGCTCCGACATAGAGCAAGAGGGGCTCGGCCGGACTCGGGGGTACCAAGACAGGTGACGAGGTGAGCAAGGCTTTGAGCTTCGAGAGTGATTCCTCGGCCTCGGCGGTCCACGCGAAATGTTTTGTTTTCTTCAAGAGGCGGTAAAGGGGTAGTGCCTTCTCTCCGAGCCTCGAGATGAATCGACTGAGGGCGGCGAGGCACCCCGTGACCCTTTGTACGCTCTTAAGGTCGTTGATCGGGCCCATCCTTGTGATCGCGGTTACCTTCTCAGGATTGGCCTCGATCCCGCGTTGGGAAACTATGTACCCTAGGAGCATGCCTCGAGGAACTCCGAAGACACACTTCTCAGGGTTTAGTTTTATGCGGTTTGCCCGGAGGCACCCAAACGCGATCTCGAGATCCCCGACCAGGTTTCTGACTGTTTTGGACTTGACCACGATGTCATCGACGTAGGCCTCGACGGTCGGCCCTATGTGTTTCCCAAAGACGTGGAGCATGCATCGCTGATACGTGGCCCCAGCGTTTCGCAGGCCGAAGGGCATAGTGAGGTAGCAAAACATGCCGAAGGGGGTGATGAAGGAAGTCGCGAGCTGATCGGATTCCTTCATCTTTATTTGGTGGTAACCAGAATACGCATCAAGGAAGCAGAGAGTTTCACATCCCGCAGTGGAATCTACTACTTGATCGATATGTGGTAATGGAAAAGGAACCTTAGGACATGCTTTATTTAAACTAGTGTAGTCTACACACATCCTATCATTCCCACTCTTTTTCTTGACAAGTACGGGATTTGCTAACCACTCAGGATGATGTACCTCCTTGATGAATCCGGCCTTCAAAAGCTTGTCGACCTCCTCCCCGATGATCCTGCGCTTCTCCTCGTCGAAACGGCGCAGCCGTTGCTTCACCGGTTTGGACCCGGCTCGGATGTCCAAGGAGTGCTCGGCGACCTCCCTCGGAATGCCCGGCATATCCGAGGGGCTCCATGCAAACACGTCGGCGTTTGCACGGAGAAAGTCGACGAGCACGGCTTCCTATTTAGGCTCGAGGGTGGCGCTGATCGTCAGCACCTTCCCATCCGCATGGCCGGGGTCAAGCAGGACGGTCTTGGTGTCTTCCGCCGGCTTAAAGTTGCCGGCGTGTCGCTTGGGGTCGGGGATCTCCCTGGACAAGTCGTCGAGGGCCGCGAGGACGGCCGACTCTTCGACGGCTTCGACGTTTTCCACGCACTCGACGTCGCAGTCGTATGCGTGCTCGTAGGAGGTGTCGACGGTGATGACCCCCGTGGGCCCTGGCATCTTGAGCTTGAGGTAGACGTAGCTCGGGATTGCCATGAACTTGGCGTACCCTGGTCGGCCGATGATGGTGTGGTAGATACCACGAAACGCAACCACCTCGAAGGTGAGCTCTTCCTTTCGGAAGTTCGAGGGGACGCCAAAACAAACGGGTAGCTTGACGCGGCCGATCGGGAGTGCCTTTTTTCCTGGGACGACCCCGTGGAATCCTCTTGCGCTGGGCAAGAGCTCGGTCCTCGGGATCCCCAGGAGGTCGAGGGTCGCGGCGTAGATGATGTTGAGGCTGCTTCCCCCATCCATGAGTACCTTTGTGAGGCGGGTATTGAGTACGATCGGGTCAACGACGAGCGGGTAGACCCCTGCGTTGGGGACGTGCTCGGGGTGGTCGTCCTGGTCGAAGGTGATCGACGTGTGTGACCAGTCGAGATATCGAGGGGCCTGGGCTCGAACGGAGAAGACCTCTCGACGCTCCCTCTTGCGCTGGCGCGTGCTGAGTCGAGTCGAGGGTCCCCCGTAGATCATGTAACCGTTGTGAATTTCGGGGAAGCCCCCGTTCTTGCCGTCGTCCCCATCGTGCGGTTCCCCCTTCTTGTCGTCTTTCTTGAAGCCGGGAGGGTTGAAGTGCTTTTTGAGCATGCAACAGTCCTCGAGACGGTGGTTGGCCGGTCCCATATGATAAGGGTAGGGCTCCTTCAGCATCTTGTCAAAGATGCCCCCGTCGGGAGGGGGCCCTCGAGGCTTCTTCTGGTCTACCGCAGTGACAAGATCGTCGGGCTCGACGTCAGGCTCGGCGTTGCGTCGACCTGGCTGGTTCTTCTTTTTCTTCTTCTTGCCGTTGTTGCCGTTGTTGTTCCTTTTGGGCCCATTGTTCTTGGGCCCGCTATCTGAGCCCCCGGGCCCGTCCGCCTTGCCCTTCCTCTTGTCTGGAGGTATCTGGAAGAACGCGCCAACGGCTTCCTCGCCGGCTGCGTAGTTGGCGATGATATCCATGAGCTCGTTGGCGGTCTTGGGGGTGTTTCATCCCAGCTCCCGCACCAACTCCTTGCAAGTCGTTCCGGCGATGAACGTCATGATGACGTTGTGGTCGGAGATGTGGGTTAGCGCGGTACGCTGCCTCGAGAACCGACGGGTGAAGGCGCGGAGGGTCTCCCCTGGCTTCTGCTTGCAGCTGCGGAGATCCTAGGAGTTGCCTGGCCGCTCATAGGTGCCTTTGAAGTTTCCCTCGAAAATCCTGACCAGGTCGGGCCAGTCTTGGATCAAGTCCGGGGGTAGCTCCTCGAGCCATCTTCGAGCGGTGTCGGAGAGGAAGAGTAGGAGTTGCCGAATGATGACGTGGTCATTGTCGGCTCCTCCTAGCTGACATGCCAGCCTGAAATCAGCAAGCCAGAGCTCCGGCTTGGTTTCGCCGTTGTACTTGACCAGGCTGGTGGGTGGACGGAAACGGACAGGCAAGGCGGTTCGCCGGATGGTTCTGCCGAAGACTCGGGGCCCTGGTGGCTCCGGAGATCGACATCGATCTTCGTCGCTGTCGTAGCGCCCACCTCGGTGAGCGCTGTAACCTCGGGCCTCGGCGTCGCCGTACCGGCGTCGATTGTTCTCCCGTGGTGGTCGATCGTCGACGATGCGTTCTCGAACTGGTCGTCGTTCTACTTGGCCTTGGGGCGCTTTGTCCTAGTGGATGGATACCTCTCGATTTTCTCGAGGGGGTACTTCCTGACGCTCGGAGGCAGCTCCTCGACGCCTCGAGGCCGAGCTCTCCGCCTGCTGCACAGCCACAGTTTGGAGAAGCCCCTGGATTTCGTTCCTGATGCGCCGTGCTTGGGGTGTCGATGGTGCCGGCATGTCGCGGAGCAGCATCGCGGCCGCAACGACATTTTGGCTGGCGCGGTTGTAGACGCGGGGTTCGTTTGCCCCCTCCTCGATGATTTGTCGATGGACCTCCCGGGCCCGCTCGCGAGCTCCTCCACCCTGTGGGCGCCCACGATCTCGCTCGAGGGCGTGCTCGAGTTGCTGAAGTCGTAGGCGCTCCTCCTCGAGCTTGTTGAGCAGCTCTCGGACTTGCGTGATCTGGACGTCCGGGGGTGGATTGGCTTTGTCAGGACTCGGGGGGTCAGCATCTCGTGCTGGTGTAGCGTTGCCTCCTCCTCCTTCATCTGTGGTCGCGGTGTCGTCGACGTCGTCCTGGGGGTCAGCCTGACCGTCGAGGTGGAAGCATTCCCGGGTGGGATCGTAATCCTCATCGGGGGAGTCCGAGTCGGGGTCGCCGTGGTAGAAGTGGGGGAAAGATCCCCTGCGCTCCTCCGCCAGGCGTCGCCGCAACATGCCTCAGGTCGGGGCTCGTCTTGGCTCCGGGTGCTCGTCCGGTGGAGGGGTGGTAACGGGGTTGATCGTCGCCCACGGCGAGGTCCCCGGAGACTCGCAACGTGTCTGTATCCGCAAACCTGCGAGGGCAGAACAAAGTCTGGCGCCGTTGTGGAGCCCGTATGGGAACGGGTTATGCGGTGGTAGCGGGGTCGAGTGTGTCGGAGAGGCCACGGGGACCCCCTGGGATGACGATATGGCAGAGCCAAAGTCACGCTCAGAGAGGTGCCCGCCCCAGACTCGCAAGCATGGGTCAAACAGGCTCCCGAGGGGAGGGACTGTGTCGCCAGCTGAGGCCGGGGAAACGGCATCCGGCGTCTCGGAATCCGCATGGTGACGAGTGCGTCGGAGTCGCTCGTGCTTCCTCCTGATCGCAGGCCAAAGGCGCAAGCGGAGGGACCGTCGCCTGATCCTCCTTGGCCCCGGCATACCGGAGCTGCTGTTGTCCATGCCACGAACTGAGAGTAGGACCACGTAGTGGCCTTGGCCTGTGGATATGAACCAGACGATGGTGGCAAATGGAAGTGATGGGATCGTGGAATCCATCTGAGAGAGTAGTTCGGAGTTGATCGACACGCAAAGCCCCCCTACCTGGCGCGCCAACTGTCGGTGTTATGACCCGGGGGTCAAGTCCACCGGCTAGTAAATTTGTATATTGCATGTTCCCTCTCCCAGATGTGATGCAAGAAGGACACAAGATTTGTCCTGGTTCGGGCAAAGAAGGTCCTACGTCCAGCGGGGGAGGATGACTTGTATTATCTTGCACCGAAGTGCTCGTAGAGGGGGGGTACAAGCTGGTTTATACGGAGTTGCTCAGAGTGAGATGAAGCCTAAGGCTAGCAAGGCTATCCTAGGCGGTCGGTTGGTTGCTCGAGGGGTCGATCAAGCAACGGGGTGTGTGGAGTGTGAGGATCAGAGCTGGAGTCTGCGTGCGAAGTGTCCGGGCGAATATGGGATTATGCGAGAGTTGTCGCAAAAAAAGGATTTGGATCCCTTTCTTTTATCTCGGCGTCTCCTTTTATAGACCAAGGGGAGGCCCGAGGGTACAGGGTCCTAAACTGTCGTAGCATGGGAGGCGTGTCCGTGGCATAGTGTTGGCGAAGGGACGTCGATCACTGTGGCAGCGTAGCCTTCGCGTCCTTTCGGTGCTCCGGAGCGTGGTGACAGTAGACTAGACGTCGCGGCACAGCAGGGTCGTCCTTCCGTAGACGGGCGTGAGTCCCACAGTTGAAGCGGGACGGGGCGGATGGGACGGGCCTCATACTGGAGTGGTTGGAGGTAGGAGTCGAGCCCCCCGGTCGAGGGGTGAGGTCGAGACCAGGGTGGCCTTGTCGTATCCCTGAAGACGCCGTCGAGGGCCGTCCTGTTCACGTCTCGAGGGGTGCTTCTGGAGTCCGTACTCGCGACGTGGTTACAGCGGTAGCACAGTTGACGGAGGTCCGGGACATGGCGGTGAGTTGATGGATTTGACTGCAGTCGCGGGCGCCTATGGCGTTAGGCGGATTCCCTTTAACCCATATCGGGAGCAGTTGAGCTGATCGAGCTTCCCGTCCGGGTGTCGTTCGTTCGACCCCTGGTCCGTCATTCGGCGTCGAGGTGGAGGCGGAGGGGTCGTTTGTTCGACCCCTGATCCGTCATTCAGCATCGAGGTGGAGGCGGAGGCGGAGGGGTCGTTCGTTCGACCCCTGGTCCGTCATCTTTCCAGAAGCAGGCCGGCCCACGACTGGTCGCTATCGCCGGTGCAGGGGGCCTTCGTGTGATGGGCCCTTCTTTGCTGGCTTGAGCGGTTGGTTTGTTCCTGTCTTAAAAATGGTTGCTCTGTTCTGCGTTAAATTATCGAAGAGTTTAGGGTATCCTTGCCTTCGTACCCGACAATAGTCAACTTCCAGTTCTCTTGATCACCTTCTTGTCCCAGAAATCTTTCATTACTGGAAAGCTCACATAAGAAAGGAGTTTGCTCTTGAGCTGTTTATACTTTGTTGTTGGGGTATTTGGATGGTTAGAAATGATGCCATTTTTCGAGGGATAAACCCGGATGTCAGCAGCTGCAAGAGCTATTTCACCTCTGAAGCTATGCTTTTAATTCACAGAATCAAGGGTGGATTAACTACATTGCTGGAATCATGGCTTAACACCAACCTGTAACCTGTTGTCGGTTCTGTTCTGTTCTTGTGCAGCTTAGCTGTTAGCCTTTCGTTCTTTGGGTTTTATTTTGTTTTGTTTTTGTTCTGTTTGCGCCCTTGTAACCTCATATAAAGCCTTTTCAGTAGGAACCCCTGGGTCCTCCTGTTACTTCAAAAAAAATTGCCAACGAACACGCCGTATCGAGTAGGTAGCCTTAGCCCGCTAGCACACGACAGCTGTGGCACATCGGCCCAGTTCAGGATTGTGCCTGAAATTCTTTGTGGCCCATTTAAGTATTCTAGCAAAGCAATCGTTCGGCCCATAATATGCATAGGCGGTTGGCTCCAGCATAGGCCCAACCAACGACCCCCCCCCCCCCCAGTGTCATCCCTTTGCATGACTTTTTGCTGACACCTCCGTCTCGCCTGACCAGGCCACCATCAGCAACGGCTGGAAGTGGAGTAGTGGACGAACCAGCAGCAGTTGGTTTTGACGTCTCTCTCGTCGCCGGCGACCGGACCATAAACCGCACGCCGAATTGCCGGTCGCTCAGCTCCGCCCCATCCCCGGCCCCGACCTGACATCCGCTCCGGCGGCAGGCGCAGGCTCCACTCGGGTCGTCTGCTTCAGCTAGAGCTTCACCAGAAAACGGCCACTAATTTCTCCTTTTTCTAATTTTCGCAGCAAAACGGGCACTAATTGCGTGCGGAAGTGCAGCCGTAATCGCAGCAAGTAAAGTACTCCTGGTCCTGGGCACCTGACACCTAACCTAACTGCTCGGTTCCTCAAACTGGATCATCTTCATCCAGTGTTCGTTTTTTTTTTTTGCGACAAAAGCAGATACTACGTCCGACCTCCTAGGACTTAGAAATAAAAATTAGTTGGCTAACAATTATCCCCATACATCAAACGTGGACATAGAAAATAAGCATGCACTACTCCGATCAATCTACATTTAAAATTATAAAGATGTTTTGATTTTTTTTAATATATACTTAGATTAGATATATAGGAACGTATGCTATGAAAACCAGATTCCCTTGAAAACTATAAAAACCCGTACGTGGATCGCGTTTAGATATATATAGTTAAAACAACATATGTATAAAAAAACAAAAACGTCTTCTAATTTGGCAAAAACTCGAGTGCCACACCAAAGGTGCTTTTGCGTGCGCGATGATTTCCTTATGTAACTGGAGTGTATATTTATTTGGTTTTTGCCTCAATTCCAAGTTTCAGCTTTACGCATGTAGAAAAGTCAGCAACCTGTTTTTAGCTAATATATATATCCCACTAACTTATCACACATGATAGCGAGTAGCCGAGTAACGAAAACCGGTACCTCACGTAGTTAAAAGGGTAAACGTAACAAGGAGAAAGAGAGCGACTAAAGGAGACCCTATCATGACAATTGGGACAGATTACCAAGGAAACATCACGTTACAACAGAGAATGATTATGATGAATGGGTCGATCTCATCTCATATCTGAAAGTGGGCCGCCTAATAAATTAAAGCGAATTCCCACCAACAAGTTAGGCTTTGCTCTTAATAAACAGAAATCATCGGTAATACGGTTAGTAAAGCCGGGATCGATGGAGACAGGTAGAGTAGAAGGACTACTTTAGAAACAGCACACACACATGGTAAAGTTCTTTTTTTTTCTTCAAAACAAAATGGTTCAGGCAGAGAGACAGAGTGTCCATGCATGCATTTGGTGCACCTAATATGCATGTCTTTACCGGTGGTTAGCTAGGGCCGCCTAGGGGAGAATGGCAAAGGAATGCAGTACGACGTAGAGATGTTGTTCCAGATAGAGTAGATAGAGGACCATTTGCATAAAGGCCAAGTTATCCTTCTTTCCGGCACCAGATGTGCACATCATCCATCGCATGCATGGTCGGAGGACCCAGCTTGGAAGGTACCAGCAGAGTAGTTTCAGAACCTTTATTTGAGATGCAGAGTAGGAAACAGACAAATCAAGTTCAAAGTTCAAACCCAAATTATTTTAACCATCCATATATGTGTGTCCTCTAATTGTGATGTGAGCACAGTCAGAGGGAACGTGGTACGGTGTCACGTTCCGCGTCCCGGGAACGTGCGTTCCCGTTCTAGGAGCGTGGTACAATTTCATATTCGTAGTGTTAAAATCATCCTTAACTAGCGTACCACGTTCCTCGATCCTAACTTTTGTGACTGGATGTGAGTCGTTCCTGTCTTGCTGCAGCTTCCATCGACCGTCCAAGATTTGTGTAAGAACTTCAGTTTCAACAAATTCTGGTCAAGCAAGCTGCATAAGTGGAGCAAGTACGTACGCGAGACGGCCTGAATCTGTTTGAAATTTGTTTGCATTGGTGCCCGTGCAGCTTATTACGCGAGAGTCGTGTTTGATCGAAACTCGAGCGAGCGTGAAGCCTTTGTCTTTGTGGTGCCTCTGAAATTTGACTTGAGAACAACCAGCCAAACTAGTGCAAGTGCGAGGCCTCCTACCGGTTATACGTTGCCTGAAGTCAGTGAGTCGTCCTTAACCGAAGTTGGGCAGGCGCTGACCAGCAGCGCAAAGACCCATTTGGAGTCTGGGCTCTGGACCCAGCTGCAGCTTATATATATATATAAGGGTATATGGAGTCCTTCAGGAGGTAGTGTAGTGGGGGGTTACTGAGCAGTGAGCACTGCATGCAAGACGGAGCAGCAGCTAACTAGCTAGAGTTCATTCAGAGGTGCGTTTGGTAGCCATCGTACGTTCTGGAACTGGAAGACAGGAATCAGGAAGACACAGAGATCAATGGCAGCGCAAGGTGCAGGAGCATCAGCTTCTCCCATGTCCAGATTCCACAGGGCGATGCCGATTCTCCTCCTCCTCCTCAGTATCTTGGCTTCCATCTTTGCAAGTAATCTCTCTCTCTCTCTCTCTCTCTCTCTCTCTCTCTGTTTTTCTTTCTCTTGTCTTCTGCGCATTAGATGGTTATTAATCGTCCGTAGATACTAATTAATCCAATCCCAGATGAACTTTAATTACCTGCTGTTCGTTCTCTGAATGAGTGTTCTTGCTCAGAGAAGTAAAGCCGTATGGGAAACTGCTGAAAAGCCTTCTCTTTAGTTCCCTTGGTCAGGTCAGGTCCTTGCATGTTTTGTTGTTCAGTTAGCAGTTCAACATTCTGTTGGGGCCGCAATATAATCCAGTCAATTAGACCCCATAAGTGACGGTGGATAGTATACCGGCTTCTGTGGGTACATGACTACGGACTGACTACATACTTGATACTGCATACATGACTACATATTTGCACAGTTGCACCAACCGATTTTTTTTTTTTTGAGCGAATGCATGCATGGCTATCTGACTGACCTGCACCTGCACGGCAAGGGTGGTTATCTTTCTCCCAGTACGGATCGAGTAGCTTGACGACCAGTTACACTACACTTAGCCTGCATCTGCATTCATTCATGTTACCCCTACCTGCATGGCTGCATCTCATCTCTCGTCTGCACTCACTCCCTACTCCCTAGCTCGATCACTCATCCATGTTGCTTGCAAGCAAGGCATGCATGCATCCAAGCTAGTGCTAGTGCTACAGCTGCTGCTTTGTGTTGACATGGACACCTTTGGTTCCCTCCTCAATCAAGTCGCTTTGTTCCTTTCGAAGAGGAGGTGTGCGTGACAAGAGGACCAAGTGACTTACTAACGGTCCTGTTGCAGACGTTGCAGCAGAAGCTAGCGCTCTCCAAGTCTTCATCCATTGGAGTGAATGCTGATGCTGATGCTGATTACTAGTAGTAGTAACACAGACTAACGGTTGGTTTAACCGTCAAGAACTACCTCTTCCAGGACCTCCACTACACGGCATGTCATGTACTACTGGTTGACTGTTGACCTAGCTAGCTACTCTGAACCAGGAAGAACGTGAAGCATGGGCAATCTGAAACTATAGAAAATCCATTAGCACTTAGCAGAGCAGCATGTACCATCGAAGAGCACTACAGAAAGAAGACAGAGTGTGAGTTTGGAATCTGCCGGAAAAAAATTCAGTTACATGTCCTTTTCTTCCTCCATCACAGTTCATTCACAAATGAAAAGGAAAGGAAAAGGTCAGAAAAGATGTCTGAACCGCCTTAAGCCCGCCCTTCCCTTCTCTGAACGTCGTGTACACTGACTCAACAGTCCATAGCTGACTGACTCTGCAAGTGAGCAGAACACCAGAGGTTTGATACTTTGATGTAGATGCATCTGGCATATTCAGTATTCAGTTTTTTTTTTCATAAAGAAAAACTCCCACTAATATCAAGACAATTGCAACCATATTATTATGATCAATTTCGACCTCTGCGTGAATGGGTAGCTACTGAATATCAATCGGTAGACCAGAGTACCACCTGTGTGACTGCATAAACAAAAACAATTCACTGGCCATCTTCTCCAAGAATTCATCCATGTACCAAGGTACTAGCATCAAAATGCAATAATTGTGTTCTTGGCAACAAGAAAGATCAAATAAATCAAATTGACACATCCTTCCTTCCTTTCACGCATAACTTACTCAAGTACAACATCGATTGATTAGTGTTTCAGTTACTGTCACTCATCTCCCTCTCCTTGATGGATTGGATGTACTGTGTTCCATTCCGAGCAGTTAACTCATCGATCCTTCATAAGCTGAAGAACACATCTTTTTTCGATTGGTGGGTATAAATCGGAGTAGCTACCGATCAATTTGACATACACCTGCAGAAAATCAGAGTCTTTGATGCTAATATAATCGATTCCCACACATTTATTTAATCTACCATTCGCCTGTGCTCACTCGATCACTTGTTTGTTGTGGATCAACCATCAATGGCGTCCACCAAATCCAACGCAGGGGCGGCGTCAGTGGGCGTGTGCTACGGCACGAGCGGCGACAACCTGCCGCCGGCGAGCGCGGTGGTGGGCATGCTCCGCGAGAACGGCTTCACGGTGGTACGGCTCTACTGGCCGGACGGCGAGGCGCTAGCGGCGCTGGGCGGGAGCGGCATAAGGGTGGTGGTGGGCGCGCCGAACGAGGTCTTGCCGACGCTGGCGTCCAGCGCGTCGGCGGCGGCGGCGTGGGTGCGCGACAACATCCAGGCGCACCCGACGGTGGCGTTCCGGTACGTGGTGGTCGGGAACGAGGTCGCCGCCGTGGGAGGGGATCAGCAGACGCAGTTCCTCGTGCCCGCGATGGAGAACGTGCACGCCGCACTGGCCGCGGCCGGGCTGGGCCACGTGGTGAAGGTGACGACGGCGATCTCGCAGGGCACCATCGCCGTGCACGTGCCGCCGTCCGCGGGGGAGTTCACGGAGGAGGCCACGTCGTTCATGGGCTACGTGGTGGCGTTCCTGGCCCGGACACGCGCGCCGCTGCTGGCGAACCTGTACCCGTACTTCGTCTACGACACGCTTGGGCCGCTGGGCCACCGCCTGGGCTTGGACTTCGCGCTGTTCACGGCGCACGAAACGGTGGTGCAGGACGGGGAGTACGGGTACCAGAACCTGTTTGACGTCACGGTGGACGCGCTGTACGCGGCGGTGGCGAGGCTCGGCGTCGCCGGGGGGGACAGGGTGAGGGTGGTGGTGTCGGAGACCGGGTGGCCCACGGCGGGCGGCGAGGCGGCGTCGGTGGAGAACGCGAGGACGTACAACCAGAACCTGGTGAGGCACGTGTGGAAAGGCACCCCGCGACGGCCCTCCAGGAGGGTGGAGGCCTACGTGTTCGCCATGTTCAATGAGGACCAGAAGGAGGCCGGCGTGGAGCAGAACTGGGGGCTCTTCTACCCCAGCATGGAGAGGGTTTACCCCATCACCTTCCGAGCCTGACGACGTACGGCAGCGGCCACCTTCGTCCATGCACGGTACATCCATGGAGGACGACCATTGCATCGCATTGCGTGGATTTTGAATTGTGTGTGCATTTGCGTGTATTCGATGTACAGTAGTAGAGGAATTGTTGCGACCGCTGAGCGTTTGTGTTGCTCGGACGTGTACGCGGAGAGGGGTTTCGATACCAGAGCAGATGGGTGTAGTGTATGTATACGCCATGTGTAACAGTATACACAAGCGTCGTATGTACACCACGTGACTCTCGTGAGTTACAGTACTTCCTTGTGATTTTGTCAGTATGAGATTTGCACATTTCTTAGAAAAAGTTCTTCTTCATCGTGTCCAAGTCATCTAGAACCATCGACAGCCCTGGCTGGGTAATACATTTTTCCATTTTTTTAATAACAAAACAATGAATCCTGACCGGAATGAAGCTCTGTTTCTTTGTCACACATTGCCTCGTCAGACTACGGTGGCCAATATTACGGGCAAAATTTTAAATTTTAGAAGTGCAAATATTACGACACAGAGATACTATATTCTCAAAAAAAAAAAGAGTATGTGTATTAAACTGCAACATACTACTTCATCTTAAATTAATGTTTGACTTTTGAACTTGAGTTGGTCGTTTGTTTTGTTAAAAAAAATACAAAAATTTAAGTTATTTTTTTTAAAAAAAATAGAAAAGCAGATCACAATAAAAATATTTTATATAAAATTTTAAATGATACAGATGGTTAAATTTAGGGTGATAAAAATCAAATATATTGTAATTGGGGACGGAGGAAGCATGTAAGATCCAGATCCTGACAAAACACGTGGTTATTTATTTGCTGGCCGCCCGATGAAGGTTGACGCGGGCGCGTGGAAGTGTTTTCTTTTATTTACTCCGTATTTTATTTTGATGATAACAGGTTCGGGGGAGCGCAGCGCGAGGTGACCGTGTGAGGCACGGGCGGTGGCGGGTGTGTGCGGCACGAAGCACACGGCACGGCCGCGCGGGGTGCGGACCGTGCGAGGCGGGTCCGGACGACGGACGTGCTGATAGGACCATTACGCATTGTTGTGTTGTGGGGCAACAGCTGCCAGTCTCCACCGGCCAGGCCCAGCCGTCACGTCACGTCACGTCTCGCTCCACCAAACCAACAACGCACCAAGGCCACCACCGCTGCTCCCGGACCACGCCGCCCGCCCGTGCCGTCCGTCCGTCGAGAAGATCCGCGATGCGCAAGTGGTGGCGCGCAGGCGTACTGCTCGCCGCCGCGCTGGCGCTCACGGTGGCCGGGCTGCGACCGGCGACGGAGCACGCGCATGGGCAGGAGCGGCCGCCGCTGCGGTTCGGGCCCGGGGGAGTGTTCAAGGTGGCCCTGTTCGCGGACCTGCATTACGGCGAGAACGCGTGGACGGACTGGGGACCCGCGCAGGACGCCGCGTCATGGCCGCCGTCCTCGACGCCGAGAACCCAGGTTACTAGCTTTGCTTTGCTTTGCTTTGCTTTCCTTTCCCTTTCAGACATTTCCTCCATCATCCTCAAGAAACAACTGAAACGAAACTCCCCTCTGTCGCCACGCAGACTTCGTGGTGTACCTCGGTGACCTGGTGACGGCGAACAACCTCGCGATCCCGAACGCAAGCCTATACTGGGACCGCGCAATCTCGGCCTCGCGAAGCCGAGGCGTCCCATGGGCGACAGTGTTCGGCAACCACGACGACATGGCCTTCGAGTGGCCGTCCGAGTGGTTCTCCCCAGCCGGCGTCCCGCCGCTGCTTTGCCCCGCCAGCACCACGACGGACTCAGAGCAGTGCAGCTTCCGAGGCACGCCACGGACCGACCTCATGGCGGCGGAGACGGAGAGCGGCGCCAACAGGGTGCTGTCCTACTCGTCCAGCGGGCCCAGAGAGCTGTGGCCTGGCGTCTCCAACTACGTCCTGCCCGTGCTCTCGAGAGGAGGAGGTCGAGGACGAGCATGCCGCGGCGACGGTCATGACGACGCCGCTCTGCTCTTGTACTTCCTTGACTCTGGTGGTGGGTCGTATACCGAGGTCGTGTCTAGCGCTCAGGTCAAGTGGTTTCAGAGACAGTCTCAGTTCCTCAATCCTAATGGAAGGTTCGTTAGAAATGGCTGTCAGCAACTGTTACTCAGGGGGGAAAAAAAAACTGTTTTCCCCATCATACTCAAAATAGGGGGAAAAAACTAATATCAGCATGATCCATCTTCTTTCTTTTTGTTATTGTTGAGTCCTGCTGCAGGATCCCTGAGCTCATATTCTGGCATATACCGAGCACGGCGTACGTCAAGGTAGCTCCAAAGGCCGGGTCTGAAATAAGAAAGCCCTGCGTTGGCTCCATCAACAAGGAGCAAGTGGCGCCACAGGCAGCTGAATGGGGCATCATGGATGCGCTCACCAAGAGGCCGTCAGTTAAGGTGTGTCAATCAGTGGTTCAGGTGCTTGGATAGAATATTTGTATTGGATTGGATTGGATTGGATTAAGAGGGAATAGTAGCATCACACGATGACAGTGACACTGTTCTTGGTTTGATTGATTGCAGGCAGTGTTCGTTGGGCACAACCACGGGCTGGACTGGTGCTGCCCGTACGAGGAGCTGTGGCTGTGCTTCGCACGCCACACGGGGCACGGGGGTTACGGTGGCTGGCCAAGAGGAGCGAGGGTGATTCAGATCACAGAGGACCCGTTCTCGACAGTGTCATGGATACGGATGGAGAACGGGAGCAGGCACAGCGATGTTACACTAAACTCCTGAATCCATATCTGCCCGTGGGCTTCTTAATTTGACATAGAATGTTTTTTTTGTACCTTAAAAAAAGGGAGTGTCTACCTAGTATTCGGTTGTTCTGTCAGCTGTCAACAACAGAGTGTTTTGTTGCCTCAAAACATACGGAAAACAAAAAGGAAAAAATCAGTTGTTTCTAGGGGCTGCAACAACCGATTTTTGTACCACAGGATAAAAAACGGACGATGGACTATGTTGTGTATTTTTTACACACCCACATTAAAACAAATGGATCAACTTTAAAAAAAAGTAGGCCCAAGTATATGTCCACTTTAAGTTAGACCCAAAAAGTGGCATAAAAAAGACCCAGGGACCGGGAATTCTGAGGTAAAGCCCTACAAAAAAGGACCGATCAACTTATTCACCAAGACAAATGAGAACCAATACAGATCTGAACAACAAATAAAGAAAATATAACTGAAGGCCTTGTGTATCGTGCTCAAGTATTACATATGGAACTACTAGACAAATGTATCTATCAAAGCTCTATCACGGTGAACACTTTTTTAGCCATCGCTGTACATTAACAAGCCTGGCCAGGCTGCTCAAAAAACTAAAACTGAGTTACTATGAAAAATATACAAAACAAAGAACAATGCTCTCTATGTGATCACTGTGCTTCAGATTTTAGTTGCAATCTAATTCAGTGTGCTTTCATTAATACCCTGTAAAAAATAAATAAATAAATAAATAAATAAACAAAAATCATAATGTGACCTTACATGAACAAAAAAAATGAAAGAACTGAGGAAAATAAACATACCTCCTTGAATAACCAGTTTACAAGTGACTTGTCTTCTTTGTTATGAGAACTGGAAAACATATCATTGCCTAGTATGATTCTGATGTTAGAGATATCATCTTGACAGAAACAATCTCTAAGATCAATTGAATAGTCATACAGCTCCATATACTTGATAGCAAAAATACCGCAATCATCGCTACAAAATAAAATCCATAAAAATATTAAAAAAAACAACATAACAATAATACTAGCAGTAGGAAAACATTATGAAATAAAAAAAATAGTAGATATATGACAAAAAAGATATAATTACGTGTTCGATTGCTTAGGCACTGGAGGGTAGTATGTCGTGAATTTGGACAGGTCGACTTGGACTTCAGCATAAAGAGACCATACAACACAGAAAGTTTTTATCCGTTTTCATGCAAAAAGAGAATAAAGATAGTGAAGTAAAAACAAAAATATGGTCCTGCATGTGTAGTACAATAAAAAATAAAATATATGGCATAATGATCACATACAAGTCTTTCTCTCACATCTTTTTGGTACCAAGTTGATTCAGCAAAGAGTGAATCCATGAACACAAAAAGCTTGTTCTTCAAATCTACAACAAATACGAACCAATGGATGCAAAACCAAACAGGGAAGAACAACTATAAAAACAAATAAATAAAGTTAAAATATCAAGATTACAAAAAAAAACTATGAAAGGAAACCATGTGATTGGAAAAATAACCTTTTCTGCTAAATGAAGTTGAAGAGGAGAATTAGCCCCAAGGAAAGAAAACCTCACAGACTCCACATCATACTGACAACTGTAAGACAATAAGGAATTCTGCAAACATGAAGATAGCTAGCTGAGAACCTCATAATGCAAACATATATGCTTTCATTGATCTTTATGAAATAAATACAGTGCACACAAGGAAAGAAAAATGTTATGATTATTCTATAATAGTACCCCAACTTTAGGATAAAAATAATGCTTCTTTGAAATCTTTGGGTGCAAGTCTTCAAAGAATTTTCGACAGTAGCCAGCAATGAAGAATTGGTCGCAATGGGCACTGGGTTCAATGGACTGCCCTAGGGAATCAAAACCAACACTAGTCTTGTGAAACTGCACGGTAACATGACTGCAAAAAAACATAATAAAACATCAATCAAAAATAGAATTAGAAAAGAACAAAAAAATGAATAGGAAAACTAGCTACAAACAACTAAGACACATACCATTTCCATTTACTTCGGCCAAGTGCACAAAAAATTTGGTAGAATTGCCTTGCTACATCAGTAACAGTGAAACGATCCAGATGACACTGAACATGGTTTGGAACACAAGATGTATCAATATTTGTTTTGTGTCCATGGTAAGTTGTGTGACAGTTTAGAAACTTTGCATTGTATAACTTGTCAATGTTAACAGATAACTGAGGGCGCTTATTAGAGAGTCTTGTTCCACCAATACATTCAACTTCAGACGGAACCTAAGTTTTTAAAACAAGATACAAAACAAAAAAACATAATTAAAATAAAAAAGTGATAAACTCACTTTTCAACACGATCCATCCTAGACAGTCTACCATACTCATAAACAGAGACTATATTTGAAATAACCTTTTTATGAGCTAGGATGCCTGAGGCAGCAGGCGTGGATGATACTACCCTTGTGATAACAACATCACCATCACCAGCATGGCAAGTTTCAGGTTGGTCTTGCACATTGATTATGGAGGCTGCATATGCAAAATGAAGGCACAAAAATCCTATTGAGTGTTGAGTCTGAACCTTTGAACAAAAAAAACATAAAAGGAAAAACAATATCACATAAAAAAGATGGAGAGGTTCAGACCAGGGTGATCAGACTCTTTATCTCCTACATCAGTTACAACTTCTGGCTCAAACAATTTTATCTGTGGTCCACTTTTGAACTTATCTATATCAGCAAAACGCACTCTCCTTTTCACAATAGGGAGAACAGGAGCTGCATTTTTATAAGACAAAGTAAAATAAAAAATAACATGGAAAAAACTCATAAAAGCATAAGATAAGAAAATGGCACTATGAAACATAAAAATACTAACCTGATTTTGTTTCAACAGATGATACCTTGGATAGTCCTTGCCCAATGATATGAGTCTGAAGATAAGCAGTGGAAGCATTAAGATTTGCGTTAGCAGTTTGAACAACTTCTTTTACGTCATCCTACAAAATTTAATAAAAGATGATAAGCCGATAATTAAAAAAATGGGCTGCATACATTTGAGAAAACAAAGACACTAGAGAGATTAACAAAAAAACTAGACGTACCTTTCGATCATCAAAATCATGAGATAAAGTGGTAGTAGTAGGTTTGTAAGGACAACCACCAGTTTTGCTTGACTTCTCACTGAGCTTGTTTGAAATTGAATGACAAAGAACACCAACAACAGAAATTACTAGATCCACAGAAGATGAAGTGCAGGAACTGCAATTCCGACTTGTAGACTTACTGAAGACAACACACATGTCATCTATAGTCTGAATACAAAAGTTCAAAATACATGTTAGCAAAGTATAAAAAAATAAAAATCAAAGAAAAGCAAAAATCACAAAAAGGAGATGGCTCCTAACACAAACCTTTCCATTCAAACAATGACCAAAAGAATGAACAAGTCTCTTCTTCAAATCATCTGAATGAACATTAGGCTGATTAGACTGCTTAACAACACATTCAGTCGATTTCTCCCTAGACATAACCCTCTAAAAAAGAAAAATAGAGATCAGCACAAAAACTACCTTAAAAAAAGCCAAGCAAACATAAAAAAACATACCATTCTCTTGCAAAATGCTGCAAATTCCTCAACTAACTTGATCTGACCAGGAGAAATAACAACCTAAAAAAAATAGTGCAAACAAAAATTATCATCATAAAAAAATAAAAAAAATACAAAATGAGTTTTTACAAAATGAATATTATACAAACCTGTAATCCTCCTCCGGCAAAATTCAAACAAGGAAAGTCCTGAGAACTCTTGTGACAAAGATCATGACCAACAACATCACTGGGGTTAGACTTTAAATGCACTGGGCTGACTGCCTATTTTTTAAAAGAAAAAAAATTAGAAAGAATTTATAACAAAAAAGTGTAGACATGTCAAGAAAAAGTTAAAATCTAGAATGGACAGTAGTCTGCACACGATCAATATACAGGAAACATAGGTCAAAACCACCTACACAGGAATATTTATGAGCATAATTTCTTCACAAAAAGAAAAAACAACAAACTAGCAGCCAACTATGGTACAAAATTGACATGGAGGATTTCATATCAGTAGTAAAATAATATCTGCTTAATCCTAGAACAATATTGACATAAGAATATTGGCCATGAAATGGATAGGGAATAAAAAATATGCTGCTACAAGCACCACGAAAAAGCATTACAAAAAATCAGGTAAACAAAAAGATCAGGTACACTATCAGCAAAAAGGTTCTCTGTTCATAGAAAATATAGACAACAAAATACAGTAATAGGAGCAACCCACGAAGACAAGACACCACCATCCCCCCACCCCGAATCACAAAACAAATTCATTCCATCAGCGGTAATATTGGTCAGACCACATACAATTTATAAAAAAAAAATCATCATGGACAGTAGAGTGATTCGATTAGACATGCGAAGGAGAAAAATCAAACGCATCTTAGCAAGGTTAGCACGCCTAATTCTCCCTGTTCAATTCTCTGTCTACTCAAGCACAGCCATGCATACTGTCTGTGGTGTTTGGGCCACCAAATGCTCTTAAATAGACAGAACAAAATTTATAACAAAGTGCAGGCATGTCAAACAGAAAAGTTAAAATCTACAGACAACAAACACAATGACACGATCAAATAGACAGGAAAACATAGGTCAGGTGTTCCTGGATTCACTGCGTACATACTAGCAGCCGACTACGGTACAAAAAGTGTCATGGAGGATTTCCTATCAGTAGTAAAATAATAACAGCTTAATCCTAGAATAATACTGACATAAAAATCTTGGCTATGAAATGGGTAGGGAATACAAAAATATGCTGCTACAAGCACCACGACCACGAAAAAGGCATTACAACAGTTCAGGTACACTGTTAGCAAAAAGTTCTCTGTTCATAGAAAATATAGATAACAATATATAGTAATAGGAGCAACCCAGGAACACAAGACACCACTATTCCTCCATCCCGAAGCACAAATCAAATCCATTCCATCAGCAAATATATATTGGTCAGACCCCGACATTACAACAGTTCAGGCATGGACGGTACAGTGATTCGATTGAACAGGCGAAGGGGAAAAACCTTGCTGATAGAAGGCCGTCGCACGTCATCGTTGCCGATTGATACACCTATCATTTCAGCAAAAATCCTGAACATTAAAGGGAAAATATGGATCAGGGATCCTCAAATCCGCAGGGCGTAAAAAAGAAGAAAAATCGGCGAGAACGGGTAGAACAGCAACACATAAACACACGCGCGCGGGGGACTAGCTCGAGCATCACGCGAGAAGAACAAAAATACCTAGAAAAATAGAGGGAAAGAGACCAGAAATGACGAACCCTAGAAGTCGCCTCGGAGTCGCCTTCGAGACGCCTCAACTGCCCTCCCGAATGCCGCGCGTCCCCTCCCCTCCCGTAATACAAGATAAGCTAGAAAAATGGGCGCGGTTCCCAAAAATCAAAAGTCTGGTGTGTGTGTGGCCCTTTATTGTCAGAGACAGAATACAGAAAGACTACTGCTGAATAGGTGCGATGGATGAGATGGCCCTGAGGCAAAATCGGACGGCTACCAATTCGGGTGAGCAGTAACAATGAAACACTCGGTTGAAGGTTAGCTTTCCCCTAAAAAAAGCACCACAGGATCGAGGTGCTATTTGATGTAAAATGCACAACATGGACCCTGATCTTTTTTGGCGATTGATATTAAATGATTGGGTTATGTTTTTTATGTACTCCTATTTGCTTGTAAAAATGGCCCAACGGTTACAGTTCAGCCTTAGTGCAGGATCACTAGCTAGATTTGGTGATTAAATGTTTTTTCCGATCAAGAAGGAAAATACAGCAGCGCTGAGTTTATACACTAGTACTTGTAGTAAAATTGGTATAGTATTGATATGTGTTTAGATCCAAAATTTCTATCGCGTAAAGTATTGTAGCATTTCGTTTGTACGTGATAATTATTGTCCAATCATGAAGTAATTAAACTAAAAAAATTTGTCTCAAAAATTACACACAAACTGTGTAATTAGTTATTATTTTTATCTATATTTAATATTTCACGCATGAGTCGAAATATTCAATGTGACCAGGAATCTTGTAAAGTTTTAGAATTTTGATGCGATCTATTCGAATCAAATCAAAATATATAAACTTATCCAATGTAACAACTTACAAAAAAATACTGTGAAATAGTAATAATATATCTAAAGTGAATTACCAAAGTGAGAGGGTGCTTATGTTGAGAAGGTTGGGTTCTGTTCATTTTGCTAAAATTTGGCTAATGTTGAAGGTTTATGTTGATTTATTGTGAAAGAAAAAAATATTGTTCGTTCGCTAAAAAGTACTACTGATGTCGACAAATAGGACCATATAAAAAAAAAGTTATAGTCCGATTTACCCTTTGTTTGTCGACGTGGCCATGTTAGACAAAAATCACTATCTAAAGCCACCATGGTTAAAAAAAAAGAAGTTTTACAATTGGGAAGGTTTAAAAAAAATCCGGCTGCTAAAAGAGTGGTGGAAATCGGACTGTTGTGACTTGTGAAATTTGAGATGATGGGTTAAAGGACTTTTTTTTTCTTAGTCTTACTGTCCGCGCTGGGCTTGAGAGATGGAGAGAGATAGAGAGACGGGCCGGACCACGTTGTGGACCACGTCGCATATCGTATCCGATGATGGGCTGGTTTCACTGATGACGGGCCCGAAACAAAGTTAGGCGGGCACGCACACCTCCTCCTCCAACAAAATCTGAACAGGGTTCACGACTCCCCGCGCACTCACGGCCCTGAAACCGATGGCTGGGGAGAGCCAGCAGCAGGCTGCGACGAAAGCTGGCATGCACGCGACGCGACGCGGATGGCGGGGGGCAAGCAGAGCGGAAGCAGAAGCAGACGCAACAAGCAACAAGTCGCAGGGGCCGGCCACGGCAAGGCAAGCGAAGCCCGTCAAACAGGGCAGGGCAAGGGGGTCCGGTCAGCTCGTCCGGGAATTCCACGAGCTCGTCCAACGCGCACCTTTGTATTCTACGTGGTACATGCAGCGTCCGGCGCCCTTCGACCGCGATCGGCGGAGGACCCTCAGCTAGCTCCTCGCCGTGCATGCGCCCGCCACCGCGCCATGTGGTGTGTGTTAGGCCACCCAGGATCGCGACCGCCGCGTTCGGATGCGCGGCCTTCGTTACTCGCGCATACAAACAATACGGCCGTGGCGTCGCCCAATCGTCCCAACTAGTACGTGCTGGTATAAACCCGCGTTTTCAATTGCCGGTTAAGACATTTAACTCTGCTTTTTATGCTATATATATAGGCTATAGCGATAGCTAAAAAGTCAAATTATACATGAATTTTTTTTAAGATTTATTTGGTTGTGGGCTATTTTTTTTTTCTAAACATCTATTTTCAAATCATCGTTATGAATGAAGCTATTTTTCTTCTCATCTCACATAGACATGCATTGAGATGGAACTAAAAAAAGTTTATCTCAGCTCTCTCTCCCATCAGCTATTGCCTATTGGTGAAGCTGTTTTGTCAAACATTTTTTTAAAAGACAAATTTTGCTATAGGACATTAAAATTTACCAAAATTGTTGTGGGACACCGCATGTCCTACAACAAAGAAAAAAAATCTTCACAACACAGAAAAAAATGTCCCACAACAAAAGAAAAATATTCCAGTGTCCCAATACAAAATTTTTATTTTAAAATAGCTCAACTTCATTTAGAAAGTTGCTTTTGAAGTTATTTTCTAAAAAACACAACATTACTAGTGAAGCTAAGTTATATCAAATAAACCTTTAATTAAATCTTTTAAAACTGTTATGGTCAAAATAACAAAAGATAAAGCTGAACTGTACCAAATATGTCCTTAGTTAATTTTTTTATAAAAATTAAAATAACAAAAGTTATAGTCAAAGATTTAAAACCTTAGCATAAATTAGAGAGAGATGACTACACTACCTAGACGTCCTAGTGTTGGAAACTTGGAAAATCCAATCCATCGACCGGAGACTTGTTGAATGGCTATTACTATCTATCTATCGTGTGACCTGCCCAACTGGATACTGCCCTGCTGGCCACCTTGGAACGGCCTCCCTCGCATTGCCCGGCCGGCGTCGGCGGCGTTCCCGGCCTGCCTTGCTGTCGCTATAAATACGGCCCCGATGCCTCGGTGAAGTGCAGCATCAGTACGTTACAGCAGCAGCATCAGTCGTCTGCTAAAGTAGGGGGTAGTACCTGACCATCGATCCTTCCAATATACGAGTATTAAGATGGCGAAGCAGGGTGTCGCTTACATGCTTGCACTGGCATTGCTACTCGGAGCATTCGCAGCCATTCCTACAGGTAAATCCTCCGTACATACGTACAGTACCCATTTGTGTATATGCATGCATCATCATACTTAAGTTCCTTCGAATTCGTACTCCTGAATCCTAGCTGATGCATGGTGCACACACGTACTACTCTCAGTGCAATGCTGTTATAATTACTAATAATCGATAGATATGCATGCATGCTGTAACTGATGTACAGGGGTCGAAGCCATCGGCGCGTGCTACGGCGTGAACGGCGACAACCTGCCGTCAGCAAGCGACGTGGTGCAGCTGTACCAATCCAACGGACTCAACGTGATGCGCATCTACTTCCCGGACACCAACGCGCTGAACGCGCTGAGCGGCAGCAACATCGGCGTGATCATGGACGTGCCGAACTCGGACCTCGCCTCGCTGGCCTCCGACCCAAACGCGGCGGCGGCATGGGTACAGAGCAACGTGCAGGCGTTCCCAGGGGTAAACTTCCGCTACATCGCAGTGGGCAACGAGGTCTCCGGCGGGGACACCAACAACATCCTGCCGGCCATGCAGAACGTGAACGCCGCCCTCTCCAACGCCGGTCTGAGCGGCAGCATCAAGGTGTCGACGGCGGTGCAGAGCGGCGTCACGCAGGGGTTCCCGCCGTCACAGGGCAGCTTCTCGCAGGGGTACATGGGTCCCATCGCGCAGTACCTGCAGAGCACGGGTGCCCCTCTGCTCTGCAACGTGTACCCTTACTTCTCCTACACGGGCAACGAGGCTCAGATCGACCTCAGCTACGCGCTCTTCACGTCGTCGGGAACCGTCGTGCAGGACGGGAGCAACGCGTACCAGAACCTCTTCGACGCGCTCCACGACACCTTCGTCTCCGCGCTCGAGAACGCTGGCGCAGGGAACGTCGGCGTCGTCGTGTCCGAGAGCGGTTGGCCGTCGGCTGGCGGTGACGCCGCCACGCCTGGGAACGCGCAGACCTACAACCAGAACCTCATCAACCATGTCGGGCAGGGCACGCCGAAACGTCCTGGCCCCATCGAGACTTACATCTTCGCCATGTTCAACGAGAACCAGAAGCCCGGAGCCGAGACGGAGAGGCACTTCGGACTCTTCAACCCGGACAAATCGCCCGCGTACCCCATCAATTTCTCCTAAACAAAACAAGTCATATATACACGATCGTACAAGACATATATATAATTTAATAATAATAAAGGAGATACTATATAGATACACACATATATATACACCCCATACGAAAACATTGAATAAACTGTCTGTAAAATGCAAAGTGCATCCATGTAAGGCAAGTGCTTCGATTATTTCGTAAAGATGAATAACAAGACATACATTCTTGATTTATTCCTTCTTTGCCCATGTATGCTTTGCTCCTAATTTCGTCTTCAAATTATGCATCGGTCATTATTTGAATTTGAATGGGACTAGTATCTCATTAGAATCAATTAAAATTTGGTCCAAAATTAGATACTCCTACATATCATCTTGACAGTTGGGAGAGTGTTAAAAGATTTTGGACGGCTTGGGGTCCCAAATTTGAGAGATTTAAAAAAGAAGAGTAGAAGACTCTCTTAGCCCCGTGGGTTAGAAGATAGATGATCGAGATGGTCACAGCACAGGTTATGGAGACATGTTGTTGACTATCCTATCCCCTATTAAAAACAAGATTCATGAACGCATTGCAACAAGTTCATGCATGGGTCCTCGCTCCTACCAAAACATACAGCCGGCACCGCTAGTTGCAGGAGTGCAGTGCTGGGTACACAGATGCGTTGTACTCCGTATTTATTTATATTGCCTGTTAATCAGAACCAGCACTTGTGTATTCTGCGCTTGCTTCATCTGGCAAAATATAGCTCCAACTGCATCTATGTTCAAAAATAAAAAACAAGTTGAAAAATACTAGACTGCAGCTTTGGCTAACTATATATAATTAACATCCGTGCAGTGCTTTGCCGATCAGACTTTGGCATTTGCGAGCATATATATATTTCCAAGAAGAGAGCCAATAATCGCCAAACTAATTAAACTCTCTCTGAACATGACAACACGGCGGAGAAGACAACGTCTGATTACACTCGTCTTCTCGGCCTGTTCCTGGTGCGCGGACCAACAACGGCGGGCTCCTTCTCCTCCACCGGCACCGGCGGCAGCTCTTCCTCCTCCCCTTCGTCGTACACGATAATGTCGCCGTCCTCGTCGTCGGACGCCTCGTTCTCTTCCAGTATCGCCCGGTTTATCTCCATCTGCGCATGCACAGCCAATGCAACCGTGTTTGGCCAAGCATTATTAACACTGTACTGTAGTATGTGTCTTCAGTTCAGTTCAGTTCAGACATGCTCTCGCGTATGCCAATAATTAACCAGATGTTGAATTTTATTCGCAGACACAAGTCACACAAGTAACTAAAATCAGACGCGCATGGTGCTTGGCTGCTTCCTAGCTACAGTAGCTAGCAATTTTATTTTACTTGTAGCAGTCAGTCTAGATAGATCGACGAAAATCATCATCTCAGAATCTGATTTGCGAAGTGCAAATAACAATAATAATAGTAACGCAATCTGTTACTGACGCCCAGTTAGTGGCTGGCAGTGGCAGGACGACTAATTGAAGCAAATTAACGAGGAGTGAAGCTACCAGCTGATTAATCAGTGCAGTTGGTAGCAGCAACAGAAGCGCGTGGGGTAGTGTAGTGGTATATATCCGTACCTCCCTTAGGAATCGCTCGTCGAGGTTGTCGGCGACGCGTGCGGCGGTGACGAGCGTGCCGACGAAGAGGGAGATGGGGAGGAAGAAGGCGAGGATGAGCTGGTTGGTGCTGGGCGGCCCGCCGGCCCGCACCACCATGAGGCGTCCGCGACCCCCTCGCCGCCGCGCGCCTCCTCCTGGCGGCGGCACCGGCCTGGCGAAGCTTGATCGGACTCGGACAGCAGGCCAGCCGCAGCACGGCGGCGTCTCGGCGAGACCCGGTGGCAGGGAGAAAGCCGCGATGTGGCCGCCCCGCGCCATGGGCTGCTCCGCTGCCAGAGGCTTCCTTGCTTCCCAGCGGGCGCCTTATCCGGTTGTGGTGCTCTGCTAGGCACTTGGCAGGCGCGCGCCTCAGTGATGAGTACTGCAGGAGAGAAGTGGATTGGGCAGTTGGGCTGGATTGGATGTCACGCCGAGGCTTTTGTAGGCCTGCGTACGACAGACGCAGCGCAAAAGCAAATGGTGTGGGAGGTTTCAGCCCAAGTAAACAACTTAGCTGGTGGGCTGCCGAAGAAAATGTGGCGCCCCGCTTGGATTTAGAAGCAGAAACTTTTCTCTGTGTTCGTAATCAACTATGGGCCGTTTTTCTATAAAAGAATAAGGAAAAACGTGAGCCCAATCCACTTGGGCTGTCCAACGAGACCATGCTTATAAATTCACTTCTCCTATACTATTTTATTTCACACATATATATATATATAGTATTACTATATTGTACCCTGGGTACCAAATAGTTATTCAGTATCCAACCCCCCTGCCCAACACACTGTCAGTCAGGCTACACGGCCCACTAATTCCGCTCAGCCTAGGCCCAGACGACCAGCCCAACCGAGCGGCGACCGCACCCTAAACCCCTCCCCGAACTAGGAGCCCCCAATCCCCCACCCTTCCCACGTCCTTTGCAGTTCCGGTCCTGCTCTCCGTCGTGTCGCCGGCTTCTCAAACCACTCGTCGGGGCGCGCCAAGCTTCTCGGCAAGGTAGCGCTCCGCCGCATCTCCGACAAAGCTCCGTAGTCGGTTAGTTTGCATCTCCGAACAAGCTTTGGTCCCATCCCCGGCCTCGGCGCTGGCTCCGTCACCGAAACAATAGCGGGTATACCCCTCTTCCCGGCGAGATATTTGTCCCCACCTCAGCCCAGCTCCGGCGCCACTTCGTCGGCTTCACTCTCCTCCCCTTCCCTCGAGCAGATCCTCTGTTTTCTAGCTTTCTATGAGCGGCGCGGCGGCTCCTGGGGGCATGGTCACAACCTCTCCATCGAGGCATCCATCGGCGAACTGGGCTAGCGAATGTGGGTAAATCCGCCCGCAGCCCTCTCAGCCGCCCCTGTTTCCTGCTGGCGCTGGGCGCTGCCTAGGTCGCCGCCGACCGCCCCCCCCCCCCATTAGAGCTGGCTGTTGGGGCCCATGGCTTTGTGATTAGAGCTGGCTGGTGTGCCCGCGCGATGCTAGATTCTAACAACAGTGGCCGCAAAATCTCATCTACTTCAAAATTTTGTATACGTTGTGAGATTGAGTTTTTATGCTCCAACAATTCATCTGCATTGCACTTTCCAATTTGATTCCTGCTTACTTTCTTTTTCAGATTTGGAACATTGACGTGCAGTTGGTCGGATGTTCAGGGGGCAGCTTCGACCAGAACCTAGACAATTCATCAATTTTGCAGGCGGTGTTGGAAGAAATGTAAAGTGAGCCATGGCTGGATTTAGAGGCCGCTGTCTAGTGGAGTGCACTAAGTTTTTTCTGGTATGCACTGTTGTTATTATGTAGAGGCGATACAGAATTGTGTGTGTGTGTGTCGGAGTGCACCATTGTTTCTTGCCTACACTGTTGATGCATCAATGTTCTTGTGTTTGTGGTGACACTCTTAATGATACCAAAGTAGATGAGAACCATTGTGATGATCGATGACACTAAAATTTCTAGGCTCACACAACACAAGATGATTCAGGAATTCAATTTTTTGTTTTATTCTTGGAACTAGATAATTTTTCAATTGTTATGCCGCAGTCCCTATGTTAGATGGCCATCTCTCCGGTTCCAATTAATTTACATTTGATGCTTCAAAAGATTATCTTATTGGTAAACTTGAGCTCTTGTTTCCATTGTCTTGCTCTTGCAGGAATTCTTGTTCAGCTTATGTTGGCAAGAAGCGAGCATGATGGGTCAGTGTCGCAGCTCAGTTCATTACGTGCTTTGGATACTATTGCTAACTGAATTCTGAATTCATACATGTTCTCATGAGTTAAAGAATTATTGATTTGTATTATGTTATCCTTAGATTTTGAAGAATCAAATTATTTTTTGATCTAGTCTCATGTATGTATTTTAATTGTTTGTGATTTATGGTCATATTATTGACAATGAGACCCAGGTTTCTTGTATAATTAGCTCCTCAGTGTTGTCCACTGCCAGCCTGTTTGTTTTTTTGGGTCTTACCCTCTCACTAACGGCAGCTCGTCGTGGCGTGATTAAGGGCGTTGTACACTTATTAACTCCTCCATCAAACACGTGCTAAGCGCATTCTCGAAAAAAAGACAATGAGACATGGGTCGGTCTTTCTCACCCTAGCTCCTATCTTTTTTTCCTTTTTTCTGTATGTGAATTATTGAGTACTCCAACTATGTGGTCTATTAATTTCCAGCAGGATAAATTGTATCGATAGATTTATTAAGATAATTTGGATAATTATTTAGTTGTATGACACCACATTTATACATTATATTGTATCTGTGCATTTAATTTTGTTGTGAATGATTATGTTTGCTAGATGTCTTCCTATTTCAACAAATGTCCATGATTCTATTTTCTGGTTAGGAAATGATGCTTGGTCTGATGCCACAGTTTACCATGCCATTCTAAAAGTTCACTATAGTCTGAATATATTCTTGATTCCAGGTAGCTTGGAGATTAATATTACCTCCAATACAAACATTTATTTCTTGTTTGTGTATACATACAACACTACCATATATACATAATTATTTGCTAGTTGGGTTACCCTCCCACTGTACTAAATTTTAATTTGATATGCCATGGCCTGTAGGTGGAGAAATGTTTGATTTTCATTAGTTGGAATGCCTCCATTCTCAGTTTTTTATCTGGCTGTTATATGCTATTGTTTGATGAAATTCATTCAGTGGAGATGGTTGCCACTTGCCAGTGAAACCATTCATTTCACCAATTTTGTGGATGACAAAATAAAGTGATTAGAAGGATACAATGATTGGGTCTGGAGGGATTATTTGTCATTTGCATGCCTTGTCTATATCTACCATAATATGCTTTTGTTTGACCGGGCATAATAACTGGCTTGAATTTCACATGTCCCCATGCCTTAAAGAAATCCGTGGTGCATGTCAATTGCGACCTGAACTTATCTAGTGTCTTTGTGATGGTTAGGGCTATCTCCATGGTGTCACTGTCCACTAACTTGGCTAGGGCTATCAGCACTGTGGCTAGAGTTTGGTCAGGGCTATCAGCACTGTGGCTAGAGTTTGGTCAATTTTGTAGTGCCGGAGACTTCATTTATTCAGCTTATGCTTGGTGGGTTTTTGTAGTGATGGAGCTGATGACTGTGAAGTTAAGGTTTTGAATGAGAATGGGTTGTGGGCTGATGGCCAAGTTCATCAGTTTGTCCATATTTGTGTGCCCCAGGTAATTGTGTCTTCCTCCTTTCAGTAGGAGCTCCAACTATTTCATACTACAATTAACATTGTTCTAGTCCGCAGATCGGAGGCTGTAGAAGTGTAGAGCAACTTATTGCTGTTAGAATCATTGTTCTAGTCCGCAGTCGTGTTCTATTTTGGTTCCCAAGCAGACATCACATTATTGTTGGTCATGCACACATCCTAGGTAGGTTATTTGCAGGTATTTGTAAGTTTTTTTTAAAAAATAAATAATGTTGCATTATTCATTAGCACTAACCACCAGCGAGCTATGAGAGTCTTTTCCACTACATTCTGACAGATATAGCTACATTCATTGATTTAGATTTAGTGCATTTTTTTTAGTTTGGAGTGACCCCTGTTTGAGCTGGAAGAATATACATCATGTTGTTTGGATAATATCAAGTGAGACCTTTTTTTTCGGTTCATCCAATTTGCTTCCGATGCTGAATTTCAACTCAAAGTGTCAATGTTGAATTTCAACTCAAAATGGCAGCTCAAATTGTTTACTCATGTTCTGCATGTGGTCAAAATTACAACTTTTCATCAAGATAGACACGTTGATAGCTCACAACTCACAAGTAAGTTTATCATCTTTTTTATGGTTTTCTTGTAGATGAAATTTTAGAAAAGGTGGACATGTAGAAGTAAAGGGATTCAGGGACATCTATGCCATTCAAACACATCATCCTTATTTGTTCTCTACATGCAACCTGCAGTAAGCTTGGGAAGTTTTAACAGATTTTCCTAGGAATAGTGGTTTACTAATTCAAGAGTTTTTCTACACATGCTTCAGAGGGATTATAAGAATGAATCTCTTTTTGCTTAACCTTATATTTAGTATATTATCATCATATTTATGCTTATTGTACCAGTCAGTAAAGTGTTTTGGTCCAAGTATTTTTATGGATGTTAAGACTATACCTTTTTCTAATGGAAATGATTCTTATATGATGTTGTACCAGAATGTGTTGGACATGGTTGGGCAGTTTACTACAACGGGTAGCTGTTTTGGTTGACTGGCTGCAGTGCTTCATGACTAGCAATGGCATCTCTACCTTCAAGATGTAGTAACAGTTTATGCTGCCTGGGCAAGGGACCTTGGGGTGCTCTTAAGTCATGTAAATGTTTACTGCAATTCTAGTGTGGACTCATAGTGAAAATTTATGGTTTACAAATTAAAGCTGGATATTTGAAGTGATCGTATTTTATTTGGACGTGTATGACCGTATGTATTCATTTTAATCCACGAGTGTTCAAGTGTATTGCCTATTGGAGTGGAATTAAACTAAGTTAGCCTCTCTCGTCGACTGAGGTGTCCTCGTTGTGATCATGCTGCGAAGTTTTCTTTCATGAAAGAATGAAGCCATCGAATTCATAAACTATCTCATTTCTTATCTTTTTGCTACAGATTTTTGGTTGAAGTTGTCCTAAAGTTGTGATTACTATTATTGTTGACAAGATATATTTGTAATGATCAAATTAAAACAATTAAAATAATATTTGTAATTTAGATAATGAACTATAATTGTTGACATGTAATTAGAAGAAATTGGTTAGGCAAAAAAACGGATCAAAAACAAAAAAAAACCTGGGAAAAATCGTCAAGAAACAAAAAGAAATTAATCGGATCAAACAAAAAAAAACCCCGAAAAAATGTTCGGAAACAAAAAAAACGATGGAAAAAAATTCCATCGGAAACAAAAAAACCCCCAAAAAAATGTTGGGAAACAAAAAAAACGATGGAAAAAAAACGCTCGGAAAAAGGTCGGCCAGAAAAAAAAGGGAGCCAATGAAAAATCAGAAGGCATCTGAGCGTGTGGTCTACCGACCGCGCGTGGATAGGGTCAGGTACTGAATAGTTATTCGGTACCAATTAACACAGTCCTATATATATATATATATATATATATATATATATATATATATATATATATATTTGTGAATAGCTAGCCTGCTATAAGCTCATCTGACGCTAAACAAAACCATTCTTTTCGTGATGGCATACCAAGTGTATATATATATATAGGCTTTGTTTAGCGTCAGATGAGCTTATAGCAGGCTAGCTATCCGAGGAACGCTTAGGACGGCCTACCTTGAGAATGTGCTGGGACGATCAGATACCGAGGAGTGGACCTCTTTATGGAAAGTTCCTGCTGTCCCATCGAAGATTCGGGTCTTCCTATGGAGACTCTTGCACATACTACAAGCCAAACGGAAATATGACTCTGAACGGGCTGTGCAGTATGTACTGGTAGATATGATGGTGCGCCAGACTCTTGGAGGCACTCATTATTAGTTGGATAATGCAATATGGCTGGCTAAGTGCGTTTGGGCTTAGAAAGTGATGAAGTGACTGATCACTTGTGGTTGTGGAAGCCCGAGGATGTGTGTCTGCAGTCCTGGAATAGGAAGTGAATCTGACAGTTCTGTTCGCTTGAAAGCTTATTTCAGTTTATTTCCTCACTCGAAATCAATCGGTTTGTGTACCACTACCAGCCGTACAAAGAGTTAGCAGGTAACTTTATGAGCAATCTGGCATGCAACAAGCAGGAAGACGATCCATGAAAATGTTTTCCAAAGCCCTTTTCTCCACACACACACTGCTTTGTTGATAAATAACAGTTGGCCGTCTAAAAATTCAGCCACCTGACAGCAGCAACTCCCTTATTAATTATCATGAATAGTACTACTGCAAGCGAGAATTATCGGCGTCATGGTAGTAAATAAATAAATAAATATAAAACAAAAGAAAGTTGGCATCACGCAGCAACACGTGACATGTGAACAAAGTATGCTCATTCCATCCCACTACGTCCTGCCGGCCGTCGTCCGGTCGCCATCGTTCGTAGATTCGGGCGGTGCCGATCGATGGATTCTATTCTATTCTATCCTATCCCCGTGGAAGAAGAAGAAGAAGAAAGAAAGGAACGAAATTGCACGAGTGGAAAACGGAACCTGTCCACCATGTCACCCGTTCTCCTACTCGTACGATTAGCCGTCATAAACGTCCCTGGGCTGGGCCGGCCTGGGCCTCCATCGGTTCGGTGACCCCCCTGACAGCGACGTCGAGATCGAGAACGAGATCAGATCCCGGCCTTTCGCTTTCCCTGTCGGCGCCATCCAGTTGCCTGGTTGCCCTCGCGCCGCCGTCACGTCTCTCACCTAGCTCCTCGTCATGTACGTAACGTCACCGGTCGCGCCACGTTTGATATCACGCACGCATGGTTCGTGTGTGTGTAGCCGCTGGCGTCACCGCGTCGCACTCCCTGACGTCAGGTATTTGTATATGGGCCGACAGGCCTGGTTGCCGTGTGAGTAAAGAAGATTCATTATTAACAGCAAGTACGTATATTAGCTAAAGGTGGCCAACTAAGAATCGCAATTAAACACTGCACGTACGTACCGAGTAGTCGATCATGCATGGCACAGGTGCACATGCTGACATGCATGTGGTCACTATATGTGTGGTTTAGAATAGAGACGTACTGATGATGAGATCAAAAGACGCCTGCATACTAATCGAACAAAAAAAAGCTATATGTGCCGTGCATGTTTAGAGGGACGATGAGCGTGTGCTGCTTTGGCTGCTAATGAATCTTCTTTACACGGCAACCTGGAGAATAAATAAGAGTAACTTAAAAATGGAGAATAAAGACGTCGATTTCTTCTACGTCTTCTTTAGCTTCTTCGGCTGCTCTTATAGATGAGCAAACGGGCTGCCCGGCCTGGTCAGGCAACGGGCCCATGCCACACACACGGCACAGGAAGGCCTGTCGTGCCGTCCTAGTCCTTCGGTGACTCAGACATAGTTCTTCGGGCTATATTTTTATGTCGTGCTAGCCTGAAAAATACAAACCTCAAAATGGACCGGGTCAGTCTGAGGCCCACATATATGCGATCCATAGATAGAGAGAGCGGGGAAGGGGAGACATGGATGGCAGGAGGCGTGGAGGAGTTCGGCGTGCTCGCCCTCTAGATCAGCTTGACATTGGAGGAGCCGTCATCAAGATCTCGATGGGGAGCGTCATCGCTGTCACACCCGGTTTCAAGGACAAAACCAGACTCGTGATATGTGTGCCTAGGAAGTCCACACATACAACAACATAATATGAATATATCAGAATCAATGTTAAATAGCGGTAAACATACTATATTAACACTTACATCAGAGTATAGCGGAACGATTACTAAACTTCTCTTCAAGCTCCAACTTCACAGGGACAATTGACTGGGGGTTGCATACGCCTAGCATTCCTTAGAAAACTCACTAGATCCATCTTGTGTTACCCATCCGGTATTTTTATCCAATATTGAAAAGTAAAGCAAGCGTAAGTACATGTCGTACTCAACAAGATAACATGGGGTTATGAAGCTCAAAAGTCTGACACTAGCTTACTGCAGTTGCTTTTAACTTGGTCACGTTTTAACAACAATTAGCTTTAGTTATGCTTTACCCAGTTGATAACCATATGATCATTAATGTAACCACCTTTTATCTCATAACTACAAACTTACCATCATAAGTAGTTATAACAACATGAGTAACTAACACTGTGAGTTTTTCGAGTCACTCGTGACCGTGAGCACGGCTATCATGATAGATTTACACTCTGTAGAGGTTACGCACTTTGCCCACAAGTCGTGTTGCCCTTTCGCCCGAGGTGATCAACCTCTTAACCCACTTCCAAGGAAGGTCGGCAGGGTACACTACGAAGTCTTTCAAAAGTCTTCCCAACATGTTGACAGACCCTACGGATCCAAGGGCAAGGGGTATGTAAAGCCCCTACTCGATGGTACCCTCTCGAAGCGGTAACCACCCTAGGACATGCCCTACATCCAGCTCGACAATGGTGCCTTTCATGAACTGTCAACATGCCAGTACGAATCTTCATACTTGACTAAAGCCAGAGCCATATAACACTCATGGTTGCATCAAAATCTCAGCTTTTGCCCTACAGTGGGGTCCTATTCCATGTTGCTATAAAAACCAATTTTAACTCATCATTGCATATATCCATTAGTCAAGATTCAACTCATGATTTATTATTGTAAAGCATAGAGAAGCTACCCATATGCATAGTAACCCATTTGTGACAAGGTAAAAGGATAACAAAGCTATGATAAATCTAATAGGAATCAATTTAGACACATGTAATATAACTAGATGAATTATGGTGAATAGGACAACAAGGGAGATCTCATGCTATACTTGCCTTAATGTCACACTCCAAAATTTCTAATTTTGGATTCTGCTTCAAAAACACTAAATAAAATAAATGATTTCTATATTGATATAAAAAATTTCAAGATTAGTTTGAGTTTGCAGAAATTTAGTATAGGAAAAGTGAATTTATAAACTTTTCTTAATCAATTTGGCAGGCTTGATTGTTGTGGTGGTTGTTCATTGCTTGTCTTGATGCATGTGAGTGTTTAAAGTTTTTAAAAACACGTTTAGTAAGTCATTTATCAGTCTCTGCCTCGTCTCTATCTTTTTTCTATAATCAAATTCTTGCTCTCGATCTTAATCTTTCTTTTGGACATTCCCAAGACCATTTGTCTCTTGATCCAAATCATTCCCTTGAGTTCATAATTCATCAACATGTCTCTAAATTCTTTCCGGGAATTTTTCTGGCTTTTCCGGATCTTTTCCCTATTTATCTGTGAGCATATTTTAATTTTTATATGCTTTAAAATACCTTTTTATGATATCCAAATACTTTAATTGGGTTCATCATGTTCCAAAGTGTCTCCGAGAATTTCCCCCGGATTTTTGGAGCTTTCAGAATATTTTTCGTGGCTTAAATATTAATTTTGGACTTTTCTGAAATTATTTTATTCACGAAAATAATTTATTCCGAAAATAAATAATAAGCCTCTCAATTTCCCACCAACCCTCGAAGGGCATGTGCAATAATTCTAATAAATCTCAAAAGTCCATGTATTTATTTACTAATGGGCTTTAATGATTAATTTGGACCCGTTAGTAAATATAGAGGTGCGTCATCAATTAATATCATATCGCTAGTTGATGTTAAGGTGTGGAGACTTTCTCCCTATATATATATATATAACGGCGTAGCTCTTGACGTGCTCATTCCAAAAGTACAACCTGTTTTTCCATCGGCCGCTCCGAGCTTCGTGATCTAAAGCCGAAGTTTCGCATCTATTAAATTCAGGCGAACTTTCGATGAGCTTTGTCGGCCAACTCCGACGTCCCCGCCAATTCCAAGACCACCACGAGGTTGGTCTCGTTTTTTCTCTTCACCGTTGTGTCTACTTTCAATCGAATCCATCACCGTTTGATAAATCTCTATTTGTTTCTCTTTTCCGGCGAGGTGGACGTTTTCCGTTCATCCTCTCCGGCCATCTCCCTCTCGGACTACAGTGGTCGTGAGCCCCGTGCGTTCCGTGGTCGTGAGCCCTGTGCGTTCCGTGGCCTCGCTGCCGGTGGATTGGAGCTGTTCGATCCCCTTTGCATGCCCCTGCAGCACCGTGGCTTGTCCAAGCGGGCTGTCGGCCGTCTCTCTCTGGCCGCAGCCCAGTCTGTACTGAGCTGTCGCCCGGCCAGCCAGTAGGAAGTGCTGGCGAACCTCTGCCCCTCCCTGGCTGAGTCTCCTGCTCCCCTTCTCTGTGCAGCGAGCAGCCCAAGTGGCCAGGCCACGATCTGTTCCTGCAGAAGAGGAAGAAAGCAAGGTAGAAGATGTTTGTCACCTATCATCTAATCTCCGTTATTTATTCCTTTTAATTCCGTTTTGATTCGTTCAAGTTACGATAGTTTCGTATTGACGTGCTCTATGCTGTAGTATTAATGTTTTTCATGTTATTTAATCATAATATTTCATTGATTTAAATATTAGCTTAATTAATGTTTACTTAATAGCTTTTAATCAATTAGAAGTAATTTAATTTTAATTCCTCACTGCATCGTTTAAATTGCATTTGATTCATGTTGGTATGATCTATATGTTAGTGCTGATGTTTTTCATGGCATATGTTGTTCTATATATAGTTAAATATTTAATTGATTAAATATGCTTGTAACTAGATTGACAATTAAAATCGATATATGTTTTATATTTCGATGTTTATATGCGAATATTAATTGTATATGCTTCATGTCACATGATCTTCTATATATAGTTATTAAATACTAAATTGATTAAATATGTTTGTAACTAGTTCGATAACCAAATCTAAATAGGTGTTTATACTCCAGTCTTTTATGTAAAAATATCAATATGATTAATTTATTAATATGCTGCAAAAGTATAATTTAATTAGTTTAAATACTCACCATATACTTTGAGTAGATGCTCTCACATGTTTAATTTGCTCTACAAAGATAAAATTTAACTTGCTTAATAACTGATGTGAGAACGTTTATAAGATGAAATATGTTTAATTGTTAACTTAAATGCACTTTTAATTATACATTCCTAGTTTAAACATATTGCGTAAATGATAAACCTGTTTAGATGTTTTCATATATATCTTTTCTTTTGCAAATACAAATGTTTAACTTGATTGAAGTTACGTGGCAACATTATAAATGGAATATAAGTTCTTATTGAGCCTTTGAATTATTTTATGATATAACTTATATGTTATTAATCACTCTCACATAGTTTTATTTAACTAAAATAAATCAAGCATGCATGTCTTTATTTTATAATAATATATTAGATCACCCGGTAGATATTTCTTTTAACGATAGCTTTGTTATCGATGTTTCTTGTGTTCTCTTGATCGTAGTACTGATCTATCTTTTGTATGTTGTTTCCTTTTGTGTGGTGTATTGTTCTTAGTTTTCTCTTTTATTGTTTGTATGTTTGTCTATGTGTGGTGCTTGCTACGAGTAGAATGGGAACTGCTTGTGAGTGTTGAAGATCGGAAGATGATGACCTGAAGTTGATGCTATGAGAGTTGAGCAAGTGTTTAAGGCAAGTATAGCATGGGATCTTCCTTGTTGTCCTATTCACCATAATTCATCTAGTCATATTGCATATGTCTAATTTGATTCCTATTAGATTTATCATAGCTTTGTTATCCTTTTACCTTGTCACCAATGGGTTTCTATGCATATTGGTAGCTTTGCTATGCTTTACATGATGAATATTGAATCGAATATTGATTAATGATTATATGTAATGATGGATAAAACTGGCTTTTGTAGCAACATGGAATAGGACCCCACTGTAGGGCAAAAGCTGGAATAATAACGCAACTATAAGTGCTAACATGGCTCTGGTTTTAGTCAAGCATGGGAGTTGGACTAGCATGATTGTAGTTCGTGAAAGACACCTTTGTCGAGCTGGTTATGGGGTTTAGGGACCGCTGCGGGTGGTATCATCGGAGGTCCCATACACCCCTTTGCATTGGGTCCGTAGGGTCTACTACTTGCTAGAAAGACTTTTTGAAATGCTTCATAGTGTACCCTGTCCACTCACCTTGGAAGTGTTTTGAGAGTCATGATCCCGGGCATATGGGCAACACGGCTTGTGGGTAAAGTGCGTAACCTCTGCAGAGTGTAAATCTATCATGATAGCCGTGCTCACGGTCACGAGCGGCTTGAAAAACTCACAGTGTTAGAAACTCCTGTTGTTATAACTACTTATGATGGTAAGTTTGGAGTTATGAGATAAAAGGTGGTTTCATTAATGATCTTAATAATCATGTGGTTATCAACTGAGTTATGCATAACTAAACCTAAGTGTTGGTAAAACTTGACCAAGTTAAAAGCAACCGCAGTAAGCCAGTGTCAGCCTTTTGAGCTTCATAACCCTGTGTTATATTGCTGAGTACGATATGTACTTACGTTTGCTTTACTTTTCAATTATTGGATAAAAATCCCGGATGGGTAACAGAAGGTGGATCTAGTGAGTATTTTGAGAAGTGCTAGGCGTATGCAACCCCCAGTCAACAAGTCCCTGTGAAGTTGAAGTTGGAGCCTGAAGAGAAGTTTCGTAATCGTTTCGCTATCCTCTGATGTAAGTGTTAATATAATTATGTTTCCGCTATATAATGTTGTTTTTGATACTTTCCTATTCTGTTGTTGTATGTGTGAACTTTCTGGGCACACATATGACTATTCTGGTTTTATTCTTAAAATCGGGTGTGACACTTAAACACTTGCTCAACTCTCACACCATTAGCTTCAGGTCATCATCTTTCGATCTTCAGCGCTCACAAGCGGTTCTCGTTCTACTCGTAGCAAACACCACACATAGACAACATACAAGCAAACAAAAGAGACAACTAAGGACAATACACCACACAAAAGAAAACAGTCTATTTAAAGAGAGCTCGCTGCTACGGTTTAGAGAACGCAAGAGACAACAATAACGGAACTATCGTTATAAGAAACAACTATCGAAAGATTTACTATGTTATGACAGAAAACAGGCATACTTGATTTAACTTTAATAGATTAGAACTATGTTAAAGTGACTAATATCAGATAAGCCATAACATACTTTAATTTAAAAGCTTGGTTGAAACTACTCTTGTTTCATTTATAAACAACACCACATAATTTTAATCAAGTTAAACTTTACGTTTGCAAATGAAAAGTATATATAAAAGCATCCAAGCAAGTTTATCATATATGCGATATGTTTAAACTAATAAGGCACAATTAAAAGTATATTTAAGTTAATTATATGTTATCTTATTATCACATAATTATTATAAGCGGGTTAAACTTTACTTTTGCAAAAGAAATATTTTTGTGAGAGCATATAAACAAAATATAGAATGTATGCTTAAACTAATCAAGTTTTATTTTAGAAAGCATATTACTATTAGTAATTACTCATTAATATTTCTATATAAAAGACTAGGGTATAAAACATATATTGATATTAATCATTAAACTAGTTGCAAGTATATTAATAATTTGGTATTTAACTATATATATAAAGTTCTGTGACATGATAAATATTACATTAATATATAGATCATGGCAACATAAATTAAATGCAATTTAAACGGTGCAAAAAGAAATTAAACCTAACTTGCTTTTAATTAATTAAAAAGCTATTGATTAAACATTAATTAAATTAATATTTAGATTAACAAAAATTTATAATTAAGCAACACCAAAAACATTAACACTTCTGCGTAGAGCGCAATGGTATGAATCTAACGTAACTTGAACCACTTAAAACCTAGTTATGATGATTAAACGGTAGAGATAAAGCGATCCATGACAAACTTGTCTGCATCTGTACCTTCTTCCTTTCCTCTTGTTCCCGTATGTGACTGAGACTGTCCTGCTACTGTACGACAGTACGATACTTCGGCCAGCGGAAGGGAGGATCTCGGCCAGGGGCAGGCCACAGCCAGCAGGGGTGCCTCGGCTACGGCGTCGGGCACCGATGGTCACACCTTCGTGACCACCTGCTGCAGGTGCACGCATGTGCTGCAGGGGCACGCATGTGCTGGACGGCAGCGTGCGGGTCCGACCGGGCTGCGGAGCGCATGGGCCGGGCTGGCACGGCGGCTCGGACGTGGATAGGACCCTGGCTGGTGTGCACGACCGAAGAACGAAGCATAGGTGTCATAGAGCTCCTCGTCGACAAGTTCACCGGAAAAAGATAACGAACGGGAAAAGATCAAACGGTGATGGATTAGATTGAAAGAAGATACTACGGTGAAGAGGACGACGAGACAAACCTAATGATCGTCGGAGAGTTCGTCGAAATTTAGTAGATGCGAAACTTGGACTTTAAATTCACGGAGCTCGGAGCGGCGGATAGAAAAACGGGTCATTCTTGAGAGATTCACCGTCAAATATATAGGGAGGAAGTCTTCACATCTCAATATCAACTAGCGATATGGTACTAATTGATGTTGCATCATCCACATTTACTAATAGGCCTAATTAATAATCAAAGTCCATTAGTAAATAAATGTTTGAGCTTTTTAGATTTATTAGGATTATTGCATATGGGCTTCGAGGGCCGGTGGAAAATTGAGATTTTTATTATTTATTTTCGGAATAGATTATTTTTATGAATAAAATAATTCTAGAAAAGTCCGGCATTAATATTTAAGCCACAAAAAATAATCCAAAGGCTCCAAAAATCTGGGGAAAATTCCTGGGGACACTTTGGAACATGATGAACTCAAATAAAATATTGGAGCTCATGACGAAGTATTTTGAAGCATATAAAATTAGAATATGCTCACAGATAAATAGGAAAAAGATCTAGAAAAAGCCAGGAAAATTCCCGAAAGGAATTTAGAGACATGTTGATGAATGATGAACTCAATGGAATGATTTGGATCAAGAGACAAAGGATCATGGGAATGTAAAAAAGAAAGATTAAGATCGAGAGAGCTAGAATTTGATTATAGAAAAAGATAGAGACGAGCCGGAGACCGATAAACAACTTACTAAACACGTTTTAAAAACTTTACACACTCACATGCACCAAGACAAGCAACAAACAACCACCACAACAATTAAAGCCTGTCAAATTGATTTAGAAAAGTTTATAAAATTATTTTTCCTATACTAATTTTGTGTAAACTCAAACTAATCTTGAAAAATTTTATATCAACATAAAAATTATTTATTTATTTAATTATTTTAAAGCACAATCCAAAATTAAAAATTTTGGAGTGTGACAATCGCCCATTGCTGAAGCTTCACCACCTACTAGGCCATCCTGGCGGCCTCCTGCGATGTCTGGCATTTGAGGCGGTTGGTGGCCGGGGCTCGACGCGGACCGCGAAGGTACATACATGACGTTAACGGCTGGGGTCGGGATGGCAGACCGAGGGGCAAATTTAGTTAGATTTATAAGGCTAGTGTCAATGAATGGTTTTATTACGCGATTTTTAAGACTGACATGTCATCTAGATTAAAATGAAACTCGGATGAAACAAACATTCTCAATGAAAGTTTTATTCCATAGTTTCACATACATTTGATTATATGACTCATAGAGAGTTGGTAATCGTGTCAAGAGAGTTTGATTCCCATGACACTCATTTTATTTCTCTCTTCATTAAAGCAATGTCATGTCAGCAAAAATGCATACTGCCTTCGTCTCATATTAACTGTCGTTTTGGGTTTCCGTGTCACAACTTTGACTAGATTTATATAAAATACGTGCAACATTTATGTCTCCAAATAAATTTATTAAAAAACCAGTTCAAGAGATCTATCTAATGATATCAATTATGTATCATAACTATTAATATTTTTTTTATATAAAATTAATCCAAGTTTTTTTCTCACAAAATGAGAAGGACATATTTTATGACGGAGGGAGTACGTGGCAGACAACTAAATGTAAATAAAACTTCAATGAAACTAGCCTAATGGATCTGGCTTTCACCAGGCCTCCTCCTATAAATCTACCCGCCGTGCTTAAGCAGCGGCCCAAACACGACCTTATGTATCATATCGAGTCGTGTTGTGCCATGTCATTTTTAACTGCTCTGCGGCTGTGCGCTAATTGGTTTAGTACCACTGATAGAGTGTGTTTGGTTAGATGACTTAGCTTCTGCCCAGACTCTAGTAATACAAGAATGAAATGTTTGGTTGCCTGTACAAGCTTCTAAGCCCGACACGAAAAAACCCGACCCTAGCCCGTCCTAGCTGTGTCCGTGCCTGGCCCGGTGCCCGTGCCTGGGCTGAGAAGTCGGCCCGTAGTGCGGCACGGGCATGGCCCGTCCAGCAGGCGACACGTCTCGGCACGGCTCGACACGGCTGGCACGACTCGGCACGGGACTCGGCATGGGGCTTGACACGGCTGGCACGCCTGGCACACCTGACGAGGTTTAGGGCCGTGCCAGCGCCTGAAGTTCGGTACGGTGGCACACCCCGGCACGACACGGCTCATAAACCGTGTCTGCCGTGCCGTGCCGTATCCAGGCAGGCCGTGTCAGGGCGTGCTAGGGCCGGGACGTGCCGTGCCGGCATGTTTGAAAATCTTTAACCACTGAGCCCGCTGTCAATCTTCGCTTCGACGACGAAGACGACGACCAGCGCAGCGAACAGCTAGTGACAGGTGCTGGCGGCAGAGCACTAGTTAGCACGGCTGTAGCTGTAGCTGTAGCTCCGCTCGGTAACTCCAAGACTCGGCCAAGGGGCAACTAACGTCTTTTTGTCCTCCTCCTAGCTAGCCTGGAACCCCGGCCCAGCCCCGTTGAATGATCAAACTTGCAAGCACGTACCACAAGTTGGCCCTACGCCCCTACGGACGGCAGTGTGTACTACTAGTACTCATTTTTATTTTTTATATACCCCTCTTATTTCCTCTGCATACGGATATGTCGGTCAAACTTGTCCCTCCCTATAAAGGATAAAATAGGAATTTTCACTTTAACCAACCATAATTACTCATCATAATCCATGAAACCAAACACTGATTATATATTTTACAATCTATAATACTGATTGTAACAATCAATTAATGCACAATCCAAATTTTGATAATTGAGCAGTGATCCAAATATACCCTAAATCTACAGTGTCCCATATATACCCTCGTTTAACTGGGCTCTCTGGGCCTTTTTGGGCCGCTACAAATATTGAATGGCACGACATAGATTTGCGAGTACGTACGTCCGCCCTATGATATCTACACGATCCACCGACAACGCATCTGTCAACTGTGGCCTGCTGTGTGTGTGTTGTCTCCATACGTATATGTCACTACTATGTATTGTGTACACACGTACGTTCAGTATATACGTACAGGCAGAAAGAGAAGGAAGCCACAGGTCAGTTAGGATGAGACGAGCGTTTTCTACGTACGTGGGCGAGGCGTCCCCGTCGGCCGTCGCCCGTCGGTCGGGACGAGATGGGTCGGCCGGGCCGGGTCGGAGACATGCACGCAACACGCCAAAGTCACCAACAAGACCAGAAACTAGTGGTGTGGTCTCGTTCCAGCGTCGCCCAGCAGGCCCGGTAACTTGGCCCATCCACGCCCGGCCCCACACATTGCTACATGCATGCCTACTACGTACGTGCAGCACGAGGGAGGGAAGGGAAGGAAAAAAGCTAGTAGTACAGACCAAAAACGGCGCTCCTATTTGTAGCTACGTACTTGTACCTACTCCTAGCTAGGCATCCTCGACCGATTTCCATGGATGTGTGCCCACGCTTCGTTCCGAGCACGCACGACCGACATATCTAGAAAGTGACGGTACACTAGCTGCTGCTGCTGGCTGCGGCCCAGTGACACACTACCTTTTGCTTGTTCCCAGCTCTCTTGCTGCCTTTTGCATGCATGAGAGCTTGGCCGCCGGCAGATAGGAACAGATCCAACATAGGAGTTGGATGAGTCATTCGATCGTGATGTGTACTAGTACTCTACAAAGTGGTTGCATGCATGGTGAGTGCATATATGATCGAGCTTTCTTTCCACTGTTGTGTGGTCGTCTCTTCATATGCACGATGCATTCCAAGATGTTGGGGACTATAATGCATATGCTACTAGAGCCCAGATGATATATATATATATATATATATATATATATATATATATACTACCCTTATTACATTATACACAACGTGACAACGTCTCAACGTGCGACCTTTATAATTTTCGTATGGTGGATATATACGTTCTGAACTCTACTAGCATATATATAGTATAATCATGGTGTAGTCCACACATATTACACATATATGATCTTTCACTGGAATCACTCCTAGCTAGTACTGCGCGCCTGCTTGCATTTAAACTTAGGAGTGGCAGATTCTACCATTTATGCCTCCATATATAATCCATTTGTAAATATATTTGGCCAGTTAAGTGAAGTGCTCCCACACGCAGCTAGAACTAGCTAGCCACGCCTGACCTAGACACAGTGACTTATCTGGCCGCCTGCCGGTGGGCGGTGGCCGCCCCAGCTCAATCGCAACGCAAGAAGAAGAAGAAGTTGGTGGCAGACAGTGAAATTGCAAGTAGCCCAGGCAGGGCAGGGCAGGGCAGGGCATGCCGCCGCTCGTTGCTGATCGCGATCTGCATGCCTCGATCTTTACCCAGCGCGCGCCATATGCATATGCATATGCATGCAATGCATATATGGTCCTGGTCGACAAGGATCGGCCCGGCGGCCAGCCACGCCGACGCCGGCTGGGCCGGCCGATTCATGCACGCACGCATCAATGTCCTGCGCAACGCCGGTAGCTAGCTAGGGCCGGCCGCCGGCCAGGGGCCGCACGGCGCGCGGTCGCGGAATTGATCGGCCGGCCGGACCGTGCGTGCCCCAGCATCGTGCACCGGCAGACACATCCGGCCGGCCTGAATACTTGTCAAAGCGCTAGCTACGAAAACCTAGGTCCGTCCTCTCCGTCTCCATTTCATGCATGCTCGTCGATCGATCAGAAGCTACAAGCGTTCTGTACGTAGGAGCGTAGGAGTATAATACGTGCTGGATCGAGATCGCATGGCGCGCCATTCGATCAGAGATCAACCAAGACGCCATGCGCTGCATGCATGCGGCCCGGCCATACCCTACCTTTTTTTAAGTACTGTATGTATATATACTTGTTGTCCACCGGCCTAGCTTGCCCTAGCTAGCTAGGTGCGCGGGGTCCACGGCTGGGCGACCAGCTTCTAGCGCCTAGCTGACCATATAATCCTAGTACTGTAGTACGTGCTGACTGCTGACGTCCACCGCCACCTTTACTCCTTGCTCTCCCCGACCGAGGTCCGATCGAGGAGGCACGAGAACGTCAACGGCCCATATCGGGCATCGTGTATATCACACCACAGGTCACAGTACTGTACTAATTTAGTGTGAACGTACAGTGGATTAATAAGGCCGGCCGGTGGTGCTCATGTGATTACGGTAACTAATTACAAGATCCTAATTACAGTAAGTTTTAAAGCATTGACATGCATGTGAGGAATCATTACACATCCAACGACCCGGCCTACGGACTCAATCCATCTAATCCTCGTTTAACTCATGCAAGCCGCGCCGATGATGGGTGCATGAGCCCGGCCCGTCCGTAGTCCGTGTCGCCGAATTCATTTGCCGTTGCCGTAGCGGCGAGGTCGATCCGTCCATATATTCCCCTCGGATTCGATGGGCCGGGGGTGCACGGTACGAGCTGAGTATTATTATTGTTGATATATGTCATGTCAGCTGCACGCCAGCTCGAACGATCGAATCGAACAACCACATCATTTCGGCAGGTACCTGCCGTGCCGACTGCCGAGACGATACTCGCTGCTGCTGTTTATTTAGTAGAGCTAGCAGGGCGTACTGTACAGAGTAGTAGTAGCCTAGTAGGATACACGCTGCCCGAGGGAATTCCTTGGTCATCGTCGCGTCGACGTGCCGTTGTATAATTGTCGGTTGTCCGGGCGATTCATCAACTGCACGCATGCTCCTCATGTTGCATGCATGCATGGCCTTACGAGTTACGACGTGACACGTGATGTGCCAGCCAGCAGTGCGTGTACTACGTACTACACAGTCGATCGGTAGCAGCAGCGCACAACAACCGATTCGATACGATACGACGTCCTTTTGATAAGTCTCTGTTACGTGTACCGTGTACTGTAGTATATATGTAGTAGTACGTGGTGTCGCCGATCCGGCCGGCGCGATGGCGATGCGCTGCGGATGGCTGACGAATGTGAGCGCGCGTCGCGTCTGTCTTGCAGCTGCTGACGGTGACCATGCGGATCCGGCCGTAGCCCGTAGTAAATGGAGATTTGGGTGCATGCATGACGACCGACCATATTATATTATTATTATAAAATCCACCGACAGAAGCAACGGCCAACGGCTCGCCTGACTGCTGCATTAGTTACGATCCCCCGCTCGGCTTGCTTGCTTGCGTTGCGTACAGGCGGGAGTACCACGAGGAAGCGGATCCGAAGATCCATCAGGTAAGAATCTACTGTAACAGTTAGCATCCACGAGGAAGCGTGTGTGTATATATATATAGCTCAGATTTTAATTTTATCACTTGCAAAACGTTCAGTACAATACTACAACCATGTTTGGCTCATGGTTTTGCGGTAAACTGACTGATGCTGATGGTTTCAACCCCGTGAAATATAGTAGTACTGTACATTGAAAGTCAAAAAGCTTGGCATTCTATTGTTTTTTTTCCGACGAAAGAGCAATTATATTATACTATAACTGGATACACTGACACATTACAAATATTCTAAAATATAAATAATACACGCCGTAAATAGAAAAGCTACCTATAGAAAAAGTGCACGTAGATGTAGATCTAGTACGTGTGGGCCGGTACGTAAGTAGTACAGCCGCAGTGGGCGTACGAGTACTGTGTTTGGTTAAGCCACAGACACGCAGATCGCTCCCAAGTCCCAGCGTCCGAATGATTTCGGGTAGACACGGCGGGGTGTGGGCTGGGCCTGGGCGTGACGATGTGTGCCTGCGGCGATGGATCGGGCGTGGCTGTGCCTAGCTACCTGCTGCAAGCAATGCAATGGAATGCAACGGGGGGTTGTGGTGCCTGCGGCCTGCCCGTGTCTGGCCGAGCCCGATGGCTGTAAAGCCGACAAAGCCTCGCATTGGCCAGAGGACAAAGAGCTGGCCTGTACCCGTACTGTACTTGCTGCCCCGCCAGCCCAGAAACCACGCCCCACCCATCTCCATTCCTATTTCCCCGTCGTTTTTAACCCCCCACGGCCCCACCCGCTGCCACCTCTGCCAGTGGCAGCTAGCAGGTCCAGCTGCCAGCAGCCCCAGTAGCCAGCTCACCACGCACCTTCTTCCTTGCCGGCGCTTTTCACCACTCGGCACTCGCTGCTGCCACTTGTGCTCGGACTCTCTTCTCTTTACCACTTTACCCCTTGCTTGCAGTACAGAGTCGAATAGGAGTGAGAGAACGCAACTGTTTATTACTAGTCTAGAGGTGTGAGGACGGACGGAGAACTGGAGATGGCGTGCAGTGCAGGTGTCGTCGCGTGGTCTGAGCACCACGTACAGTAGTGGCACGTGCCAGTGCCAGCAGCCAGCTGGCAGCTCTTGAGTTGTGTGTTTTCCAGCAAGGATTCTGGTGGATTCGGCAGGCAGAGGGAGGGAGAGAGCGTAGGGCCGCCGGCTGGCACCAGAGCGTTGGCCGGGTTTCCTTTGTCCTTCCTTCCCGGCCGGCTTTGGAATGCGCGTAGGGAGGGATGGGAAGAGGATCCCAGTTCGAGGCGTTCACTGCCAAATACACTACTACTTACAGTTGTACACATGCATGGGACGCGAGCACGAGCGCGTGTTGCCACGTCGAGCGGTCGTGCGGCACAGCTGGATCCCTGAGGCCGTCTTGACGGGGCACTTGGGCATGCCAGCAGCCAGCACTGGATCACGCGCTACAGTGACACTGGTGGCTGCAGCAAGGAGGCACACGGACGAAGACGAACCAACAAAAACAGGGTGGTCCGGTTGTTTCTTACTGCTGCGATCCCGATCCTCCACGGCAACGACTTGGGATCGATCCATCCATCATCATATATAATGCATCCATCCATCTTGACTCTGCGTGTTTGTTGTAGACAGGGGTAGTAAACGCGGGCGGTACGGTCGACCTGCCGCCCCAACCACAACCATCGTGGCGGCACGTACCAAATTTGCGCACGCGGTGATCAGTACCACCCTACTCCTACGCGGCTACGCCTAGGCCATCCATTCGCGGCGTGCCACTTCGCTGGGCGCTCCAGGCAGGCTCTCCAGCCGCATGCAACGGCGGCAGCCCGGGACCGATGGTTTCAGCCAGCCAGGGCGCCACCGGAACCGGACCGAGAAAGGAGGGGCCCAGCCCAGGAAGGAGAAACGCATGCAGATCCAACCCCGGCAGAGCCGAGCAGCGCAGAGGGCAGAATAGTACACGATCGAGCTCGCTAGGCTGGCTGCGTGGCCCGAGCGGCACCAGAAGAGGAAACCACACGCCCCCGCAGGCCCACCCGTACTCCCGTCCCGTGTCCGCCGGCCGTAGCGGGGAGGGGAAAAAGTTGTAAAAAAAAAGAAGCATTAACTTGGCGGGGCCCTCCCCCACAAGCCCACAATCCATCCGTCAGTCACGCGGTCTCCAAGACTGCCTTGCCGCTGCTCCTCCACCATCCCTTCCACGTGCGCCAGCTCAAACCGCGCACGCCTGCCGTCGGATCGCCACCGAGCGGCGGCCACCAGGGAAGCAAAGCGAAGCGACAGCGTGGGGGCGGTCGTGCGAGACCCGGGCCCACCCGCGCGCTCCGGCCTCCGGAGCGTGGGCCGTACGTGGGCTGCCCCTGCCTTCTTCGACTTCGTTCACGACTCACGAGCGGCCGGGGTTCGTTCGCTGCGCTTGCGGCCAGGCACTACCGCACCGGGATCCCTGGAGCTCCGTTCCGTTCCGTCTACCCATAACTGTCCCACGGCCACGGGAGAGTGAAATGCCTACGCTGCAATGCACAGGTCCCTCCTCCCCCTTTTCCCTTGCTGTGCTCGTGTTGACCACTACAGCCTGTTCCCACGTTTACCTTCTTTACTTGCCTTGCCTGCTGGTTCGTTACCATGCAGAACGGCCCCAAACCATTCCCGATACTAACCGATTTCCTAAACAACCAATGAAGCATAGAATACACAAACCTGCAGCTGCAGGCAGTCTGGACAGTGGACTGTTCATCATACGGTATCATTACGCGCGGCGGCAATCATCCGCGTGTGTGCAATGCAGAAATGAACAAGCAAAAGCAAAGCAAAGCCAAGCCAAGCCAAGACAGTGCGACGACGCTGCACCTACCGGAGTACTCGTACGTACCTGACCGGCTGCTGCTGCAAAATTTGGGGGTGGAGGGAGGAATATGTAGGTAGCGGGTGTGGGGTGCGCGCATGATTTTGGTTGGGTGGTTGATTGATGGTGCTGGTGCCAAATGGGCCGCGAAGCTGACGTGGCGTCGGGGTGGCAGCGCCGGAAGCGGCATCTGGAGGACCGCAGCAGCAGGAGCGTGGGTGCTCTGCTGAGATTTCGGGGCGCGTCTTCGAGTCGAGCGCGAGAAAAAAAAAATTAATATCCAGGAATTAAATATTAATACTCGTCCTACTAGCAGTACGAACCAAATCAAAAAGGCAGCGGGGACTGGAGGGGCCCCACCGCACCCCAGGCCGGCAGCGGAGCAGAGCGAAAGTGTAGCTGAGCTGGGAGTGAGCGGAAGACAGCTGGAACTTTGGTACGGCCGGGCCGCTTCCGAGACGCAGCTCCCGTCGCCGCCTTCGCGCTCCCGGCCCGCCGCTCCCCCCGCCTACCTGTCGCCCCCATCCCTGCGCCAGGTCCATGGACTGCAAAGTCCACCCGTCTTCCTTCCTGGGTCTTTTTCTTTCTTTCTTAACCCGTCCCTACTACTAACTCAGTTTTTTTTAAAAAAAAGAAACTCAGTCCTAGAAGAATTCAAATATAAAAATATTATAATTTGTATTTCAATTTGATCAATGATAGATAGAAAAATAAATTTATATCTATAATATCAAATAATCATCATTATATTAATTCTGAAATGTATTTTATAATAAATGAATTTAGAGTCATAAATGTAATATTTTTTATAAATCTGAATACTATTAATTATAAATCTAATTAAATATGAAGTATTTTAATTGATACGTTACGATAACTTGTTGAGTACAACGCACCGCTATACAAGCACACACGGCTACTATACCAACACGCTCCGTGCTCCAACAGGATACTTAGATTTTAAATTCAACCATGTTAAGAATATGTTTAGGCCTGATTCGCAAACTTTAAGTGTGGTAGCTCACTAGCTCTAAAACAAACCTGAAATTTATGGAGCACACAAAACTTCGTGCTTGTTTGTATTGCGGGAAAAAATATTGTTTTCTTGTGTTTTTTTTTGTTAAATTGAATTGAACTAATTTCTCTGGAATATTTGAGTTCCAAACATACCCTTTCATTTTTTTCCCTCGAAAAGAGTGTGTCGAGCTGAACCTATTTAACTAAAAAAACATAGACTAGGATAAAGACACATAGAGTGAAGCAATATTAAACATCGTGTTATGTCCTCCAACACATGGCTTCTTGCAATAGGGATTTTACGTCATTTCATCAAGGCACGTGGGTGTTATTCTGATGTTCCAAGGCATAGGGCGGTGTCAACAATTTGCAAGGGAAATGTCTACTGTTACCTGGCCTATGGACTGCGTCCACGCAGGGGGCCTGCCACGCCTTTTGTTTCTTGTCCAGAACTGTAGCCGCGCTGTCTCCCCTCCCTCCCATGACAGTCCCACACACTTCACTATGCGCTGGCCCACTCCCTCATTCTATATTTCGCTCCCCGTCGCCGCTCCAAATCTCCGTTCCCGGTTTTGCCCTTGTGTGCTCCGTCGAAATAGCCGTCTTGCCACTAGCTCCGACCAGCCCTAGGCCCTAGCCCATCAGGAAAATGAGTTTAGGGACGGGCCGACTGGTCCCCCCAAATCTTGGGGATGGAATCGAGTTGGGATCTCCTGGGAAACATACACGCAACGCGTAACATATGCAGAGAGACTGAAGTGTGTGTGTCTGTGCGGCTTTCTTGACTGCGAAAGGTCATTAACGAAATCTCGTTGAATAGTCAAAGTATTTATTCTATTAATCCCTTAACAACAAATTAAACTATTCACGCAAACACACATGCTCCTTCAACAGTTGTGCGCGCTCTCTCTCTCTCTCTCACACAGTCCAAGTTTCTCTCTGCTTTATACTAATCACAGCACGATAGCCAGCTGGTCAATGCAGAAGGGGCAAAATAATTCATAGATGGCACGACATGACCTCCAAACAAGATTCGTAGGGAACAAATGCGTTCAGAATAACTAATTAGTTATAATATCTGATTTTGTTTAATCTTTTATAGCTTGCTCCTTTCGTTGAAATTTTGCTCATATTAAATGTTTATGTTGATTTATTATTAAAGAAAAATATTTTTAATTGACTAAAAAAATAGTGTTAAAGTAATACTGATGAATATGACCTTAATTAGAGAGCCTCAGTTAGGTCCCTCGCATATTGTTCCATTCAAAACCATATATAAATATTCACGGTCAGTTTGTTACGTACTGGTACTCTACGGAGAGAATAGTAATTTTTTTATTACGACATACATTGTTATGTAATTTTATTTCTACCAATGTTTTAAATAGCGAGCTAAGGTCAAGGTGTTTAGCGTTTTATAAACCGTAATTAGCGTACTTTAGCGGTAAAATTGTGCATGAACGCAAATAGCGGCATAATTTTTTGAAGCTATTTCGGGCTATAGCGGCAAAAATAATTGGCTATTTTTTTTCCTTGATTTCTACATAATTCATTTTCAATAACGTTTTTACCCGCTAGTTTGAATAAAACCATTGTTTAAAATTTTCACGTAATACAAAACCGTTGATGAATAAGGAGTAATTTATCCACACATGTTGGTCTCACAAACCGACAATGGAAGTCCATCATCTTCGCCGATTTATATTGTCACCGAGTGGCCGTGATAATCACTCCATTTCCATCGCTACATACGGGTCATGGTAACCATGGTGCAACATTGTAAAAATAACAACCTTTTCAAGTTAGATAAATACAAACTGTTTGAGCTCGTTTTCATTTGAAATCACTTATGTTTGTTATTTTTTTGTTTAATTAAATAACCGAGCTTTTCTTAGGCTTGCTCGAACTATGGTCGGGTTGTAAAATGCTTAGATCTACCTGCGATTTGAAAGTTGTAGTTAAACTTTTTTTCACTTGAATTTATTTAGAGCCTTAAATATTTATTACAATAGTAGTTGCAACTAGCAAGAAAATGTGAACTTTTGCTTCAAATAACATTGAATAAAAAAAATTAGCAGAAGCAAAGTTGTATATCCTGGTGAGCTCTGCATCCTTCTAGTTGTTGACTTTTTCTTTTCAAATCATATATCATCCGAAATTTTGTTTGAATTTCTCATCTTTTGAAGCTTAGAATTTTTCAAGTTGTTCCAACAATTCCGGATGGAAACCCACTAAAACTAAATTTGTATATCTCAGAAAAAAAATCTATGCAGAAGTGTTGCAAACAATGATCCGTGCAGCACTCTATCGCTGCCGTTGATGTGACCGACTGGTAATTCTCAGCATTACATGTCATGATTTCGTCCAAAATTTACGGATCGCAACCTCCGTCATGCATGTGTATGAGAGCTGACTTGATCTCACTTGGATGATGGTGATGAGGTGCTGCACAGATCAACATCTGCAACACTGGTGCATAGTTTTTTTCCTGTATATCTCAACTTTTATTGAAATTTTCTTTCATTTAAATTCATTTAGGGCCTTAAAACCCATTACAATAGCGGTTGCAATTAGCCTGAAAGGAGAAATGGTAATTCGAATGAACTTGCAACTTGCATGGAAAAAACGACAAGCAAAGTTAGTTCCACAACATGTTGACCCCCCCCCCCCCCCCCCACCCACACACACATGTTTACAAATAAGAAAGTCATTATGATATAAGTGGTTGGATTTATGGCTCTGTTTGGCTGATATAAAAACTAACAAATTCTGACAGAGAGAATAAATTAAAATAAGCTCAATCAATCTAAAAGTAGTTACAGGAGAAAATGTAAAAAAAAGGTTAACCGCATCGTATGTTTTACCTCTTATATTAAAGAGGTTATTGTATTGCTAGAGAACCTGCTTGTATGTGAGGACGAAAGCTTTCAGTGAAATGCATGCACGATCAGTCAGTGGCGAAGCTAGGCGAGAAGACCGCCGGGGTCGTTGCCGAAGCAAGTCCATTAACATGAAATAAGAGTCATGTACAGTAATTCCCTCTTTGATTTTCAAAATCTATCGGGGTCAGCTGACCCCGATGCCAAGCCTTAGATTCGCCCCTGCGATCAGTGTGCCGCGGCCTGTCTTCCGAGGGGAGAGGGTGCGTGCATGCATCCCAAAAAGAAAGGAGTGCGGAAAAGCGAAAAAGGAAGAAGAGCACGCAGCAGCAGCACGCAGGGTGGTGCGCAGGTGGTACGTACGGGCACGGTTCCGTTCTGTGTCGTCGGCAAATGAAAAGGCGGTTGGGTCGCGTGGGCGTGGTGGTGGGATTCATCCCTTCCTGCGTCGCCAAAGTCCGTTGATCCTCCTCGTGGCCGGCCGTGGAGCTTTTAACAACGGTCTCGACCAGAGATTCTTCTTCTTCCTTCTTCTCCCGCCCTTTTGACCGCGTGCACGCAACACTTGACCGGTCTTGGGGCGTCTTTGCATGCATGCAGATCAGCAAGCAGATGCAGCTTCAGCAACACACAGACAGACAGGTCCCACCCTAGTCCCTAGTACACCGTAGGCCGTAGCTTGCTTGTTAAAAACACACACACACGCAGGGCATGCATGCAGCTTAGCACTAGCATCATGCCTTCCATTTTCCATTCCCAGCACCGTACTGTATTTCACTGACAGGTCGTCAGCCAGCATGATTCCCCTCTTGGTGCTTCGTTCCCGTGCATGCATGTGTGCCTCCGCTGGAAACGGCAAGGATAACCCTACACAAGGCAATCAGGTGCAGGTCAGAATTAAAATTGGCGATACAGTAGCTAGTTTTTGTTATCCAGTAACCACGCTCGTCTCAGCGCAATTAGCAGCTGTTGCTTCTACGCAGCGTGGTCGTGCGTGCGACCTGCTCATGTATGAGTAGTTTTGAAGTGTAGAAGCAGAAGCAGGGAGTGAGGAGAGGGCGCGTGATCTCAGCAATTATGTCACTCATGTGATGGCAGCAGAGCAGCGGCCACAAACACAGCCACGGGGACGGTGTAGAGCAGCGGTAGAGGGAAACGAAACCCCGGACAAAATCATTGGGTTTATTTCCGCCGTGGTACTTGTGGCCGGCGGCCAGCGAGGGATCGCGAAGCGGTCCCTTGATGAGGCCTCGACCTGGAGGGCAAGGCGCGAGCAAGCTAGGAAACAAAAGGAGACACGAGACAAGTGCATCGCCTTCTTCCTTGGCTTCGTTGGGCCTTCTGTGCGGACCCACCTGTCAGGATTTCTTCTTCTAGAGCTGGCTGGAGGTGACAGACAGTGGACAGAGTTTGCAGCGAGAGCCCTGGGCTCCCACGGTTTTCGCAGCTTAGCCCACGCGGCGCGTGCACGGCCCGTTGCGGGCGTCCATTTTGAAGCTTTAATTAATTAATCCCCTACGTACCGTGGTACGAGTACGTTCCGGCTCCGTGAAGGGGCAGGCCATGTGTGTGCGACTCTGGACTCTGGACGGACAGCGCCTGCCTGCCTAGGTAGACTGCAAACGAAGCAAAGGCAGGTGCAGCGCGTGCTCGCACTGCAGCTAACTGTAAATGAGGAGGGCATGCCGTGCCGCTGGCAGGCTCGCTCACCGCCTCAAGTTGGCAACGGCACACAGACACGGCGGGCAATGGCATGCACGGCCATGAGCGGCAGTGCCGGTCGCAATTAATAGCCCCGCGAACGCAACGTGCCCCAGGGCCAGGGAGCGGCGGCGAGCTGGTTGGTGATCACGTGCCGCGCGGGCGGCTGCGGATCGTCCCGTAGCGCTTTCCGTGGATCCGGTCCGCGTCCGCGTTCGCCTTGGGTTCCGGAGACGGGAGCCGACGAACGGAGACAGTAGCAGGCAGATCGAGTTGGGTGCCTACTGCCATGGTACGACCGACTAGTAGTAGGCCTAATGGTGGTGATGGCGAAAGTTTAACAGGAGTTTGAAAACATTCGGCACGAATTCACGCAGGTACGGAGGTCACGGCACCCATGTGTACTCCGTATTTTCACGCGGATGCAGGCCACCCCGGCAGAGCAGAGACACAGAGACGAGAGACACACGCCCGCCCGGCCGATTCATTTCTGCCACCATCTACTCTTTACTCCCCGTACGACCCGGCGGGAGGCGAGCTGCCGCCTGGCCCTGGTGTGTGGTCCCTCCCGGTCAAAGCTGCCGCCGCTGACCGCCCGGCCCGGTCCGGGTCGCCAGCCAAGCCAGGGAACCCGACCCGGCCCTGCGCGCGGTAACGGAACCGCTCAGGCCCGATAGCCGATACTGGAGTGGAGTGGCCGAGTCGCTATCGTCGGATCGGCGTTTGGCCCCGAGCCCCCGACCGAGGTCAAACAGACAAAGGCGCGCCCATATCGCGCACGGAGGCACGAGGAGGGAGGGAGGGAGGGAGGGAGGGAGGGCGCCCGTGCCACTGCCGCCCATGCCCACCGCAGCGCCGCGCTGGCACCTGCCCGCCTGCCTGCCGGTACACGTCCACCGCCTGCCATCGCTCGCGGCTCGGCTGCACTTGACGTCGTCGCGCGCGCACCAACGCCGCTCGCAACGGCCGAAAGCCCGCGGCGCCGTCCCCTCTCCTTTCTCGCGTAAAATAAGAGCAAGAAATGGCAAAGCGGCCGGAGCGCATGGAACCATGGGATTACTCTACTAGCCTACTTTACTCCTACTACTTGCTACTCCTTTTGGCCTTTTGACGGCCGGCCTCGTCTGCAATTTCCCGTCGCCAATGGCGCGCCCGCCGCCTTTTGCTCATTGACTGCGCCGCCGCCCGCCAGCCCGCCGATTTGGTTAGGTTGACCCGGCGACGACTCCACCCTCCGCTCCGCTGCCAGGTCGCCATTGCTTGCTGACACACGCTCGCATCACTCTTGGCTTGCTGACCCATACTCGCCATCGCCATTCACGACGTACTAGTACGTTGTAGTTGTAGTATTTTTTGCGTGCCCAACCACATTTGACATTTCTTCATGAGTCCTGACGAGAACACGTGAACGTTAAGCTAGCGGGGGAAAGAAAAAGCACGTGATCTGGGAGGTGGAGGTGGTGGAGGAGGCGGCGGGAGAGAACCAGAACAAAAGGAAGAGGCCGCGGCGTATTTTTCTGGTTTGATTTGAATCCGTCCCAGCGGCATCCATGTCCAGCTTAATTAGCGTGAACTCAACACGGTGCTGGACTGCTGCTGGTGTTGTTCATTTCACTGGCGATCCTTGGTGAAGCAGATACATCTGCATCACTCGCGAGGTCAAATTCAGTTTCTGAATAAAATAAAATCGTGGCATTTGTTGCCAACGCCACGTACAGTACATGAGCAAATCCAAACGCAGAATTCAACCGTAGTACACTACTGTACTGTGCGTATAATACAGCACGCGTTTCCAGTGCGTGTGGCTCTGTTGTTTTTTTTTCAACAAAACAAAGCAAAGCACGGACGGACGGACGCAAGTACTCGTACACTCGAGCAGGTCAAAGCCGGGGAGAAAAAGAACATTTCACATACGAAATGCAGACGCAGAGACAGGTGGTGGCTGCCTGCCAGTGCCAGGCCTGGCCTGGCCTGTCCTGTAACAGAATAATCCAGAACATGGAGGGTGAAATCATAAAATACCGGGCATAATAAAAAGAGCAAGGCCAGCCCCAGGCCACGCTCTTGCCCCCCCACCCCCTATTTCTATTTCTCCCCCTCGCTCTCCTCTCGCTTCTCCTCCCCCTTCTCTCTCCTTTCCCCACTACTAGCCGCCCCTCCCTCTCCGAGCCGAGCCGCGCCGCTCTGTTCCATCCAGCCCGGCGCCGGTCCCATTCGCCAGACATTCCGCCGCCGCGCGCCGCGCGCCGACGGCAGCGCGACGCGTCCCGGGCACACGCTCGTGCGCGTGCGTGGGCGCGAGCGGGGGCGGCAGGAGAGAGCGCGCGCGCGACGCGCCCTGGGATGCCGTGATCGCCGCCGCGCGCCTGGAGGCCGGGGCCCGGTGGGATGGGGCGGGTGGGGCTCGGCGTGGCGGCGGGCTGCGCGGCCGCCACGTGCGCGATCGCCGCCGCGCTGGTTGCGCGCAGGGCGTCGGCGCGTGCGCGGTGGCGCCGCGCCGTCGCGCTGCTCAGGGAGTTCGAGGACGGCTGTGCCACCCCGACGCCGCGCCTGCGCCAGGTCGTCGACGCCATGGTCGTCGAGATGCACGCCGGCCTCGCCTCCGACGGCGGCAGCAAGCTCAAGATGCTGCTCACCTTCGTGGACGCGCTCCCCGCCGGGTACGTACGGCACCCTCTCCGCCTCCGCTCCCTCTGTCCCCATCCTCACTGCCTGCCACTCTCAGGCCGTTGCCTTCCGCCATGCGCGGCCTCGCGATTCCCTGATTTGAAGCGCCCTTTTCTTTCGCTCCCCCCACTTTTTTTCCCTCTGATTCTTGATTAGAACGCACACAAAATAAAGCTGTCTTTTTTTTCTTCCCCTTGTAACTGACTGACTGACATGCTGGTAGTTGGATCATACCCTTGCATCTCGCCGTCTTGCTCGTGTTCGATGTTTACTCCACTGTCCGTACGCAAATGTGATTCCTTTCCCTTAGGTTCCTCCTGCTGTTTCTTCTGTCTTCCCGGCTGGTGTGGAGCCACGCGCATTTCTCGCCTTCCCTTGGGCGTCCTTGCCAAATGCGACGTGTACGGATTCGTTTTTTTTAATAAGTTTTCTGATTGGTTTGTTTGGGTTTAAAGCGGCGGCGCGGTAGGACGCGCATTTCCAACTTGTCTAGCGCCCAATTCGGCGTGCATTGAGCGACTAGTCGTGTTGATGCTAAGTTGAGGATCCTTGCACACTCATCTCCCTGGTCCCTGCTCTTGTCGGGCGTGGCGACGCTGTGCAATGCAATGGTGAACAAATTTGGGTCCCTGCTTTTCTGATGTGTGTTCGTCTTACCTACGGTGCGTGAATTTGGGCCGTTACTTTTTTTTGCTGATATTTATGTTCCTATATAAAGTCGCTATCTTTATTCGGTTCCGAATAATGCCGCGCACACCTCGGTAGATTTTCCTCGTGGAATTCCCGCAAACACGACGTCATAAAAGTTTTGCCATCCATCTTTGTTGGAACTGGACAGAATGATGTTCTTCTCCGCCGGCCGGCCGGAGTTTGTGGCCTCGCGTCTAGTCTAATCGGCCACTCTCTTCTCCGTTTGGTTTGAACAGTCCAGATGCGTGATGCCTGCCGCCTGCACTGCAGTGCCACACCTTTGTGCCGGTGCGCTCCGGGGCTCTCACAGAACATTAATCTCGGTGGATGGCAGGAATTTCTCATGTGGCCCTTGTGCCACCTGGGGCAAGCCCTGTTGGGTTGACGCTTGCATTCATGGAGGGGTTTGGTGTCCGGAAGCCCCCCCCATAAAGGGGTGCGGAGCTCGGCATCTTGGGACATGAATACGCTTTTATGCGCCCGGCATTGGGTTCACAGGAGCCAGGTTGTATTCCACAATGGCATTGTGGCCTGGGGCGTTCTCTGTCAGACGGGAATCATTGCTCGGGGAGACACCACCTTTTGGTGTGCAAGAATATCTGGTGACAGATGATGGCGATCCGTAATGCAGAAACGTTTGTGTTCTACTGGATGGGGATTACTCTACTGTTGCTTGTTCAAGATTGGATGCTTGTGCTGTTCACAGTCCATCTGGTTTGGTTCCCACGCAGTCTGATACCAAGCTAAACAATCTGGATTTGATGTGAAGGCCAAATGAAACATCATAGCCTCTTGGTTTGGTTCCCACGCAGTCTATTTTGTTTCTACTCTACGGATCTGCGGCAGCTGTCTACGTTCATAGTTTCAACTCTACTGATCTGTGGCAGCTGTCTACGTTCATTGTTTTGTTTTGGGTAGCCGCTCTTGCAACAGCTTAGCATGACAGTAGAACAGTCTGCGTGACAGATGGGATACACATTGATTTGGTTGGCCTTTTGTTCTTTTGCTTGTCACATGTTTGGATTTTAGTACCACTGTGTTTCTTGTGCGTGTTCTTGTGAAAATTGTCTGTTTTCGTGATGGGAATGGAACAGTTTCTTCTTGGTTTGCATAGCCTTGATGCCTTGTGCTGTGTCAAGAATGATTGAACTTGATATGTTTGAATTATCCAGACCGATTACATGTTTGCTCAGGAATATTATACCCTGATGAGCAAATGCATGAAATCATCCAAGGCCATAGATGTTAGTATTCAATGTCTTGGGTCTGGCAACCCCAAGTTTACCATCATAACTTATTCACATTAAACATTTTGCATTTTATTGTGTAGTGTCTGGGTAGGATGTATAACCATTTTCTATGTTTAGATATTTAATTGCGCAACATTGCAAGAAAGCCTTTTCCATTATTCTTTTCATTAGCTTACCATATGAACTGAGGTGTCCAACTTTACCATGTAACTCAGTGACCCTTGTACAATATTAGTGTGCATGTGCTCGAACTGTTAGGCAGTAGTTTAGCCATCCATGATGCAATGGCTGCTGGCGTGTTAGATGAAAATAGCTAAATTATGCAGGCATTGTGAATGGGTGTGGGGAAGTACGTGCTGTTAGAGCATTCACAAAATTAGTTGCGCTAGCTGTTAATGCGCCCGTGGAAGCCAATATTGCTGACACAAGGAGCGAGGTGCATTCATGGAGTTGGCTTTGAGCTGGCTTGGTGGTGTCGTCTGGCACTCTGGCTAGCTGTTAGAGCACTAAAAAAATGAGATGCGCAAGCCGTTAGAGCACACAAGAGAGACACACCTCTGGAGTTTGATTTGAGCTGGATAGGTGTCGTCTAGCTAGCCGTTCGAGCACTCACAACTGAGATGCGCTAGCCATTAAAGCACACAAGAGGGACACATCCATGGAGTCGGATTTCAGCTGGCATGGTTGTGTCGTCTGGCTAACTGTTGGAGCATTCACAAATGAGATGCGCTAGCCGTTAGAGCACACAGAAGGAAGACGCGTCTATGGAGTTGGCTTTCAGCTGGCATGGTGTGTCATCTGGCTAGCCGTTGGAGCATTCACAAATGAGATGCGCTAGCCGTTAGAGCACAACACGTCCATGGAGTTGGATTTCAGTTGGCATGGTGTTGTGTCGTCTGGCTAGCTGTTGGAGCATTAACAAATGAGATGCGCTAGCCGTTAGAGCACAACACGTCCATGGAGTTGGATTTCAGCTGGCATGGTGGTGTCGTCTGGCTAGCTGTTGGAGCATTCACAAATGAGATGCGCTAGCCGTTAGAGCACACAAAAGAAAGACGTGTCTATGGAGTTGGCTTTGAGCTGCATTGTGTTGATGTGTGGTTAGTCGTGTTTTGGTACGCCCCGTCGGCTAGAAGCAAACTGCTCACGTCCGTTGCTTGTCATTTCATGTATGAATCGCTACTGTTGCCTTGTATGATTTGCTTGTATTGTATGGTGGAAGCATTAATTTTCTGCGTCACTAGTGTGAATTAAATTTTTGTGGGTAAGTTGGTTCATTGTTATTAGGAAAAAATGTTCTAAACTATTTCAACAAAACTGATTGGAAGAATTGCAGTGTTTCTTAGGGCTTAGGCATTGGATTGAGGAGAGGAAACCCTCGTAGTCATAGAGTTAAACAGGGAATTGAACCATTCTCCCCGAACGAGTTATCCTTTCCAACCCATATAATGCTGTCGTGCATTAAGTGTTCTCTGATTATGTCAGAACGATTTATGTTGCTTTACTTTTCTCATCAGTATGGCCACACTAAGTTATATTGTGTACCTTTAACAGAAATGAAGAAGGCATATATTATTCCATCGATCTCGGAGGAACAAACTTTAGAGTGTTGAGAGTTGAAGTTGGTGCTGGGTCTGTGGTCACCAGTCGGAAGGTTGAACTTCCCATCCCTGAGGAATTGATCAAGGGTACAATTGAGGTGCGTGTTATTTTATATAATTTCCATTTTTCAATATGTATATATGCTTTTAGTAGGAGTCCCTGATTTCTTGTTTAACAACAGGAGCTATTCAACTTTGTTGCCATGACTCTAAAGGAATTTGTAGAAACAGAAGATGGGAAAGAAGAACAAAGTGCGCTTGGTTTCACATTTTCTTTCCCAGTTAGACAAACTTCAGTGTCTTCAGGGTCATTAATTAGGTGGACTAAAGGGTTTTTGATTGAAGATGCGGTAAGTAACACTTATCACTAGACTAGATCAGAAGTTCAGAACATGCCATTTAATTAGTTAATCACAAATCTGTGCTGATAAATAACTGGCACTTTGCTAGCATTGTTTTTGTAACTAAACTATTATTTATGGAGAATGCAACTTGCAATGCACATGAAAATTGATACGGGCATGTAACTTTGCAATTTGTTTTCTACTAAGAAGTCAATGTGTACATAATAGGAAACACACAAAGCCTTGTTTTGTTGTATATCGCTTTTTGTGATAAGTTTGTGCTTCTAATTTTATAAGCTTTCTGATATCAACTATGGAATTTCAGGTTGGGAAAGATGTGGCTCAATGCTTAAACGAAGCTCTTGCTAGGAGTGGACTAAATGTGCGAGTTACTGCACTGGTAGGTTGTTGCCTACTGTTGGTACTGTGCTTAAATGTTTGCTTGTTATGTTTTCATTCCATTTGGCAGGCATCTTTTACACATTGGTTTATATATGGAGCATATTTAGTGTTCTGTGCACTATAATATCGGGGCCCTTGCCTAAAACTTAAGTCAGTGCCAATCAATGGAGAAGCACGATTGTTGCTCCAATTGCCATGCCTAGTTAATTTTGAGAAGGCAACACAGTGATCATCTCCTAGCTGGACAGCTTCTATGTTTCATTAGAGTTAGTTGATAGCTGTGTCATTGCTTGTAAAATCTGTTATTTGTGCACTTTTTAACCTTTTCCTGATGCCAGCCTTTCCAATAGGATCAAAGTTCCTTCAGATTGTTTAGTTTCGGTCTCACAAATTTGCTCCACCAAGCAATTTCTATGGGCTAGCAAGAGAATATACTCAACTAGCATATTCTTCTATGGTTATTACTTTTTATTTTAGTCATCATGTAGCGTTAACACCTATTAAATACTTACCTTAGTCCTATTTTTCTACTTAGGTGAACGACACCGTGGGGACATTAGCTCTAGGGCATTATCACGATGAGGACACAGTGGCTGCTGTGATCATTGGTGCTGGCACCAATGCTTGCTATATTGAACGCACTGATGCAATTATTAAATGTCAGGGTCTTCTTACAAACTCCGGTGGCATGGTATATTCTCTTGCTGCTTTGTTTTGTACTCAAATTATCAATATCTTCGATTTTTCCTGTGGACCAAAGAATCAAAGATGTAATTATTGATTGTTCAATTCATCAGGTAGTAAACATGGAATGGGGCAATTTCTGGTCATCGCATTTGCCAAGAACCCCTTATGACATCTCCCTTGATGATGAGACACAAAATCGCAATGATCAGGTAGCACTTTGTGTGAATTATGTTATGGAATAGTTGTACCTTTTGTTAGTATTGCTGAACAAATTTGACATTGATGCAGGGGTTTGAGAAAATGATCTCTGGGATTTATCTTGGGGAAATTGCAAGGCTGGTGCTGCATCGCATGGCTCTAGAATCAGATGTTTTTGGCGATGCTGCTGATAATCTATCTACCCCCTTCACATTGAGGTACCTTAAGCTTGCTATATGCTTTGTCCCTTCCGATTTTTGTGTTGTGGTAAAGGGAAAGCACAATCTTTCAAAGGGAACCTAGTATTATCTGGTTACACTCAGTGTTGCTCTGATCTGCTACCATGCAGTACTCTATGTTGTGTTCTGCATCTTTAGATGCTTTCCTATGTTAAGTACCTGGTCTTCATCTTTTTTATGTGTACATTGAAACCTTCCTGATGCTCAGATATGCGTATTAGTATCACTGTACAATGTCTCATGCTGATACTTACGTCATTGAGCTTGTAAAAGGCAATATCACGTGGCTTATTACCTAAACTAAAGCTTGTGGGCAAAAACTACTGCTAATTCTATAGTATATGCTTTTGTTTGTGTTCCAGCACACCACTTCTGGCTGCAATTCGCAAGGACGATTCACAAGATCTGAGCGAAGTCAGAAGGATACTGCAAGAACATCTGAAGGTCAGCTTTCCTGATCTCCACAAAGTCAAAACATATGTGTTTCTTCAACCTGTACTGAAGGTTTTGACGATTTTGCTGCAGATACCGGAAACTCCTCTGAAAACTCGAAGGCTAGTCGTCAAAGTTTGCGACATCGTCACCCGACGAGCTGCCCGCCTAGCCGCTGCTGGTATTGTCGGGATACTGAAAAAGCTCGGTCGGGATGGGAGCGGTGTGGCTTCGAGCGGGAGAACGCGGGGGCAGCTGAGGCGGACGGTGGTTGCGATTGAGGGTGGTCTGTACGAGGGCTACCCAGTGTTCAGGGAGTACCTAGATGAAGCCCTGGTGGTGATCTTGGGGGAGGAGGTGGCACAGACGGTGGCGTTAAGGGTGACAGAGGATGGGTCTGGGGCTGGCGCTGCCCTCCTCGCCGCCGTACATTCGTCGAATAGACAGCAAGGTTCCATATAGGGGAGAAGGGAGATGGTGATACAGGAGCTAGCCCCTCTGTGCAAATGTAAAAAGGGACATTATTTGATATCTATATTCATATATATAAAATCTGGTCTTTGTGCAGAGAAATACCTGTTGTCATGTCTCTGCTCTTAAGCTGCTTCTTCTGCCTGGCCTTGTGGATGTAGGCGTTGCTGTGTACTAGGTTTTACCTTTTTTCAGTCTTATTAAAGGCAATTATAATTCTTTGTAAATCGGAGCTGCTGATTAAGTGACCTTTCAGGTCTTTCAGGTCAAAAAGTCGTCATGACAAGCTGATATAGACCAGATTACACGACGAAAGTAATGATTGTTGTTTTTTCTGTTGGATGTAGCAGTGGACATCACATTTCATCGTTGAAGTTGAAGGGTCCTGGACTGAGAGATCAGAGATCAAACAATCAGATCGCATTAGACATTTCAGTTTGGTGACCATAATAATACTGACATTTCTCTTCTGCTGCTTGCTCTCTTGCCTGGCGTCACAAAAATAGAGTACCAAGCTATATGATCTCGGTTTTTTTTTTAGCGGAACCAATCTGTAAAGCTGAGAGGACTGGATCAGTGAGTAGTTATTAAGAAGCCCAATAAGAGAAAGGGCCCATACTATCACGGCAGTTACGTTCGTGGGCCACGTTCCACAAAGGGCATAAGCCGGAACCCAGTTTCCCTGGAACCCGGCGCGTGCACGATTCGAAAAGGCGCGGCGGCTTCTTCCAGAAGGATCCGGGGCTCCAAGCCACACGTCGGCTCCTCCCTTCTCCTGCGCCTCCCCGCCCGCCGGACACGATGTGAGCTCTCTATCCTTCGCCCGCCTCCTTGATCTCCTACTCCCGGATTCTCGCACCCCCTTCGCCGTTCTCATCCATGGTGTTCTGTTCGATAGGGCTCTCCAATTCGACTAATCGGCTCTGTTCCTACCGGATGGAGTTTCGCTGGTACAATTACGACAAGGATCGCACGGATTTTGCCGAGAATGGTGCAGGGGCAGAGGATATTAGGGTACGATCGCAAGGTGAAGTGCCTTTTACATTTGGCAGTTTCGCACTCTCAACTGTTATTTGTTGCGTTTTGATTCCCCAAAGTCGCTAAAATATACCAGATCGACACCCTTTTGCTATTAGTAGTTTATCAGAGCAGGAATTTGTGTGTGCACGTTTGGAATTTCTGCTGCATTGTTGATGTGGGTAGCGCCAAATCCTTCTGATGTTTGCAGTTTGATATGGCGACTTGATTTATCTTGGAAGGATAAGGTGGATTAGACTCTCTTGACGGTAACAATGCGGTCAATTAGATGTAACTTCAGATGAATGGCTTTATAATAGTCTCAAATCAACTTATCTTTGACATGGATTGGACTGACATGTCACCAACAATAGAGCCTGGAACACTGTAGTAGTTACATCTGCAACAATTAATCTGGAAGCACGTTGATTCAGATGAGACGTTACAAAGTCTGGTATTATGGAAGTTTGCGTAAAGTGGTGGTGATAACAGAGGGACACGAAAGAGCTTTACTAACACAGATGTTTTCTCTCTCAATCATCTGCATTTCCTTTTGTCTTTTTTTGAAGTAAGGTAACATCAAGTGGTGGACGTATTGTCGTTGAAATTTTCAGAAGCACACGAACTCCATAGATATTGGTACACGTATGGTCTGAAGAAAAATGAATGGAAAGCTCCGTATGATGGCAGATATCAAATGGTGGTTCAGACACTTACTTTGGAGTTGATGGTTGAAATGGTAAATATATGTACAGCTCAACTGTGCACTGTAAAATAGGAGACAGTTATGCATCTCCTGTTCTATTGCCCTTTTGCTCAAGGCTGTTGGGCTCGGGCTAACTTTCACTTTGCTGACGCTCTTACCATCCCGCAAATCTTTCAAGCTTGGAAAGCTAAGCTCTTGGTGAACTTCTCTCTGGTGTTGGGCGATTTGGATGGTAAGAAATGAGGCTATTTTCAGGAACAGAGCTCCAACTATCCAAAGCTGTACAAGAATCATTACAGATGAAGTTTCTTTGGTACTACACCGAACCAAAGCCTCAGTTACCCCGCTTCTACAAGCTTGGATTAATGTGAACCTGTAGTCCGCTGCCTGTTTTCTTTTCCTTTTTCTTCCTGTTTCCTTTCCCCTCTGCCCCCTGGCTGTATTTGTTTCTTTTGTGTTTTAATATATTTCAGTAGGAGCCCCTGGCTCCTCCTGTTTCATCAAAAAAAAAAAAAATTGGTATATTCGTCTGGCTGCATGCCTAACAACTGCTACCTGTATCCTCCTCGTTCTTTGTACTAGAAACGAGATGGCTTTGTGAGAGAATGAACTTGAAATCGGTTTCTTGAATAATTGCAACATGGCTGTTCAGAGAGTAGAGTTTGTGAACATGTGCATCAGGTTGGCAGCAGCGGGTAAGATTGTTCACATAGCTACAGCAGAAGATTTTTTATCAGGCCAGGTTATTAAAATCCATAGTTTATAACCTGTGGTGGATCAACTGTTGAAGCTTCTTGTAGCCCCAAGCCCAACATTGATGTTCATTTTGTTACATCCACATCTGATGTACTATGAACAATGACAAATGACTATACTAATGATACGTGTGAAAGCAGAACACTGAAAGTTGTGTTAGATTCAGTCAAGGCTGATAGTGTGATAATGTAGATTTAAGTCAGATATATGTGAAACAGTTGACCAGGCTTTGTTGTAGTTTCCATTAACACTCCTACATTTTTTGTGTGTGTATTGATTTGGTAGCTGATCCTTATTTCAAGGACCTAGCAACAAGTCTCTCTGTTTGGAACATGCAGTCTACTTCATAGTATGCTTACCTTAGATTTCTTTTGTAGCTGATCTGTCGGTATATCACATATAATATTGATTTCTGTCTTCTTAAGATCTAACAAGAGGAATTGACTAGTTTTTCATCTCTGATAATCTGGACAACTCACCTGCTTCTAATATCATGCTTCCCCTTTCTCTGTTCCAAAATAACATGTTTATGATTATGCATGACTTGTTTTGTACTCCACTTTGTACCTAGTTTACACTGTTGTTAAATTATGGTTGACCTCAATGTATGGCCTCAAATTGTTCTTAGTATTTTACCTTCTATAGCCTGACTACTAAACATCAATGACCTTCTAAATACTCCACAAGCATCTTCCTAACCAAAACAAATGTGACGCAGGAAGATTTGCACCTGGCCTTTTACAGAGTCAAACTGTTGGTAGAATGGTCTCACAATCGTGAAGAACTGCATGCCTGTATTTGTACTAAGCAAATATCTTTGAATATTGTGCTGTTACTGGATTTGAATATGAATACTTGCCTGTTTTCAGACCATCTTTAGTGCTATCATGAGCAGAAGCTGTATCACACATGCAGTTCTAGACACCATACAGAAACAAAGGTTTTATTCCTTTATTTTTATTCTAAATTCTATATCTTGGCTTTATTTGTTTTCTTCTGATAATAATTAGGAAATGAAAACACATTTGCTTGATACAAAAACTGAGATATCAGTTATCAAGTTACCATGTAAACTTATAATTCTGCTTGATTGGATTTGAGAAATCTATGGTTTCACATTTTCATTCAGTTTTAATAACGGTGCTCTTGATTTCTTATTTGATATTCAAATTCACACTACAGGTTGCTAATATTTAATGCACAACTCGAGAGAATTCCAAAATGTTTTCTGTTTCTGAACACCATGATTGATAAGTGACTCCGCTGTTTTTGCACAAGCATATAATATCCTGATTCATGGAAACTAGTGTAACCTGCTAAATTTACGCAGGAACACCTGAGATGAGATGCTAGTTACAAGTGAAATAATAGGCAGTGTTATTTGCTAATCTAGGCTCTTACCCTCATGCAACTTTCTGAACTGTTGTTAACAGAAAATGCATACAGCCCAACATGATTTCCTCGGGATACTGGTTAGTGATCAGTTGATCAGCACAGCTCATCTCAACGCTGTAACAACAGACAGGTCCATTGGACCGCTACAATCCTCCAGTGATTGCCTCCAAAGTTGCACTCACCACGTCAGAGTTTAGGTGACGTTGCTCCACTTTGAAGTACTGCTTTGAGGTATGTTCGGTCACTAAAAAAGTCGCTATGCTGTGTTCTTCAGGCTAGCTACCTTTCGTAGATATTGTCTTTACAGGGGATACCTTTACCTACACTTTTGTACAAACGTATGCTCTACAGAAGCCTTTAAATAGCAGGAACTGTCACAAAGACAACGGCAGTGAGGCCTTTGGGAATATTCTCTGTCCTGGTGCTAGGATGGCTAGGGATCATATCTGTGTTTCCTCCGTTCAAATGTCTCCCACCTTGCTCCAAAGTGGGCTTTCCACTGCTGCTGTGTGGTGTAGGGTGCCAGATACTGTTTCATCCCAATATCAGCCTCTTCACAGAACTCTACTATTTCTTTGTTCAGGTTCATTGCATGTGCAATGCTGCCGTGACCTGAGAGAGACGGTGCTGAAGAAAGGAACCCCACTAGGTAGAAAATTTCCTCATCTGGTATGACTACTGACGTTCTGTTGTCCCACCTGCATCAAAATGAATAGACCAATTGAGCTACCTTAACCGTAACTAGATTAATTTATTTTTGACAGTAATTTTTGCAAGTGAAGCTAGTTACTTTGATTTGTTCACTGGATAAAGCAGTATGGGACCATTGCTGCTGTCTTTTAGGATCTTGACAAAGACTTCCTTAGCAAATCTGCGGATTGAGCTCCTCGGTATTAGAAGATTCAACCAAGGGTGTGGAACTTCCCAAAGGCCTTGTGCCCTCAGCTTCAACTCAGAGGTGTGCACCCTGTCCAAGAACTCCAGGTACGTGACATCCGTGTGGAATAGAGTAGACTGTATGAATCTAAGTCGAGATAGCAGCACAGTAACCTCCTGTAAACATAAATTTTTACAGTTTTATTATTATAATATAATTGGAGTCTTATGTCGACGTCTTGGTGCAAAGTGAAATGACAGGCTCACCTGTTCCATGATATCAGCGTCGTCACCATTGAAGTTCTTGGTTAGCTCGAGGCAGTATAGTACTCTTCCATCCGACTGAAAATGGCTTGCTTGGACTGGGTCTTGTGGCTTGAAGGACGCCCTCCAGTTGTTGAGGATGCCTGTCCTGTTTATGATGACAAAACCTTCAATGTAGTCAAAGGAGTTCTCTGCCATGATCAACATCTCCTGGTCCTCGGTGAAGCTTTCAAAATCCGAGTAAAGAACTCGTATCCACCTCACCTGTACGTCATTGTGTATATATACATCCATTTGTTTAGTAACAAATGAGATAAATGAAATATTCATTTTACTACTAAATGGCTTGTCTGATGACTTACCATCTTTGGAGCAGGCTCAAGCGCAATCCTTGCTCTTGTGATGATCCCGAACTGACCAAGACCGCCAAGAGCACCATAGAAGAGATCAGAGTTATCCTCGGGTGAGCAGGTAACGACATCTCCTCTTCCTGCATTTGGTTGTTATATACGATTACGATCAGCAACTGTTTTTTTTTAATCTTTGGTTATATATGTGCTCCTAGCAGCAGCTAGTTCAATGCTTTGTGAGTTCGTTTGAGACCTGTCACAATCTCCAGTTGATTGACATTGCTGACCTGCGGTCCGTGGCGGAACGCCTGGCCGCTGACCCCCGCATTAGACAAGGTGCCACCGACTGTGAGATGGAGATAGTCCGTCCACGACTTGGGTGCCAGGCCGTGCTTGAGCGTCTCACGCAGCACGTTGATCCAGAGCTCTCCGCCGGGAGCATCGACGAACGGCGGTGACACGCCACCGCCACCGTGGACCTGGAGCCTGCTAGCACCCTGGAGGGACTCCATCCTGACCACGATCCCCTGGGCCGCCTGGGACTGACCCATGAGGGAGTGCCCGTGCCCGCGTGCCGCGACGGTGAGAGGCGATCCCTCTCCCAGGGAGAAGACGTGCCCCACGGTGGTGGCGATATCCGAAACCGAGCCCGGGTGGAGCACGGCGGCCGGCAGGAAGCTGCACTGGTTGCCGAAGTCCCGCGCCATGGCGGAGACGTCGTGGAAGCTGAAATGGCCGTCGAGGCGTAGCGCGCCGAGGGACGAGAGCACGTCCTCGTCGGGGACGTGCATGGTCAGCCTGGCGAGCGCCAGAAGGACCAGCAGCTTGAAGCAGTGCACCAGTGATGGCGTCTTCATGGTGGCCGGCTACTTGCTCCTTCCTCAATTTATATATAATTCGACAGACCAGCAAAAAGGATGGGAGTTCGGCAGGTTGGCGCTGGGCAGTTGGGAAGCTTGGAATCAGAAGGCAGAGACAGAAGAGGGGGAGTTCCTGGTGGCGCACGAGTTTCTTCTTTCTTTCTTTCTTTCTTGAGGTGCAGTGCAGTGCAACGAGGTAAGAGGAGGAGGAAGACGGAGAGAGAGAGAGAGAGAGGAGGGGGCTTAGCTTGAAGAAGGCGGTGGCTGTCCATGCAGGGGAGGGAGGGGGCCTCTCTATATAGGAGCAAATGACCGTGTGGTGCGGCGGTCAGCTAGTCAGTCAGTGCAGGGCGGGGCCCTAGCAGTTTGGTAAAAACCGTATGGAGACTGTCTGCCTGCCGGCTTGCTTGCCGGGTTGCAAATTCAGGCGCAGCGCAGACATGTGCTAGTGGTGGCATTACGGAAGTTTCTTTTTAGAGCATGCTGTTCTCGCTTTGTAGCTGCAACGGGGAACATGTGTTGGCTAGTTAACAGCCTTGCCTTTCCCTAATGCAGACGACAGAGGTGAGAGACCCATCTCTTCTCTTCTTCTCATTGGAAAAGAAGGGGGCCGGATCGGATCCTCTGTTCCAGTATCAGTGGACTCATCAGCTCTCTCTCCCTCTCCCAGACAGTCACATGGCTTGCATGCGTCTGTCCCTGGCCAAGCCCACAAGACATCCGTATGTTTTGGTCGCTGGTCATATGCTGTTGGATTTGAGCTGGAGCGTAATCTGCCTCTGCTTCTGTGAAGGAGACTTCCTTGCCTCACTGCCCGGCCTTCTTCTTCTTCTTCTTCTTCTTCTTCTTCTTCTTCTTCTTCTTAATAATAATAAAACATCACATGCATAAACAAAGATGGGTCGTCTGGTCTTTTGGTTAGCCTAATCGTATGGACATGGATTACTTGGGATATTTTTTCTTTCTTTGCCCTCTCACACACACATTGATACAATTGAAGATGACCAGGAGCTTTCAGATGATAAATATTTGGGACTCACTTGCCCCACTTGACATCGGGCGTCTCATTTCACTCCACTCCATTCGTCCCCGTGTTCCATGCCAGCCCGAGCCCGGTCTCCTCCTCCATTTCTCATGCCTGATTTCCATGCCTGGACTGTAGAGAGGATCCGTTCCTTTCCATTCCATGGTGACGACCCGGCCCCGCCACCGGCCATCGTTGTTTAGCTTGTCCGTCTGGGGAATGGAATGGGAATTGACGGGTTGGAGAGCAGCTTTAGCAGGGTCCTCACAAGTTAGTTTCTGGAAATCTACTAGCATCCGGGTGATGGCAACATGGGCAGTTCTGTGGTAGTACACGACTACGACTACGACTACGACTTGGACCGTCGTCGCGTCGCGTTTCCGACCCTCCCCCCCCCCCCCCCCCCCCCCCCCCCCCCCCCCTATGTTTTGTATGTGGAAGACGAGGAGGGCATGCGTACGCGGCACAGCAAGCTCGTGTTGATTCTGTGTGGACGCCTTGGAGTCCAGCTCGTGCTGCTAGCTTATAATTAGCACTTGTGACTTGTAGGAGCCGAGCCGAGCCGAGCCGACGACGATGTCGCTCGCTGTACGTTGGTGTCAGAAATATATGCTAGTGCTGAGGTGAAACCGACACGATGGACACCGGCGGACGGTAACGCATCGGGATGCGACCAAGTGGACCGGTCCGGAGCACGAAGCAAGCAAAGGCGAAGGGACGGACCGACGGAGGGGAGGCCACTTTGACCGTCCATCATTTGCATTGCCTCAGCTGGTAGGCAGACTCCACAACGGAGATTCTTCCCCTCTCTCCCTCTTCCTAAATCTTCCGCGCCAAACTAACAACTCAAAGTGCCTTGTAGTAACACCTATATATTAGTAGTATTAACAATCAGAAACATACCTTCTAGGTAGGATATGTTTCAAATAACTTTGTTTGCGTTAGACTGTAATAATGATAAACAAAAGGAAAAGCGGCGGCGGGTATATATTAAACCCTCTGACTTGGAAAGGCAAAACACACACATGTTAAGTCTCGCCACAGGCGGCCGGCTACCTTCCAGAACACACGGCCTGGTCTTTTCTTTTTTTTAGATTATACAGTACAACGCAGACACTCAACACGTACGCACACTCACCCCTACGAACACATGCACGCAAACCCTACCAAGCTGGGGCCAACCACTACACCAACAATGGTGGATCGTGGATGGATGGCGCCACCACACCATCGATTCATTGTGTTGACAAATGACAATCTTTAAACACCCGCCCGTTGCAATATATGCACCGTTGTGTCAATGCGGTCCACACAATTCATCGTCAACAGTCACACGTATGTATGTATGCTAGCTGGAAAGCCAAATGCATACTGTGTTTTGAGCCTACGTGGAATTAATTGACAGATATATGCATGGATTTGGCTACTGTTCCCCTTTTTTTTCCGCCTTTCCTTTTGTCTTGGTCTACTTTTCCGACATTTATTCGGTCAGATGGAATATAAGTTGACATAATTTGATTGATTTGACTGTGTCCATCCCTCCATGGATTCTATTTTCTCCATTTTAATTTTCAGGGGAAAAGATGCAATGTACTTTAGTCGACGGTCAATTAATTTCTGATCAGCTAAAGAAAAGGATGTTAATAATAAGGTGCTGGCAACTGCCAAATACTACTCTTTGCACTGCATGATGCAGAGCACAAGGAAAGGAATTGGACCTCCGTTTGCCGCCCTACACAGCAGTTATGTACGACGAGTCAACCGATTGAGATGGTACCAATGATAGACGCCATTGTGCACAGGTGTTGTTGTTGTGTTCTTGCACTGACTGTGGCCAGGCTGATGTGGCCATGCATGGCATGGGAGACCGGACCTGAGGAAGCAGAGAGGCGGCCGGAGAGCGATCGCCGGTGCGGCCCGGCCTTGAGATCGCGCGGAAGTGGACTTCGGGGACCCATGCCCACGTGGCCTTCTTGACATTTTCGCCGGTGGCTTTCGGCCCGTGGGACCCAGCGGGGACGTGTGGGCGCATGGCCCACCCTGCTGTTTGGTTCTGGGATCTTGTGCTTTTCTCATCTTCTCTAGGATCATCTGCACGAGGAGGATGTCAGTTGGCAGGTAGACAACCTCATGAGTTGATATAGTGGTAACGTAGTACTACATTTGTACTACGTTCGCTCTAGCTTGCCCTTGGAATCCATGTCTTGAGTTTGGTAGATCCTTATCTGTACTACTCTAGTAAACCAAATCTAGCAAAAAGAACTCAGCAAAGGATTTGTCGTCACAGGATTCTACAATAGTGTAGTAGGTCTCATCCAATTGCTGATGTGTTTAAAAAAAAAATGTTTCAAAACTGTTGCTACGATTTTGGAAACTTTTGAACAAGATTAAAACTGCGTGCTATTTTTGCAGGTATTGTTGAACCAAGCTCGGGAAACCATTTCCAAGTTTTTAGAAACCATCCCCAAGAGGGTAGATGTTCATCAGATACAACCTCGATCATCGGACGATAGCAATTCTGCAGTGACATGGCTTCACCTTCACTACAGTTGGGCTTTAGGAAAAAAAAACGGTATATATGTTTACAACTAGTGAACTTGATTTGTATAGATATTTATTGATAGTATGCTGACCTATGTTGGCATTTTTCAGATGCGTGCAGCGTCTGGTCTGGAAAATAGCTTCGCATCACAAGATGGTCCAAAGAACCACGTACGTACGTGCTTTCTTTCTTTCTCTGTCATCTCAATTGTGTGCCAACGTGAACATATATACATCAGCCATCGTGTCGAGCTACCCATGGGCGGCAGCCTCCTTTATTTTCCAACTCCTTTTGACCGGGTTTTCATCGGATCAATAGTGCCAGAGATGCATGCGTAAGAGATGGAGTACTGTGATGGCAGAGAGCGACTGAATTGAACGTTCACTGAACCAACGTATGAGAATAACCAATCGATCTAGCTAGTTAGTGCGTTGGTCGTCTATATGTTCAAACTATATATATGAAAACAGTCACAAGTATGAAAACTATATTGTCTTTTGTATGTGGATGCATTCCCATGTCGATATATGCATGCTCAAATAATAGTACAGTGGACTGTATTATATATATCTGCTTATAAGGGCGCACCAGCATGCATGACTGTGAGTACTATATATAATCTGGATGGTTAATTTAGGATTGGAGACCATGCAGCGCAGTGTGCCAATATACTACAACACTATATATCTTCTTGTGTGCAATTGCAATGCAGTGCAGTGCAGTGCATGCAGTTGTCAAAAGCTAGACTAGATGCCACGAGAACCAACCCTAAAAGTGGCTAAAACAGCAACTAGCGCCGCACTTGACATGATTTTTGTTTACTACTTTAGCCAGCAGCCAAACCACCTGATAATTGTCCAATGTTTAGGTAGACAGGCAGTTAACCCCCACTGTTCACTTTGTTCTGTCATCATATTGCCGGCATCTTTGAACATTGTATTGCTAACTTTTTACGTTAACTGCAAAGTAAACCACTGAGATAAAAGACAGTATAGCAAATAAAATTAATATTGGAACTATCGATCAAATCAACTAAAAATGTCGCCATTTTCCACAAGACATATTTATGCTGTAACTAGACAAACAAGGATATGTACTTATTCCACACTATATATCTTGTTGGGAATGAGGGCTTACAAGAAAAAAAAAATCGGGGGGGGGGGGGGGGGGGGGGGGGGTAGTTTTTAAAACGTTTAATACGGCCATGTGAAGGATATTTATTAAGCTTACCCCCCAAAATGTAAATAAAAATTGTTCAAAGTTGTTGATGGAGATGCTCATAATAATCTACGCATATGTCAAAATGAAAACTCCAAAGATAACTTAGTAATTTAACTTACGGTTGGCATGTAGCCCTAATCTATGCATGGTTCCTTTTGTTGTTTCATAAATAAACTAGGGATATGCTATCAGAACCGGTGCCTTGGATTTCATCTTGATGGAATATCTTTTTATTTCGCTTAATTGTGGCAGCTCGTTATTTCTTTGCCAACATGGTACCCTATTTTTTTTAATAAAATGCGACCCCATTGGACCAATCTAATTTAATGTAGGCATCGTTAATTATTTTGATCCTACCAGATAAAGTAATACACCTACATCCTTTGTAAAAAATAATACACATACATTCTTCGACGAATAATTAGTTTAATCATACAAAAAATTTATAATAGAAAAATTGTTTTTTTATACATACTATGTATATATATTAGATTTGTATTCATATATACTTTGTAGTGATCATTTTTGTTGCCATAAATTATATGTTATGTAAGCGAAAATTAGTTGTTCATGTGTGATCTTGAAAACTACATAAATCGTGTACCTTATCATCTGTAGGGATGCAAGCGGGGTGGACCGTGAACCCGCATATAAGTTTATTTTCTACGGGTTGCAGTGGAACCGTAAAAATCAAGCCTATATGCAGGCTCGCGGGTCACCCCACTTACATCCCTAGTAATATGTGACCAAGGGAGTGGCGAAAAGACTAGCGGGCAAACCTAGAAATGTAATTCTAGCCTTCTTAAGTTCGGTTGGACCAAAAAAAATGAGCATGTGACCAAATCGTGTGTGGGCCCTATCAATCTATGCGGGTCCCTATCTTAGAAATGTTCTTTTTATTTGGTTCTCCCTGATTTATCTAGTATTAGTAACCTAAAGAGACATGCACGCACGCTCTGTTTTGTTAGCAAGGGGGACTAGCTAGCGAGTGCTAGACAACAGTTTCATTGTGCATGGGAGCGCGAGAAGTTGATGCTTTTACATTATTGATGAATCTACCAAAATTATGCTTTTACATTATTGATGAATCTACCAAAATTATGCTTTTACATTATTGATGAATCTACCAAAATTGCCTAACTATGTAGACCTAAAGATGATATATAATAGTGTAATAACTCTAGACGTAGCAGTTGTGTGCAAGCATTGTGCACATCAAAATATATAAGTGGAAGTCTATGCATATACTCCCTTCGTCCCAAAAAGAATGATGTTTTTGACTTTCATGTTTTTGTGTTTGACCATTTGTCTTATTTAAAAATTGTATTTGTAAATTACAAAATAAATAAATGATTATTAAAATATCTCTAATACTCAAATAAGACATAATAAAATATATGATATTTACACAAACTTTTTGAATAAGACGAATGGTCAAACACGAAGTGTTAAAGTCAAAAACGTGATCCTTTTTGGGACGGAGGGAGTATGTACCTCCCATCTAGTCATAGATGAACGACGTTTTGAGGTTTGTACAACGTTTTCGCTAACGGTAGCCAATAGTTTATCATAATCACCTTATAGTCTTCAAAACATTTTTTGTTAACTAGTACTGTACTTTTTAAATATAACTATCAAACATGGAAAAACAAATAATTCAAACTTCATGTAAATTTTTAACATATCCAAACTTGATAAATGAAAAGTTTTTTTCAAGTGGTTTTCTTGAAGACAAAATGGCACTCATTTTGATGAGGTGTGTAATATAATATGATTTACCAGCAGACTAGCAAGCTGATTAGTCACTCGTTGTCCTAGATCTTGCTAGCTAATTTAGGTACTCCAAACTTTGTTACAAATAAATGTAACTACGCATACGTTTCTATACTTGTCTCGAGATTTAGTTTATTTCATTGTTCCATTAATTGAAGCATACACTTTGACAAATAGTACTAGTCAAAAATTAGGTTTGGAAACAATGTCAATATCCAAAACATCACTTATTTGCGTGTGTGACTCGAGAGACAGGAGAGAGCAGGACGACGGTGTTCGCACCGTCCATTCTACCAACTTTGTGAAAGCTACAAAGAAGATCCACCAATCAAAGTAACTGTTGCTTTCATGCACGCATTTCCCATCAAGCAAGTTTAATTAAAGTACCCGGCCATAAGCTAGAGTTTTTAAGCTTCTAGAGATCTTTAGCTTTGACAATTGACATAATCTCTCTCTATACACATATACTAGATGTCATGTGTGTGTGTGCTGCCAACAATTAATTAATCATTAAAGAGTATATTATATATATATATATATATATATCTTTCTTACTTGGTGTCACATCTCATTGCTGTCACTGCCACTTCTCTCTAGATTGCTTTCAGATACATATGCATAGTTAACAATAGTAAAGAGACCAATCTTAACCTAACCATGTAGCTATAAGTTCACATAAAGTTACAAGCCTAACTAGATCACATTACGTACTAGCTAGCTTTCATGTAATCAAACCCCAACTTTTTCTGGTTGAGCATGAATCAGTGAATCTTTGACAACAAACGCCATATCTCAGCTAGCATATATTATATGCAGCCATGTCTGAGTTACGTACTAGCTAGCTAGCTTCCATATATATATTAAGCTATATATAGCTGCATATATCAAATTATTGCAACTGAGATATCAAGAAGACTAAACAAAGTATATATACTAATGCGACATCCAAAGACAAGTGTGCAACAACATAGGAGCGAGAGGTCAAGAAAAACGACACTAGCTGCTGCGGCATCGATCGATTACATCAATTGCTATGTAGCCAACCATCTGCAAAGCTAGCAGCATACAAATAAAATATGCCCGATCATATGCATCTCTCTGAAGATCTTAGGCAGCCTTTTTTTCTGCCCATGCATAGCTACAAGTACTACACAGTATAGGATCGTCGGAGGCCGGCCGGTTTCCCATTTCCAAAGTCAAATTCGTCAGTGCAGAAAATGCTGCGCTAGCTAGCTGTTGCAACCTTTTGGCTAGACTAGAGATTTGGTTCGGTTTGGTTTGGGTGCGTGCTGCTGGGTGCCAGATACAATAGAACCGAATTCTGACCGTGTTTTGCCCGGCAACATGTCGCCTAAAGGCCCAGCCGTGAGAGCCCCACCATGGGGTTATATAGTATATTCCATATGTTTTTTTCGTTTTATTTTAAATAAAAAACAAATTTGGGCACAAATTCATTGCCTTGGAATGTGCCCCTGTACGTGTACTTCGTGCATGTATGGTGGTTGAGGTACTGTGTATCATGTTCAGAAAAACGTTATAATGGAGATTCATAGCCATGCATGTTAGTCTCGAGATCTCTTTCTGTCTGGCTAGATGATAAACGTGTTTTGAGTTTTGTTTGAAATCGACGCCAAGTCATGGATCATTTTTTCCAAGCGTGATCTTGTCTTTCACGAACACATGGTCCCTATCATGCATTCTTTACATGTGCTTCCTAATTTTGTAGATGGAGGGAGCCCAACAGATTTCTTATATATGTGCTACGTACTCCTAAATTCCTAATAGAATGTGTGGTCGATCACTCTTCTAGTTTGCCACCTGTAGGTTCTTGACATATCGCCAGTCGAATAATGCCTGGTCGTCGTCCTAGATGCCTGACAGGAACACATTATTCTCCATTATTGCACTATATTGTTGGAAATGAAGCAATATGTTGCAAACTTTTTTTTGTTGGCCATAACATTTATTTCACTCAGTGTGGTAGATCAGGCAGAGGCAACTAGGATAACTAGTAGGATGCCTGTCTTTTGACAGACATGCATATGTATGATGATCTTCTGGGTGTGCTAGCTAATAAGCAAAATGGAATAATAACTCCTCTATCTATATATTCTACCTACAAGAAGGTCAACATCGCTTGGATTTTGTGTTATCCATGTTCAGACATACCGGATGTCGGATGATGCTGTCGATCTCAAAAAACAAACATGCTGTTGGATTATGCTGGATGATGTGTCGATTGTTCGTGGGATAATTAACGCATAAGTAATCCCTCAAACCACATTGAGTACTATACTCGATGAAAGAACATATACTATATATAAAAAAGTGAATGCATGATGTACATCTTTCAGGGTGCACGCACCTATCGTTTCAGTTCCCTTTGGACGCAACGTGTTCGTTTGGTGTCGTTTTCTAATTATTCTATCTGATACTTTTAGTGCAAAAGTTATTCCCTGTGTGATCATCTTTCCATTTCCCGCTTTGCTGTTGTTAGAAGCAGATCTAGCTAGCTGTGGAAGAACAGGTGGGATCACAAATATATTTGGAAAGCAATGTGCAATCTAATTAAATTTAACTGCTATTAATTGATGAGTTGCTTTCATGAGGGTGTGTACTGCCAATCCATTAGGATTTGTTTATAGCACTTTTAATATTACTTCACTTTAAGTTTTAGTTTTATTACTCCTCCGTTTCAAAATAAATCAATTCCTAAAATCAAACCACCCCCCCCCCCCCAGTCAAACTATTCTAAGTTTAACCAATTTTATACAAAATGATAGCAATATCTTTGATGTCAAATAAGTAAATTAATTATGAAAATATATTTCATGATGTACAGAGGCGGATCCAAAACAAGATTGAAGGAGGGAGGGGTAATCTCTTCTTTATCCTTTAATCTCTCTATTTTTTTCTCCCCTTTTCTTCTCCATCAACCTCTCATAACAAAATTGAAGGGGGGGGTGTGATATCTTCTTCTTCATCTAGTCTCTCTATTTTTTTCTTCTCCTTTCTTTTTTCTCAACCCATCTATATTTCTATTGATGCACCAGCTGTAGGGGGCTCCAGCCCCACCAGCCCCCCTTTAGATGCGCCCGCTCATGATGTATCTAGTGATACTAATTTGATGGCATAAATATTGATGCTATTTTTCTAAATAGTTTCAGAACAAGTTTAGTTTAAAAGGTTATTTAAAAGTTTGAGACGGAGGAAATACATAGAAAGTTGCATGGAAATTCACAGGAACATATATATTGCTGTAGAATTATTTTTGATCCCTACAAAAATAATCTCCTGTCCACTTTTCTTTTCATTTAGTTGTACATAATTAAATGGGTTGACGTATGCCTCACCTTTGATGACATTGAAGCCGAAACAATTTTCATTATCTGGAAAATATAATTAATTGGATGGATTGGTATATGTACCATGTTCGATCTTGGAGTATGTTTGCCTCATTTGTACGGACACGTATGGTTTTACTTTGCAAAGACGAATATTATTATAATTTTAGCCCAGCTGGGTATCGTTTTCAACCCTGCAGTTTTCTTTAATTATTTTCCGCAGCTGTGTGATGTAAGCGCAATCTAATTAGTATCTCTTCAGGTCCAATACGACATGGACCCTTTTGCTCAATTAATTATAGCTGAAAATCTAAAAAAAGGTTACAAATCTACAATAAAAATGCAAATATCGAGAGCGTAATTTCTTTTCGAAAGATCATCGATCGAGAGCATAATTTCATGTAATATAGTTTTATTTTAATATGCCACGTCACGACAATCCTTTTCAGGCTAAAGAATAATTTGTTAAGTTAATCCACAGAAGAGGAGTGAAAGAGAAGCATGACAACAATAACAATAAAAAAATCAGCATAATCTCGCTCATCTGGTGGCTGTGAGATTACCACTGAAAGAAAGTTAGTATGCATATAAAACTGGGTCTAGACTATAGGTGTAACAAATTATTCGTCACCTAGTAGCGTTTAATATATTTTTCTGTTGGTCTTTTAGGTTATTATTTAACTATTCTTCAGATGTGGGCCATATCCCTATACAGCATCCGCTTTCAATATGGATGCAAGTAAAGTCCAAGCCCACAGGTTATGCAAAAGGTAGGGGCCAGGAGCTATAGCAAGTTGGATAAAAGGGTGACAGGCCATTTCTGAGGGTGGGAAGGGAGCAATGTTCATATCATTGCTGCAGCTGCAGGAAGGATAGAAAGAAAGGAGAACTAAACAATACCCCACCCCCCATTTTTTTTTCTCCATGAGACAATAATGTACTCCATTTCGGTCCAAATAGTTGTACTACTTGACACCAAAAGGGGCATATGAACTGTACTGCAATTGTGGGAGATCTTTTTTGTGCCATCCTTCATGTTATAGCCGAAAATATATGACACAAGAAGAAAGTCCCACAACGTATTGCTTGATTGCCAGCGTATTGATAAAAACTCTCAAGATTTATCAAGCATAGATATTTAAATAACTGAGCCAGCATATCTTGAGATCGATGTTATTTTCTTTTACATACATACTTTGAAGAAAGACTAATCTGGTAAATCTTGAGATCAAGACATACTCCTAAATGATACGCCGATGAACATGACAGGTCACGACTCACGAGCTGTTGATACAAAACTGGCCCAGTGCCACATCACCAATCTTATCACCCATGAGTTGCCACGAGAGAACGGCAATGCATAATGGCAATCTGGACACAGAGAGCAGATGGGCGAGAGAATGAAGCATCAAGCATCCTCCACTATTGCAGATTTGCAGAGAGCAGAGAGCAAAATGCATGGGCGAGAGAATGAAGCATCCACTATTGCAGATTTGCAGAGACAGACAGAGAGGCGGTGCAAGGAAAGAGATGGGATGTGATGCATGAAGGAATGTGCGAAGAGATAGATGGTGCTGAGCAGCCAGCAGCAGCAGCTGCTGGAGGCTACTATAGCATCTAGCTAGCTAGGGCATAGCCGCATAGGGCAGGGCCATGCCTACTACTCCACCTCGCCAGCCCATGTCTCTCCATCTCGCTACACTCCACCTCCAACCCTGGCCCTCCTGTCTCGCCTGTCGATCGTACGTCGTCGTCCATGATGCTTGCCTGAAATCGCCATCCGATCCTTTCTTTACTATTACATTTTACACGCACGCCACAGTGCTTGTGCTTCTACTTGCGGTGCAGCTAGCATCTCCTCCATGAATCATCCTTGATGCACTTTAGTTTTTTTGCTGTTGTGTGTGCTGGGTGAATCTAATTATAATGGGTCAGCAAACAGTGGATCTCTCTTTTGAGAAGCTATTTGTATTGGTATTGTTGTCGCATCATGTCTGGGGCCGCAGGGTATATATAATTGGGACTGCATGATGCTCGCATTACATTGGCCTGCCCGGGAGCTGAGGCTTGAGCACCAAGAGATTCGCGTGACCTAAGAAGATCGAGATCATCAAAAAGCTATGCTACGTACTATATATATATAACAGAAATCTGATGCAACTCTTCGTGTAAAGCAAATTTATTATTTTTTTTAGAGACCACGTCGTTGCGCGTATTTCATTAAGCAGAGGAAAGTTCAATACAAGAGCCGCGAGCGGTAACACCAAGGTTACCAAACGCCGAACTAGCAAAAGCACAACCCCAAAAGAAAGACAGTCACAAGACGATTACATGACTGAAGCCTTTTCGCTCCAAAGAAGCACAAACAACATCACAACCTGCAGAGGACTCCAAGCTGCCTGTAACCGGCCAACACCCAACTCCTTGCCTCAACCAGCATTGCCTCAACAAGCAAGGGTGCCGAAGTAGCCACCCCATTGAAAGTCCTAGCATTACGCTCTTTCCACATCATCCAGCCAATCAAAAAGACCAGGGAGTCGAATCCTTTACGAAACGGCTTCGGAACCAACTTCCTGTTGCACAGCCACCACTGAAGCGGAGGCTCCTCAGAAGCGACGATGGTACCCTGCAAGTGTAATTTGGCAAGCCATAGATGCCAGACCTCCCGGCTGTAACAGCATCCCAGAATAATATGATCCATGGTCTCCGACGCTTGGTCACACATGATACAGTCACTAGAAGCTTGTAGCCCATGTCGAAACCGCCTATCACCAGACCAATAATGTCCATGCAAGCATAACCAGAAGAAGAACCGTACCCTGGGGGGAGCCGAAGTCTTCCACATCTGTTTGGCGCCGTATATCATCGATGAGCCGAAGAACATAGCTCCATAAGCCGTCGCGGCCGAGTAGTTTTGATCCGCGGAGAAGCGCCAAGACAAGGTGTCCGGCACATCCGACAACTGTACTTGGTCTAAGCGATCGCACAGGCCGCCAAACTCCACCAGAAAGCGCACGGAGAAAGATCCGGAAAGGTGGCTCACCCAAGCAAAACCAGCCATAGCCTCAGCGACAGTTGCCTTGAGCTTCCTCTTGCGCACCGATGCAAAGACAGTAGGTGCCAAACTCTCGATGGATGCCCCATCCAACCACCGGTCGGTCCAGAAAAAAATTGAGCGGCCGTTACTAACGGCGAAGATCGTGGTTGTCTGGAAGAGGTTCAGCACAGCCTGCTCCCTGGTTGTTGGCGCCATGCCCCGCTGGCGGTCACGCCAGACCCAACGCACTCGCAGTGCAACCCCCGCACGCCGAAGGTCAGAGACGCCCAAACCACCGAGCTCCTTGGGCCTGCAGACGGTTGGCCACGCCACCCTGCATTTGCCACCCGACACTGAGTCGCTCCCTGCTCAAATAATTAATGAAAGCTCGCCGCAGCTTGTCAATCATTCCAAGAGCCCATGGCGACATACATAGAGCAATGGATGTAGTATGTACTGGGATAGCGGAAAGGGTCGCCTTGACAAGAGCAAGACGGCCGGCCATATTGAGCATTTGGCCTTTCCACCTCGGGATGCGAGCTGCCACCTTGTCAATAAGAGGCTGTTCATCTGAACTCCTCAACCTGAACACTGAGAGCGGGATGCTAAGATACCGGCATGGGAAGGACTCAGCCTCGCACGCCAAGGAGCTCAGAACAAGGTCCAGATCAGGCTGGGAACAGTGCATCGTCGTGGCCACACTTTTCTCCAAATTTGTGAATAGACCGGAGGCAAGGCCGAAAATTTGCAAGGCGGCCTTTACACCCAGCAGGCTGGGCTCATCCGGCCTAAGGAACAGCACCAAATCATCTGCGTAGAGGCTCTCATCCGTCGGTCACCCAAACCCACAACCAGCGTCAACATGCCCCGCCGCTCGATCCATCTCAGCAAATGGTTGAGCACCTCCATTACTAGCACAAAAAGCATTGGGGAGAGGGGGTCCCCCCTGCCGTAGCCCCCTTGCGTGAAGCAAATTTATTAGATCTGTGATCGTCATCATATCGACAGTAACGTGTAATATGCTCCTGGACACAATGCAATTGGCGCAGCAAAGAAGGGCAGCAGACACACCACACGCCACCACAGGGAGGGCACGGGCAAGCTCGTGTCAGTCTCGCTGGTGCCATCGATGTCTCCGGCAGACATTGCTTTCATCACTTGGAATTCGACCCGCGCAGTCGCATGATTAAAAGAGACTCAGATTGGTTTAATATACTCCCTCTGTTTGTCTAGACTACATGTCGTATTAGTAGCTTTACTAAGTCAAACATTTCTATTTTTATTACTGGTTCCAAAAAAAATGTATATAGGTTAATACATAATAAGATTTATGTTTTTTATATCCACTACGAGAAATACTTTGTCAGTGGACCTCAGCATGGTGCCTTCGCAAGGGACATTCTCCGGCCAGCCTTCTCTTCTCTGCTCTGTTTGAGAACTTTTTCTCAAGACTAATGTTGACGTAATTAATTGCACATAAACCTGGTTTGCCAGACCTAGAAACATAATTGCCGAAAGCATGAACCGGTTTTTCTATTATCGAACGTGCATGTGAGAGAGATAATGACCAACAATATCAGTGCCTAAAAGTGACTAGTGGATTAGGCCTCGACGGTGACTATGGTGTAAAACTACGTTGGGTAGAAGGTGTCGATGTAGACTGAACATTGTCAAGGGAGAGATAGTTATGAGTGCTAGACTAGATGTATGAGAAGGTGCGTGGAGCAAAACCATGCATGATTGTTGTGCTGTGGCGGTGGTGGTGCTCGAGAAGACGGTGAACGACACAAACAACGCGGCTATTGTAGTGCTCGAGGAAGATGGTGAAGGACACAAACAACGTGACCGCGAGCCCTGCCATGTCATACACACAAAGATGATGAGGTGGTTGGTGTGGTTGACAACGATATCAAAGTAAATACACACAAATATGATAGGTCGCGCGCGGACGAGTCAAACCGATCGTAGATAAAAAAAAAACAAAAGAGACGCATGTCAATAATCATAGGATCAATAAAACACTCCCTAGGGCAGGCAATCATCGCGATTAATGGCATGAGAGCTTGGACTCCCTAGGGCAAGCAATCAACGTGATTAATGGCGTGAGCTTTAGAACAATGGCGATCTCATGGCAGCGTATAGGTTAGTGGTTTGGGGTCACCCATTCCATGTCATGGGAGATGACATCGGCTTTGTTAGCTTAAGCTTATTAGCTAGAATCAATTCCTATCGTTCAACCATATAACAATATTTTTTTCTCACAACAAATCAGTCATAACCACAATAAGTTTGTCCTGCCGAATGACTGGTGAAAGAGATGTGTATCGGCCAACTAAAAATTAAGGGCTTATTTAGTTGGTGTGGGAGTCTTACCGACGCTTATCTTCAAGCTCCCCCTCTCGCTCGTCTAGTCGTCTTCAACCTCACCTCCCCCCGTCCCACATCGTGGAGTCTGCCCCCATCCAACAGCACGTCGACACACACGTCCGTGCGTCGGTAGCATCTGATTAAGTGGTTTGGGATAATGAAGGATGTCGCGGAATTACTAAACTAGAGTACCGTAGTTGGGATTCCAAGATCCACTGAAACAATGGCCAGTTCCAGTCACGTGTGTCCGGCTCGACTCTTGCTGGGCTTTGGTGGCTCACAAGGTAGCTGCAGCTGCCGTCCGTGAAAGGAGCCGTGACGTACTCACGAGAAGCACGAGCTTGTTCTTGTTCGACTAATGATTTTTTATGACTAATAAAACGACTGATATTGTTTTAACTGTTTCAAGTGAACAGGACCAAAAATCTCCCATGATGCCCGGTCCTGGCCGGGAATAGGAACGACCGCGAGGCCAGGGGTCCATGGACAGCCCAGCCACGAGAACGGCGAGCCGGGGCAGGCGGAGGAGAGCACGCTAGCTTAGCTTGGTCCCGGTGGTTGGACGCAATCTTCCGTAGTTGGCTCAAGATGCTGTAGGTACAGTGCCCATGTCAGTCTTGTCTCATTTCGGCTCGTCGTGGCTTCGTTTCAGGCCAACACAACAGATAGACTGTCTGAAGCATCCAGCCTAAACCTACTGCCATTCGTCGAGGGCAACACAGAGTGACTTGCACTGGCTGGTAGTAGATCACAGTTTTCCTGGTCAGATCGCAGGACATCTTGAACGCTTCAAGAGTGGAGAGGACCATGTCTGAAATTCTGGATCGAGAGATGATCACAACCATCCATCATATCTACTACTATGATGCAGATACGTGTCGGTGCGAAGGCACCAACTTCATTCATTGCTGCATGCCAAATACTGTCTCCTCCTAGCACCCCCTAGGCCTTCCCCGCCCTACAACAGTGACCGGACCGAAAGGCGACTCTGGCCTGGTGTCGACGAGTCGTCCTCATGGTCCGGCATCCAGCTCGGCCAGCCAGAACGGCTCACACAAGACACGGCATCGTTGGATCATGTTGCAAATATGACGTAGCCAAGGCTGTAACTGAACCCAGAGCACAGGAACACTTACTACAGACAGCACCAAGGGGAACCATGGCAGAATACGTATTGACAAAGGGCAACGACGCACGAGACCAACTTATAAACAAGGCTCTCTGATCATACCCATTTTTGCCCCCCCCCCCCCCCCCCCCCCCCCCGCAGATTGCGAGAAGAGTCAACTGCACACTCGCGCAATCCGCATCACGGCCAATAATTGCGCATAGACAAGGAAACTACACTCAATGCAACATCAGTCCCATTCGAGCTCCTCTCAATAGACAGGAACAGCAAATCTTTCATCTTATTTTGCATGTGGGAGTATTGTTCACCTCAAGCTGGCAGACAAGAGAAGACTGTCGGCATGGGTAACATGCTGCAAGCAGACACCTCCAAACCACAGAGCTCTGCCTCCTTGTCTTCCTCAAGCTACACATTACAGGAGGCTTCTGCCATCAGGCGCTCCTGAGAAACTGAGCATGGTGCGCAATGTGATCGTCCATGAACGTAGCAATGAAGTAGTATGAGTGGTCATATCCAGGCTGCATGCGCAAGATCAGAGCAGCCCCTACAGCCTTGCACGCCTGCTCAAAGTTGTGAGGTAGCAACTGCTGCTCAGCCAGGAACTTGTCTGCATCCCCCTAAACAAAGTTGTCAACAAGAGCATAGCGGATAAGAGCTCCCACAGAAATAACCCTTTTTTACTTCAAAAAATTGCATAGTAGCAGCCTCAGGACTCATCTGACATTTAAATTTCCCCAGACAACGTCACACTGTGGGTGATGTATGATAGTTCTGAGCTCTAAAATCTATCAGAAACAGTTGATAAGCTTGACCTTGCCCTACTCTTTTGGGGCCTAGACGACTAGACTTCTAACCGGTTCAATCAAAACATGACATTTTAAATTAAATCAATCCATTCAGGCAGTAGGGATCTATGCTACTGTTAATAACTGTTATGTGACTCTAATAGGCTCTGAATACAGAATACTGCTCATGTGTGGAGTCCAACAAATGCTACGTGAATAAGTAGAGGTCTCATCGTTTGATGAGCTAATCCAACCCACAAGTGTAGAAGAGATCGTCAAAATGGCTGTGCGCAATCACGTGCAACAGCGTAACAATGAAAACGTGAACAACCCAATTAAAAAATGCTCTAAGGTCCCCATTTGCAATCAACTTCCCACCTACCTATTATCCACGATGGCAACTCAATAATGTTGACACAAACATCTGATTAAAGCTAGTTGAGTCAGATTCAGTGGTACCTCAAAAAAAATCCAGCTATAATGCTAGGTAGATTTTCAGATGTATCCTGGATTTGTTCTGATACGGGCTGGGTGGTCTGGGTGAGATTTCATTTTCAAGAATGAGAGATATCAAATGTAAGCACTAAATGACTAATCAACCTATTTTTATAAAAAAGAACATTTGTGGACAGGCAAGCAGGTGGTTTGGCCACATGGGCATGTGTCACCACACTCGACTTAAATGATATTTCCTCATTTTCAAACAGCTAACAGTTCCTTCCATGTTTTCATAATATAGGACAACAAACAAGCTGGGCTAGCAAAAACGTGATATAAGAGACAGGACATGAGTGAACACATGGCCAACACTGTACCTGATCGATTAGGATAGGAGTGGAAACTTTGCTGGTCTTTTTAATCAGGCAGGTTGCATCATATTCCTACACAAATCAGGCACTTATAAGTATCCGATATGTCTCAGAGGTAAGTGAAATCTAAAGAGAAGAATACCTCCCAATCTGATTTAGTTGAGCTCAAGTAATTTGAGAATGCTTTCTGACCCCACGGGCAGTTTATCGGATTGGCAATTGGAGCAAATGCTGATACTGACTGAAATATAAGATAAACCAAAATTCAGGGTGAGATTCAATACAAATGTCATGAACGTCTTGAAAGAGTTATCTAGGCTAAATAAAATGACATGTGAAGGGTACCTTGTATTCATCAGTGTTTTTCAAGTAAATTGTCAGTGCACCATGGCCTCCCATTGAGTGCCCAAAAATTGATGCCTGTGAAGTGTTAAGCTGTTCAAAGTTGTCACTTAAAACTTTTGGAAGTTCCTTCACAACATAGTCATACATGCGCCAATTTTTCCACTTTTCATTTGTGGCATTCAAATAAAACCCGGCACCTAGTAAAAAAACAAATGTTAGCACATCTGAACAAGTGCAGAAATAAAATCGATCCAAGCTACTAGTGTATACAAACTTCAAGTGGTGTTTCTGCAATGTTCCAACAGGAATGTTTTGACAGAATGTAATCAAACCCCTCTTACTACTAAAGCACTATTATAACCTATATACTTGCTGTGATAAGGGTGTCAATTTCCCTCTCTTCCTCAAAATACGTAAAAGAATCTCATCATGTACAGCTACTGTATCATCATGAGCATACACAGGGCACTGCAAACAAGCAACACTGCACAGTGCTTTTCAAATATGCTAAAATCCACCTAAGTTAACACATGGGGACCATGGCACAAGATCGGTAAAAGGAAAAAAAGAAATGTATAGCTAGAACTCTAAAAATATTAACCAGCAGGGCTACAGGAAGTAAGCAGTGTTCTTACCCAGACCTCTAGATACACCAATATGGAAGTTGACATGATTAGTTCTTGCAAGTTGAATGCTGCTTCTATTGTTACTTAATCGATAGGTTACTAAGTTGAGTCCACTGTAATTGAACCCAAATATTTATTTCTTGTGCATGAATTCTATTCTCCTTTTGTAATTCAATGAGTTTTCTTTACCAAGTATTTGACAAAAATGCTGATGTTAAATAGGTGAAGAATGCTGTACTAATGAATGACAACGGCCTATGCAACAACTGATAGGCACACCAACCAATGGCAAATGGCTCTAGGTTATGCAGTTAGCAATCATTCTCCATGGAAGTTAGCATAGATTCTAGAATATATGATTTATTTAGCATTTGTTTCAACTGTATTTGTGTTCATCGAGATTTGATATTAGTATATTACCATACTTAAATCATATATCATGCAGCAATCTATCGTGCTATGGTTTGACATTAACTTTAGTAGAGACTGGACTAATGAACTTATGAAAGTTCTGGTCAATGCAACAGCCAACAGGTTTCATACATGTCACACTAGTGACTAGTCACAACAAATTTCATGCATGCCTAAAAAAAGTACTATCATATAGTGAGCTAATTCAGACTAGCCTATAAGCTCTTGCGAATTTGTGAAGAAACAATTAAGGGAGGTGGATAATGGCATAGTGAAATCATCACGGGGTAACTTGTCAAGTTGGACATGTAGCATGCATTTGGTTTCAGGATGACTTGGGACAGGATCTCTTCTTCAGGGATGGAATCATTCCATGTAAGTGTTTGGCTCATGGGATAGGATGGTTCCAGGTTTTTGTTTGGTAGAAGGGACAAGGGATGGGTTGGATGAAGCCCCTAGATAGCAGATACCGTTTGCTGACGTTATACAAGGACCCACTGGTTAGCAGTACCATGTGTGGGCCCACCAGTAAGCCTGACAGCCTTTTCTTCCTCTATCTTCTTCCCGTCCCTAGCCCCAATCTGATTCGCCCCTAGGACGATGGTGGGCAGCCAGCAATCTCCTCGCCCCCACCCCAATTTGGCACCAGCCAGTGATCTTTGTGGCCCCAGCCTGATTTGTTCCCAGCCGATGGTCTCCTTCACCACCCCAGTCCGATTCGCCCCCAGCCAGTGAGCTCGTTCACTGCCCTAGCTCAGATTCACCAACCGCTCCTCGCCCTCAGCCTCGCCGCCTTGTATCAGCCAAGCTGGCCATTGAGGTCCATGGCATGGACGGTCGTCGCCTATATCAACAGAAGGAGACGAGCCTTCGTTGTTAGTTCAGCATGTGCATATAGGGCGCACATCAGTGAGATATGGGCGGTGAACGGCTACAGCAATGAGGAGCAGGTGGCAGACAGAGGTGCCACAAGATGGGAGCTTGACCACAAAGAAGCGGAGGACGGAAGGTAACGCTACGAAACAGGGACGAGTCTGTCCGCTTGATACGGAGGGACGGCTTGGTCCCTGAATCTGAAAGGAATATCCTCTATTGGGGATGGTCCTCTCCCCTGTACTCACATCCAAACAGTCCATAATATAGGATTGTCCCGCCCCATCCCCTGATCCAATCACATGGTTAATGATGCTTGCCAAGTCAGGAGACCATACATTTGTACAAATGCAAAACTTATAGCAAGATTATCTTAGACCCCTTCATTCCTTACCAACACCAAGATCATAGCTGTCTGACTCTCCTTCAATATTTAACCCACCTGCATGAACCAAAGGAAAAGAGCAATGAGAAAAACAGAAGTCCTTTACAGTAAGAAAATAATAAGCATATAGTGTATTCTCAACGATGAAAGGTGGGGAATATCAATAGAAGTGAGATCACATCGAGCATACTCCAAATCATTTGCAGGAAAGGAACAGGCACTGCAGTAAGTGATCAACAGGACCCTAGCTATATGTAGGGTCTTCAGTACAGCCAGCAGGCGCTGCGGCTGCAGCTGTGTTTGCCATTTCTTACTGGCAGATCACTGTAGCAACAATATCAACAGCTGAAGATGCAGCTGTAATAAGCTGCAGCAAACAACCCCATGGTAAATTGGGAAATAATCATTACCATTGGTTATATCACTAAACTCAACTCTAAGCCATGTTTAAAGAAAAAAAATACAGTTCCTAAGTGCTCTAGAGATGTCTTAGTCTCTTTTGCTGATAAGATTGTCTTGGTCATACCAAGCCCGGAAAAAGGATCTACAATGGTGGGATTACTGATAGCACAAGCCCATCAGATATGAACAGTTCAGGTAGTAAACACTTGTTCCTTAAGCTCTCTAACATACCAGCAGGATTGTATTTATCAAATTAAATTTTAGGAATCCAAGTCTTGACAAGTGATAAAAAGGATCCGTTAAGCACAAAAGATGTTCATAGCATAAACTCTGGTATTAAAACTAATTGACAGATGTACAAAGGATGAGCTACCTCACATGAATAAGTGGCTCTAAAATCTACCAAAATTGCTGGTTATGACACATAAATGGAGCAATCACACTACAAAATTGCTAGTGGGTGGTAAGGCAATTAAGGGCATGCTTGGATCCATTGCCTAGTGTTAGAGTAATAGGAATAGTACCATATTGTCTAGCCACAAGAGGTGTTAATCCTATGTACCCTATATAATCAGCCCATGAGGCCCAATGCAATATATCTAATATTCCACCAATTATATTATTCTCTTTCATGGTATCTTTCGCCTAGGTTTAGATCCTAACCCTAGCCGCCGCCGCTTCCGCCGCGCGCCCCCGGGGAGGGATCAATCTCCGCCGGGGGCAGCGCCCTTGTTTAGGCGTCCGATCCTATTGATCCGGCTGCCACCGTCGTTGTCGCGCAGCAGATCGGGATCTCCCGTCGTCGTCGCCGCCTCGTCCCCGGACTCGTCGTCGGGCTGCCGTCGCCTCGTCCCCGGATTCATCGTCGGGCCGCCGCCGCCTCGTTCCCGGGTTCGTCGTCAGGCTGTCGTCGTCGACACCTTCCCGATCTTCGTCGCATGGATTTTTCTTTTCCCGATCAAAGATCGGATTGCGTCGCCCTGTCATTCGTTGTTGCATCGTCGTCAACACTCCTGAGGATGAGGTTGTCGCTGCGCCCTCCCAGGCTGCAGTGCCGACGCTCGTGGTCACGCCATCACCGCTGGTGTCGCCGCACTTTTCAGGCGGTAGCGCCACCCGTTCTGCCGGTCCTCGTCACGCTGGCTCTCGATCCAAGTCTGCGCCGACTGCCGCAAGCTCGCGGACACCGCCACTGGTGTTGCTGAAGGAAGATGCCTGTGCGTTTGTTGACACGTCCAAGCTGCACCATCTACCTTCGCCATCTAGTCGGCTCATCGTCCTGCTGAACATGCCAGCAAGAAGATGCTGATTTTGTGCACTCGTGTGCCTCCATTGACGCCTCGGATCCGCACCTCCTCCACAGCTTCGACCACGTCCACCTCAACCTCGGCTACTTCGACACTAAGGGGCTATCATCTTGCACGATGACTCATTGGCTTCTTCTCCAGCCACAGCATACGCGACACATCGACTGTTATGACTGCGGGGAGATGTTAGCTTGTCAGCTTCTTCTCCAGTCTCACCGTCTGTAGCGCTCCCGCTGTGACTGCGGGGGGATGTTAGAGTAATAGGAATAGTACCATCCTATGTACCCTATATAATCAGCCCATGAGGCCCAATGCAATATATCTAATATTCCACCAATTATATTCTCCTACACCTAGCCTTGCCTGACTTTGCTAGGCAAGGATATATGTTTGGTAGCTTCCCAAAAACTTGCTTTGCTAGGTGATCTAGCCAGCCGCAGCAAGGAAATCCTCGCGGAGCCAGGCGAGCCGATTCGGCTCTCCTGCTGCAGAAAACCGAGTGCTGCGCAATAAATGAAGATGTCCATGCAGCAGGTATTAAACACAATGCTAGCTCTGCTGTGCACATATGCTGCTGATGCATGAGCCATACTAGTTCCAATCTTTTCTTTGTTTGTATAGGTGGAACCGGTGAGCATCTCCAAGAGATTAGCCAAATCGTTTTCTAAAGTTAAATTTGGCTATTGCTAAAAGAAAAACGTCTCCAACAGGCTCTGTAAATGACTCTCCAAATTTAGAATTTCTCCATCCCACCTTATTCACTCTCTAATTTTGGATAGCCTACCTCACTAGCTACCTATCTTTCAGTTTTGCAGAGTCTGTTGGAGTACTCTAATGTTATCTATTTTAGAGAGTAACAAAATCAGTAAATTTAGCTAGTATTTTTAGCTAATCTCTTGGAGAAGTTCCTTAAGTAAAAGGTACAGTCCAAAAGCTGTCAGAAGGACTTGGCAAGCACACTACCAGATAAAGAAACCAAACAACATTTCATCTCTTGCCTAAACTTGTTCAGCCAAGTCAGGCTAAGCTTGCGCAACTAGCCTCTCCTAGCAAAAGATCCAAGCATGCCCTAACAAATAGGGGCTTATCCCTGTGTGCCATCAAAAAAGATGGTGTCGGCCCTCATGCCATTAAAAAGTTGGCTCGGACCTGTGTGCCATGACGTTTATCTCTTTTGCCCTCCACGCCATTCCGTCCACTTTTAGTTCTAACGGTGTCAAACTACAATGAAAAAAGTCTAAACTACCCTCGTATCTAAGGGTCACGTGAAAGTTCATCGTTCCTCTCATGCCACTGACTTCCATAATACATGGAACGTTCAGTTTGAATGGCATGGCAAAAACAGCAGCCGTACACAGTGAATATTGGCCCGTATTCAGTGAATATTAAGTGCTACAGGTTGGGGGATAACAAGACTGGCTCAGCTTTCCCAAATGCAGAAAACTGATTGCCTGGTAGGCATATACTGAAGCTCAGAAAGGTTTCAAGCCAGTTTTTATCAGCAAAATAAAATTGTTTGTTCAAGAACTTGCAGCTTCGTTGCAATATGCACTGTATGATGTAACTCTTGATCAATATATAAGTACAGCATCTTCAATAAAATATTTTTTCCCTTATGCCTAGTACCTGTTCTTTAGGAAATCCGAGAAAATATCACCAGCGATCTTATATTCATAACCACTAGAGTAAAAAAAAAAAGATCACAACTACAACGGTCCCTTCTCTGCTTTGCAAGGCAGCTATTGGCCAACTTGACAATTTTTCTAGTGCCCTGCTTAGAGTAGTGGCCCTCAAGCCTTTTATCTATAATCTTGCTGAACTGCTTACTTCCAACGGGATACAGCCTCACCCATTCCAGAAGTTTCTGCTCGTTCTTGGGACAGTTCCTCTCCATTGAACGCCGTCCCGTGAGGATCTCATATAGAACTACTCCAAAGCTCCACACATCACTCTTTGTAGTGAGATGGCCTGTCTCAATATAATCTGGAGCTGCATAGCCCAAGGTCCCCATAACCTGATTGCATATTATTTTCATTGGGATATAGAATAAGATTTCAATAGAGCAAACTTCTGTAAAATGGCCAAGCATAAGTTAAATAATCTTGTTCTGTTCTATGAAGGGTTGAAGGCAAATCAACACATACTGCTGTAGAGACGTGGGTATCACCAGCTGATGGTCCTTCCCTTGCCAATCCGAAATCTGAAAGTTTTGCTCTAAACTCCTCGTCCAGCAGTACATTTGAAGCTTTGAAATCGCGATATATGACATGTAATGACCAAACACACATATCTCTCATTCTTTTTTTGGAAACAAAATCAAATATTGACTAACTTGGTTGTCGAGGGAAGATGCACATACTGAGGACAGCAGGTTCCTTTGCAGCTGGGCGGCGCGGTGGGTGTGGCGGCTCGGCATTCCGTCGAACACCCTACGCGCGGCGCCCATGTCCCCAGCCTCGGCGTGCAACCTGATGAGCACGGTGGCCAGTACATTTAGCAGCCTCGACGCGGCGGCCGAGTTCGAGGTCCAGGGCGCGCGCGCACGCCGTGGCGGCGAGGTGGTACGTGTGCCGGTCGGGCGCGCAGGAGCAGGACGCGAGCATGCGCGGTAGAGCGCCGCGGCCTCGCGCGGGAGGCCCAGAGCGAGGTAGCCCCCAAGCATGGCGTTGTAGAGGAGCGGCTTGGGCGGCGCTGCGGAGAAGGAGGAGGAGGCGGCGGCGGCGTCGAACACCCCGCGAGAGGCATCGAGGTCGCCGAGGCTGGCGTAGCGGGGAGCGACGCGAGAGTCAGCCAGAGGATAGGGATGGGGGTAGTATGGACATTTTCCCTGGCCGGTCCCACGTGTCAAAGCTACCAAACGGCGAAAATCAAACAGAATGGAGACGGAATGGTGTGGAGGACAAAAGAGATAAACGTCATGGCACAGAGGTCTGAGCTAACTTTTTAATGGCATCAGGGCCGGCACTATCTTTTTTAATGGCACACAGGGAAAAGCATCTAACAAATACCACTATGAACTTTAGAACCTTGCTTGACAAATCCCCAATAGGGGAGTATGTCAGGTTACTCTGCCCTTTTGGGGAGGTGACACTTTTTTTTAACAGCATTTGATAAGCATTAGGTCCACTGAGCTTCAAAAAAGTGCTTATTAACACCTTCAAAACATAAATCTGGTCTTGCACTTAGGGTGGGTATGAACCGGTTGCACGATGAATCTATCAAAAGCCAAAAGGATTGTGATAACAGGACCGATTCTAAATGGGCGTCTCATTGCACATTGGAATTCGGCAATCAGCCAGACACCAGACTATGCAGGCAAACATTAGTATAGCCAGACCACCACTTACTCGAAGGGGGAGGAGGGGCTCTATAAACACTGCCACTAGCCCACTAGTGAGATTACCATTCTCAAAGCACAAGACTGAGTAGATGTGCAGACTTCCGGACGAGGGCACATAGATGTGCAGGCATAAACCCTAGAAACATGACGATGTCAGTCAGAGGGAGGAGGGGGGGTCAATTTCGACATACGTGGGGAGGTGTCAGGCGCGACGAGGGCGATGCCGTGGGCGGAGGCGGCGCGCTGGGCACCGGACTTGATGATGAAATTCTCGTCGGTGCAGGTGAGGCCCGACAGCCAGTACAGCACCTGCAAAGCATCCATACGACACCGCGTCACATTCCGCAGCCCAGATTAGACCAGATGGAGAGGATAGAGGACTAGGGTAGTGAGGCGGCGGCGCACTCACGGGTATGTTGGACGCCGGGGACGGGGGCAGGTAGATGGAGAAGGTCATGGCGCAGCCGAGGGTGGCGCTCTGGTGGCGGAAGCGGAGGTTGAATCCGTCGAACATCTTGCTGCTGCTCAGTTGCTCCAGCGCCGCCGCCATTGTTCGATCCGCGCGGCGCCTCCGGCTTCGCCTTCCGAATTCGGATGCGGTGGCGATGTGGAGGATGGGGGGGTGTCCCGGTGGCCGGAGTGGTGATTGGTGAACTGGTGACTGACTGGCGTTTGGGCGGAGAGGCAGGAAATATCCGAGGCTCAGTGGGCCTTATCCAACCTGATATGGGCCGAAAGCACGAAAACGCGTATAATGTCGTGTTTTTTTTTTGTTTTTTTTTTGCCTCTGAACTAGCGCCATAGCACAGATTTTTCAAGCGTTAAATAGTGTTTTTACAAGATTGTATGTATAAAAGTTAAAACCTACACTTGGCCTTCTGCTCTCAAGGAAATATACGGTCTGAGACACCGCAGAATAGTAATTTCCAGGAAGACATTTTTCTTTGAACCATGTAGTAGTCACATAAAAAAAGGAAACTCTAGTAATTTTTTTCTCAAATACGCAAAAAAATTACGCATCATTGTAATAAAGAAGAGTTTGACTATACAAATGGCGCATTCTGGCAAGCACCCTAAAATGTCTACCGATTACATAGGCTGGACCTTCCTAGTATACATCTTGAAATTTCGATATTATCTTTTGTACTGATAATGTTGTTATATATAGCATTTTATCATTAACACCCATGCCATGACTGATTCTCCCCCTTGGCAATGGAAGCCATTGGCATGTTAAATTTTTCCAAGCATTGCGCTCTTTTAGGAGACTTATTACATATATCTGTCAGGCAGCACATGACGGGTAAGTTTATCATCTTGGAGTTCTTGTGTCATTAGTACATCTCTTTATGTTGCAGGAATATTGCAGAAAACTAAGAAAAGCATCCGCAAATAAACACAGGTTGATCGTGAAAATCAGACACACTCACACAACACATTGCACGATGCCAATTTCCAGCAAGAATACTCTCAACTGGGTGTTCACATAATACGAACTTATAGCATTTATTGATTCAGTAATCTCTTGTACATCATGGCAATGAGGAAGCACATAGAATTAGACAACTCACAAAACCCCATGCAGGTCGGACACAGGACAATAAGCACAGTGGAGATACCTGCTCCAAGCACAGCGCCTGTTTATATTCTACTAATTTACAGGACTAACTAGATCATGGTTTTCCAAGGAGAGATGGGCGGTAGAATGCATGGCTTTGTGCCATCTCAATCCTTTCCCGAGGATCATTCAACGTTTCATCCCTCAGGGCTTGAAGAATGTCCCTTGCTGGGAGCTCCCTGCGCATCAGTCAGGTATAGTATATCAGAAGGGTAAAACGAAAGCAGTTAAAAGGAATCAGTAAGAAGAGGTCACTTTTCACTTCGGTTGCACTGCAGCACTCACTCCTCAAGCACACTGTAAATTCTGCAGTTATGTGCAGAGTAGTGATGATACATAGCACAAACCTTTTTATCAGTATTCTGTAAAGCCTCTTCAGGATTGGGCATAGCTCAGCTGGAGCAACCTGCTTGTTTTCTTCCGGGTGCTGCACACTTAAGCTGGGCTGACTAAGCAGCTCAAAAAATGCACCAACGGCGGAGACACCCTATCCAATGGAATGGCAAAATGATCATTGTGAATCACATTGTGTAAAAAAGGAAAAGGGATGGCTGCAAATGTCAGGGTTATCTAATATTCAAACCAAAAGCTTAGAGATCTTCTCAGAATAAAACAAGATAAAACGGAAAAAAAAAAACAGAGTCAAAACATTACCTGAATCATTCCCTTTCCCTTGATACTATCACCCATGTCAGGACTCAATTCTCCCTTGGCAAGCATTTGCCCATACCATGCGTTGCGACCTTTTAGAAGAGTTACATATGTGTCAGCCAGAAGAGGACCAGCGAGTTTCTCAGGTTGCTCTGTCAGCAAATGAGTAATGAATATCATCTCTGACGTGCAATGAGAAAAATATACAGATTTGCTTGTTGCACTCTCGTTTGTTAGAGCTGCCACCATTCCTGAAACATAAAGGCAAATATGATAAGACTGGTACTCACAGAAAATGTAGTAAAACAGAGTATAAGAAACTACACACTTCAGTGTGTGTGTTAGAGAAGAAAAAAAAAGTAGAAGAAACTATCCTATTTGTGCCCATTGCCATTTATGACAAAAACAATGTTCATTCAAAGAATGGAGATTAAAGTAAGCAGCAAGCATTTAAGCCTATATCCCTATTTGCAGGTTTTCCAATTCGATTGTTTCTTTTCTTAAGGAGCCCTTCTGATTTTAGGTACCCCACCCATACTGTATGCAGGCAAAGAGGTCAACTAAAAAAATTCAGCAAAGAAAAACATTTTTATGTTTTCTTCAACATCAAGGAGTAGATGCCAATTGTACAACAATGTTGACAGCCAAAAGAGAACATAGAAGTTAGTTTTACCTGCGCCAATTGCATAGACATTCTTCAGGCCACCCATCACCTCATGAGTGACAAGATCACTGTTGTCCCAGACAATGAAATGTGGCTGCCTCAAAAACTTAGCAAGTGGCTTCCTCCACTTGTTGGATCCACAGATTCGAGCGTTTGCATATTCTCTGTTATAAATTTCTGAGGCGATGTTTGGTCCTCCAAGATAGAGTATATTCTCAGTTGGAACTCCAGCTGCAACGCATTCCTAAAAAATATCAGCCTGTATGTTGAGCTCAAATTCGCAGGCCCAGCATTAAGCACAGACAAAGAAAATAACAAATTATATGTTCCAACCAGATGCATGTCAAGATCAAGATCATTCCTTCCATCAGGGCATTGAAGATAAGCACCATGTCATGACCATGCCATAAATTTAGAACATTGGCGTGTTTTGACTTGCAGTATACACAAACACGTCATAATAGTAAATAAAAAATTGGAACAGACACGTAAACACATCAATCAGATTTGGTTGCAGTCTTCAAATGAAGGGGAAATTTTGATACTATTATGGAGTGAATGAATTGTTAGAGAGAATGAATTATCCACAAACTAACTCTGTTAAGCAGCTAATGGCATTAATTATGCAAATTATCTGGTTATGGTATAGAGGACAATCAATAAATGGGACATGCTGTTTCCTATAAATGGATAATATGGTAGGTAACGTACTGAAATTATTAGCATGGATTATAAACATCAGGTTCGTTTGTCAGAGATGTGCAGTACACAAATGAGCTTTCCACATGATAGCATTTTGTACACTGATCAAGAATTCTGCTATTTTTAATCATTACGCTAGCAAATAGCCAAGTACTACAAACACTTTGATCAAGCAGCTTATCATGCATGTCACAAATCTTTTTTGAGCAACCAAGACCATTCAACTTAGCTATTTGGAAGTTGGAAGTTGAATCTTGGTAAATGAATCTTTCAAAGTTTAAAATACTCAGGCAGAGGCAGGGACAAGACAGAGACAAGAGAGATTCTTACTTGCAGAGCTAATCATTTGAGTAGGTGTAATGATACGAGGCATTGGATCCAACGAGGCTTCAATTCCCTTAGCGAGGGAAATGATGACCGGAACACTGATCCTCTCCTTCCAATACTCACTGATCTCATCAAACACCTCCCTGGTCTCAGTGGACGGCACCCCATTCACAACAATGTCAGCATCCCAGACGGCCTCCTGCAGGTTAGTGACGACCTTGAGAGGGCAGAGCGGCGTGTCGACCATGTTGAGACAGAACCCGTCCCTGAGTATCTCGTCGGCGTACAGCGTGCGGTCTCCCAGCCGCGCCTCGACGTACTTGAGGTAGGCGCAGCGGCGGATGAGGCGCCTCAGCACGTCCTCCCTCGAGTTTATCACCTCGAACAGGTGCTCCGCCGTGGACCGGTCCACGCTCCGCCCCGCCCGCCGCCAGATCCTTATCTGCACCTTGTCCCGGAAATGCCCGTACGCGTCCTGCAGGAGGGCCGCGAAGACGCTGCCCCACGCGCCGGCGCCGACGCTGACGATCTTCAGCAGGTCCCCTTCCGACTTGCCCAGCAGCCGGCGCAGCTCGTCCAGCCGCTCCTCCGTGGCCGTGCCATTGTTGCCACCGTTGACCGATCCGTTGACGTGCACGCTCCCAACCATCTCCCGAGCTCAGCAGGAACGGCGTTAGGCTCGGCTCAGAGGCGCGCGCTCCGCTAGGTAATTAATCGAGCACCTTGAGCGCGAGCGCGAGGTATTCCCAACCTCTTCACCAACCGCGGACCTAACGCAACGCCCTCCGATCCTCCGCTCAGAAAACTCCGAGAGCTGGTCATCCACCGCCACCTACAAACCACAGAAACGGCGAGCGAGCACGGAATCAAGCACGGCACGGGACGGCACTGATCGAATGCGTAGCAGGGTCGTAGGGATGGATAAGTTAAGTAGGGAGATGAACCGCAGTAGTAACGCAAGCGGCTGCCTTTACGTCGTCACCCACCTCCAGCTCAAGGATCCCGGGGGCGGAGCTGGCTGGCAGCCGGCATTGAGGTGAGGAGGGTGGGTGGCGGATGGGGATGGGGATGGACGCAACGGCCCGGCGCGGCGCTGGGTTGGGTTGGAAGCAAGCGTCCGATCGCCTTGGATAAGTAGATAGATGGGGTCCGGAGAGGTGGGTGGAGGCATTGATGGGCATGGATGGCGCCAACCATGCAGTGCCCGCCATTAATGAGCAAGCAAATGAGCGATGGCCGGGAGTGGGGAAGGAAGGAGCAGAGGGGCGGGACAAGACAAACCTCTGCTTCAGTGCTTCGCTCGCTGCTTCCCGAGCTAGCTGGTTGTTGAAGAAGATGGCAAACCAACTGCTGCGACTGCGATCGATACCGATGTGCCAGCCACAACCACAACAATGGAAGCATCGCTGTCCTCCCCTTCCGCTTCCGAACGGACAGTTGCAGCTTTCTGCCTTTCTAGCTCAAAGAAACATACCGACGTCCCTCTCAGGGCATACGGAGTATGACTGAATGTATGTTCGCTCCGCATCATAATAGGTTAATACTACTTCTGGGCTTATGACTTCTGTATAAATAAAGTGATCCACGTAGATTAGTAAGTATTGAGATTACTATTTACACAATACAAACTATCATTATTTATAGCTTCTAAAGTGACTTTTCCCTTTCATCATGTCATACATTTATTTTATTACTCTCTTCTTTTTTAGTATGGATCACTTTCTCTCTCCTTAAACATATGTATCTTCACCAAGAGATTATGACAAGTTTAGAGCACATATTTTTTTTATCCGAACCTACATGACACTTAAGGCTACAAACAAAAAACTTGTATTAGGGAAGCCCTGTCATTAGCTCCTTTCTTGGTTGTCAGTTGCAAGTTGCAACCTCCACCAGGCACCATGGTACTCACTCCTTCTAAGGTTCTGTTTGTCCAGCTGTGAGTTAAAAGAAACTGTGAACTGTGTCGTGGAAAAGGTGTAAATTGTTTGGTTAAAACAACTGTAAATTCTATCTGTTACTACTGAAACTATGAACATCTCTCCGCTTTCGTTCATTTGAAGAAAACATAAACATGGAATTAAGTTCTAAAGTACTTCGAAAACTGTATAGCATGAAAGCAACAACTTCTAAGAAAGCAGATTTAGTTTCCACCTATTTGTCTCTGATATTTTTTTTTATCAAAAGCACTTTATAGAAGTTGAATCAAACACAACATAATCTCCTACATGTAAATGTTTTTCCATAAAAAAGAAGAGTAAAATATATGAGCATTCATCAAACTTATCCCGTGTTGTCATCTGGCCCATTTAGACCCAAAATTAAACATATCAATAATTATTGGGAAAATATACTTTAGGTCCCCCAACTTTCACAAAAGTTCGTTTTATGTCCCTCAACTCCAGAACTGGGTAAAAACACATCCCTCAACTTTCAAAATCATTCATAGTATGTCCCTCGGTGGTTTTAGAGAGTGGTTTTGGTATAGTAAAGGTGAATTTTCTACAATGATAGTCGTTTTGGTTTTTTTATTTATTTTGGCTATTCAAAAATCATAGTAAATCATAGAAAAAATATAAAAATAGAAAAATCTAATTTTTTGGACTCCACATGAGTAAATCTACATGGTGAACATATAATATAGTATTCTTTAGTCTAATAAAATAATTATAAAAGCCACAACTATGAATTATTTCAATTAATCACTAAAAGCATAGATCTAAAGCTAAAAAAAAACTTTGTACTAAAGCATACAATATTATATATTTACAACATGGATCTACTCATGTGGAGTTCAAAAGAATTGGATTTTCTATTTTCTATTTTTTTGTCATTTACTATGATTTTCAATTATTCAGCAAAATAAATAAAAAAGAAAAAGACACAACCTTCATAGAAAAACTTTATACTAAAGTATACCATATTATATATTTACTATGTAGATCGACTCATGTGGAGTACAACAAAAATGAATTTTCCATTTTATGATTTTTTTTGTGATTTACTATGATTTTTCAAAGATTCAGCCAAAATAAAAAAAACAAAACCGACGTCACCATAGCAAATCCACCTTTACTATAGCAAACCATTGTCTAAAACTGCCAAGGGACGTAATATGAATGATTTTAAAAGTTGAGGGACATGTTTTGCTCGGTTTTAGAGTTGAGGGAACTAAAGCGAACTTTTACAAAAGTTAGGGGCCTTAAGTAGACTTTTTTCCATAATTATTGTGTTTTTTATAAAAGAATTGGAGAGAAGCTAGGCCCATACTTGGGCTGTCGTGTCTGTTCAAGTAAACTGGCTTTGCATCTACATAGCCATCTGCAGTTTTTTTTTCCCCAAAAACATATGGAGGACCAAAAGCCCACAGCTCTGCAAAACAAGCAAGACACCTCCAGTTGGGCTCGCTTTTCTTGGCCCAACATCCCACAGCCCACGTCTAAATGGAGCCGAAAAAGATCCAACCCAAAGGAAGCATCCGGCGCAGTCGACCCGGACCCGATGTCGCTTGTCGCCTACGACGCCTCCGACGAGGAAGAAGCCGGCGAGCCTCCCGCCGCCGCGGCGCCACAGCCTGCCACCATCGGTCCACAGCCAAGGCCTCCGTCTCCTTCGACGGCGTCGGGCGCAACTCCTTGGTCTACGCCGGCGGCGGCGGCAGCCAGCCAGTAAGCTTCTCTCCTCGCAGTCTTCTCTCTCTAGGGTTTCGCATGTAGAGATGGGTGTTGGTTGGTAGGTGACCAGCTGACGGGGCCGGCTGATTTCGTGTGCTGTGCTGAAAGTTGAAGCTACTGGCTATCGAATCGCTGTACTAGCAAACCCTGCATCAATACAATTTGTTTCGCTTTCCCATATACTTGGCTCACAGTAGCACGACATCTCAGGTAACAAAGGTTCAATTCGGAATGACTATTGACATGCATGTGTTTTGCAATGTGCTCCTTAAGTGATGGGATTTATTTATTTCTATACTTCTATAAATATATGTTCATCAGGATGTGCTTGCCCTTCTCTTTATAAATAGCACAGCTTCATCTCTTCTCTTTAGAAACCACGGAACAGGCAAGACACCTCCACATCTACCTTTAGATTCAGTTCACAAGCTTAGCAAGTTAGCAGCACTCAAGGGAACCAGATTTAATCCAACTAAACACTGTATCTAAAATGATAAGGTCGGTCCCGGGACATCTCATTGACCACAATGGTATTCCTTATGTTGCAATGTTTGGAATGCTTAATGATGGCTTATGAATGCAACTGACCACATGTTGAGTGCATTTTGTTTATGGGCCAAAGTAAACTATATGTGAACAAATCAGTCACATATAAAGCATTTGTTCACTACTGCTACTGCATTGGGTTCTTCAAAGAATCACAGTTGTTCGTGTTAATGCTCACCATGTACCACAATTAGATGATGATTATGCTGTTCTACTTTAGCATGCCAATGTAAATCAATCTGGAAATATTATACTTATATAAGACACAACCAATTTGGCTCTGGTTTGCATGTGGTGCTAGATTTCTCTTATCACCACGGTTTATACAAGCTGCTTGTCATAGAATGAGTCACTAAGGCACTAATAGATTATGCGCTTGTTCTGCTTCCCTTTTCATGGACCTGATAGTTTCTCTAAATTCCAACAAGTAAGGAAGAGCATTTTCCTTGTCCCTGATCTTTGTCCATTGTTTTGGAAAATGAATGGTACTTCTAACAGGATAAGCTGGATTATTGGATGCCCTGTGATGCTTTGGTTTATTGGGCAAAAAGATTGCAATTGATATTGGTTATTTAAAACAGACACTTCCCTTCTGCATTTGATCCTATGTTATATTTCATTGCTCCCTCTTTATTTTGGTTCCTGGCCTTGTTTTTCTTTTCTCTGTTTTTTTTTCAGTTATGACTGCATGCTGAAGTTTTTTTTTCCTGATGTATACTTGATTAGTTGGCAGTTTCCTAAACGAACAGTACATTACTACCAGTACTCCCACCATTGCTATCTAGGTTTGATATGTATTGGTGAGTTCTTAACTTCTTGTTTTTGTCATTTTGGTCCAGAAGTGTAGTACCTATTAGTTCAAGTAATGTCTCTCTGCCCACACCATCATTAGACCTCCCAGACGTTACAGATCTCTTTGCCCCCCCTGCTGATAATGCATCAAGGAAGAGAGAATCAAATGGGTCTGCTCTTCATGACTCACGCAGTAAATTTCCAAGGATGCAATCACAACCCCGAGGCATAAGAAGTGCTGCAGGGAACACTCTAATTCCACCACAGCTTCGTGGAAGGTTAGTTTCTTCTTCTTTTCATTTCTCTTTCGGTGTCACATGGGACCACCTTATTATATGTATTCTGTCACCTCCTCGGCTAACCGATCAAATGATGTTTTGTGGGCTCACTCCCAGAATGTATTTGCCAATTGTTCACATTATGTATTTTGTATCCCTGAGTAATGTCTATATTTTGCTTACTGCTTCACAGGAGCAATGTTGTTACCGAAGACATGAGCAAACTCTTTGTGGCTAAACGAAAAGAGTAGCATCTTAACATTTTCTGAACCCGGACCTCTGTTTGGACTTATGTACTGGCTCCCATAATCCCATGGATGTGCCGGCATGATCCGAGGATGTTGCTGACTCCAAAAGAACTGAAGGGAGGATGTTAATGGTACCACAACATGGACTCTTAACTCACAGTGGGCCATCGTCGGATATCAAAATGTTCTCTTAGAACATTTCTTTGGTGCTCACTCGCGTTTCATGTTCAACGGTGCAACATGCCTGATGTTGGATGCATGTAAAATCTGTAACTCTGTTATGTTATGGCATCTAGATGCTCTGCTCTGTTTAGGAGTTAGGACTAGACGCAACTCCATTTATCTTTTGATCGGTGATGACACTCAATGTATTCCGCCCCTGGCTTAACTTCATGCAGCTTTTTGTCTCTTACTCTCAAGATTCTGCTAGCAAATGAGCTTGTTTTTCTTTTAACAAAGTACTCACATAAGCTAATTCCACGCCTGTTGTAAACTTGTAAATTGCAAGCTACCGCAACCATCCTTCTCCTGCAGGATTGCAGTTGGACCAAGAATTTATAATGTACTCTCTTCATCTCATCACTAAATTTATATGAGAATATAACAATATTTAAGATGTCAACTCTTCATTAAGTATATGTTTGTAGTATATTTATTTGATGTCATAAATTTTTGTAATTTACTTAATAGTTTTCGTTAAACTTATTCACTATTCCCTCCGTCCCATAGAAAGTCATGTTTTTTACCTTTTCACATCATGTTTGACCATTCGTTTTATTCAAAATATTTTTGTAAATTATAAAATAAATAAATTAATATTAAAATATCTCTGATGATAAAATAAGTCATGAATAAATAAATAATATTTATAAAAAAAATTGAATAAGACGAACGTTTAAAGAAGATGACATGAATTCTAAAGTGACATTTTTAATGAGACCGAGGGAGTACTCAAGATGGTTGGGGTTATTTATAATTTGGAATAGAGGGAATAGTTTGAGGAATGCTATAGATCACTCGTGTGTTTCTGTTCCTTCTGGCACACAAATTTTAATTGTGTCTCTGACTTGTGGGGTCATCTTGTCGTCGCTCACTTCAGCCGGTTCATTTCCCCACTGCCCACCGAGGCTTTGTTGGTTCGCTGCATGTTGTGAATTTTGCAGAAACAACCCGCTTCCTGCTATCAAGTGAGGAGGGTCCGGTCATCGTCTCGCGAAGCGACGAGGAGGGCTCGTTGTCCAAGGTGATGTCGCCGGCTCGACGCGTGCTGTACGGGGCGTCATCGCGAGTTGACGGGCCCGCGGATCATGCTGTGCGCGCGAGGAGGAAGATGAGGGCGCAGGAGATGTATTTTTTGCGCCTGGCTATGGCAGCAGCTGCGGCGGGGCGGAAGGGCATGGTGATGAGAGCAGCGACGGCGGCGGCCCCCTTGTCTGTTGGCCGTGGAACCAGCTGGGCGGCGCCCCCTTGTCGGTTGGCTGTGTGGATCTGGCTTCGCGACGGCCCCCTTCTCTGTTGGCCGTGGATCTGGCTCGGCGGAGCCCGTCTTCCCCATTGGCGGCAGCAGCGGCGTGGCATCAGCATCAGCGGCATCCGGCGTCACCGCCGTGCCATCTTCCCCATTGGCCAACCACGGCTTCACCAACCACGGTGGCGGTGGCTTCACCAGCACCTCTTCGTCAACATCTGGATTTCCATTACTGACATCTCCATTTCCTGCTCTGTGGGATTCGGCTGGCAGTAGCCCAGTGTCTCATTCATTTGGCCATTTGGGCGTTCAGCAAGTTCGGATGTAACATGGTAAGCAACCTTCTGTGGTCTTTGCAAGTTACGAAAACTCTGAATAGCAAGTCACTGACGGCAAAGGCAGCATACATAAGGATATTCATCTAGATACTCGGATTACGCAAACAAGCAGTTGTGAAATGCATGTGGGAAGTAAGTTGCTTCCCATATTGGGTCAGTATTGCTAGGAATGCGAAAAATTCCTCTCGTAGTTCTCACATTCAGGTTGTGCAAAATATGGGGCCTTCCAGCATTGTATTACAGGCCAAGCACTTGAGTTTAGTAGCTTGTGAAAATGTTGACAGCCTACAACACTCACTGTCGTAGCTATTTAAACCAGTGATTTGTCATTTTAGTTGTCACTCATTTCCATTCCGGTAGTGTTTTTTCTGGTGGTGCTTCACTCATTTTAGTTGTCACTAGTATGAGGAACCAATTGGCTTTGTACTGATGTGATTTTGAAATTTAATGGCTTTGTGAACTTTATTTTGCAGTGATAAAAACACACATCCATCTGGTGCTTTCATGAGCTACTTTGGTAACCAGTTTCACATTTTCCACTTGGTTTGTGCACCTGCTCACAGTAGCCCTGCCAGTATACCTCTTTTTGAGACCAATGGAAGAAGTTCGTCTCTAGATGTGGAAATCCTATCAGACAAGGTGCCTTGTGTAGTTTAGTTGAGAAAGAGAACGAAATCTAGTAGGCAAGAGGAACAGAGAATGGTTGTATCTAGTAGGCAAGCACACTGAAAAAAAAATGTGAAGCCCTGCAGCGCATCACCTGTCAGTGTGCAATTTTCAATCAGTTTATGAATGTCTCTGAAATCTGAATCCTGTTAGCGTTACTAAGTCTCTGAAGTAGTGTATTTTCTTTTATTCGTACCACACGCTGGTAGTGGTAGCTTCAATGAACACATGCTAGCTGTTGATATGACGAAGTCATGAAGATGTTGATCAGCCTGCATTCTGTCATTTTTTTCCCTTTAGGTAGAAGTGCAAGCAGAATATTTATGTTCAGTGAACTACTATCTATCATCTCTGTGTGACATTATTTTTACAAACTTGTGGCGAACTATTATTTATGTTCATATATTTGAATTGATATTTATTTTTAGACTTGCAGTAATATTCTATGAAGTGCTATAGAACTGATAAGAACTTGTTGGGATCTGATAAGTTTCAGTTCCAACAAACTGATAACTGTAAACCTGGATGTCTATGATTTTTTACTCTTGTGTGATCTGAGAAGTTTCCAAATTGTTACTGAACTAGCAGGGAAAAGGAGGTTAAAGGAGGCCATGGTGACTTTCTGGATAGTAAGGATGATTTTGCTTTGCTACTGATCAAGTTTCTTTTGTAACTTGATAATGGCATCAGAGATTGCTGTAATCAAGATTTTTTTATGTCGAACTCTATTTTTTGTGATCAAGTTATCAAAGCAACCAAGGTTTGTTTGTATTTTTCTGGGACCAAAGATAATTAAAGTATCGTTGTTCTTTTTTCCTGGACATTACTGAAACAAACAACCAACTATTTTCGTGCTTCCTGTATGTCTGTTACTAGCTTGTTGTATGCCTGTTCCTGTTCTGAATAACGCGCGAATGCCTATTTTCGATGCGCCGTATACTGAATGGATGAATGCCTATTTTCTAGCTTACTGTATGACTGAATGCCTCATATATTGAATTATCTATTTGTACTATCAATTAGCAACACTAGAAATGGTATTCATGATTGATCCCGATTACATACAAGTATTAAATAACTAATAGACAACCAAATAGACAACTCATGTCCGTGAGTTGTATGAGTTGTCTATTTAGATATTTTTATTGTGAATTCCAAGAACTTGTAGATGAACCTTGTCAGTGGGCTGTACATGCCCTTACTCTTCCCTCCCATCGGCGCTCCGGAGTTGTGTATACTCTATATTTAGTATGCATCTGTTCTTGCACATTCACTAGTAGTAAATTGCTCTGTTTGATTTATGCAATTTTGTTGTTTAACATTAGCAATATCTGACAGTTATATAGTGCTTTATAGCAATTCTATTTATCTGAAGGTGTGCTGTCCTTTTGCGCGTTGTTGAAGGTGTGTACTTTATTCCAGTTTAATTTTGTAATTAGGTATCTTAGTTTATTTTGTACTGCTCTGAAATGCTTATAATGCTCCTTTGTACTCGATGATGATATGGTGTCTGCTAGCAGCAGTGTTCTTGACTGAGCATTCATTTCTATGTTCCAGTTAGTCTGAGTTTTGTTTTTTTTTGTGTTGTAATAGTATGAATTTAATTATAAATATATTGTTGCTTGAGCAATCCTTCATATATTTTTTTCTGAGCTTTACAATTTTCTTCACTTGCACCTCATTATTACAGGTAAGTTAGAGTGGAGTAATCCAATGAGCTTGCTTTTTTTCGAACACTATATTATTGAATGAACTTTTTTAGCAAAGGATGATGTCGAGTTGCCTTCTGATGATGAATCTGCAAATGGTCAAAGTGAAGAAGATTATGATATCAACTGTGGCGAAGATAACAACTCTACTTCTCTTGATAGTGGCAAGGTAATATTTTTCTTGATCTTTTCTTGTTTATGAAGTATGTGTTTTGTTCTTCTCTTGTTGCATATTTAAATACAAATGTTTGTCCGCTGTCCAAATTAAACAAAAGGTTTGCTTGTAGCATTTTTTCTGGATGGTTGGATTATTTGCATGTACAACTGAAGTATTGCTATCAAAGGTCAGAAAAATAAATCATAAAAGGATGTATTTATTTCCACACTTTCTCTTAGTTAGCTAAGTATACGAAGAACGTTTCCTTTCAGTCAAAGGTTAGGGTTATATCCTTCTTTGATGCTGTAGTGAATGCCATACCATACATGATACTTTCTTTCTTTTTTCATGGAATTGTTCATGTATACTCTGATTATGTTTGTTCTCATTTAGTTTTGTACCCTTGTGCTTTATTGTTGATTTGGTAGGGTTGATTTGACAACCTGTGTCTTTCCGGATTGCACTTGGTGCTAGATGATGGTGGCACACGGACCCAAAGCAGAGGGATTTGCATTGCTTTGTGTGATCCTTACCATCGAGCTATTGATGGAAGTGTATGTGGAATCCCAACAACATCTGGAATAGTTCAGGTGATAGCTGGTTTTTGTGCAATAGAGAATTTTCTTAGACATAATACTCAATTTTGAGTTACCAAAACCTCATAGCTTGGAAAGTATGCTCTAGCTACTTTAAGCTTGTGTTGAACTGTTGATGCAGTACTATAGAAACAAGATGCATCCATAGTATACTACTGAAATTTGAAATGCTCATCTTTGTGTTGGTATCTGTCTTTGTGATGTTCGTGTTCTTTGTGCACACCGAGCAAGCAGGGACACGCCCTGGTGTTGGAGAAAGCACAAGCACCAGCACCAGCGTTGATGATAATTATTCCTAAGTGTTAACTTGTCTTTCTTACTCTCACTGATTTGGTTTTTGATTTGATTTGGGAGATTTTGGCAAGCAATATGTAGCACTAGAACTCTGTACATGCAATCTATCTAATTCTTATATGTTGTAAGCTTGTAGTTGTAGGTGCCACTGTTCTCAGGGTGTTTAATTTCAGTCTGCTATCTACAATTGCTTCTTTAATTGTCTTTAGTCGCTGCTGTGATTGAATTGTGTTTAAATGCTACTATGGGTTTCATGCTTTTTAGCCGCTGCCTGTTGTCTGAAAATGTCAGGAGTTGAGTGAACTAATTTACTGCCTATTGTCTTAACATGTTAGGGCATTTGAATGATGCAATGATCAAGTTATGTAATGTTTGGGTTCTTTGCTGAAGTAAAAAAAGCTGGAGACGTTTCCAGAAGATGAGCATTTCTTGAAGTCATTCTAGGTCGGTGCCTTTGAAAGCAAACCTCTTATTATCGTGCCTTCTAATTTTTCTCCAGATTGCATAACTACATAACCTATTGATGCCACTGTCCCCAGCTCTAATTTCTATATGCAGATGGCAACAAGAACCATTAGTTTTCATTAGATTATGTTTTTTTTGGGTGTTTTTTTAGATTTTAGGGACCAATGATGTTGTTGCTGCATCTTGGGTGCAGGAGCAGTATACTAGGAGCAGATGCTTTTTAGATTATTGTTTTTTAGATTATTTTTTGTTTATTTTAGGATTAACATTACATTCTTAGCTAATTGATAACAGATGCATATCTTTATTTGAGGCTTAGTTTTTTATTCTGGGTCAGTTGTCATGTATCCTAATATTCCACAACATAGTTGTTGAAGTTCTCTGCTCCTATTAATATTTATGTTGTTGATGAAAATGAAACAAATTAAACATTCAGTTATAATGCAATCAACAATAATGTAAATTGCAAGTGTAGGTGCAATTTGTGTAGGCAAATTTGTTTCTTGTGATTTGTGAATGTGCTTCCATAGAAAAAAAATTGTGATCTATCTTCCATTGAAAACAAAATTTGTTTCTTGTGATCTGTGATTGTTCTTCCATACAAAAAAATTGTGTTATGTCATTCCATAGAAAAAAATTCTCTTGTGATCTGTGATTGTGCTTCCATAGAAAAAAAATTGTGATATGTCATTCCATAGAAAAAAATTGTCTCTTGTTATCTATGATTGTGCTTCCATAGAAATTTTTTTGTGATCTGTCTGATTTGTGATTGTGCTTCCATAGAGAAAAAATTGTGATCTGTCATTTCATAGAAAAAAATTGTCTCTTGTTATCTATGATTGTGCTTCCATAGAAAAAAAATTGTGATATGTCTGATTTGTGATTGTGGTTCCATATAAAAAAACCGTTAAAAGTTTTTAACTCCGCCTATGGTGGGCTACCTATGGTGTCCCATCGTAGCAGGTCCCAAGCCCTGGTAAAGGAGGAGGGTTGAAATCTTTCTTGTGAACCTGGATGCAAGCTATACTATTGTTTTGAATTGTGAATCTGGATGCATGTTGTATTTTTTCCAGTATCCCCTTTGATGTTTATCAGACATAGCAAAGTATTTTTTTACTATTTGAAACAAAAAAATTTTGAGCTTTCTTTCTTGTGAGTCTATTAGGTCACTAGTGATGACTAGCACATTTGGATTCAGCAATAATTATTCATGAGCTTGTGTCTTCTAGTGCTCAAAATTATGGTACCTTAGTATGAATGGTGTGATAAACAAAGTAGCATGAATTAGTTTTGCTTGTTTGCTAAACTGAGTGTGAACATGTGTCATGTAGTGCTCTAATTTTTTCTTATCTGATAATGACACATACTTTATTCTAAATAATGGTTACAGTTATGTGCTCCTTTCGAGCATAGGATCTCTTACTTGGAGAATTGCATGATGTCTATTAAATTATGTTCCACCTGTGCTAGCTATGTAGTCTTGACATGGCCATTGACTTACTTGTGATGACTATCCTGAAGTAGTCAACATGTTTATATCTATTTTTTTCTTGTCTCGGGGTTTTGTCTAGAAACTTGCTGTATGTAGACATCCCCTTCTCCATCTCCAAGCTCAAGCAGCTTGAGGACTTGTAAGATCTAGCTCTCTCTATTCCTATTTCCTGACTGCCTTTTGCTAAGAGCTGTCTTTTAAGATATGGTCACTTTTGCACCCAGACCATGTGTATCTCAGTGTGTAAATTGCATTAGAAGCAAGTAGAAGTTGCACTATGTGAAATGTGTGATTTTTATATTTTTGTTTTGTAATTTATTTACAATATAGGAATATAGCAAATGCATAAGAGATATATTAGTAATTTTAGTTGAGGATTGGTGAGTGGTGTGGCTGCAAAATTACTTCTAGAAATTTGCCCAGAAAATTCTATGTGTGTGTGTGTGTGATTTCTGCTATCTACATTTGTGTGTGATCTCACGCTCTCTGTTTTGCACTATGCTCTCTGTGTTTCTAGCCTTTTAGACCACATCAGAACCCCCCAAGTGTTCGATCAAGCACAATCAACAGTCCATCTTTGCCTTTCTGACTCTGTTTAGGATCTGTGTTCATGCTGTGTTTTTTTTTCATTTCATTAGGAATTGAATATAGAGCAAATAATGGTTGTTAGGCTGTTCAAATTTATCTGATACTTAACATAAGAAAAGTAACCCTAGTCACATTGCATATTTTGTTGTCTGTTTCGGATCACTAAGGTACGGATGATTTGGGACCTGAGCTATGTAACCTTGGCTATGGTTGTTAAAATAAAGTCCTGAACTTGAAACTTTCTTTGCTTCTTCGTTGGATCCAATCTCCCACATTCTTCCTTTTGTCCTTCGATCTTTAAGGCTTATTTTGTTTTGGTTCATGTTAGTAGCTCCACCTTGTTTTTTAAAGATGCCCAAATTGATCTTATGCGTTTTCATATGGCTGTTACAGCTGAGCATTACAATATGACTCATACAGTCTATACATACTGTTAAACTAGAACGTTCCCAGTGTTACGGTAATTTTCTTGTCTGAATAGTGAGCAAATGCACTACATAATTGCAGGTGAAACTAATCATGACAAAGGCAAAGACAATGGTGTTGATGAGGATGTGCAGAAAGGCCTGCCAGAGCCACTTTGGCCTCTCATTCTGGAAGTCATCGCAGCAGTTTCATTTCTTTGTTTGTTAATAACACTTTGTACTATGACTGGCCTCCGAAGGTGCACAGCTAGATCATCTGGGTCCGGGACCAGTGTTCCATGGACAAGAGCTGTAAGCTGGAAGGAGAACACCGTAATCTCAATCGGTCAGTGCCTGCTTTTGTTGCTGAGTTACTGACAGAACTGAACTTTACAAATCGTTGATTACGGGTTGCCTTCAGAATAAAATGAACAGGCACAAGAGCTGCCAATTCTATTGATAAAGAAGAAATTGTGTTGATTACCAGTTATTTCTTTCGTAGATGATGAGCTCCTGGTAAATGTGCCAAAGATAAGCCGGAGGAGCTGGCAGAGGCTTGTGAAGACTTCAACAATATAATTGGATCGTCTCAGGAGACAGTTGTGTACAAGGGAACTCTGAAGGATGGCTGGGAAATCGCTATTGTGTCGCTGTCTGTTCCGGTGCATTACTGGAATGACTATGTGGAACTTTACTTTCAGAAAGAGGCTACTGTCAACCGACTAAATTCAAGGGGTTCACGGCGTAATGGTAAAGGACGTTGGTTGGGGGGCTCCCACCCAGGGTTCAAATCCTGAGTGCGATACTTTGTTCTGGATTTATTCCAGAATTTTCCGGCGCTACGCGTTAAGTGGTAGGCGACGTTCCCGTCGACAGCGAGGCGCATGTGGTGACTTCTTGAACTTCAAGATGGCGACGTTCCCGTCGACAGCGAGGCGTCTGTGGTGACTTCTTGAACTTCAAGATTTGCCGGCTCAGTCCTTCGAAGATGCTCATAGGGGTAGGATTTGCGTGCGTGTGTTCGTAGGGGCCAATGTGCGTGCGTGTTGAGTGTCTGCTGTGTACTCTAAAAAAACAACCGAGTGCTAGCTTGCTGTGAAACACACGGATGTTGAGTAGACAGGCTCAATAGTTTTTATAAAAAAAATATCATGTCCGGAACAGGTCGAATTTGTCAAAGATTTACTCCCTCCGTCACTGAAAGAACAGATTTCTGGATTTATCAAGTCAATTTTTTTGAATTTTGATCAAATTTTTAGAATAAAGTGTTTAAAGTTATGGTATCAAACTAGTATCATTGGATTCATTTGAAAATATATTTTTACATGGTGCTCATTTTAAATTATAGATGTTATATTTTTCTCTTGAATTGATTCTTTTAAGGATGGAGGAAGTACTTCCGCTCGGCCTTTCATTTTATTTTTTTTCCCCGCAAATAGAAAAAATGTTCACGCATGCTCTCCGCCAAAAGTTCGCTCCAAAAATTTCCTCGAGAATAGAAGGAGGCGTGGTTTTCGCTTCCCTTGTACGCTTCTCCCGCGACGTTTTGCTTCGGAAGGAACCGACGCTCCCTCTCCCTCGAACAGCGCACTCATCATCTCTTCTCCGCTGCTCCCACTCCCCCACGCACCGTCGCATTTGCACCCCACCCAGCCCCGAATCGGACGCGCTCTTGCTCGCTTCGATCAATGGCGGACTAATGCCGAGGCGAAGACGCGAGACCCTGCGATATTTCTGGCCTTACTCCCCACAAATGGAGGTATAATCCCTTTGTTCCCCCGATATTTTCAAGTTTTTTTTGTTTGTTCCTGAATTTGGATGATCATGTTCTGCGCACCGCTGAATCGTTCGTTTCTCGCCGCGGTCGAGGGGGGTTTTACTCGAACCTCTGATCGCCGATTGTTCCACGTGGCCTCCACTAAGATCGCCTGTGGAGTGCCCGGCTTCTCTGTTGTCCCCTATTTATTTCCAACTCCTATAAACCTCAAGCCAAACCCCTTCCATGTTTACGCGGAGGGGGATTTTGCCGATTGCTTCGTGGTGAGCACAACCAACGTGAGATTTTAAAGGCGACGCGTCTCTGATGTGAAACTAGTAGTTGTGATTATATTTCAACAAAGATTGGCTGCCTAATTAGTATTGACACTGTTTGTGTTATTACTGAATCCTAGGACGATCAAGGTGTCATGTTCTTGAATGGCCTTTCAGGTTTACCACTAGATGCTATTTTGTAGTCTAATTTCGTTTCTGGCAACAACGGATTGTTGTATTGCTGTTACATGGTGTGCTAGTGCAAGAAAAGCCTTTAGCCATCTGAATCCCCCCCTCCCCCGACGTGCGAAACAACAAAAATATGGATGCACATAATTTCTGTGAACATCGTCAGCTCTTAATCTCAACATTAACCCCTTGCTACTGGCTAACGCAATTACTTTTCCAGCCTACATCTTGAAACTTTGCCTGCAGTTGGTTGTGTTGCCTTAAATTGGCATACGCCAGGACACAACATTTGTCATTTATCTTTCTTATAATCATACATTTGTTTCTCTGTGGACATGTGGGTTTGTATATCTACATTTCAATACTTTACTCGTCTCTAAATGTTCCTTTCATATTTGTACTTTTAATGTTTATATATGCATCATCTGACTGTTTGAATTTGAAAAATATTTCAGCGCTAGTATCAATTTTAGGATTTCTTATCAATTCAATAATTACAACACAATTTGTCTGATGTTGGTAACACCATTCACAGTTTCAATCTTATAGGCTGCTTGCCTATGCCTAACCATAGCTTGGGTACAATGAGCACAGGAAGAGTTCAGGGAAGATTAGCTTAGCCTGGTGATGAATCGCAGGCTACTACTATTGATACTATGGAAATGCTGCTGGTAGAAGATGACATAGGAGCTCCTCAGGAAATGAGTGCTGAGCCAATGAGTGGAACAAAGTCAGCTTCTATATTAGGCACAAAAGTAGTAGTGTAGTGGCTGGTGAAAAGGGGAATTGCAGTAGCCCACTCCAAAACACACGTATTTTTGACTGGACTGATGCTTCCAGTAATGATGAATATACAACCGTTATGATTTCCAGGAAAAATGAAAGGATCCATGCTAATACTCACGCGAAGAATTTGACCTCCCAGACCATTGTTAGTTCCGTACCAGAATGTAATGGTCGTGGGTCAGGCTTGAATTCTTTTAAAAAGCCAGAGCCTGTTGGTTCTACTGATGATTTATATGATGCCCACTGTCTTTGGTACCGAACGAGTAATCAAGTAGCACTATAGAATTTATCGATTCATCTAGTACTGTTCACTACTTCACTGCGTATCGCAAGATATCTTTTGTATTTAATTTAAAGACATGAGCTGAGGCACGTAAATGGTTTAGATCTTCTCTAGAGGACACAAATATGATCATGTGTGGTGTTAATGGAGCATTTGTGCACTTGTCATCCTTCTTCGCTGAAGCAATTCTTATATATTTGCATTTGTCACGTGGTTGGATATATATTTGCGTTCTATTTGCTTTATTGTATGACTCTGAGCAGTATAGTGTTAATGGAGCATTTGTGCACTTGTCATCCTTCTTCGCTGAAGCAATTCTTATATATTTGCATTTGTCACGTGGTTGGATATATATTTGCATTGTATGACTCTGAGCAGTATAATCAAGCACTAAAAAATTTATCGGTTCACCTACTTTAACCAGCATCTCCAATGGAAGATGTACTTAACATTTTTTGGCGTGTAACTGAGTTTCTACAAGACGCAATAACGTGTTGGCTTATATGGAGCTAGGTTCAGTTGTGTGTTCATCAGTCTCTCCTTGCTGAAGTGACACTTGATATAGAGCCTTGCCTCTTTTTACATTTCCTATGTTTCTTTGTCCAGTTGCGCAGTATGTAACATTTTTTCATCTATAACAACATATATTAATGGTAATATGAGTTATTATGAGGAAGAGAGCAATGACATCAAGAACTCCTGGTTAGAGCTGAAAGCGTAATGCAGTATGTTGGGACTAGGTATTGGATATATACCATGTAGAGAGATATCTGAACACCTCTTACCCTCAAGGGTTGGGTGACTTTCATATATATAGTCATAAATGACTTGGAGTACAAGTAAACACATATGACCCCTAGGATATATACAATTTTATATCTAACACTAGGAGGCACGAGGAACAAGTAGTCTTGATAAAATAGTACTAGATCAAGAGCCACATCATCTGGTGTACAGTTCTTTGTATTGCTTCTTGTTTGTGTGTTGTTTTTGTGGATGTTTGGCATTTGTGCCTATCATGTTAAACCTAGATTGTGTGTGTTCCAATCTCAATGAGCTTTTAATTTCAGAACCTAACATGCAGGAGCCTGGGAGAGTTAAATGTTGGAGTTCCATCATGATAAAAATATGCAACATTCTACTCTCTAGAAAATGAAACTCGTAATTTTCTGTCTGTTCAAAGTTTGCGGTAGAATCAACTAGTATGGTGGTATTTTCATAAAGATGCAGTATGTGGTTATTCAAGTTGAATTGTTACATAATTTGAGTGTTCATGAGACCCACTGTCTTTGGTACCGAATGAGCAATTAAGCAGCACTGCAGAATTTATCGGTTCATCTACTACTGCTCACTGCTTCACTGCGTAATCGCAAGATATATTTTGCATTTAATTTAAATACATGAGCTAAAGCACGTAAATGGTTTAGATCTTGTACTAGAGGACACGGATATGATCATGTGTGGTGTTAATGGAGCATTTGTGCACTTGTCACCTTCCTTCGCTGAAGCAGTTCTTATATATTTGCACTTGTCATGTCGTCGTCGTTCTACTTCCTCTCCCTCTTCTGTATCAGCGATCCTTAATTAGTCTTGAAACACCTACGTATGTAGGAGTGCTAGTGGTTAGTGGAGCCAGGAGAAATTAATTAAGCAAAAGTAAGTAATGTGAATGAAAAAACAAGGGATTTGGATCGGGGCTGATTAAAAGTTGGCTCGAGATTCAGTATTGGGAGGTATCAGGAACCATGGAACTGCTCGAGCACAAGGTCAGAATGATGCAAGCTGATTCTCGAGCACAAGCATCTTATAACCGTCTGCAACCAGGGGTATCAAAATTGAACAGTCCGATAACCGATTACATGGTAATGCATTACCGACTGCATGCAGCAAAACAAAAGTAACGGTATCACTTCCCTACAGCAATCTGATTATACAAGATGGCGAACCAAACACCTTGCATGTCTCCTCGTGACTTCCACGTGCTAGAGTGTACTACAGGAGAGTACGCGATGCAACTACCTTCACATAAAGAAGCTGGCGGAGATGGACACGCGGGAAGAGGACTTGCATGGATTTCGACAAGCACAGGCCATAGACAACATATTTGCGTTCTGGACTCATAACCATGTTAACCTAGGTAACCGACGGTTATCCATCGGCCTCTTCGACCTCTTTTAGAAACTCAAATTATTATAGAATCCCTAGTTTTTCCCATGGTGAAAATCCATAGATGGAAAACTGAAATTCATAACTTTTTCATATATAGGTTAGATGGAAACAACCTTTATATTAAAACTGTAGAGCTTAACGATAACTATATATATATAACCACGTAATTAATTAACTTTTTTTATTTTGAACTTTTAGGGGCTCAAATACTCGTTATAAGGCTTGCCTATGGAAGTCATTCTCTTCAATGCTACTAAAGAAAAAGATTCTCCTATTACAATCAGCATCAACCAACCCATGTTGAAATAACATGCATGCATGCATGGTCCTTATAAATAGGTGAACGTCGACTTCCCCTTGTTGACAGTTCGCAGATGACCTTGCATTGCTTTCCCATGCATGCATGCATCTATGAACTAGCTAGTAAAAGAGTCCCCCAATTCAGTAGAGTAGCTAGCAATAATAAAGCTATAGTCAAGGAAGGAAAGCAGCTGGGAAGAACCGACGATGTTGTGTGCAAGCGTTTTGCAATAAGAAAAGGAGTGAAAGGATCAAGATGTCCAAGAGGGGGTGAATTGTGCTCTTTTAAATTTCTAAGCAATAATTAACCTATCAAGCGTCAATTAACCCCCTAGTGCTTTCCCAAGTGTGTCCTAGCTAAACAAGCAAGACAAGACAATGAAAGCGTTAAAGCCCTATGCAATTCTACTCAAGCAACAAGAATATAATGCGGAATGAAATGCTTAAGAGTAAATGCAATAAGTAAGTAGTAGGGGCAAAGGAAATTGACACGACGACGTTTTGCCGAGGTATTGAGGAGTCGACACTCCCTATAGTCCTCGTTGGAGCACCCGCGCAAGGGTATTGCTCCCCCTTAGTCCGCGCAAGGACTAAGTGCTCTCTATGGGCTGATTCTTCGTCACTCCGGCTCGGTGAATCGCCCACAACCGATCACAATCGAACTTGGGTCATCCACAAGGAACACCACCGGATGATCACCAAGCAAACCTCCACGCAACCGTCTAGGAGATGTCGATCACCAAGAGTAACAAGCACTAACTCTCACTTGACCAAGACTAGTCTAGTGATTGAATGGATGCACACTTGCTAACTCTAAGCAACTAGTGAGAATCAACACATGGAATTGCAATTCACACTCACTAGAGCTCTTGCACAACTTGCTCTCTCACAAGTGTTTCTCAGCAAATGGAATGGGCAAGAGAGATACCTTGGGGCTGATGGGGAAGTATAAATACCCCCCAAGCCACCCCATAGCCGTTAGAGGCAAAACCTGCCTCTCTGTGTCACTCCGGACGCAAGATGAGAGGGGGATCCGGACCATCAAGCATGCGTCTAGACCCCCTTACTCCACTGTTCCCAGCACAGAAACCCTGGTCGTCCGGACGCTCTTTACAGTCCGGACGCAGGTAACCGGACAGCGTCCGGATCGATTTACCCTCTCTGGAACTCTCTGTGTTGGGTCCGGACGCACCCAATGGTCCGGACTCAGCACACCGGACCGCGTCCGGATCATTTTGCACTCTCTGGACCTCTCTGGATTGGGTCCAGACGCACTCTGCAGTCCGGACTCATTCACTGTTCACAGCGTCCGGACGCACTGGTACAGACAGAGTGAACCCTAGGGTCCGGACGCACAGCCGATGGTCTAGACCCATGGATACACTTGCGTCCGGAGCTTATTTCAGAGCCAGATCAACTCACTTCCTTCATGGAAGTTTCTCTACTTAGTCCAAGGACTATTTCTAAAGCTTCCTAGTGCTAGTTTGACAAGTGTGCACCACACCTAACCACTAAGCCTCTCCTAGGTCAAGCTACTAGATAAAACCCCTCTTAATAGTACGACAAAAGGAAAAATAAAGGTGCTAAACTACTCTAAGTGTCTCTCAACTCCAATGAAACTTAGACCTAGTCTTGTTGACGCAAAAAGTCGTCGAGGATCTGTGAACACCTCAGGCTTATACTCGAACTCGATATCCGAGGGTGTGCCAGTCGATTTGACCAGTTAATCGACAAGGACGATAACTAGAACAAGATCTGAACGAGACAACGGCGATGCGCCCAGATGTCAAGGCTCAAACCTGATCAGGATAACTAGAGTAGAGCTGAACGAGACGATAGCGATGCGCCCGGACGTCAAGGCTCAGGTTGCTCAAACGCGGAACTTGCAAGGATTGACGGAAGTCGATGAGATGCAGCCCGTCGAAACTTGAAGAACTCGTAGATAGGCTAATACTAATGCGATAAAAGGTAAATTGCTGGAAAGATAGATAAAAATAGTAGATTCATTTGATATGCTTGGATATATCTTTTACACCACCCCTCGGTACATATTTATACCCCGGCCAGGGGAGTTGTAAGCAGACATGACTCTAACTTTCCTAAACAAAACTCCTATTTTAAGGGAAATAAACGACTCGTGCAAGAGTCAGACTCAAACTATAACAATATTGGCATAAAACCACCAGCTTCCTTATTCGTCTTCTTTACGATAAAACTTTCCATCGACGGACTCCTTTCCATAAACGGCTCCTTTCCGCTTCTATTGGCAGCTTCCTGTTCCTATCGGCAATCGTCCCTCTATCAACAACAAGCTTTGGCTCTCATTGGCAATGCTTTCTTGTCTTCATCGGCAACGTCTTGCCTCCATCAGCAACATTGCTGCCTTCGTCACATCGGCAATGAGCTTCGGTTCTCATCAGCAATGTTCTTCCTGCCTTCATCGGCAACATCCTTGCCTTTATCGGCAATCTGACCGGTAATATTTCGATGCCGATAAGGAACGACAACTAGCCTTTTGCCGATCGGCACAATCCTTAGATCATATTGACACGTGCCAAAAACGGTGTCAACACATGCCCCCCAATTTCGGAGTATAAAATATCTTATGCACCGGAATTTCCTCTAGTGCAATCTCCTCCTCCAAGATGCCTACACCACTTCCTCGACGATCGCACGCAAGCATTACAAGTTACAAACAGAACCCCGCAACTGAAGCGTGAACAGTTACAAGCCACTCTCACAATCCCTCAACTTGTATCAAACATTTCCTTTTGTAGCCAACAAATTCATCGGCAGCTGCTCCCAATACACAAACTCTTCACGCTCAGCCTACCGATGCCCCCCAAGTGCAACAGCTGAAATACCAGGGCTCATCAAGCACTGCTCCCAGACCACAATGCCCAAGGCCATCGACTCTAGTTACACCATTGGCAACATATTGACATCTACCGATGAATCCCCATCTTTGCGCTTTGGCCTCCATCGCTTGTCTGAAGATTTCCTTCTGGAAGGATTTTCATCGTGACACAAATCTTCTTGGTGCTCGCGCTGCATCCTCGTTCTTTGAGTCTTTGTAAGACCCTTGGGGCACCATTGAGGAAGCTTAGTTTTCCAAACAAGCTTGTACTGTTTCTCATTGCTTGTATTTGCACCACTCCTTATGTTTGGATTCCTAGAGAATATCTCTTCATCGGGTACTCTTGCATAGCCATCTCCTCAAGCTCTTCTTGACAAACACGCTTGTCAAGCCTTTCATGTACGCTGAGCTTGCCCCCCAGCCGATCATGCACTGACCCTTTTTCTCTGATCGGCCTACCATAGCTTGATACTCTATCGTCAAAACGGGGCTTCTTTTCTGACCGATCGGCAGGATAGTACCCATTGCATTCAGGGCAATTATCGGCAGTGGGTAGCTTGATGCCTTCTTCCCAACAGTAAACAAAGAAGGGGCACCTCCAATGATCTTTATGCCGATGCCACTCCTGGCGTTTTTCTCCTCCTGCTGTCGATATTGTTCTTTTTGCGAGCACCGATACTCCTGTCGTGGCCGCCTGTGCGTGATTACAACGCCATATGGTGCACATTCGTAAGGCCTCCTAGCGCCACTGCTCTCATCAGCAACTCTCTTGCCTTTTCTATCATCGACAAACTTTCTCCCTGTTACTTCATGCGCAACTATCTGATATTCAGAGTCTACCGATGCGTTTTTCTTGGCAGCTTCCGATGTCAACACCTTAGTCTTTTCACTAGTTTCCACCATGTTACTTGGAAACGGGTGCTGGTCGATCTTCATCGGCTTCTAGGCCTTAGAATTTTCAAATTTGATTCGCCCAGATTCGATTTCTGACTGCAACTGCTGCCTAAATACTTTGCAATCATTGGTACTGTGCGAAATCGCATTGTGCTATTTGCAATACCTGATCTTTCTAAGCTCTTGGGCCGATGGAATTACCTGGTTAGGCGCCAACTTGGTCCGCCCTTCTTGAAGCAATAGGTCAAACATCCTATCGGCCTTGGTGATATCAAAGACGACCCTTTCAGTTTCTTTCTGGCCGAACAGACAAGATACCGGCGTCTTGTTCTTAATCCACTCAGCAACGCCGATACTTGGCTCTTCATCCGACCCGAGATCTTCCTTTTTCTTAGTCAAAGACACCTCTTCATCCCAATTTTCTCTAGGCTCGAAAACCTTGGTGTCTTGATCGGCAACCCTTTGCACAAGATGGCTCAAGCTTTCGAACTCTTGAGACGCGTACTTGTCCCTGACATGCGGTAGCAACCCCTGGAAAGCCAAATCCGCCAATTTCCGATCATCAAGTACCAAGCTATAGCACTTGTTCTTCACGTCTCGCAGTCTTTGCACGAAGCTTTCTACCGATTCATCATTTCGTTGCTTTATCTTAACCAAATCGGTAATCTTCTTTTCATGCATACCAACAAAAAAGTATTTGTGGAATTGTTTTTCTAGATCAGCTCAAGTGATAACAGAATTTGGAGGCAGTGAAATAAACCATGTAAATACCGATCCAGATAACGATAACGAGAACAATCTCACCCTCAGTTCATCCCTGCTGGCTACTTTTCCACATTGGATAATAAATCGGTTAATGTGCTCCATTGTTGATATATCATCTTGACCAGAAAATTTGGTGAAATCTGGCACTTTGTATCGATTTGGGAGAGGGATCAAATCATACGCAGGAGGGTACGACGTCCGATAAGAATATGTATTAACCTTAGGCTTGATACCGAATTGGTCTTTCATCACTTTGGTAATCTTATCGGCCCAGTACGCATCTTGATCCTGCCGATGCACTGGCTGGATGTTGACTGGTTGAACAGATTGATGTACCTTCTCATCTCTTTGTGGTAAATAGGTCGAACCGGTTGGTGCAGAGGCAACATCAATTCGCTGAACATCATGCATCGGCTGATTTGCTGATGGACCACCTTGAACACCCACTGAAATATATTGCGGGAATAGAGGGTTTACCAGCTAGGACACCAATGCATCATTATATAATCCCGATGGTAAGTGGTGGTGTTGGACCCCTGCCACTTGACATCCAGGTTGCGTCACCTGTTGTTGAACATTATGCATCGGTTGAGTTGCCGATGGGCAATTTTAAACATCCACTGGGTTGTATCGTGACATTTGTTGACACCGTTTTTCGACACGTGTCAAATGGGCTGAGGCTTGACTGGTCAGCGGCCGTTCTCCATCGGTATCAGGAGTCAATAGTGCCGATGGAAGGGTGCTGCGAAAAGACTAAGTGTTTTGCCGATGGAAGCTGATGAGCCTTGCCGACAAAATCGGTGAAGTCTTGCTGAAAATGATTGCCGATGAAGAGTTCTTGCCGATTGCCGATGAGGGGTCATTGTCAACTGCCGATGAGGGGTTGTTGCCGATTACCGATAAGGCTCGTTGCCGATTGCTAATAGAAGATGGTTGCCGATTACTGATAAGGGCTCATTGCCGATTGCCAACGAAGAGATGCTGCCGATTGCCGATCGGGAAAGTATTGCCGATGCCGATGGGCGTGATTTAGCACTTGGTGGCAGCAGAAGACTACAGGTGGCCAAAGGAGGAAGTTGCAGGGATCTGCCGATGGAAGGCTTCCATCGAAGAAGAGTATAAGGAAGCTGGTGTTTTGTACCAGTATTATTATAGTAGTTTGAGTCCGACTCTTGCATGGGTCGTTTATTTTCCTTTAAAATAGGTGTGTTTGTTTAGGAGATAAATATTGTTATCCGGCTCCTGCGCGAGTCAGTTTCCTTTAAAGTAGGAGTTTGTTTTAGGAAGGATACGTGTCGTGTCTCTGTACAACTCTCCATGCGGGAGTATAAATATGTGCCCAAGGGCTATGGAATAAACAATCAATCCAATTCAAAAACAAACCAATTTTATCTTATTCTACCTTTTATCGCAATTTACCCTTTTTTATGCATTAGTTATAGCTTTAACGAGTTCTTCAAGCTTTCGACGGGCTGCATCATCTTGATCTCCGTCAAATCCTTGCTAGTTCCGCGTGGGAGTACCTCTGGGTTTTGGCAATCCGGGCGCATCACTGTTTGCCTCGTCTAGCTCTGCTCTATTACCCCTGATCAATCTGAGCCTTGACGTCCGGGCGCATCGCTGTCGTCTCGTTCAGTTTGTTCTAGTTATCATCCTTGTTGATTGATTGGTCAAATCGACTGGCACGCCCTCGACATCGAGCTTTGGGTAATAGCCCGAGGTGTTCACAGATCTGACGCTTTTTGTGTCAACAACATTGTATTCATCGGCTGATATGTCGATGTCTCATTGTGCACGTTCAATTGCGAGTACTGCGGCGAAGTAGTACTTATCGGCTGATGTACCGATATTTCATTCTGAAGACTCACTGACGAATGATACTGCGGAGCTCTTGCCACTTGGTATCCAGGCTGCACAACTTGCTGCTGAATCGGTAATTGACCGATCCAACTTACATTAGATGTCATCGGCATATGACTTGCCGATGGCTGATAACCAGCTGGCGTTTGCTGCCCTTGTATCCTTGGATAATCGCCTTGATTTGCGGGTACCACAGCTTGAGCAGCCATTGTCGATACAGGCTGATTAACAATTTCCATGTCTTGTTGCATCGGCAAAGAACTTGCCGATGGTTGCACATAAGGCACTCTGGGTATCACCATCTGAAGATTCCATGATGGTAACTGCACCATTAGAGAGGATGTAGCATAATGCATCACTAGAATCATCGGCTGTGCAGGTGTTGCCGATGCCACGGGAACCTTCCACCCTGCATTGTTATCTTGGACCAACTTGGAGTCAGCAGATGGACTTGAAGGCATACCGTATCCCCACCAGCTGGCGGAAGTTGGCTGACTTTGGGTCACAGGTCCAGACATTGTTGACGCCACCAGATTTGTATTCAATTGAGTAATGTTTGCTAGGCTCAATCTTGGCGACGTGATCTCACCGGCAAATTGGTTCATAATCGGTGAAGACACCCTTGGAACCGCCGATGGGATCGTAACAGATGCCGATCCGAGTTGATGATATGTCATACCAACATAATGTGGTGTTTGTCTTTCCTTAAAAGTTTGCTTGACAACATTGTACACAGTATTGGACAACACATTGGAGTGGTTAATTAACGCATGATTTAATGCAGAATTAACCATCTCTTGTAATTTACCAGGATTGGCGTCGAAGGTGACCTGCCGTGGCAATGGTGGATCTTACTTCTGGATAGCTTCGCCGCTCCTGTTTAGGCTGAAGGACTTCAGATATAATTGTTTGTACTCCTCCATAGCCCGCTTCATAGCCTGCTTCTGATCATCTTTCAGATCTGCTTCGGAGACTTCAATGACATTCTTCGGATTGATCTCAACAGTATTGTCCATTAAGCTTGTAATGGGTTAAACCTTGACCAAAAGATGTGATATTGTCCCACTGGGCGTGCCAAAAGAGGTGTTGACGCAAAAAGTCATCGAGGATCTGCGAACACCTCGGGCTTATACCCGAATTCGATATCCGAGGGTGTGCCAGTCGATTTGACCAGTTAATCGACAAGGACGATAACTAGAACAAGATCTGAACGAGACAACGGCAATGCGCCCAGATGTCAAGGCTCAAACCTGATCGGGATAACTAGAGTAGAGCTGAACGAGACGACAGCGATGCGCTTGGACGTCAAGGCTCAGGTTGCTCAAATGCGGAACTTGCAAGGGTTGACAGAGGTCGATGAGATGCAGCCCGTCGAAACTTGAAGAACTCGTAGATAGGCTAATACTAATGCGATAAAAGGTAAATTGCTGAAAAGATAGATAAAAATAGTAGATTCATTTGATATGCTTGGATATATCTTTTACACCACCCCTCGGTACATATTTATACCCCGGCCAGGGGAGTTGTAAGCAGACACGACTCTAACTTTCCTAAACAAAACTCCTATTTTAAAGAAAATAAACGACTCGTGCAAGAATCAGACTCAAACTATAATAATATTGGCATAAAACCACCAGCTTTCTTATTCGTCTTCTTTACGATGAAACTTTCCATCGGCGGACTCCTTTCCATAAACGACTCCTTTCCGCTTCTATTGGCAGCTTCCTGTTCTTATCGGCAATCGTCCCTCTATCGGCAACAAGCTTTGACTCTCATCGGCAATGCTTTCTTGCCTTCATCGGCAACGTCTTGCCTCCATCAGCAACATTGCTGCCTTCGTCACATCGGCAATGAGCTTCGATTCTCATCAGCAATGTTCTTCCTGCCTTCATCGACAACATCCTTGCCTTTATCGGCAATCTGACCGGTAATATTTCGATGCCGATAAGGAACGACAACTAGCCTTTTGCCGATCGGTACAATCCTTAGATCATATTGACACGTGCCAAAAAACGGTGTCAACAAGTCTAATCTTCAACCTTGTCGCCAATCCTTTGAAAACCGAAACGATTCCGATAAGGGGCACATATACCATGATAGTCCAAACAACCATCCATTACCATGACCTAACTTTCTTATTGCCTCTGCAAAACACACGTTAGTCATAGTAATCTTGCATTGTCATTAATCCCCGAAACACTAGGGGCCTAGATGCTTTCAAGGAGGCATTTGGAACATCATCCCCTGGGATCTCGATGTCGATTATGCGGCTACAGAGCCAATCCAGCGATGCATCTGATGTCGTCGATGCTAGCCACTCGACCTGATTTTTGGTGTCAGGTGGCTCGGCGAAGTTGGACCTGATGCTTGAATTGGGTCGACCTACACGGGGGCTCAGGACGACAGCTCTCGTGGGATTTGGTTCAAGCTCTGCTATGGCCTATAGGTATATAGGGGAAGCCATGGGACAAGGCACTTCTGTTACGCGCGTACTAGTTTACCAGCTCACTCTCTCGTGCTAGTTTATTATATTAACTAGTGATAAGTGCGCGCAAGGCGTGGGTTGGCACCACAGAACTTTGTTTAAAATGTAGCTTGATTAGAACAGCAGATATATTGTTGCCCGTCCTTATGCCCGATGAAACATAATAATAAGATAAGGTGTCTTGTCTGAAGACAGGTCTTAAAATATACAAACGTTCATAATTCGAACAAATAAGCGTGTGACCGGGCATATGACATGGCCATGGGGGTTTCACTACAGGCAAGGCGCATGGAGCAGCCTTAATATTTACATATCAAAGCACACATTGCTGAATAAAATACAAAGTTCTTTGCGTATGGTCATCAACCGAGAATCCGACGTTCCCACATCAAATAAAGAAACTCAGGGCAACGACACATTCACAAAAGAGCGGGAAGTCTTCCTCGATCATCCTCAGCACTACAATGCCCCATCAAAGCAACCGGAAGGCCTCCTCGACCATCTTTAGTATTAGGATGGATCGGCAAAAGAGATGGTAGCCTTCCTCAGCTATCTTCAACAGTCGTCCCACCAGAAGCAAAAGAATGTGCCTTCAAGCAACTACATAGAAGAACCGTCACCACCAAGAAAAAACAATGATACAAAGGAAAGGAGACTATAGGCACTCGAAGAGTGATCATACCATGTCTAGCCAGTTTATTGTGTACTGGCACGCGCTGCACGTGAGCGCTTCTTTTCTCCAAGCTTAGCACTTGTTGGCACACTGTCAAAGGGTTAGGAGGTCACAGTGAATATAGTGGCACCGTTTTTTACAAACCAAACATAGGACCTTCAATTAAGAGAGAAAGAGAAGATATAACACACTCTTCAGGGGATAGGACAACAACCTTATCATTTCCCAGGTTAATAGTCGCTTAATAAACACAATGACAAATCTAATATTGTAAGAATTAATATTTGCGTGCAACAACAACCGTGTCTCGATAAACAAAGGGAAGAAATTAAAGGAACAAATGGAAATAGGGCACACCTTGCCATCGCACCCATCAAACACCATCTTCTTGCGAGCTGAAGGGCGTTCATCCTTTCCTAACGTCTCTCTATTTAAGAACACAAAACTATTACGCGTACACAAAAAGAACAGTTAAATCTGCAGCAAGTAAACAAGAGTCCTCATACCCTAAATGTGGCTTCACTAGTGGAGTGTTATCACCAAGGACAACTGGAGGCTGAGTCTGCAAAATAAATAACAAAACAAAAGCCTAATTAGATATGCAGTAACATAAAACTATACTAAGAAGCCAGAAATGTATGAAAGAGAGGATGCATCTTACACTATCAAGCAAGGCCAGAGAGTGTTCCCCTTCGGTTGCAACCAAAAATGGAAGAACGACTTCATGAGAAGCAACTACAGAGAGAATAGTGTTTACCATATCTAAAGCAGTATGTACATCATGACCACTCTGAGCAGTAAGCAGAGCAATGAAACATATCTTGTACTTAGCCTTACGTGCAAACAAATGAACTCAGCCTACTGGTTAACCATACAGAAACATCAGAAGAACAATAACCACATAAAGACATGCACATACTTGAATCTCAATGACGTGGATGAGCAAGCATTGCATCTGTAGCTGGAGCCATCGGGAGAACATGACTTACATCTAGTGCAGGATGCAAACCACCAAGACACATTTGGAACTAAACGTCCAATGGTAACAGTGCAGCGATATGTATTATAGTGCTCCAGGAAATCACCCCTTTGCTGGGAATTTTGACGAGGAATGGCTGGTGTGTTTTTTTTTGGCTGGTTGGATGCTCTTGTTTGTGTATGTTAATGTTACAACTATGGTTAAACTTGATTTGCAGTGGAGTCATCATCTCTTTGGAGCAATTTAGGTTGACGAAAGTAACACATATAAATCATGATATAGACAGAGCTGCAGTGTGCTCCTCAATTAAGTACAGTAAAATCTGAGACCTACACATGGTCAGAAACACTTATGAACACACTTTACCAATAGAATATGCATGATTTGAGGCTGGCTCAACAAGCCAAACCCACTGAGTGCATACACATCGGAGATAATAGATGAGACTGAAATATAGTAGAGACGGTAATGGACAGAAATAGACAAAAGCATGTTGGCATCTTTACATTTCTAGGACCGAATCTACCATAACAATAGTTTGGAACAGGCAAGCAGGTAACTGAATGTATCTGATTGTATTAATAATAAGAGATGTTAGACAAGGACGACATACTGATCACGTTTGTCAAAAGCTGGAGGGTTGTATTTGTCAGGAAACAAAATACAATGGTATGCATCCCAAAACCACAGAAGTCACATATTGCTTTAATAGGGTGTTTTGGTACATGAGAAGACGAACTGAAAGGCAGTACCTATATTTGATCTGGAGTCATGAAAGGATCTAATAATCAAGCATAGTCATGATAGAGAGGTAACAATCAAGATTAGTCATGATTGAGGGGAGGCATCCTAAACTATTTTCTATGGTTTGTCAGACCCAATATTGTAGCCCAACGTCTGCTACTGATTTCAAGGATCATTGTACTGGTACGTTTTTTTCTCTGAAACCAAAGTTTATCAGCACTGAGTATTCTATAGCAGATGACTTAAGTATTTTTATCCATGTGCTAAGATCATGGCCCTTGGTCATTGCATTTTTATGGGTGTGAGAAATATTTTTCCAATGAAACTAAAACAAATAAGTGCTTGGATATCAAAAACACTCTTGAGAGCCTTTGCTAGCGGTGGGAGAGGGTCTCTCCCGCAGGGAGACGTAAGAAGAGAGAGAAGGCAGGGACCAAACCGCGGAGGAGGCGACGCGAGGATTAGCGGAGCAGCCGGGACCAGGCGGCGTCGGAGATGGGGGCACTTGTGCCGTGGCCAGGGATGGCAACCAACGGGACTGACACAGGATCAGGCCACGCCGTGGGGCGCCGACCGCCGAGGCCCGCTGGCACCGGCACACCGTCCGCTCGCGAGGGAGAGGCCGACCCTGCCCCTATGGGCCCGCTGGCGTCACTGCTCGCGAGATGGAGGGGGCGCCGCCGGTCTGTCCCTCGTCACCACAGTGCCGGGGCGGACGCCGGAGCACCGGTCGCTGGGTACCGTTGCTCCCAGCCGCGCATGGTGTAGAGGAGACGAGGGATGGAGCAGGCGATGACGTGGACAAGGACCCTGCAGCAGGCGGCGACGAGGATAGGAGACGCGGATCTGAGCCCAGCGCGCCAACCCACAGACACACGACAGTCCCGCCGCCGCGTGCTATGAAGGGCGACGGAGGAAACGTGAGCGAGAGAGGCGGCACCGCCGCCGTGGATCCCTGCGGAGTGCACGCAGGAGGACGGGGCGGTAGGGAAGGGAGGGAGGCCGCCGGGATCTGGCCGTGTCGTCGCGTCGCGGCCGTCGCGTCCGAGGCCCATGGCGGTGGCCGCTCGGGCCGAGCGTGCCACGACGTGCTGTGGGGGCCGCCCGTGCCGGGGCGGCAGGGAAGGGAGGGATGCCGCCGGGATTTGGCCGCGCCGTCACGTCGCGGCCGTCGTTGGGCGTGGATGCACGGCGGCACAGGGGGAGGGGATAAGACGCAGGCGAGGCCTGCTGAGAGAGGGAGGCGCGCACCGGAGGGGAAGCGGCCACCGGAGCGGCGCGCCGCCGCTGTGCATCTCCGCACGTGCGCGGTCGTCTAGTGAAAGGATCAAGATGCCCAAGAGGGGGGGTGAATTGGGCTCTTTTTAATTTCTAAACAAGAATTAAACCTATAAAGAGCCAATTAACCCCCTAGTGCCTACCGCTTGTGTGTCCTAGCTAGAAAGCGGTAACAAAGCAAAGGAAAGCGAAAACTTCCTACACAATTCTAGTATGAAATGAAAGACAAGTGCGGAAAGTAATGCAGTAATAAAGAGCTAGGGAAAGAGATGCTTGACACGGCGATGTTTTGCCGAGGTATCGAGGAGTCGACACTCCTCCCTAGTCCTCGTTGGAGCACCTCGCAAGGTATAGCTCCCCCTCAATCCCGCGCAAAGGATGAGTGCTCTCTACGGGCTGATTCTTCGCCACTCCGGCTCGGTGAATCGCCCACAACCGATCACACACGTCGATGGAGGAGGGCCGCCGACAATCTTCCGGCGATCACCTTCCTCCGAGCACCACCGGACCGTCTAGGTGATGTCGATCACCAAGAGTAACAAGCCTCGATCTTCGCTTGACTCACTCAAGCTTCACAACTAGAGGATGCACACTCGAACTCTTGGATGAACTAGAGAGAGGATGGATGGATTCGCGAATCACTCTCTCTCTCTAGGGCTCTTGCTCTCTTCCCAACCTTCTCAACGAACTCAGCAACTCAAATGAGCAAAAGGCAAGGCGGGAGAGAAGTGGGAGGGGCTATAAATAGACCCTCTGAAAACTGCCTCGGGCTGGCATTTTAAGTTGGCGACGGACGCTCTGTCGACTAGGCGACGGACGGTCCGTCGCATGCCCAACGGCTAGTTTCTGTTCATAAATGAGGCGACGGACGCTCCGACGCCTAGGCGATGGACGGTCTGACGCCTCTATCTAACGGCTAGTTCTGACACAGTGTTCCCAGCGACGGACGCTCAGCCACAGCGTCCGACGCTAAATTCTGGCTAGGGTTTGAAATCACCCTCTCTGGAAGGTCGACGGACGCTCTCCACAGCGTCCAACGCCTGGCCGACGGACAGCGTACGACGCACCCTAAAAATCTTAGCCAGAAAACAACCTCTCTGGAAGGCCGACGGACGCTGTGGACTCAACCACCCAGCGTCCGGCGCCTTTGTCCGACGTGTCGGACAGCGTCCGGCGCCCCTGCCAGGAGCGTCCGTCGCCCAGAAAATGATTTTGACAACTCCGTTTTTCGTCGCGATGAATATGAAAGTTGTTCTAGGCTATCTTACGGTCACCATAGGCTTGCTTAGAGCTAAGAAAATCAAGTGTGCACCACACCTAAACATGAAGCTTTCCTAAGTCAAGCTACTAGTCTCAACCCCTCTTAATAGTACGGTCAAAGGTAAAAAGAGAAGCCCTATCTAATTCTAAGTGCCCTTCATCTCCTTATGGCACTTAGTCTATCATTCTAGGGTCTTCATCATGTCTCCTTAACAACCGAAACGATATCCATCTTGGGGGCCAAGTGATGACCTTTAGAGCCCATTCTCATTGATCACCATGGCTAGGCTACGCATAACCTCTGCAAAACACACGTTAGCCATAATAATTTCTAATTGTCGTTAATCACCGAAACCAACCAGGGCCATGATTCTTCATCTAGGATGGGGAGAGAGGGAGAGAGGGAGAGGAGGAGTTCAGACGGAGAGAGACGAGGTGATGTGGGGCGGTGGCCCAAGTCAGGCGCCTGGCCGGGGTGTTTTCTGCAAAAGCATCAGGCGGGTGGGTAAACGTAAAAAAAAACCATGAACTCAGAATTTCGTCTTCTTCGCGCAAAGTATTTTCAGAATACGGGGGCCTAGACAGAAAAAAACGAAACGCGTTTACTGTTCATGACAACCTGGCTGGACGGCGGGTTGATTTCGGTTAAAGTGGAGGGCCTTTATGCAAGATTGCCGGCGGCACGGGGGACGATCCTAGCCGTCCACGGGCGCGATCGGACGGCCGGAACGAGAGGGCGACGTGGCCAGGGTGAGGCCGCGTCCAGGCCCGCGCTTATTACAGCGGTAGATTAGAAGTACCGTGTTAGTGTATACTCAGTACCTATATGACTTATCAATATTCCTTTGTGCTCCCTCTTTTATCTATTTTTGGATGCAATACCTAGCGATCTCTATCTAGTTGCAGTGGACTTAAATTACATCCATAGTCAAATATTTCTATCTCTTTGCAAGGCGTCTTTAAGGGGTCTTTTATGTATTTATTAGCTATAAAACCTTGGTTTAAGTTATGGTGAATTTTCTTGTAACCCATGTCTCCTAATAAGTCATGATTCAAATCAATTGAAATTCAAATATTAATTTTATTAGTTGCTATATAATTTTATAGGTCCTCTTTGGCGGCACTAAACAGCTCTGGTCCTCCTTTATGGCACCCGATTAATTACACAAACAATGTAGGCTAGCATGGCTTGTATGTCAGTTTCAGTGTAGGAGTTCCATTAGAGTAAGCATTTTTGATGATATGAGATTATTTTTAAGAAGGGAAATTTTGCTGTGGGACATTAAACTTATCCAAAATTGGTTGTGGGACATTGAAATATTTTTCATTGGCTATGGGACACTTTTTCCTGTGTTGTGGGGAACTTTTTTCTTTGTTGTAGGACATCCTACAATAATTTTGGAAAAGTTTAATGTCCTGTCGCAAAAATCGCATTTTAAGAAAAGAGAGAAGAAGTAAGTTTCATGGAATAAAAACTCTTTATCTCAGTTACCAAGTCATCAAGATGAGTCACGGAATTAAATATCTGTGAAATAAAAAAGATGAAACTATGTATTGAGTGATAGTTCCATCCATGTTTTATTGTATTCTACATTTTTTAAAAAAAAAACAATGCTACGAAACTAGCTTATATCCTACCCATAGAGCTTGTTCAAAGTGCGATAGTTCAATCAAACAAGATGAACTCATTGACGATGTGCCATTCTCAAGGAACTCTAATCTCTCTTCCAACGCTGCCATGGCTGCTTCGTTCACCTAATGAAACAAGCATGTGAATTAGTTCCATTTTTTTGCCGGCTTTTGAATCATCGATTTTATATTCACACAAATGAGTGCTGCAATTAATTCAAATATATATCTGATTCATAAAGACAGGATGCATTCATCAGGTACCCATCTTCAAAGCCAAAAAGATACCTAATTGATCAAGTCAACTGGTTGACGAGAAGCTCGACGAGAAGAGGGAGGCAGGTGGATTTCATCTCCTGGAAGCCACGGGTCTCCATGACCGCCTTCAAACACCCAGGGCGAGCCATGAATTCCAAGCACGCGTCCTTGAGAGCCTGGCATCGATGCTCCTCCACGGCCACCAAGATGGCCGCCACCGTGTCGACGTCAATGCGCCTGCACAGCGTCTCCACGCACATCAGCTTCAACTTCTCGAGCTTGTACCTGTGCGCCGCGGCGAGCAGCCCCCGCGCCATCTCCACGCCGCCGTCCTGCTCGTCGTCCTGCTGGGCCGGCAGCGCGTCGGTGTACATGAAGTAGAGCATCGTCCTGAACACCTTGGGCTCTATGCCTTTGATCTTCATCACGCCGCTGCTGGTCATCGCTTGCAGCTCAGCCGCCAGCACCGGCGACCGCGCCGCCAGCAACCACCCGTGCGCGTCGAACGTTTCCCCGGCGACTTCGATGGCCATGTCTGTTCCGTGCTTGTCCTTCCACAGCAGGTCGCTGAGTTGCTGGTGCAGATCGGACTCGGACGGCGGCACCACGACGGTGCTCGCCACCGGAGCGCCGCCGCCGCCTCCGTCGCTACTGTCGGGCTCAGGCCAGTCTCTGATGGCGGTGATGTCGCATCTGATCGTGAAGCGATCGTCCTTGAGTGCACCGGACTGGTGCAAATCTTTCCACTTGGCGAAATCGTCGAATCCCCTCCGATCTAGTACTCGGGGTTGATCCTCCGATCGAACCGCCCGGTGAGAAGGCGAAAAGTTCTTTCGAGCGGCAGCTGTACCCGGGCACCGGGTTCCCGGCCTGATCGAGCAAGCTGAACTCGAACTGGACGGGATCGGTGCTCAGGTGTTGTTGGCCGCCAATGCCATGGACGTGCTCGAGGTACAAGGAGATGCAGCCGTCATCGTCTCCGCTGCCTTCCTTGCAGCGGCCATTGGGGAAGTAATAGATCCGCCAGCTGTAGCCTGCCACCTCGAAAGTCTGGGACGTGTGCCACCACGCTTTGGGGATCTTCCTTGACGCCGAGTAGCCGTCGATGGTGAGCTTGTGGGAGCCGCTCACTTCGCGCGTGAAGATGGTAGAGGCGGAGCGCGAGAACTGCCGAGCAGCACACGAGGCGAGAGTCGCAGCGGTAGCCGCCGCCATGATTGACGACGGACGTACTACCTGCTGCCAGAGTCCAGAGCGGAAGAAGGAGATAAATCTAGGTAATCTTGGTGGTGGTTGGTTGCAGCCTTAAGGATTGGGGAGAGATATATATCTATTTTCCTAATCACTTCAACCCAACTCGCCCCGTTTCGTTATGCCCCTTCCATTACGTAAAGGGGAAATAAATCCAGTGGACTCCCATCGGTCGCCGCCGTTACAACTCGTCCCGGCCTCCGGTCGGGTCCCGACTCATCGAGCCCCCTCAGTGCCGCCCCATCCCCTCGGCGTTGGCCTTCTCCTTCTCCTGCGTTGGCCTTTTCCATTGCAACAAACATAGGCCGGGATCAGCGGATCGGAGTCTCGAGTAGTACGATAAGGCGGCGCTGAGGGCTCGACGACGGCGTCCCACACCAGCGTCGGCGTCCCACACGACGATGAGTTCCTCGCTTCGCTGGCTGCTGTCAGGATCTGCGCGCAGGTCCTAACCGGTGCTCAGGATGCGACACGCAGCTGGATCCTCGTTCGTTTTGGGGAGTCCCGCGTGATCACGGTTGGGCGATGCTCCGCGTCTTCACGTGGAGAGGGGCGGCGCCGAGGGGGCTCGACGAGTCGGGGCCCGACAGGAGGCCGGGACGAGTCGTAACGGCGGCGGCCGATGGGAGTCCACGGGATTTTTTTTCATTTTACGTAATGGAAGGGGCATAACGGAGCGGGGCGAGTGGGGTTTAAGTGATTAGAAAAATAGAGGTGGGAGGGATGAAGTGAATAATTGTTCAACCTCTATCTGAAACCATTGAATTAAAATCGTGTACACCTGATTATAGTTTGGTAGGTTCTCTATATATATTCCCTCACTCTAAAAAACATACAATTATTATTTTTTATATTTTAAGTTTAACTAGTTATAGATAAAAAGTATCTATTAGATTAATTATTACAAAATATATTTTTCTAATAAATTATTATATAAAAGCATAAATACGGATATTATTCACGGAAAATTTGATCAAACGTGGACTACTTTTTCTAACACATAATCAATAGTTTTTTTATTTTGTTTTTTTGACTGAGGTAGGCTAGAGATAAGCGTGGCAATGGACTTCATTAAACACACAGAGGAGTAAAATAAGATCCGCAAATCTTCCAATCTTGAAAATCTCGATCTGTCCCCGAGATACGGTGGCGCCGATTTTCTTTTTTACCCTTCTAATTTCGCTGCGAGTGCAGATACGGTGGTGGCTGGGTAAACCTCCTTGGAAAAATCAGAGAAAACCTTTATTTGATCATGCATGAGACAATATAGGTACGACGATCCATACAAGATTTGGATTTTGAAGAAATTAGTAATTTGGACCTTGGTGTGTGACCTGATTAGCAAGTTTAGCGACTTAGATATGGGTCTGTTTGGCACACCTCCACGCAGCCGCAGATCCAAAAAAAAACAGTTTTGCTCCTATTTTTTTCCAGCCAAACGGTTTTAGCTCCGCCAACTCCACCATAGATTTGCTCCACGAAAACGGTGGATCTGCCATGAGATCAAACTTTATGGAGTTGGTGGAAATTACCCACCACTACCACTGGTTAATAGAAAATAAACGGTTTATTTCTTTTTTTTTTCGTGGCTTTCCCTTCTTCCCCATCGTGGTACCTACCTCTCTTCCTCCTCTTGCGCTAGGTAGCAGATAGTAGGAGAGTCCATGGGGGCCGGAGACGAACGTGTCCATGATCGGTGAAAGGAAGCTGCCGAGGAGGAGATGGCATCCTGATTAATCCTGCGTTCTGTCAGCTAGCACAGTACAAGGTCAGGATCGAACGTACCTATCGCCTCGATTTGCAGATCTATTGCGAATTTCGAATATAGGAACGGATCGATATCATTGATCTATATTATTTATTATATTATATTTTATATATTGGATTTAAAGTAAGAATGGATATCAATTACACACGGATTGTCTCGATTAGGAGTAAGGATAATCTTTTATCAAACAATAGACGAATTGGACACATATCTTATCTTGGATTTCTAAATTGGACACGTAGCTCCGCAGCGCCTCGTCCTCCTCCGGAGCGGAGCTGTACCAAACGCTCTTCGGGATCTCGGATCCAGAGTAGAGCTGATCTATAGTGGAGCCTTCAACGTTTGGCTCCAACTGTCTTTGCCGCCGTCAAGCCCCGCTCGAGGAAATCCACGGTAGCCGACGCCATGCTCAACAACACCTGGGCTCGACATTTCGCTGGCCCAATAACGATGCAGGTAGCGGTCGAACTAGCAATGATTTGCGACCTGCTGGATGAGGTTCAGCTTACCACCCAACCAGACTCCTTCATTTGGAACTTGACCTCGGACCATTGCTACTCGACTGCTTCGGCTTACGCAGCTACTTTCTTCAGTTCGATCATCACCCATGGAACCAAGAACATTTGGAAGACTGTCACCCCTCCTCGGGTGAGGTTCTTCTTTTGGCTTGTCCTGCACGGTCGTTGTTGGACGGCAGACCGGAGGTTTCGCCACCACCTACAGGATTCAAATACCTGTGTGTTATGCGATCAAAGCGCCGAAACTATCGACCACATCATCATCGGGTGCAACTTCAGTAGAGAAGTCTGGCATGCTTGTCTTTCGGTGGTACGTCTTCATGTTGTTGTCACGGTCAGGGAAGAACCGGTGATCCATTGGTGGATGCTCCAGCGGCGGGGTGTTCTCAGGGTGCGTCTCAAAAGATTTGATTCCTTTGTTTTCCTTATTGCCTGGATGCTATGGAAGGAGCGCAACGCCAGAACTTTCGACAATCATCCATCTTCTGTGGGGCAATTGCTGGAGGCGATTCGGGCTGAGGCTTTGGCGTGGTGTGCTGCAGGGTTTGCTCAGCTCCGAGATCTGCTTCGCTCTTGTTCGTTCTGGCAGGGCGCCTAAGTTAGTGAGTCTGGTGTATCTGTTTAAGGTTCTTTGTTCCTCTGTGTTGTTCGGGTTTCGGTAACCTGGGTTACCTCCCCGGTGCTTCAGACTTTGCAATTTTTCTATCTGCTTAATGAATTACATGCTTAGGCATGTTTAAAAAAAATAGTGGAGTTGCATGGATCTGTGGATCTAGATCTGTTTTCTGAGAGCTAGATAAGGATCTAGTTGACACAGCCGTACAAGTTCATTTTTTCTTGTATACTGTTTAGTAAGTTTGGGACGTACTTAAAAAAATGTAATTTTTAAAGTTAATAAGGACGTAGTTATAATATATTTGTTGAATAAAATGAGCTTGACCCATATTTTAATAATCTAATAAATCCTAGTCTCATAGTATATGTTATGTTGCATTATAGTATAGTCTCATACGGAATATTTACTATAAGATAACTCAACTTAAATAGGTGAACTTTATGTGCACCCATTGATAAGTTGAGAGGAGGATGACTGGGTGCCACGCGTGCGCCGCCGCCGAGGCGTGGCGTGCCGTTTGGTCTGGTTTTGCGACTCGATGGATTCACTGAACCTGAACTCGCGGTGGAAAAAGGAAAAATCAATCAACGATTAATGTTGAAACGGCAGGATTGAATGGAATTTTGAATGGAATTAATATCCCGAGATTTAAACATGCCCGTTTCTTTCCTTCTCTTGTATCCGTCTGTCTTCTCCTTGCGACTTACCTTCTCGGTTGGGTCGGTTGGGTTGCTTCTGAAAATTCCCCGTCTCATTCCTCTGCGCCTCTGCGCGCACGGAGAGTTCTGTGACGTCTACTTCCTGGAGTTCTGCATTGTGATCCTCGTCCTACATCGACTGTGGTCCGCTACTTCGAGCAACGCACTATGTCGTCTAGTGCGAATGGAGCCTCTCATGCCTTCGGCATGGGCCCCTCCACTGGATACACTCTAATCTTACTGTTAAACATGTTGTTCATGTTTATCGTAACTGTATCGATCGGATATTTGCTTGAAGTGTCTACTGCTAGCGCTAGTATTATTCACATGTAAATATATCTCATCATCATGCTGTCACTTTTTAATTTTTGGATTAAATTGACTTGGAAATTGCTTAAATACTTTACAATATTACCAAATAAATAGATTTTACCATGATCACACGTACATCAATTAGATTAAAAAAAACTATATCTAAAACTTTCCTTATTTACCATATATTCCAAATTTAAAAATTAAATAATAATCTATTTCACATATTACCTAATGGAATGAAGGAAGACTCAGTTATTTAGAGGTACCACAACAAAGCCCGGTAGTTTTAAACAATTGATGAAGGTTGAAAATTGGAATTTAACAAGAAGCAAATGGTTTTTTTACGACGAAAAAAGAATTATATTATATAATAGTTGGGTACATTAACATATTACAAGCACTCTAGATTACATTAGATATATCCAGAAACTGATTTTCATCCAAATCTCAAAAAGCATAGCAAATGTTATTGCAATGAAGCAAATGTTGTGTAAAGTAAACTTTGCCCATTATAAAAGCATAGCAGTCATTGCAATGAAGTATACCATTATGCAAAGCTTCACATAGATTCTCATTATTCGCTAGAAAAAAAGCATTGATTCTATCATCCACATTCAGAAACAAAACATTAGCAGCTACAAAGACAAAATAGCCAAGAGAGGAGGAACAAAATTCCTGAGGAGAGGACCGCCATATACAACCGTCGCTCCTAGTTAAAATGTTTTTCTTTTCCAAACTGTAAATGCTTCCGAGGGCAAAATTCTCTCGTCTCTAAAAACAAAAAGAAAGATGAAAATTGCAGAAGGGTCTCCTTGGAAATCAATCACACGGCGTTGGGGCCGGTGGGGATGGGCTGGTACCCATCGTCGTGGCGGTCCGACGAGACGTCGACGTCGCTGCCGGAATCGACAGGGATGAGCTTAAGGACGGCGCCGACCACCAGGCTGACCGAGCCGATGAGCACGCTGGCGAGCCAGAGCCTCCCGCTGAGGTGCACCGTGCTCGCGAACGTCCCCAGGAGCTCGACGATGATCACCTGGAACGCGGCGGTGGCGCCGGCGACCGCAGAGAAGATCCAGCTGCTGAAGATGCCGCTGAACACGTTGATCTTCTCCATCTCCCGGCTGTTCACCTCGTTGAAGACCTATAAATTAAGATTCAGAGAGCTAAAAATTCAGGCATTGTTGTTATATACTTACTACATACGGTACAAGCTAGGTGTCTGTAGTGACCTGGCAGAAGACGAAGGTGTTGAATATGAAGGTGTTGAGCTGGGTGTCGGAGAGATCGCCACCACCGCCGTTGAGCCCGAGGAGGAGGGTCTTGCCCTTGAAGATGAGGACGCCGAGCACGGCGAGCTGGTAGATGCTCTGGCCGATGATGTTCCTCCACATCACCTTGGTGATGAAGTTGTCGCCTCGGCCGACCGGACGCCTCCGCATCATGGCGTCGTTGGGGGGCTCCGTCGCCAGCGCCAGGGCGCCCAGGGTGTCCATGATTAGGTTCACCCACAGAAGTTGCACGATCGTCAGGGGGGCGCTTCCTGATCGATGAACCATTCCATTATTATTCATTTGTTTGTTTGTTTGTTTGTTCATAACGACACTGAGAGGCGAGAAAATGCATGGGGAATGCGCACCTGTGAAGGATGCAGAGACGAAGTTGACCATGAGCGCGACGACGTTGACCGTGAGCTGGAACTGCACGAACTTCTGGATGTTGATGTAGACGGAGCGGCCCCATTTGGCGACGTTGATGATGGTGGAGAAGTTGTCGTCCATGATGATCACGTCCGCGTTCTCCTTGGCGACCTCTGTTCCTGCAATGCCCATGGCGAGCCCGATGTCGGCCTCGTGCAACGCCGGCGCGTCGTTTGTGCCGTCGCCGGTCACCGCCACCACCTCGTTGAACATGCCCCGAAGGTTCGTCACCAGAGTGTGCTTGTCCAACGGCAACGACCGTGCCATCACCTGGATTTTGGGTATGATCTCTCTCATCTCGCTGGGGCTCTTGGCGCGGAACTCGGGGCCCTCGATGGCGATGCCGTCGTCGGTGAGGATGCCGCACTCCCTGGCGATGGCCTTGGCAGTATTGATGTTGTCGCCGGTGACCATGCGAACGTTGATGCCGGCGTCGTGGCACGTCTTGACGGCCTCCCTGACGCCGGGGCGGAGCGGGTCCTTGATGCCGAACACGGCGATGAGCGTGTACCCGTCGCCAGGGACGTCGCTGGCGCCGCCGACGTCCTGGTACGCGAGGCAGAGCGTGCGCAGCGCCTCGCACGCGAACGCGTCGATGGCGCTGGCCACGCGCTTCGCCTTGGCCTCCGTGAGCTTCTCCACGCTCCCGGTACCGTCGATGACGGAGCCGCACCGGCTCAGGACCACCTCGGACGCGCCCTTGAGGAACGCGCGCGGGTGGCCGGCGGCGTTCGGGGACGCGACCACCACGGCCATCGTCTTCTTCACCGAGTTGAACGGCTCCACCTTGAGCTTCTTGGCGCCGGCGTGCTCCACCATGGTGTACTTCTCCACCTCCAGGCCGAACTCGAGGATGGCCGTCTCCGTGGGCGTGCCCATCACGCTCGTCCTTCCCTCCCTGCTCGTCACCACCTCCGAGCCGGAGCAGTGGAACACGCCCTCGAGTAGCACCCTCGTGAAGTTGTCCGACACCGACGACCGGAGCTCGTCGAAGCCCTGGGCGGTGCTCACCGTCTGCGCCGCCCCGGACGCCCACACCTTCTCGACGACCATGTGGTTGGTGGTGAGCGTGCCGGTCTTGTCCGTGCAGATGCAGCTCGCCGACCCCATGGTCTCGCACGCCGACAGGTGCCTCACGAGCGCGCGCTCCTGCATCAGCTTCTTCATGGCGAACGCCAGGCTGAGCGTGACGGCGAGCGGCAGCCCCTCGGGAACGGCGACGACCACGATGGTGACCGCGACGGCGAAGAAGTTGAGCACGGACAGCGCGTCCGCTCCCCTCCACCGCAGCAGGCCCCCGTCGGGCGCGCTCGCCTTGCCCACCAGGAACCGCGCCATGAGCACGGTGAACGTGAGCACCGCGAACGCCAGCCCGATCTTGCCGATGATGGTGGCCACGCCGTTGAGCTTCACCTGCAGCGGCGTCTCGTCCTCGCCGCCCTGGCTCAGCGTCTCCATCAGGTTCCCCCACTCCGTGCGCATCCCGACGGCCGTCACCAGCATCCGCGCCGACCCGTCCTGCACCTTGGTCCCACCGAGCAGGAACGGGTTGGCGACGGACAGGTGCACGGGCTCGCTCTCGCCCGACATGCTCGACTCGTCGACCACCAGCGAGTAGCCGTCGATGTACAGGCCGTCCGCCGGCACCTGGTCGCCGATGGACAGGTGGACGATGTCGCCGACGACGATGTCGTAGATGGACACTTTCTGCCGGTAGCCGTCGCGGGTGACCTGCACGTCGATCTTCTTCTTCTCCCTGTCCAGGTCCCGGAACTGCAGCGACTGCTTGTAGTCGCTGGCGGCGGTGATCATGACCACGAGGGAGATGGTGAGCACGATGCCGAGGCCGTCGTACACCCCTCGAGGCCACCCCTCGGTGGCGACGCCGATGACGACGGAGATGAGCGCGCAGAAGAAGAGCAGCATCAGCGTCATGTCCTGGCTGGCGTCATACAGGAACATCCAGAACGTCCTCGGCGGCTTCTCGGTGTACTGGTTGGCGCCGTACACCTCGGCCCGGACGCTGACCTCGTCCGACTTGACGCCGTCGGCGAGGGACACGTTCACCTTGCGCGCGACGCCGTCCACGCCCCTGTGGTGCCTCAGGCTCTTGCCGTCCTTGTTGCGCACCACGGTTGCCAGCTCCTCCGCGCTCACGGAGAAACCGCATTGCCGCGCCATCTCCGGCAACGGGTGCTCCGTCTTGCGGGCGGCTACACATGACATGCATGATTCCAGTCAGAGAGAGGAAGCAGCAGATCGATTGATTCCAAGCAAAAATTGAATGCGGTGCGGTGCAGTGCAGTGCTTAAGAGGAACGATGTCGTGTACCATCGATGAACTGCAGTGCTGCCTTCTGCACGTAGAGTGCAACACGAAGCTTCTCCTGTGGATCAGAAAGAAACATTTTTCAGTGCTTTGGGCTGGGTATGAACATTTTTCAGAAGGCAACATGGTAATTGATTGAAAAAGGTTATTATATTGATAAGAAGGTTAATTGTTTTGTTATGCTGCTTTAATGTGAATCAGTAAAACTTCATTCAATTACTACCATTGATGAGAGGAACTTTTACCAGCATATTTGCTCAAGTACTACATTTTCATATTCATGTAAATTTGGCTGGTAAATTGAGCTGAAAATAAATAGACACTGCATGAAGGCTCACTTTTTTTGCCTTAGAAAATTACTTTTGCAGATAAAAGGAAACTTTGACAACAATCAATTGCTGTATTATGTTCTCGCTTCAGAAATATCATATAAACTTGTATCTAACCATGAAGCGCACGCATACAGATATAGAACAAGACAGTCCTATTAGTGTGTCTTGAGAAATTGAAGACCTGACAATTAAGCTAGCGTAACACTCTATCGTGTAGGTTACACACAAAGGTAACCGGTACGACAACCTGTGAAGTAACCACTACTGGAAATTATGGGGCACTTCAAGGACATAATAGCATTTGATGTCGCTGCTTCTGAATATATTGGACCTTTAAGTTGACCATTGACCAACTCTTCAGTCACATAACAGAAGTCGAAGTTTTGTTAGTACTCTATAGTTGGTCTCGGTGGTGTGTATTAACATCATCGTACATTTGATATGTAAAGTGCAATTTTTCGATGTACTTCAAACAATCAAACCTGCACGATTAAATGACCAAAAGAAATGTGCAGGTTCATTTTCTGCATGGAAAAAATGACTAGAGCCTCAGCACTTGGGCCAATGACTTATGCGCCAGAGAAAAACTACTCAACTATTAGCTCCATATACCCATAAGAGTAACCATACTGTATATGGACTATTTGATCCATATAAGTGAGACCATTGTCGGTAGTCCATAGTTATTTTTGTTGTCACAATGTTGTAGTCTACATGGACCAAAATTTGGGTTTACTGGCCCATTAAAAATACAAACTGCCACAATAAAAGCTGCTGGAGAGTGAGAGGAGATAGAGTTTTATATTTTCTTAATTTCTTATGTATATCCATAGGCTTATGGGTAGCTGAGTCTATGGACTACTTTATAGACTACTCTCACAATGTTTCAGCTAGCCTATAAAGAATATTTTAGTGTCTATGGACTGCTTTATGGACATATTATGGTTGCTCTAAGGATGGGGTTCTATATTTTAACATATAATATGACTCTAAATTACATGATAAATCTATTTATAAATATTACCCTGTACCCAAAAGAATGTGATTCTCGTTTTTCGCTAAACTAAACAATTTGAACTTTAACTAATTTTATATAAAAAAAATACTGACATTCATTGTATGAAATAAGTATCGTTAAATTAGTTATATAATGTATTTTCATAATAAAATTATTTGGAGACATAAATGTTAATAGTATTTAATATAAAGTTAGTCAAACATTGACCGACACGATTCCTACACTTGCATCTTTTCCCGGATGGAGATAGTATTAGATAACATATAATATTATTTGTATATATACATTGACTTTTGCTACTTATCCTTTAATAACTGTCACTTTAATGGGTTTGTAACTAAAATCTCACATCGACAAATAACTATACACTCCCAGCTAGGATATACCACAAGATCTGTCCTAAGATATTTTTCGTGAATCGTTTTGTGACAACACACCTAATAATGGACAAAAACGCATGTTTGTATTGGTTGTATCATTGACTGTACTGGTGTATAACAAACTGCTGTGTGTGTGGATTTAAATACCGAAGAAATTGTGCTGTCCTACCATCTCGGTAATTTGTTAGTCCAGGAACGCGTTGCAGAGAAAACGTAGGAAGGCAATGGCATGCCATTGCCATCTATGGACATGCATCATCGGATGAACAAATCCAGAGATCGGTGCGTCGCGTCGCATATCGAAATCGAAACCAACCGAGTTCAATAACTTCCAATCCAAAACGAAAGAAGGAAAACAAATTTAACAATGCTTGCATGTGCATGCGAGGGACGGACCTGAATGTTGCGGCGCTGCGTCTCGACCTGCGATCGCTTTTCGAGATCGGGGACCATGCGGAAGCGGCGGCGGCGGTTCAAGACGAGCGTGCCGACGGCCTCCCGCCACCGGCGCTGCGCGTCCACCGACGGGTTCTTGGCCGGCACCTCAAACCGTTTCAGGAACTCCATCGACTTGTTCCGAAGGTACGCCATGATCGGCCGATCGGGTTCGATCGATCAGTAATGGCTGGCTGGATCGGCCCGCCCACGAACTGCGCTTTGCCTCCTCCTCCTCCTCTTCTTCTCCTATCCTATTCGATTTCTTTCAAGCGAAACCAACAAAACGCGTGGCCGTCTTTCTCCCGGAGCTTGGCAATCACGTCTGCAACTCCATGGCCGTCTCCGTCTCTCTCCCGGAGATCGATCAGTGGGCGTGGGCGCGTCGATCTCCACCGGCCCTCTGGTTTGGTTCGCGCTGCCTCTGCGTGGGTGGAGGCAAGGGCAGGGCAGGCAATGGTGGTGAGCAGAGCGCGGGGTAAGTACCGACCCGAACCACCTGCCGCGGAGTCCGGGGGAAGCAGGGATGGAGGGAGCTCGCAGTCGCTTTGGCTTTGACGGAATCAATCGTAACAACCTCAGTTTAGTTTCATGTTGAATCTTTGTCCCGGATAAATATAGCACTTTGTCTTTGCTTATTTATTTATTATATATATATATATATTTATTTATTATAATATATAATAACCTTTTTTTGTTAACATAATAACTTAGGACCAAAAAAAAAGCGGCGAGTGCCCTTCTCCCCTATCATAGTGAGAAAGTTTTAAGGAAGCTCCAGTCGTAACTTTTGCTTTGACGAAATCACAACCGTAGTTCCACGCTGAATCTCTGTCCCTAGATAAATATAGAACTTTGCCATGGTTATTTATTATATATATATATATATATATTACAATACATAATATTTCTTTTGTCAATGTAATAATTTGGGACAAAAAAAATGCGGGGAGTGCTCCCCCTTCTCCCTAGCATAGTGAGAAAGTTGTATGGGACATCTCCGTTGCTTTTCTTAGCTTCGACGGAATCACAACCGTAACAACCTCTAGTTTCACGTTGAATCATAAATATAGCACATTGACATGATCATTTTTTATATATATATTTATTATAATATATATAACTTTTTGTCAACATAATGACTTGGGACAAATGCCCCCCCTACCATAGTGAGAAAGTTTTAACATTCATAATGCTCAGCACAACAAGTCATTAATTTACTGTCATTTTCAATCATAAAATTGTGATTTTTCAATATAAATACTAACTAGATCTGTATGAGCATTGAAAATTTTGTTGAGGCATACACTTAATGTACCCCTTTCTTCTAAATTATATTTTGGTTTTCAAATATATAGTTTTTTTCTATACACTTAGATAAATATTATATCTCTATGAATAATAAAAATAATAATATATATAGAAAAGTCAAAACGTCTTAAACGGATGGGAATATATATTTACCGCGCTTATGAGTTGTCATCGTGCTCCGTCCCTTTTAGGGCCCGTTCGTTTGACCGGGGATTAGTCCCGGGAAAAATTCTGAGCTAGAACAGTAATTAATTTATATAAACTTTCATTAGTGGGACTAATTCCTGGCGTTATTTTGCTCAAACCGAACGAGTTCTTAATCAAAACGATCGGCTCCACTAAGGGCATGTTTGATTCTTGCCCTCCCAGACATGCGCTCGCCCAGGCATCAATCTAAGCCCTTATCTGGGACCTAATCCAAACATGCCCTTAGTCAAACAAACCCTCAGGTCCGTGAGCTTGGGGCACCTCCCGCCCACGTATGACGTGTGTCCCATCTCACTTGGGTCTGTGGCTCCTAGGAGAGGAATTCAACTAGGCTCAGCTAACTAGCCTGGCTGATTTGCTTGCCTCGCTCGTGGTGAGACTTGAGAGCTTTACTTAGGCTTTCACGCTCACGCGCTATCTTTCCCTGGTTGATGAATTTGTTCCCCATTCAAGGCGGTCATCAACGTCGAGGACCAGTACTCATCACCAAAGTCAACAACATCGATCGTCCGAGGATGAAGCCTCGATGACTAGGGCACATGCGTAGCAATTTGGATAGGTTGGTGGACTTGTGTTTCCTAAAATCAATCTCTATATTATCTATATTATATTATGTAATCTAGCTTGGAGAAAGTGAGAAACATAGAGCATATTTTTTAAAAATGAAATTGTTTTCATATTTTTTTAAAGTTAAAAAAATCTATGGATTTTTTAATATTCAAACAGATTCTAGTATTTTTAACTGCAAATTTATCTAGAAGAATATAGAACATTATTTAAAAAAACATTTTGTTATAAAGTTTAAGATATTCAGTATAAACCCTTGCCAATAGATGTTAGCTTTAACATGATCGATTGTAGTATGACCCGTTCAATAAAGCTCTGGTTGGTTTTAGCTCCTTTATAAAACTGTAGCTAGTTTTTAGTGTCTGTTTGCTAGATCTCCATCTAATTATGATTCTCTATAAAATCTGATTCTACAAGAGAAGTAATTCTAAGAATGAAAGTAATAATTCTTTAGCATAAACTCCCAAAATCACGATAGAGAATCTTGAACAGTAATACCTTAGAATTACCAACCTTGAACAGCATAAAGATACTAAAAAAATTAGGTGCGGAAGAAGCTTGAGCTCCCAGCCTCACTTCTCTCCAAAAAAACCGTTTGGCAGAGCTGGTAAAGCCGCTATTTCAAGCTTCACCGGGCCACAACCGTCTGAGGCTATACAAACAGGGCCGCATCTGAAAAGAAATCTACTACAGACATAGACCGGAGATGGTAGATCCCAAGAATAAAATCTTGATCGATGATTTGTAACTATATACTGCATTTTGAAACAAGCCGGGCAGGAGGGCTGGGATCCACAAGACCACAACGGTAGATTGCTAAATTTACATACATGAAGCATGCAGGCTGTGGCTCTCTAAATATAAATTCAATCATCACACTATGACACAAAATATATACCGACTGAATCTGTAGCTCTCTAAATATAAATCAACCATCACCATAACAGAAAAAAAAAATACCGACTGAACCAATCACTACGCTTTTCTTCAGACATGAGCTTGAGCATCAAGCGCAATGAAAGCAGAGGAGATACGACCGTAAAACTTTCCACCACAAAAGAATGGGCAAAAGGATGTACCACCCATGAAAAGATATTACATTCACCAACTACACTAGAATCATAAACCACTCAACCAGGTCACCAAACTGTACAGCTCTTCTGCAGGTGTCTTCTTCGGCATCCCAATAATCTAATCGACCAGGTGTTGGTGCTCTTGCAGTTCAGTGGTTCATTACACATGACCGGGGAAGATAGTTCCTCCTCCAAAGTACAGTATACTGATTTAGTATCTCCAGCTTGGCCTATCCAGCTTTTTCGCATCAGTAGTTCAGCACCACAATGCTCCAGAGTATCCTCGTATCTATCTGCATTCTGAAAAACAGAAGGCACTTTTTAGTCTCCACAACTCCAGCATGGTGGCAGAACAAACTAAACTGGAATAGTAATGCCTGTTTTTCTAAAACAATCACTAATTAACAGACTCAGATTTCACACCAAGCCCACAAGCTCATTGTCATAGATTTCAGAAATGGCATACCAAGCATTCCCAGCAAAGTTTGCCTGTTCTTCGCACTTTGGTGTCAATTGTAGGCACAAAAAAAATGATGTGTATATCTGAATGAAGTGCGACCAGATTACATATTGAAGATAGCAAAAACAAATTACAGACTGCCTTGACACTTCCAGCTAAACCAACCTTGAGTTTCACCGGGATTCTATGTTTCTGAAATTAGAACAAAATTGCATGATTTCTTCATGCATGCTTGAACATCTTCATGCTGAGCCAGTGTAGATAGACAGCCACAATTATTACAGGAAGCGTCAACGGCACAAGTAGACAGTAATACCTGCAAAATTACGAAGCAGACCAGTTAGGTGAATTCTTATATTAATTGCACAAGCTATGCTGTTGCAAGGGTCTCACTCTTTCAAGGGAAAGAGCAACAGAACATCCATAACCATGGCAAAAAAAAAGTAACAATATTCGCTAATATGATGCACCTAATTTACTTCATACTCTGTATTAACTAGCTACCACAAAAGTGGACATCCTATACTCCAATGTCAATTTGCAAAAATAAATACAAGTAAACAGTTATCTGTCATGCCTTGACGTTCCTTACCAATCGTTTTGGATAGCAGCCAGGAATCTATTCTCATATGGTGGAAGCAGCTTGGACACGATCGCAACATAGAAGAAACACACGAACAATGTGATCCCGAAAGCAATGAAAGTCGATCCAATCAGCTCATCTCTAGAAAAATGCATCTCTGGATTCCCGATCTTTTGGCTCTTTTTGGCCTCTGATGTGCAGACTGGCAGGCGGCAGGGTCGGACCCAAAAAATCCTGAAAAAAGAAGAACTTGGTAGCTAGTACCATACTTGTAACGGAGTCAGATCCCTTCGTTTGGGATGCTCGGTTTCGCACGGCAGAAAGGGAAAGAGAAGGGGGGCAGGGGCATACCCGGTGGGTGCTCGTACCCGGTGAGGACCTGGCGTAGGGTGTTAGAGAGACAGAGGTGAACGCGGAGCCGGGACACGGTCCGCTGCCGCGGGCCGGACGCCGAGGTGGCTGTGGTAGCGGAGGCGGCGGTGGTTGCCGAGCTGGGGAAGGAGGACACTAAGGCGTTGGTCAGCACAGCAGCTGCCTCGGCCAAGATCTGGTCCCCGCCGACGTCGGTCGTCGCGAGGCGGCGGAGGAGCGTGTCGCCGGCGTCGAACTGGGATGCGCCTAGAGGGGAGGAGGGACAGGTGGCGGGGGAAGCCTGAGGCGAGAGCGGTTTACGTATCTCGATCGCCCGCTCAAAGGGCCCATGAGGCGTGAACGCGGACACGGATGTGGGCCAAATTTCAAGTCAGGCCTGTGTCGAGCTCATAACTTTGCTCTTTATGCGGATCATTTCGGCCCAAAGACAGCGTGGCCAATTTGCTGCTGGGAGCCTGTGACTGTGGTATGTGAGAACAGGATATCCAATAGTAATTAGTACCGTCCCTAATAACTGTCTCTATTGGTGCCATAAGTTTTCTATTAGTAAAAAATATGAACAATATTTGTATCTCTAAATAAATTTATTAAAAAACTAGATTTAAATATATTTTCATTGATACTAATGGTATATCATAATTGTTTTTAATATATATTTACTCAAAGATGTTTTTGGTAATCGCAAACGACAGTTATTTAGGGACAGAGAGATTATGTCTCTAAATAAATATATTATAAAAAATACGGTAATTCTTTGACTCAGACGTCCGTCGTTTTCCGGACGTGGCACCCATCCACTCGCCTGATGGACGTGCTGGGGCACCGCGCATTCTACTCCACTCGTTTTTCAACCGGACACGTCCTTATCCTTCCACAGGCCACAACCTTATCCTCACCGACACCTCTCGACCGAGGCGAGCCTGCTTCCGCCGCTGCCGCCATGCGCCCACGCGTGTCTCGCCTCGCCCTCCCTCCAGCCTCGCCCTGCTCCTGGCGTCTGCTCGCTTCCGCCTGTGCTCCCTCCATGGCGTGCCGCCCGTGCTCCCTTCCCCCTCCTCCCCTCGTGCCACCACGCCCTCCAGGTAGGGCGACGACGGCGGCCACCGGGTGCTACTCTGGTGTGGCTGCTAGCCGTCCCTTGCCACGGGGTCTAGCGGTGTCGTCCCCGGCACGGCCGATCGGCCCTGCCGGTGCCTTCCGCTGCCTGCAGGGTTAGGAGGTGGAGCCCCTCGAGGGCGGAGCGCCCAAGGCTCGCACGCGGCGGCCGTGGAGGCCGAGATGGAGGCGAGGCGAGAGTATGAAGAGGTGTTCGACGGCTTCCTTCTCACGCTCGAGTGGTGGTCAGCGGCCTGAGAGATCCTATGTGATTTTGGTAATTGAGTGACAACCTAGGTGAACTAATATGTGTTCAAGTGATATATACACAGGAGATTAGTTCGCATGTGATTGTGTGATGAAGGAGCTTATTGCACATGAGACATGACATGGAGTCATGTGATCAAGGTGGAGAAGATCAAGATGAGGCTTGGCTTGATGAACCGGTTGCAAGTGTGAAGAGCAAGTGAGTGATGCTTGGCGCCGATGGACCAACGCAACGGTAAAGAGCAAGTGAGGTCAAGATCGATGAACCAATACGGTCACGTGATGATATAAAGTGGATCATATCATTTGGTGATAGGTTGGTGCATGTGTTGCATCAACATTGGAGAGAAGATGGAATGGAATGCGCAAGACAAAGGTATAACTTGTAGGACATTTCATTTCACCGGTCATAGGTGTGTAGAGAAGTTTATGACCGGGTTTAAGATAGATGGCCGTACTATCAAGAGGGACAAACTTGTTTGCATATCGGTCATCTAGTGCCACTTGAGCGATCTAACATTGCGATGCATTAGGATCGAGTGGCGTGATGAGAGCAAGTGAAAATCCTTTGAAAATGATTGTGAAAATGCTAACACACATGCACATGGTGATGTACACTTGGTGGTGTTGGCACATTTGCAAAGGAGAAGGTGTTGGAGTTGAATTGAATCAACTTGGAGAAGAGAAAAATGTTTTTCGGTATGCTCCTAACACCAGAGTGGATCTTGGAATGGAATACTGCTTTGATTCATTGTGATATGGATCAAATGGACTTGAGGGATGTATAGCCCTCTGAGTTAGCTCTCCAAAAATTCTAAGATCATCAAAATCGGAGTTCGGAGCTAAGAGATACGGACGCTTTAGTGCAGACTGCGTAGGCCCGGACACGAAAATTGGTCCGGACCGAGCACTGTAGCAGTCCGGACCTAGCTGTCCAGAGAGCAGTTCTAGAGAGCATTTTGGTCCGGACTCATGCTCATTAGTCTGGAGGTTAGGGTCCGGACATGCGTCCGGAGGTCCGAAAACCCTGTTTCAAAGTATATGTGAAGGTCCGGACGCTAACTATGTTTCGGACCTCTACTGTAGCGAGCGTCCAGACCTACGCATCGTGTGGCGCTAGGTGATCGTGTTGCAAGCCGATGGTGCTTGTTACTTTTGGAGGTTGCCACCTCCTAGACGGCTTGGTGATCGTGGCTCCGTCGAAGCACGCAAGAAGCTTATGCGTGGCTCCGGAGAAGGCTTTGTGAGGGGTATTGTGCTCGCCCCGCGGGAGATCGCGAAGAGCAACTCTAGTTGAGCGTGTCATTGAGCTACCCTCACTTGTGGGTGGATTCTTGCGGTGCCCGAGTTAGTAGGCTAGGCTTGTGAACGCCTATTAGCCGCCGAATCACCAAGTGAGTGGTCGACACAACGGGGACTAGCTTGGTGGCGACCAAGTGAACCTCGGGAGAAAAATCACCGTGTCAACCTTGTACATCTTCTCCATGGTTTTCATTCTCCAAATCACTAGCTTGTATTTACTTATTCATACTTGTGCTAGTGCCTTGTTGTTGCTCTTGTAACTAGTTTAGCTTGTGTAGCTTGCTTAGTTACCTTCTGGCTTGTATAGCATAGAAGTACACCTTGAGTGGCTAATTGACTTGTGTAGCCTTGTTAGTCACATTGCTTAGTTTGTGTAGCTAAGTAAGTTGAGTTCTCTAGTTGACTTGTGTAGTCTTGCTAGAGAGCATTGCTAGTGAGCTTAGGTGCTTTGTGCTTTGCTTACTAGTATGTGTAGGAGCTCCCCGGTTTGCTTAGAGTACTAGTTGCTTAGGTTTGTGTGACCTTACAACCTAGACTTATTTAGGTGAGCCTCCTAGCTTGGCACCTTAAGTAGCATAATAGACATCTTTGCTAGGTGCTAAAGTAATAGATAGAGGGGTGTAGTCTTGGCTAGACCGATAGTTTTAATTCCACAATAGTTTCGGTTAGCCATTGCACTTAAGTTTTTAGAAAAGACTATTCACCGATCGAGGTCTAGCTTCATCGATCAAGGCCTAGCTTCATCGATCGAGGTCTATCTGCATCGATCGAGGCCTAGCTTCATCGATCGATGTCTATCTTCATCGATCGAGGTCTATCTTCATCGATCGAGGCCTAGCTTCATCGATCGAGGCCTAGCTTCATCGATCGAGGTCTATCTTCATCGATCGAGGTCTATCTTCATCAATCGAGGCCTAGATTCATCGATCGAGGTCTATCTTCATTGATCGAGGCCTAGCTTCCTCGATCGAGGTCTGTGTTCAACGGTGCGCGATCGGTCGAGCTCCGGCCGACCGTCATCACCCTCGATGAGGTGTCTCTGAGGGTTTGTTTGGGTCGTGGCGCACCTCGTTGGGTTCGGCTCGGCGAGCCGAAGCAGGTTCGAGGGGTAGCTGTTCGGTTTGGTCACCGACGGCGACTCGCCACCGTGTTTTGTGGTTCTCGGCGCCGCTCGAGCGTCTGTGCCACTAATAGGCAGGTCTTCGCCGTCCGTAGGTTTTGTGCAGGGTTTTTCCTGTTTCCTGTTTAGTTCTTTATGTTTTTAATCATGTAAAAATGTCCAAGTTAGTTATAAAATGTTTAGAAACCCTAATAACTTTAGGCTTTGAGTGATTTTGGATTATTTGATGCAAATGGTCATTGTCCAGTGACAAACACAAGTTGGACATGCTCGATGTAATGTTGCTTGCTCAGTTCTTTTGGATGTAATTTATTAACCTAGCTAATCAAGATAAATAGGGTTTAATTAATTTGATTTATAGCCTAGTGTTGCTTTCCTTCATGAAGGGAAGTGGTGCTCAAGGTGTAATCTGTTTTAGCTTCTCTTAAGCACATGTTTGTTTGAGTTGAGCATCATGTTTACTATTCAAACATCATCTGAAACATGTCATTTTATCGTATAGATTGTTCGTTGGTTGGGTTGGATATCTCCAGTGAAGAGGTTTTCTCTCTTGAATCTGAGCCCGAGTTCGTTTATCCCTCCAACCAAGGCAAGCCCCGGTGCATTCAAACATTTCCTTGTATTTAAAATGATTGCTTTAAATACACTTATGTTTATACTATTGCATTACGGTATCCAATCAAATTCCTACTTGATGCATAGCCTTACTTTGAATTATTTATTCCTGTACCTTGATACCGTTTAAAAATACGAATGGTGCTTTATGCTGCTTAGCAATGCTTAGACCGATAGAGTCAGATGATTTCCTGTCATCTGCGAGAATAGGTGATAACATGATTGCTTCGGCATGGTTCTGTTTTTGAGAAGAATAGCGGATTGCTGCGGCAAATGGCTATGTCTTCTTGATGGGAGTAATAATCTGAGACCGGACGGACACGGTGTTGGAGAGCCATCAGCGGTGTCTGGTGAGCAGGTTCTTTCCGCCTGTGTTGATTAGGAACCGTCCGTTGATGCATGACTAGGGTTGTGACTTTGGAGTACTTATCACATACTCCGGGAAGCTGGACTCTGGCTATTCTCGCTTGAAGAACGGTTAACCCGCACTGGGAGTGGAGAGATGGCGAGAGTAGTGTGTACCCTCCAAGTTAGCGAACTGGATGGAGGTGTACTGTGCTCTCGGGTGGCGGAACCCCGGTCTTGGCGAGAGGATCCAGGGAAAGGTAGTCATATGCGTGCTTTAAGCGGCTGTATATGTCGTGTGACAGGGAAGCCCCAGCTGGGATAAACCGGTTCGAATCGTCGTGTTCCTCGGATATGGAAACATGACCCTGTTTTCTTCTTCGTAGTAATACACGTAAACTGGATACTTGTTGGATCCCTTTATGGATGGTTATTACCTTGTTATCGATCATACATCTAGATCGATACTTGAGTAATCTTATGGATAACATAAATGATTTTCAATTCTTTTATAAATGCTCATTTATGCAAAAGACTTGATTCTTGTAAACCACACCTTGAATCCTATGACTTGCATACTGTTTTGTCCACCAAATACTTTTCTTTGTCGGATAAGTCTTGTGGAGTACTCCCGTACTTAGGGTTTGTTAACCCCTGTTGCAGATGAGGATCACAACCCGATTTGTGTGGCTTATTGCTGCATGACCGTGGTCAGTGTAGATGAAGATGAAGAATAAACTGTCCTTGCTTGACTCTTGGGCAAGAGTAACTCGGTTGTTTGTCTATCCTCTATCGGCATCTTGATGTATCGTTATCATATGACACTAAGTTATGTTTCAAAACTTATGGTTTGTAATATGACTTTAAATTTTCCGCTACTTTGATGTAATATAAAAAAAATTCGTATTACTTCTGTAATGATTGTAATGAGGTGATCCTGTTCGGAAAGAGGTGGATGACCCGCTGCGAAGTGGCGACATCTGATGGACTAATTAAGGTTTGGATCATCTGTTGGGATTAAGTTGGTTAATCCTGACAAGTGGGCCCTATCTTAAGAGGTTCTATCACAGATGTATAGCCCTCTGAGTTAGCTTTCCAAAAAGTCTAAGATCATCAAAATCGGAGTTCGGAGCTAAGAGATACGGACGCTTTAGTGCGGACTGCGCAGGTCCGGACGCGAAAATTGGTCCGAACCGAGCACTGTAGCAGTCCGGACCTAGCTGTCCAGAGAGCAGTTCCAGAGAGCATTTTGGTCCGGACTCATGCTCATTAGTCTGGAGGTTAGGGTCCGGACATGCGTCCGGAGGTCCGAAAACCCTGTTTCAAAGTATATGTGAAGGTCCGGACGCTAACTATGGTCCGGACCTCTACTGTAGCGAGCGTCCGGACCTACGCAGAGTTGGGAAAAAACGATTAGTCTTTTCCCTCCCTCTATAAGTAGAAGTGTGGCCGGCCCTTGGGGGTAGTTGAGCACCTTGGGGATGTGTTGCCCTTGGTTGTGCTTGACATAGGAGCTCTCTAACTCACATATGATTGATAGTGTTCATCCGATTGTGTGAGAGAGTGATTTCTAGTGCGTTGCTTTGAGAGATTGCATCGTGTGGCGCTAGGTGATCGTGTTGCAAGCCGGTGGTGCTTGTTACTTTTGGAGGTTGCCACCTCCTAGACGGCTTGGTGATCGTGGCTCCGTCGAAGCACGCAAGAAGCTTGTGCGTGGCTCCGGAGAAGGCTTTGTGAGGGGTATTGTGCTCGTCCCGCGGGAGATCGCGAAGAGCAACTCTAGTTGAGCGTGTCATTGAGCTACCCTCACTTGTGGGTGGATTCTTGCGGCGCCCGAGTTAGTGGGCTAGGCTTGTGAACGCCTATTAGCCGTCGAATCACCAAGTGAGTGGTCGACACAACGGGGACTAGCTTGGTGGCGACCAAGTGAACCTCGGGAGAAAAATCACCGTGTCAACCTTGTACATCCTCTCCATGGTTTACATTCTCCAAATCACTAGCTTGTATTTACTTATTCATACTTGTGCTAGTGCCTTGTTGTTGCTCTTGTAACTAGTTTAGCTTGTGTAGCTTGCCTAGTTACCTTCTGGCTTGTATAGCATAGAAGTACACCTTGAGTGGCTAATTGGCTTGTATAGCCTTGTTAGTCACATTGCTTAGTTTGTGTAGCTAAGTAAGTTGAGCTCTCTAGTTGACTTGTGTAGTCTTGCTAGAGAGCATTGCTAGTGAGCTTAGGTGCTTTGTGCTTTGCTTACTAGTATGTGTAGGAGCTCCCCGGTTTGCTTAGAGTACTAGTTGCTTAGGTTTGTGTGACCTTGCAACCTAGACTTATTTAGGTGAGCCTCCTAGCTTGGCACCTTAAGTAGCATAATAGACATCTTTGCTAGGTGCTAAAGTAATAGATAGAGGGGTGTAGTCTTGGCTAGACCGATAGTTTTAATTCTGCAATAGTTTCGGTTAGCCATTGCGCTTAAGTTTTTAGAAAAGACTATTCACCCCCCTCTAGTCCGCTATCTCGACCCTACATGGCCACACCCGTCCATGGCGCTCCCCACACAGCTCTCTCTCCCCTTCCTCCC